>CM076582.1:479796028-480396028 GCA_034641835.2 Pinus albicaulis
CTATAATCTCATTCTGTTGGTTAGTGGCTCCAAGCTCAAGGAGAAACTACTAGATGCCATCTATGTGATCCTGATTTCCAGACCCACTGGTTTCATTAGAGCATATCATACACTATTGGGCGGTTTCATATGGGAAGGTTTCAAAGAAGAGGTGCACTCTCATATGAAGATGTGCATGGATTACTTGGTAGAGGAGGAGGAACCTAGATCTTGGGAGGAGCCATCGTTCACATCTCCTTACTCATTGAGTGTGAAAGGGAACTCATCCATGAGTTACCCCACTGATGTAAAACAAGTATATAGAGAGGCTTATCCTTTTGAGAATTATCATGTATCTCCTATATGCTTATATTTTTCTAACACTCATTTGCAGAACATAGCTAAAAAAAGGGGCACTATTTATGATGGATTTCATGGGCTACTCAAGGCCATGAACTATGTTGATGCAAGACATTCCTTGGAGAACTTTGGGAAGCTATTATATTCCTCATGGTGTGATTCTTTTACACCAACCATGATGTAAATTCTCCAATAATTCCAAATACATGAGGCAACAAAAAAGTGTTGGGGAAGGCACTTGTCACATCCTATTCTATGGCAGTTAAGGATAAAACTGCGCTGGTTGCACATGAGGGAACATATTCCTTCTCATTTACCATACATGGAAGCTAGCATGATCCTAATCATGATCCCACAAGCTGAAGAAGTCCTTATCTTTGTTGGGGGCATAGTTTGAGGAGAGGCACACTTGTTGAATGTGCCCTTGGGGATAGGAGTTTCCCATTCTATTTTCATTGCATGCTTCAAGGGGAGCATGAGATTTTGTATGTCCACTATGATAGATCACTTGTCCCTTTATAGAATGAGCCATATGTTTGTTGGTAATATGCCTCTCATATGTATTGGGGAGGAGTTCTTCTATGGATTTCCAAGCTTGGAGGTGATCCACTACATTTGGATGATAGCATGGAGATAGGAGTCTTTCATGGATCATGAAAATCCCCATGGTTGTCATCAATTCTATCTTGAGGAGGCCGTGGATCAGCAAGAAGGTTTCCACAACAACCTTCCATTTCTTCATGATGAGAGCCCTTGGTTTTATTCACCAAAGGCCAACTTGCATATTGAGGAAGGATCATTGGAAGACAGAACTATTGCAACAAATTTAGAGAAATGGTGGAGACTATTGGATGAGGAGGCCAGAAGAGAAGAAGGGGAAGTTTTTCAACACCCTTGCAGTTGCTTGAGGACAAGAAAAAATTGGGAGGGGGAGGCTGTAATGTTCCAATTAGCTTCAGCTAATAGGAACATTAACTTTGCCTTGTTTACTTTTCATTTCATGATTGATAAATAAATTGTGGAGGAGGACATGTAAAACTCCTGAAAACTAACAATAAATCAATTCCTATGTGAACAGAGACATATCTGGGCTATTGAAATAAACTCCTGCAGGTGTGAATGGGTCTAAATTACAAGAGTGGGCCATCTTTGACCAATTCAAATAGTGCAGAATAGATGGATTGAACCTCTTTGAGGGAAAACACAGTTCTAGAAGGAGGGTCTAATGTGAAAAGGGTTAAGTGAATCAAGGTGGTTTAGGGTTTGGAAATACTCCTATCTTATAAAAGGAAGAGGAGGGCAGCAAGGAAAGGGTTGTTGAAGATTATCATTTCACAAGGAATTGTCTGCTAGACATCCCTTGTTGGGCATTCCTGTTCAAGAATTCCACCTCCTTCCTTGAGCAGCTCTTGGAGGAGAATTGTTCTAACTTGTCCACTATCAGGCATGGGCCAAGCTTCACCTTACATTTACAGTGCTGCTCATGTTGAGGGTTGAGATTTCTTGTGAGCTGCAGCAAGTGGAAGACTAGATCTGCTCAGATCTAGATGATAGTAGTGGCTCTTCTTAGTGAGTGTGTCTTTTAACATCCTAGAAGAGTTCATTAGCTGATTTTGCTTCAGATCTACATATTGGCATCAAGACAAACCATTCGTAGAAACTACAGCGCTATTCCTCTCCTTGGATAGCGTTATTTGCAGATCTACAACTACAGGGTGTTTTGCTTGCTTTTTGGAGGAGAGATCTCCGGTGTTGGGATTCTTCCTTTCGCTGTGGTGATCCATGGATTGGCCATCCAATCCATGTTTGTTTCAGATATGATCTGCTGTACCTTTTTATCATTCATAAATTTCTGAATCATTCGACAGATCTGCATTCTTAGATCTTAGATCTACTTCCGGTGCTTCATGTTTTGGGAAAAACCCCATGGGGGATGTATAGATCAACCTTTCTTGTACATGGATCTGTATTGGATCTAAATTTTTATATATAGATCCGATATATATCTGAAGAATTAATAAAATTCTTCTTCAGCCCTAAAAATAATGTTGTCATGGTTATGTAGTCTTTTATCATGGTTGTAGCACCACATTTCTGAGGATTTCTCCTATATTGTCTCATTATTTCTTCTGTAAAATGTATGAGTTATGCCCCTAACCTGATTTATAAATTTTCAGACCCTATTTTAGCTAAACCCTTCAGTAAATTATGCTCTTGTGCTTCAGAAAATTTCTGCATACTTCAGGTCATGGGAAATCAGGGTTTTCTAGCCTAGTTAGGAAAGGAGGAACTGTTTAACATAGAAAAACTCATTTTTTTTTGCCGAAATTTGACATGGGAGTTCTTCATAACCCTATATATTATATACAGCCACTTTAACATCTTATTTTTATGCATATCTTTGAATACGTTTTAGGGCCTAAATTGTCAGTTTTCCCCACGTTTTGGTCTATAAAACGCTGTATAAAGTTTCTGATGCATATTTTATGGAAGGAAAAATGATTTGAAATCATTTATCATTCATATTGATGCATCTCCAACTCCAGAATACCTTAGGGTATTCTTAGTGTTGTAGAAATTCCTGTTGGGAACATTACAACACCCTTAGAGCATTTTTTTTCTTTGAAAATAGGTGGAATGTGGTACCCACATGCATAAGATTGGTATGGAATATATATTCTCATTGTATGCATGGGTGTATTAGTGGGACCTTCCCATGTAATCATTGCTGAAAGAGATGCTTATAAAGGCACAGGTCTTCGACAAATTTAATCAAAGTGCAACGGTTGTAAGGTATGATACCATCTTGACATGAAATATTGTGTCATAGTCGAATTTATGGAGGATCGATGGAATCTGTGGGAAATGATGTCTCTCACAGTTCCACCCGAGGATTTCCCTTTTGTGGTGAGGGGTGATCCAAGGTATGACTTCCTTTTTGGAAAATAGGTGTTAATGTCAACAAAAAGGAAGCCTCAACCTAAAAATATTGTCACTGATGCAAGGGATAAGAATCTGGATGTGATAGGTTTAACATAGGCATGATGGCGAGGGGTGACTGAAAAATGATGATGGGGATTTAGTGGCCCAAGGTCGGAGTATAAAAAGCAGCTCGGAGGCAGTCATAACTATTTCTAATGGGGAAATCCCTGGAGTTGGTAGGACGTCCAGGGTAGGTATATATTGGTTGTGAATTTCATGGTGGCTTATGCGTGAAGGGTGCGATACTCTGACCAAGGGTGACCAGGGACTGTTTCCATGGGAGAAAAAATGGATGGATGAGTGGGGGACATAGTGCACTGTTGTAGTATTTTTACACTTACCAAAAGAATGAAATAATGGGGTTTCGATTGTACAAAACACAGAGACGGGTACCCCAAAACATGAAAGTGTTCCATCACTAATGATGTGAGGACAATTTTTTGCTGAGGGTGGGGACCCCATTGCTTGGTCTCATGTGTGGGGCTGATGAAGTAGATGGAAAAATGTTGCAGATGGGCTATGCTGATGGAGGTATGGTAGGCCAAATAAGAGGCGCGGTGGTGCGCTTTCGATCTTCTTGCAAAACCTGGTAGTTAGGGAAAGGGGTTTTATTTGATATGGTAAAACTTGACATGATGCATGGTGAGTGAATGGGCATGAGGCGCTTCCCAGACTAAAGTGGTATGACCATGGCGTCATGATTTTTGCGATATATGGTCTACTTTGAGTGACGAGCACCATGGAGGGGAGGCTCTACCTACCAATGAGGATGTTTATCATGTGCAAGGTGGGGTGATGATAAAAACAGTCTGGTGCTTGGAACCTATTGTTAATTTCTTGTGGATAAATGATGTTGGGATATGCAAAGTTTTTCTGGGACTCTATCATGCTGAGCGTAGAATGATACCTGCTCTGGAACTTTTAGTGGATGGAGAGATGGATGGTTTTCACAATACTTGCAACAAAATAACAAAGTGAAAGAATCTTATTCATTTGAACCTTATTGAAAGACGTGTGCTAAATGAAAAGAAGATGAGAGAGGGCATACCTACTGGTATTGAATTTTTTTTTTTTCGGGAGTGTGAATGTGAGGCACCTCTTTTGGGAATTTTGAAGTGCTGATCATTGTGTTTCTTTTGGTCCTACAATTGCGCCTTCTGAACTCTCATTATGGTCCTCCAAACATTTTGAAAAGGGCGACATATAGGTGAATATGGCTCAATTCAGTTCATTTGTGTCCTTGGTGTGTGTGAGGTTTTGAGAGGTCAGAGGCTTTTGCGGCGCTATTATTGCCATTGCAGTCAGCCTAAGTACCTAGGACTCACAATTTATAGCCATGTATGCCCCATATCATCCTGCATTTTAATTTTTTTAGTGTATTAGTGTCGAGGTCCGTATAGGATAAGCTTGTATAGATTCCAGGTCATTTTTTTCTTTGATCGCACGGGCAATCAAGGCATAGTCGCGCCTTTTTTTGTGCAGAACCAAGGGTTTTGCGCGAAATTATCGCGCCTGTGCCAGATTTGAGCGCGCATTTTCTGCGACTGTGGGAAAAATAGATGTGCCCTCCTCACGCCTGTCTAAGGAATAGGCATGTGGAGGGCCGAAACAAATTTTTGAAAAAAACAATTATGGAAATTTTGTCAATTTTTGGTGCTTTTACTATCACTGATGTGTGTCTAGTTGATGACAGGATGTTTTGGAGAGAGAGGGATTGGCCTCACCTCCGGGCTGCTTCAGTTGCCGATGCACATGCGCGCAAATATTTGGCACATTGGATCTTCTCAAATTCATGGATAATGACCTCTTATGATCATAGGTTCATCTTCTACACTACCTCATTTGATGCTGGAACAGGCGATGCAAGGTCATGGTGCTTCGGGGGTGTGACCTTATTATCCATCCTGAGATAGATATCTATTTTGTGACTGGGTTTTTGCCTTAGGGTGAGGCACTTCCTTATCTGCTTCCCCATGGGAGAGTAGATCTTGAGCGGTTCTCAGAGGGCCATTACGGCGGGGCACCCTTGACGGAGGGGTGCATTGCAATAACTTCCATGACTAACCTGGTCAAGCAGTGTGCTCTACCTGCTATTGTGTAACTGGCAGGGTCGTCTGCGCCTCATCAAGCATCAAGCCCATAGATTGGTGTTTTGCACTGGCTAGGGCCAAACACTTTTTTTACTTTTGCCCGCTTTTGTTATGACGCGATGTTGGCTCAACTTTCCAAGGTCTGGGATGGATCGAACTATTTAAATATGCTAATATTCTATGCAACATCATATATGAGTGGGTGGTGCTACTGAGATCTACGGTGGTTGTGCCCACTGGGGGGCCTCGGGAGCCTCGCATGAGGATGTGGGCCATTGTGATGCCTTGTGGAGGTGGAGGTAGGGTGGGGCATTATTTGAATGCCACCACGGAGGCTTGGTTTGAGGCCAATCATCAGATGTTTCTGTTGTTCCCCTATGCTGGGATGGAATTCCATGGAGAACTAGACATGGGTCTCCCTCCTGGGTATGTAGGGGGGCCAACAGGTAATTTTTTGTGTTTTATTCTGCATTTACTTGATTATTTATGTTTTATATGTGTATTATGATGGCACTCACATAGTTTTGTTACTATTGCAAATGTTGGCGAGGTCGAGCATCCCGTGGCTCAGTTGGAGGGCCATGAGTCGATTCGGTGGCCTCGAGGTGTTCCTCACATGGGTGGGGGGTAGGTAGGAGCTTCGGTACCTCCATGGGGTGGAGCACCTGGAGGGGGGAAGGTCCTTCAAGGGAGGGTAGTAGCTTGGCTGCTGCCGAGAGCATTGCTGAGCGTGCTCATGCCGAGGCGGCAAAGGCTCACATTTCTGAGTTGACAGAGAAGGTGGCTGCTCTGGAGGTTAGAGCTTGGGTGTTAAAGGATGCATGGGGTCGAGTGGACCACTTGAAATAGGGGATGCCTTACTTGAGGCTTTGTGGATGACCTCAACGATGCATGGTTAGAGACTCTCATGGCCTAGGAGAGGGGCTATTGGCTGACTCTGCGTTGGGTGACGATCTCCATTTTGACAGTGGCCCCAGTGTTGGTACCGAGAGTGGTTGTGGGTCCAAGTACCCCACGTGGGGGAGAAACACCCTAGAGTCTTATATTGTACACAGGGAAAGAATCCATTATGAGGATTATTCCCTGACTTTTTTTGACTTGCACATTTGTATCTTTGGGCTAACTTATGAGTCAGAGACACTATTTTTTGTACTCAGACATATACATTATTTTGTATATATGAGAGAGATATTTTTTGTGGCTCTACATGGTGTGTCCCCTGTTTTTTTTTATGTATTATGCTATGCTCATGGATATATATGTTTTCTATGTTTTTTTTTTTTTAACGTATGATGGTTTATCCGAGATGCATTCCAGTTTAGAATATTGTTAGCTATGTGATCAGTTTTTTGGCTTTGATTTCTTGGTACATATGTGAATGTAATGTGGTCAAATTGCTGGCTTAATATTTTTGTACATAAATATTTTCTAAACAGAGGTGAATCCCATATCTCAAATGCTTGGTTTAACTATGACAACACTAACTGGGAATCGAGATAGATATGCATATGGCATATGCGCTGATTGAGGGTGTCGCACATAAGTCTGATGGCAACATCATATTTTTCCTATTTTTTTGTCGTTGAGCCGAGGCATACACCATTGGTTTAGAATGGCAATCGGTCAAGGTGGTATATGACCTAGGCTATTGCTTCTAAAATTTGAGACCATCATGATGCTCTATCAGCAAATCCAAAGAAGTGGTTGGGTTGAGAATCCATTGTGACATTAGAGCATATTTTGTGAAAATTTTTTGGTCAAAGGTTTATCTGTGTGTTTCAACTCTAGGGGTGGGCCTTCTTGGCCCTTATGGGTATAATTTTTTGAGGTAAATCTTGTTGACAGGGTTGTTGTGGCATGCTCTGTCTGGGTCTGTCAAGATGTATTCCCCCTTGAGGAGACAATCTTTTATGATGTAGAGTCATTTCCACAAAGTTTCGAACTTCCTTGGCCCTAGGGCTTCTTTTTTGACATCGTAGTGAAGGAAAAACTCTCCCTCAATGAATGAATGAGGGTTGATGTGGCAGTTGAATGATGCTTTTACCCATTTCTTGTGGGCCTCATTGTGTTGCAGCAACTGTGTAATATTCCCAAATTTTCACTTGATATTTGGAATATTAGAGTTCTTAATTTCTTAATGAATTAAGTAAATAAAAGGGTGGAGGCACCCATAATCCTCATGATGAATAAATATCCACTTTTTATGTGTGAATGTGGATTAATTAAGCCTAGATATACATAAAGGAGGTAGTGGATAAAATACTAATGTGAATGGATGGGAGATCATGTCTCATTAATGAGATAGATCATGGAGGTTGATACAGTCAAATAAGATCTTGGAAGGAATCAAACAGAAGATCATGGAGAATTTATGATGAGATGATGGAGGAGTTTTGAAATTAATGCACACATGATGGAGAGGGTGTACATTGCACCTAGACATGATGGATGACTTGGAGAGATAGCGCAGTCAAACATGGAGGATCATGTCCACATGCACAACGCAGTTTAGATGAGGGCCAAGGAATGGGAGGGCTCAAAAACTATATAAAGGATATGAAGGCAACAATGAAGGTAGGATATTGAGTATATATTTTGAGGTTTGTTTAGATCTGGAATTGTCATGTGAAATTCCATTGCTTTCTTGGGTTGTTTGGCAAAGATTGCATGTGCTGTTTAGCATAGGGTGTTCCTGGTCAGGAATCCCTCCACTTTCATTGAGTGATATCTTGGAAGAGGATTTTACTTCATTCTACATCATGAATTGGTGCCATTTATCATTTCCATCATCTGTAGAACATCTACCTTCAGGAATTACGCAATTTCTAAAGATTAGTTTGGAAGGTGGAGGTTGTCTTCAGTATTTCAGTTGGAGAAATGATATAGGATTATTCCTATCATATTGGGCTTGAAGATCAGCATTCCCAGGGCTTCATTTCAGATCTAGCATTATACCAAGAGATATTAACCTCCAAGCAGTAGTAATTCCATCCATAATTACGTTGTCCATCCTTGCAGATTCAGAGGAAGGAATTTGCTAGCATTTCAGCTAGTAATCCTGTGAGGGATCATCCCCTCACATTTCCATCAGTATTTCCATCAGCCTGGAGCATATTGTAGCATATTTTAGTAGGCATAGAGCCTCTCTCTCTTGTACAATGTAGTTTTTGTAGTATCTGCATATTCATTTGCTGCAACTTGAAAGGAGAGGAAGAGAAGACACGATCTCAAGCTCTTAGCTTTTAGGTCTGAAGGATGGATCAACCCTCAAAGCATAGATTTATTTATAGATCATATTGTAGCCATATCTAGATCATATCTAGCTTCATATCTTTAAACCTAATAGACAAAATATCAAACCCTAGGAGGGTGATTTTCCAAATTTGTAGGTCTGGAAAATCCTTTCTGGGTTATCTTGGGTTCCCATCACATTGGCCAGATCTTGAATCTTGGCATCATCAGAGCTCCTAAGCTCCCTATATCTGCATTTCCTTTTGTAATAGTTTCATTTATATTAGCATCAGAAGGGATAGTACAGTATTGCTTCTTGTAAGCTAACCAGTTATGCAGTGCTAGTTGTAGCATGTTTGCAGGGTGATTCTAGGCCATCTCTTGGGCTAGATCTACTCATTTTCTGTACATTGTGTAACTAAATCATCTACATATAATTAAAAGGCTCAACTTCTCTGTATATTTTGATGTTGTCTCTAGATTTATTTATTACTTAGTTGCAGTTCTTATATTTTGTTTAAGTATTACCGCATCCTCCCTTTTGGGATATTACAGTGGTATCGAATCATGATCTTTTGCTCATCTTGTGGAAACTTCATCTTTTGCATCAAAGAAGAAGTAGATATATGAGATCTATCATGAAAGAGGATTATAATCTTTCCACTCCTCTTTTTAGATCCATGCAAGATCTCTCCAAGGAGGTCAATCAAATGAAGAAGGAAAGAAAAAAATAAGATCCAATAACAAGATTTTATGAGGAAGGTCTAAGAACTTCCTAACAGCAAAGAAGAAAACCGAAGAATAATATATCTCCTCATAGATATGCTATGCCCGCATTCTTTAAAGAAGGTGAGAGGTATAGAAATGAAGAGAGAAGAGAACCTGAGACTCATGAGACTCTCAGTTTGTATCTTGAAGAGTACAAGGAACGGTCTAGATCTTTCAAAGAGAGTCTAACTCTCCAATAATTATTTGAACTCAAAGAAGAAAGAAGATCCTATAACAACAATAGAAGAAAGAGGCACAATAGATTATATTTTCCTATATTTGATGGATATTCCTCAAGCACTATTAAGGCTTGGAGGAAAGAGTTAGAAACATTTTTCATGTTACATCCTGTGGTTGAAAAAGAGGCTGTCCAAATTGCAACACTTCATCTTCTAGGTGAAGCCAATGATTGGTGGTTTAGTCACATGGAGCATGAAAAGGTGACTAAATATTCAGATTTATTTCACTAGTTGAGGAAGAAGTTTGATGTGAAGAAGAAAGAGATGTGTCACAAAGAGAAATTTCCTAAGGAAACAAAGGAGGATTTCAATATTGTCACTCTGGACAAGAAGTCACTACATTCACCACAAGTTGCAGAAGTACTTACATCCAGAGAAGAGACACTTGAAACTATGCAAGATAGTCTTGAGCTCTTGACACATAGAGTCCCATGCATGATTTAGGATATGCATAAGGAAGAGGAGGAAGATTCCAGTGTTGGTACATTGATAGAAGAGCAACCATCTCTCTTACCAGCATTTGGAGGCACCATTGTCCCAGTTGGAGGAACTCCTGTGTTCTGGAAAGAGGTTCCCACACATCAGTTGATCCAAGGTATGCATACAAATTCATCACATATTTGTTCAATATATCTTATTGAAACTTATGGGGACATGCCATCAAGGCCAATTCATAAGCAAGGGTTAGAAAAAAATGCTAATTTGGAGTAGCAAACTATCACAACACAGAGGACCCTTGATATAATCAAGGAGGAGATGAAAATATATTCTAGTTTTTCATGGATGGACTACATTCAACCCTTTGAGTTGAAATGTGGATTTTTAGAAAATGGGATGAGCATGATCCTATGTACAATTATTGGTTATGAGATCAGTATTGTACCTTTCTTTGAGACAGCATATGTATTACCCTGCAGATCTACAACGCTATCACTTAGTAACAGTGATAATGAAGGAGCCCCATTAATCTTGGAGCATTCTGAAGGCAGCTTCACTCATGAAGAAATAGAGGTTAAGATGATGAATGGTAGACATCTTGAGATGAGAAATCTTTTCTCCTTTCTTGATGAAACTTTCTCAATGAGCATCTCACAACTCAAAGAGAGACTTCTACCTATAGCAGATCCAGAACCTCATTGGTTTTGGAGGGCCATTGATGAGAAGAGAATATCATGGAGAGATCTCATTGGAGGTGCAATTCAACATATCATGTAGCGCAAATTTATTCAATAGTTTGAGGATGTTGGTGTCCTAAAATGGGAGTATACCAAGTATTTGCATAATGAGATCCATTATCCACATTGGGATGAATGGTTAATAGTATGGAGAAAGGGGTTGCTAAAACACTTGCATATATATGATACATTCCAGAAATAAGCATGGTTGCTTTGGTTTCTCTTGGGTGAGTATGGCTACCACTCAATGAGTCATAATTTTCTGATTCATGCCTTGCACATCACTGGAAGAATGCAGAAGAAGAAGGCATGGTTACTTTGGTTGTTGATGAGAGAGTTTGGAAATCACATGATATATCTTATGTCATTGTATTTACTCTTGTTTGGGACATATATCATGTCTTTACATGTATTTCTATTTGGGATGTATCTCATGTTCATGTATGTAGTTGGGGTTGGGAGAAAGCATAACTCTCACATGATGTGGCATAATGGAGCTTGTTTGTATTATGTTGATAAGACATCTCACAGGTCCATTACTATATTTTTTCTCCATGACTTGCATCATGATAATCCAAGGAGGCAGTAAGAATCCATATTGCTTTGGTTACTATTGGGAGAGTATGGACTGAATTCTTCCTATACATTGCATGACATTGTTGGAGGATGGCAACAGGAGGCCTCACAACGTTGTCTTATATTAGGTGATTATGGGCATTGTACATGGTACAATGATGATGTGATGGGGCATCAAGATGTCATATTAAGGTGGATTCTCTTGAGATAATATGGCCACTACCTTTGGTACAATGATGATGTGGTATGGCAGTAAGAGGCATTGCTCAGATGGCTTCTTTCGAGAGAGTATGGCTCTCATATTCTCATTGATGTTGATTTGGAATGGTAAAAAGAAGAATTGTTGTGGTGGCTTCTTTAGAGAGAGTATGGCTCTCTTACATGTTTTCATGATGATCTAGCATGGCAGCAAGAGGCTTTTCTGCATTGGTTGTTATTAGGAGAATATGGTTTTACATATTTTATGTTTTCCCATATGTCTCCACTTCTTGTTTTTCACTATGATGATGTGATGTTTGATTCCTACATGGATAACATGGCTAATTATGAGAGAATTGATATATTTAATTGTAATATCCCAAATGAGGGAAAAATGGCAGCCCTTAGAATATCTTATAATATTCCCAAATTAGGACAATGAGTAGCTACCGCATGAGAAACGTTGTTTCTGGAAAATAATGAAATAAAAGTTGGGAATGGGACTTGGATCCCTTATTTTAGATAATATGCAGCCCAATTTCAGAGTTAGAGGTGAAACAAATAATTATAGCTACACTAAACAGATCTCCCCAGCTCAAGATAGCTCAAAACACCCCAATCCCATGAATTTTCAACAATAGAATTTATGAAGACTGTGAGAGCGTAATTCCCATGAGAGTTTCTACAAAAAATGATGAAATAATATTTATATGGAGATTATAGTAATCAAGTAGCAAATAAATGGAGGTTTAAACTCCTTTACACAAGAAATAAGACAACCGAGCAAGGGTTTCTGACATAACACATGTATAAAAGGAAACACTGTAGAAAATAACGCAGTCTAATGCAATTATGTATTTGAAATGACTGAATATAACATAAAATAACTGATAAATACATAAAATGGCCAAAGGCCCTCCTTATTAGACCTTCTGGAGGGAAACAAACACCTCCTCCTCAAACACTAGCACAAAATTCAGGGGTGCAAACCTGCTAATGCTACACCTGCACAAAAGATGTAGTTTTTGAAGATGAATGTGTTGTAGATGTTGATGGCTGATTGGCCCTAATCCAGATGATGGAATTGAAGCTCAGAACCTTCCCTTTAGGTCCCTTAAGAAATTTTATCCAAAGAATAGGATGGAATTCCCACTTGAGAATTCTTGCACTAAATAGTGTTGCAACCACAGCTAAACAGCTGAAGCATGCAAGTAGTCAGAAGAAAAATATAGATGAATACTCAATGAATTCATTTATGATATCCCCTTCTTCTTATCCTTGGTGAGCCTCCTCACCCCGGATCCCACTCATTGATGAGGTGACTTCCTAGTAAAGATTCCTCCTTCCAAATTGCGCTGTCCTTGTTGGCTTCCCTCCTCTTGTAGCAGTGCTGTTGAATTGGTCAATTGGAACTAGTTCACCTGCATTCCCTCCTTTCCCAGTAAGTGGTCTTCAATCCAGCTCTCATATGTGTGTCTAGGCTGATCCTTTTTAACATTGATATAGTTTACTTGGGTAATCTCTTCCTCCTCAAGAATGCATATTCACTTAGTCAAACTTGACTCTGTCCACATCTATTTTGCCATTTTTCACACCAAAAAGTGTAAAATCCATCTCCTAAGGTGATACCCTTCCACATTAAGATGGAAATTATTCATATTTTTATTTCTCATGGGCCTCCTTACCCATTTATTCATCTCCTAGGTGAAAGCAGCAAAATTTAATATTCCAATTTGTTGTATGCAAATTTTGGAATATTACAGTCCTCCCCTCTCACATGTTTCTTGTCGTCAAGAAACTGCAAATATAGGACTGAAGAACCTCCTCTTCTTCCCCTGTAGCATCCTCATATGATAATATCCCCAATAGATCAAGGTTTTGTTCCATCAATACATCTCCAAGATGCCCCTCCCAAGTGTGTAAGCTATCTGTTGGTGAACATTCCAAATAGTTGGCATCATGTGATAGTGAAACATCAATGGAGGAAAAAATGGGCTACTTAAAGGTCCTCTTGAGGCATGAGGGCTGATATAGATTGGGGTTCATCATCCCCATTTTAATCTTCCATCACCAAGCTATCAACCATACAAAATGAGTCACCCTCCAGGATAGAAACTCATGAAGAATCTCTTCCACCTTTGGCTCATGAAAAATAGGTGGGCTGAAAATCTAAACATGGTAGACAAGATAGCCTACCCCATGCTATCTTCCTCTCCACTCATGATAAGTGTAGAATGCATGTTGATCATGGGCTGCAAACAATTTTCCCTCAAGTGGCAAGGAAAATATTGAATCTTCAAAGATCCCCTCTCCAAAATTATGGATCATGCCAGCCCAAACCATTCCCTTCAAAGTGAATGAAACATCACTACCATATGTCATCCAAATCAGAAAGTTGCTGAAGGTTATGTCCAAGTGAGGATGATACACATGGTTTCCTTGGTGGATACAACACAGTCTTTCCAACTATTGATTTAGAACATCATGTGGCAAACTATTTTCCAATGAGCTACCAGCTGTATATGTTTGTTCATCTACTAAAAGATAGAAAGAAGCAATATATATCGGCTGTACATGATCAAAAAATCAATACACTTGCCCAAATTCATGTGGAAATGGGTTATAATTATTACAAAGGTTGGCCCTAAAGTGACCATATAACCCAAAAATAATCTTGCTCCTTTGTGGAGAAATTCACTGTGTAGAGATGGTAAGAAGATGAAAATATTAAATGGAACAATCAATAAGTACAGAGATGTATTTCTTACCATAAATAGGGAGTAGGCTAAAGTGAGTTCCATGAATGAGTCCTCCCATGAGAATCCTCTCATAAAAATATGCAAAAATGAGGGATACATACTCCTCTTGGAACTCTCCATTAGTGAAGACATACTCCCAAGTGATAGCGTTGTAGGCCTTAGTGATAAGGCTATAGTCACTCCATGAATTCTTCCCTTGACATTCCACATGTCAAAACAATCCACCACCATGCTACTATGTGAGAAGATCTTCTTCCTATGTGGAATCTCCTCCTTTTCCTTCAATTCTAAAGGGTATCCTCTTCGCACCTTGATTGTGTACATTCCTTCCTCCTGAAATATCGTAAGGAGTATGGAAAAACCTATGCCCATAATCTCCCAAGAGAAGCCACAACAATAATGACTCTTGCTTCCCTCTCACACCTCCATCATACAAATCATGAGGTGAAAATATGTTGATTGATATGAAGAGGATCAAATCAACATGATACATCCAGCCCCTAGGCTGCCATATGATGCTAGTGTCCTGCCAAGTGTCTCTCATCCTCATACCCTTTGGAAAAGGATATGCCTCATGATGGCCAAACTCTCTCAAGAGTAGCCAACGTAGCTTTTCCTCTTGCTACCCTGTATCATAAATTTTCAAGTGGCTCACCAGCCTCTTGCTCTCCATCCACATCCACTCAACCCCATGTGGATGCCTCCTATCATTCTTCATCTTGGCATTCTTCTAATGTGGGCTACCATCCTCCACAACCAGTTCCTCTCCTTTTCATGTCATGAAATGCTGAAATGCATTCTCTTGGAGATCCCTTAGAAAAGATCTCATGTCCATAACCATCTCGAATTCATCAATATCCACATGTGATAAAGGCAAAGCCTTCTCACTGCTATTGTTTGGCAGCACTGATATTCTATCCAATGATATAGTTGCTGCCTCATACTCCATCTCAAAGATGAATCTATGTTTATTTGTAGGAGTATGGGGAACATATTTCATGACATCCTCTAAAATATTACACTCCAACCTCAAGGTTTGTGTGCAACTCAACAGGGATACATGAGGATGGTGGTTCATCTTCTCTTTGAACCATTCAAGCTCGCACAATGCAGTGAATTCCTTATACTCTTGATGAGATGTGGGAACCTCTTGTAGGGCTGAAAGGTATCATCCCTCCAATGTAATGGCTGCCCTAATTGCTGATGTAGGTGGTTGCTTCTCCATGAGTGTGACAGCATTAGTACAAGGCTCCTCAAGTGGAGAAGAGGAATCCTCCTTCTTTTATCTCCTACTGTTAAACCTTCTGATCACTCCTTAAGTGAAATATGCAAAAGTAGACACCCTTGCATGATTCACATGGCTGAACCACGAAGATCTTTCCTCTCACTCCAAGTGCAGCGCTGACATCTCCACAGCCTCTTTTTCCACCACTGGATGTAGTAGGAAAAATGCTTCTAACTTCATCACCCATGATTCTACTATACATATGGGTGATCCATCAAAGGTATAAAATAGGAATCTATTTACCCTTATCATCCTTCTGCTACATGGCCTTATTCCCTCTCTCAGTTCGATAAACTGAGGAAGATCTAGGATCTCTTTGACAGTCCTAGGTTGGCACTTATATTCCGCCAAATATCCACTCAGGATCTCATGTTCCAAGTTGTCTTCTTGCTCTCCTCTTCCTCTATGAGAAAAAAAAGTGCATGAACCTTCTTATTCATCTTCAAACCTCATAGAGGTCTCACTATAGCTCTCTCCTCCTTGAAACCCTCTTGGAGTTTCAATGCATCCTCCTTCTTTCTCCTTAGATCTGAAAATCGATGAGAGTAATCTCATCCTCTCCAAAAAATATTTCTCCTTATCTTCTGATTGGATCTGAAGTCCATAGCCTGAGACAATATGGCAGCTCTAATACCACTTTATTATCCCAAATGAGGGAAAAATGGTAGCCTTTAGAATATCTTATAATATTCCCAAATTAGGACAATGAGCAACTACTACATCAGAAACACTGTTTCTGGAAAATAACAAAATAAAAGTGGGGAATGGGACTTTGATACCTTATTTTAGATAATATAAATCCCACTTTCATAGTTAGAGGTGAAATAAATAATTATAGCTACACTAAACAAATCTCCCCAGCTCAAGATAGCTCAAAACACCCCAATCCCATGACTTTTCAACAACAGAATTTCTGAATACTTTGAGAGCATAATTACCATGAGGGTTTCTACAAAAAATGATGAAATAAGACTAATATAGAGATTATATTAATCAAGTAGCAAATAAATGGAGGTTTAACCTCCTTTACACAAGAAATAAGACAACCCGACAAGGGTTTCCGACATAACACATGTATAAAAGGCATCACTGCAGAAAATAACGCAGTCTATTGCAACTCTGTATTTGACATGACTAAATATAAAATAAAATAAATGATAAATACATAAAATGGCCAAAGGCCCTCCTTATTAGACCTTCCGGAGGGAAACAAACACCTCCTCCTCAAACACTAGCACAAAATCCAAGGGTGCAACCCTGTTACTGCTACACCTCCACAAAATATGTAGTTTCTGAAGATGACTATGTTGTAGATGTTGATGGTTAATTGGAACTAAGCCAGATGATGGAATTGAAGCTCAAAACCTTCCCTTTATATCCCTTAAGAAAGCTGATCCAAAGAATAGGATGGAATTCCCACATGAGAATTCTTACACTAAATAGTGCTGCAACCACAGCTAAGCAGCTGAAGCATGCAAGTAGTTAGAAGATCAAAGATAGATGAATACTCAATGAATTCCTTACTACTATCCCCTTCTTCTTATCCTTGGTGAGCATCCTCACCCCAGACCCCACTCATTTATGAGGTGACTTCCTAGTAAAGATTCCTCCTTCCAAACTGTGTTGTCCTTGTTGGCTTCCCTCCTCTTGTAGCAGCACTGTTGACTTGGTCAACTGGAACTAGTTCACCTGCATTGCCTCCTTTCCCACTAAGTGGTATTAAATCCAGCTCTCATATGTGTGTCTAGGCTCATCCTTGTTTACATTGAGATATTTTACTTAGGTGATCTCTTCCTCCTCAAGAATGCATGTTGACTTAGTCAAACTTGACTCTTTCCACATCTATTTTTCCCTTGTTCACACCTGAAAGTGTAAAATCCAGTTCATAAGGTGATCCCCTTCCACATTAATATGGAAATTATTCATATTTGTATTTCTCATGGGCCTCCTTACCCATTTATTCATCTCCTAGGTGAAAGCAGCAAAATTTAATATTCCAATTTGTTGTATGCAAATTTTGGAATATTACAGTAATCTACTCTATGTATCATGGGTTGGAGAAATATTTCACGAGTTGGGAATTTCCACTTTGGGAATGAACCACTTAATCTTATGTATCTCATGTATAGAGAAATTTGTTTATC
Organism: Pinus albicaulis; assembly: GCA_034641835.2. NCBI lineage: Eukaryota > Viridiplantae > Streptophyta > Pinopsida > Pinales > Pinaceae > Pinus > Pinus albicaulis. The sequence goes on from CM076582.1 coordinate 479,813,815, forward strand.
ATATGGTTGCCACTTGGAGATTTATTGATGAGGAAGGATATCTAACTTTTTAGTTGGAAGCCATTCTAGACATTCTAGAGAGGCAGCTTTGGAGCTAGACATGCACGACACATTGTGAAAGATGGGAAGGGCTTCCACATGAGGATGCCATTTGGAGGGAGGATGTTTGTTGTACCATCCACTTTTGCAGTTTCTTGAGGACAAGCAACATTTTTCCGGGGAGGACTGTAATATTGCCAAATATTCACTTGATATTTTGAATATTAGAGTTCTTAATTTTCTTAATGAGTTAAGTAAATAAAATGGTGGAGGGACCCACAATCCTCATGAAAAATAAATATCCACTTTTTATGTGTGAATGTGGATTAATTAAGCCTAGATCTACATAAAGGAGGTTGTGGAGAAACTACTAATGTGAATGGATTAGAGATCATGTCTCATTAATGAGATAGATCATGGAGGTTGATACAGTCAACTAAGATCTTGGAAGGAATCAAATAGAAGATCATGGATAATTTATGATGAGATGATGGAGTTGTGAAATTAATTCACACATGATGGAGAGGGTGTAGATTGCACCTAGACATGATGGATGACATGGAGATACAACGCAGTCAAACATGGCGGATCATGTCCACATGCACAGTGTAGTATAGATGAGGGCCAAGACATGGGAAGGCTCAAAAAATATATAAAGGATATGAAGGAAACAATGAGGGCAGGATATTGAGTATATATTTTGAGGTATGTTTAGATATGGAATTTTCATGTGACATTCCATTGATTTCTTGGGCTGTTTAGAAAATATTGCAAGTGCTATTTAGCACAGGGTGTTGCTGGTTGGGAATCCCTCCTTTTTCATTGGGTGTTTTCTTGGAAGAGGGTTGTACTTTATTCTACATCAGGAATTGGTGCCATTTATCATTTCCATCATTTGCAGAACATCTAACTTCAGGAATTACGCAATTTCTAAAGATCAGTTTGGAAGGTGGAGGTTGTCTTCAGTATTTCAGCTGGATAATCAGTGTAGGATTATTCCTATCACCTTGGGCTTCAAGATCATCATTCTCATGGCTTCATTTAGATCTAGAAATAGGAAAAAATATATTTACCTCCTAGCAGCAGTAATTCCATCAAGAATTACGTTGTCCATTCTTGCATTTCCAAAGGAGGAAGGAAGTTGCTAGCATTTCAGCTAGTAATCCTGTGAGGGATAATCCCCTGACCTTTCCATTAGTATTTCCATCAGCCTGGAACCTATTGCAGCATATTTCAGCAGGCATAGAGCCTCTCGATATTTTACAACGTAGTTTCTGTAGCAGCTCCATATTCAATTGCTACAACTTGAAGGAAGAGGAAGAGAAGAGAAGATCTCAAACTCTTAGCTTGTAGATCTGAAGGAGGAATCAGCCCTCAAAGCATAGATCTATTTATACATAATATTGCAGCCATATTTAGATCAGATCTACCTTTATATTTGTAAACCCAACAGACAAACGATCAAACCCTATGTAATATCCCAAAAGGGATAATGTAGTAATACTTCACACAATATAAGAACTTACAACAAGATAAACAATAAATATTAAGAAAACATGAAAATTTACACAGAAGATGAGCCATTTTATTATATTGGAGATGATTTAGTTACACAAGTACAAAATATAGGTAGATCTAGCCAAAAATATGAGCTAAGATCACCTTGAAAACATGTATGCAACAAGTACAACGTAACTGGAGAGGCTCTGCAGCAAATACTGCGTTGTTCCTTCAACAGAATATGAACATATAGTTGCAGAATTAAAAGGGAAATGTAGATCTACTCAAAATTAGAGCAAAAATGATGCCCAGATTCAAGATCTGGCCAATGTGATGGATTCCCAAGATAACCTAGAAAGAATTTTCTAGATCTACAACTTTGGAAAATCACCTCCCTCGGATTTGATCCTTGATCTGCTAGAAAATACAGATCTGAAGCTAGATTTGACAAATGGATGGCTGAAATATGATATCAGATCAGATCTATGCTTGGAGGGCTGATCGCTTCTTAAGATCTATGAGCTTAGAAGATCTAGATCTAGCTTCTCAATCCTCCAATGATGATTGCAGCTACTGCAACACAACTGCCTCTAGAAATTTCGTTGTGAGGGAAAGAGAGGCCTTCTTCCTATTGAATAATGCTGCAATAAACTCCAGGATGATGGTAATACTGGTGGCAATGTGAGGGAATTATCCCTCATAGGATTGCTAGCTTAAATACTAGCAACTTCCTTCCTCCTTTTGGATCTGCAAGGTAGACAGTGTAATTCCTCAAGGAAGTACTGCTGCTGGGAGGTCAATAACCTTTGGCCTGATGCTAGATCTATAATGTGGCTCTAGGAGTGCTGATATATAAGCCCAAGTGATGGGAATAATCCCTCACCTTGTTCTCCAGCTGAAGTACTAAAGAAACCTTCCACTTTCCAAACTGATATTTAGAAATATACAGATTTTTTAATATGAATGTTCTACAGAAAGTAGAGAAGATATGTGACACCAATGCCTGATGTAGAATGAAGAGAAATCCTATTTCCAGAGCTACTCAACAAAGAGGTGGGATTTCCACCCAGGAACACCCTGTGCTAAACAACACCTACAATCTCTGCTAAACAACCCAAGAATGCAGTGGAATGTCACTTGACAATTCCAGATCTAAAAGATCATACATTAAATAATCCAAGATGCCTTTCACCCTTGCCTTTATCTCTTATATAATGTTTGAGCCTTCCCAAGCCTTGGCCCTAATCTCAACTGTGCAGTCACATGTGGACAAGATCCTCCAAGTGGGACTTCACTGTTTGACCAAATCAACCAACAAGTCTAGGTGCAATGTACACCTCCTCCATCATGTGTGCTTCATTTGCACATGATCTTCCATCACTTGATCATGAATGCTCAATGATCCCTTTGTTTGAAATCTTCAAGATCTTAGTTGACTAAATCATCCTTCTGTTTGATCCCTTCAAGATCTTAGTTGACTGTGTCAACCTCCATGATCTATCTCATTAATGAGACAGGTTGTCCAATTTCATTCACATTAGTAGTTTCTCAACTACCTGGTTATATAGATCTAGGCTAAATTAATCCACATTCACACACACAAAGTGGATATTTATTCATATTGAGGATTGTGGGTCCCTCCACCCTTTTATTTACTTAATTGATTAAGAAAATCAAGGACTTTTATATTCCAAATATGATGTGAAAATTTTGGAATATTACAGTCCCCCTCAGAAAAATGTTGCTTGTCCTCAAGCAACTCCAAAAGTAGTTGCAAAGCCATCTATTCCCCTCCAAATGGCATCCACATAAGGAAGGCTTCCTCCATTTTCTGCAATGTGTGATGCATGTTTGGTTCCAAATTTGTCTTTTAAAAACATAAAGAATGACCTCCAACTTTTTGGTTAGATGTCCTCCTTTCATCATGAAGTACCAAATGACAACCATATGATGTCCAACATCATCATCAATACATGAGGTGCATAAAATAAAGTGGTTCTCTTCAAAAACGAAAATCTCCATCACACAATACACATCTCCATCCCATGTTTTATGAATTAGATTGAGCATTGATATGCTCTTATACTTAGCCATGTTGGCCTTGTTGGACCTAGGTATCATTCCAATGCTATGAAAAATAAGATGGAAATGAGCTATATGGGTAGAAAAATATGTCAAACCATATTCTCCTAAGAGTAACCACCGGAGTAAGGCTTTTTGTTGCCATCCTCCATCTCCTCCATGTAATATGGACAAACCAAACTCCCCCAAAAGCAACCAAAGCAACAAGAGATCTTACTGCTTCCTTTCCTCCTCATGTGAATCATGAAGCAAAAACATACTAATGGACATATGGAATGTCACATCAGCCCAATACAAAGAAACATCATCAATGCACATCATGAGAGCATCATGCCAAGATTTACCCAAGACAAAACACATATTCATGTGGTGGCCAATATCTCTCAAGTGAACCCAAAATGAACATGTCTTCTTTTGTTGCATTCTATCATTGATACACAAGGCATGAATCAGAAAAATATGAGTTATTGGGTGGTAACCATACTCACCCAAGAGTAGCCAACGCAACCATGCCTCCTTCTTCATCTCATAAGTGTTTCTCAAGGCATGGATCAAAGAAATAGGAGCCTTTGTGCAGTGACAATAACCTGCCAAGGGAAACCAACATAACCAAGATTGCTGGCCCATGTAAATCTGCAAGTGGTCATGAAACCCCTTTCTTATCCACTCATCCCCATGTGGGTTATGAATGAGGTACTGCTAATCATGGCATCCTCCCTTTGTAGAATACCATCTTCCCCAAACTGTTGAGGAAATTTTAACTTCATGAAATGTTGAAATGCATCTCCAATGAGATTTCTTAATGAGACCTTCTTCTCATCCATGGTATTCCAAAACCAATGAGGTTTTGGATCTTCTGTAGGTAAAAGTTTCTCTTTGAGCTAGGAGATGCTCATTGAGAAAGTGTCATCAAGAAAGGAGAAAAGGTTTCTCATATATAGATGTCTACCATTCATCATATTGTCCTCCATTGCTTCATGAGTGAAGCTACCTTCATAATGCTCCAAGAATAATGGGGCCTCATCATTATCACTGCTTCTAAGTGGAAGTGCTATAGATCTACAAAGTGATACATAAACTGTCTCGAAGAAAGGTATAATACTGATCTCATAACCAGTCATTTTACAAAGGATTATGCTCATCCCCTTCTCTGGAACTCTACACTTCAACTCAATAAGTTGAATGTATTCCATCCATGAAAATCTGGGATAGATTTTCATCTCTTCCTTGATTAAATCAACGGTCCTCTGCCCTATGATAATATGTTGCTTCAAATCAGCATTATGTTCTATGGTCATGCATTGGCCTTGATATAATGTCCCCATAAGTTTCAATAAAATCTACTGAAACAATAGGTGATGAATGTGTATGCATACCTTGGATAAACTGATATGTTGGAGCCTCTTGACAGAACATAAGAGTTCTTCCAACTGGGACAATAGTTCCTCCAACCGCTAGTAAGAGAGATGGTTGTACGTCTTCCAATATACCAGCGCTGGAATCTTCCTCCTCTTCCTCATGCACCTCCTAAATCATGCATGGGACTCTATGGGTCAAGAGCTCAAGATCATCTTGCAAGGTTGCAAGTGTCTCTTCTCTGGATACACGTACTTCTACAGTTGGTGGTGTATGTAGTGACTCCTTTTCCAGAGTGATAAGAGTGACATATTTCTTAGCCTCCTTCTCATCAAAATTCTACCACAACTTGTGAAATAAATGTGAATATTTAGTCACCCTTGCATGTTCCATGTGACCAAACCACCAATCATTTGCTACATATAAAATATGAAGTGCTGCAATTTGAAAAACCTCTCCTTCAGCTACAGGATATAGTCTGAAAAATGTATCTAAATCTCTCCTCCAAGCCTTAACAGTGCTTTAGGAGGATCCATCAAATGTAGGCAAATAGAATCTATTATGCCTCTTCCTTCTATTGCTACTATAGGATCCTCTTTCTTCTTTGATTTTGAAGAATTGTTGGAGAGTTAGCTTCTCCTTGAATTCTCTAGACAGTGCCTTTTACTCTTCAAGATATAGGCTGAGAGTCTCATGAGTTTCAGGTTCATTCCTTCCTTCATTTCTACACCCTTCACCTTCTTCAAAGAAGGTAGGCATAGTGGAACTATGAGGAGATCTTGTATTCTCCGGTTTTCTTCTTTGCTGATAGGAAGTGCTTGGGCCTTCCTCATCACATCTTCTTCTTGGACCTTCTTTCTTCCTTTCCTCTTTCATTTGATATACCTCCTTGGAGAGATTTTGCATAGATCTACAAAAATGAGTGGCAGAATTTTCTTCCTCCATAATAGATCTCATCTATCTGCTTCTTCTTAGATGCAAAAGATGAAGTGTCCACAAGCTAAGCCAAAGATCATGCTTTGATACCACTATAATGTCCCAAAAGGGAGAATGCAGTAATACTTCACACAATATAAGAATTTACAGCAAGATAAACAATAAATCTCAAGATAACATCAAAATTTACAGATAAGATGAGCCATTTTATTATATTGGAGATGATTCAGTTACACATGTATAGAATATAGGTATATCTAGCCAAAAAGATGAGCTAAGATCACCTCGAAAACATTTATGCAACAGGTACAGCATAACTGGAGAGGCTTTGCAACAAATACTGTGCTCTCCCTTCAGTAGAATATGAACATATAGTTGTAGGCTGAAAAGGGAAATGAAAATCTACTCAAAACTAGAGCTCAAATGATGCCAAGATTCAAGATCTAGCCAATGTGATGGATTCCCAAGATAAACTAGAAAGGATTTTCCAAATCTGCAACTTTGGAAAATCACATCCCTAGGATTTGATACTTGATCCACTGGGAAACATAGATTTGAAGCTAGATCTGACAAATAGATGGCTGAAATATGATATCAGATCAGATCTATGCTTTAAGGGTTGATCCCTTCTTTAGATCTATGAGCTTAGAAGCTCTAGATCTAGCTTCTCAATCCTCCAATGATGATTGCAGCTGCTGTAACACAACTACCTATAGAAACTCCACTATGAGGGAAAGAGAGACCTTCTTCCTGCTGAAAAATGCTGCAATAAACTCCAGGCTGATGGTAATATTGATTGCAATGTGAGGGAATGATCCCTCACAAGATTTATAGCTAAAATACTAGCAACTTCCTTCCTCCCCTTAGATCTGCAAGGTAGAAAATGTAATTCCTGAAGGAAGTACTATTGCTGGAAGGTTAATAACCTTTGGCCTGATGCCAGATCTACAATGTGGCTCTCGGAGTGCTGATCTATAAGCCCAAGTGATGAGAATAATCCCTCACCTTGTTCTCTAGCTATAGTACTGAAGACAAATTCCACCTTCCAAACTAATCTTCAGAAATCTGCAGATTTCTGAATATGAATGTTCTACAGAAAGTAGAGAAGAGATGTGGCACCAATGCCTAATGTAGAATGAAGAGAAATCCTCTTTCTAGAGCTACTCAAGAAAGAGGTGGGATTCCCACTGGGGAACACCCTGTGCTAAACAACACCTGCAATCTCTACTAAACATCCCAAGAATGTAGTGGAATGTCACTTGAAAATTCCAGATCTAAAAGATCATACATCAAATAATCCAATATTCCTTTCACCCTTGCCTTCATCTCCTTTATAATGTTTGAGCCTTCCCAAGCCTTGGCCCTAATCTCAACTGCGCAGTCACATGTGGACAAGATTCTCCAAGTGGGACTGCGTTGTTTGACCAAATCAACCAACAAGTCCAGGTGCAATGTACACCTTCTCCATCAAGTGTGCTTCATTTTGTTGGCATGTGTTGTCCTTGATGGCAACCTACTTGATGAAATGAGATTGTTGGCTATATGATGCAATGTGTTGTCCTTGATGGCAACCTGCTTGATGAAGTTGTTCTTGATGGAAACTGACTTGATGAGTTGTCCTTGGATGGAAACCTACTTGATGAAGCTGTCCTTGATGGAAACCTACTTGATGAGTTGCCTATGATAAGCAACCTATGTGTTAAATATGTAAGGATGATGTATCTATAGATCAGCTCAGGAGTAACAGAAGAAAGGAATTCCTGTAAGGGCCAGAGCAATGATTAAAATGGTATGTCACAAAGCATACGCGGGTTTGTAAAGGCGAAGTAGCGTATGTACGCGGAAAAGTACGTGCCAAGTAGCGTATGCCTATTTGCGCTCTAAATTCATAAAACCAAGGGAATTTACCATGGTATTGGCCCATTGTATTGAGCGTTGGAATATCTATTTGATCCTGTCCAGGAATACCATTAGTAGTTGTGTGGTTTTGACTCATGGTATTGACAAAGGCTAAATCTATTTAAGGAGAAGAAGATCATAGTGCAAGGTGTGCATATGTCTGGGTTTTAATGAATACTTCACTTTGAAGTATATCTGCATGGAAGGGTAACAGTTTATTGATTGATCTGAATTAATAATGCACCTATGAAGAGTGGAGAGGGATCTCTAGATTTGAAATGACTATGTATTTTCTAGATCTGTTTATGGAATGTTTAGATCTGAGATGAGGCGAATATTTTCTGAAGTGAAGGGCAATATCTGAGCTATTTATCTATTCTGAAGAGTTGCGAAACCCTACAAAGTTTGAAGATCTATACGAAGGTTCGCTTCATAAAAAGTGCGTGCATACGCAGGTTGGCTTCAGCAAAAGCGCGTATGGAATGTGAGGTTGGTTCTGGAATATGTGCAGAAGTATACACAGGATTTTCTCTATGAAAGCGCGTATATACGCATGTTCAGTGAAGTAAAATCGCGTATGGAATCTAGGGTTTTGCTGAAGTATGTGGAATGAAATGTCTGATCTGTTCTGTTGGTTTACTGTTGTCTGTCAATAATGTACTCATACAGATCTGGGTTTTTTATGCTGATGATTATGTTAATTGAAGACCAAGTTGTTGGTTGATTGGTTGAATGAATTGATGGGGTTATAAGTTTCATTTTGATGTATGTTGAGCTTAAATGTGTGGAGTGGGTCCAGTCTGAAAATCTGATGAAAAGTGGCCTACAAGGTATGTTGTATGGAAGCTGATGGATCCAGTATGAAAATTGATGAAACGTGGTCCACAATGGTGCTGAGGGTCGAAGCCTTCAGTGAGGGGGTTGTAGCTCCCTTTCAGTGGTAGCTGGTAAACGAGAGCAGAGGGTAGTGGCTCCCTTCCAGGAGAGGCTGGGAAAAGAGAGCAGGGGGTTGTAGCTCCCTTCCAGGAGAGGCTGGTAAACGAGAGCAGGGGGTTGTAGCTCCCTTCCAGGAGAGACTGGTAAATGAGAGAAGGTTGTATCCTTCTGTAGGTGGGTGCCTGCGTGATGGTATGAGTCTGTGCCAGTACATGGTTGTAAGATGTTTTCTTTATAATAAATATTGAAGACAGAGATGACGACAGCGGTGGTTTTCTCCCGAATTGGGTTTCCACCTTAAATGCTGGTGTTCATGTCTGTTTCTTATGTGTGATGGTTTATTCTATTATTACTCCACATGCTTACTGCTAACTAAACATATGATGAATGAATGATGCAAAGATCTAAGTAATGAATTAAATGCATAATAATATCTCTGGTCATACGCATGTTTTATTAAGGATATCCACGTGTATATGTGACTTGGGTTCAGTAAAGTAGCATATGGGTTTTAGAGAAAGAAAAAGTAAAAAAATTTCAGTCTGCACTAAATACTGATTCACCCCCCCCTCTTAGTACTTTTCCCAACAATTGGTATCAGAGCTGGTCCTTCTGAAGGAGCTTGATCGCTTGAATGATATCCGTCACAATGGGAAGGAAGCAAAAGAAGAAGGCTACCCAAAAGAAGATATCTCAGAAAACATGTGCAGCAGATAATGAAGAAGATAAAACATGTATTGAATGTTGTTCTTGTGATTCACTTTCTTATGCATGCAATGGTGAAAATAGTGAAAGTAATGTTATGGATCTAGAAGAAGTTCTCAAGATTAAAATTGAATATCAACAAAGATCATTTAATGAGAGAGAATCTATCTACAAAGAGATGATCTCGAGAATGAATGGACAGATAGAAACAATGAAGGAACAGATAGAAATACATCAAAGACTTCAGGTTAAAGAAACCTATCAAAATAGAAGACTTGAAGCAGAAATCATCTCTTTAAAAGCAGATCTCGAAGCATCAAATAAGAAGAATGAAGAACTTCTACAATCATTTGAAGAGGAAGGACTTAAAGCAGAAATCATCTCTATGAAAGCAGATCTTGAAGCATCAAATAAGAAGAATGAAGAACTTCTACAAACATTTGAAGTACAAGAAAATGGGTTGAAAGAAGAGATTTTAAAAATGAATGATCAAGTAGAAGAAGGAAGAAAGGTTGAAGAAAGTATGAAGAAGCAATGCCAAAGATTGGAGGTTGAGGTAAATATTTTGAAAGGTAAATTAGAATAAAAAGATAAACTCTTGAGGTTTCAAGATAGTACTAAGATTCTGGACAATATTCTTAATAGTCAAAGGTCTCCTTCTGTTAAATTTGGTCTTGGTTTTCATGAAACTGTTAAAGGAGAATCTAGTTCACAAGGAAGTGCGAAAGATTCAAAGGATATCAATGCAAAACCTGATGTGTTGAAAGAAACAAAAGGTCAACCGAAAATCATGAACTCTCAAAAGAAATAATTCCCTCCTTTGATCAATAATGTTGAATGCTATAAATGTCATAATTATGGGCATGTTGCAGCCAATTGTAGAAGCAGATTGTTTCAGTCACAAACAAACAGATTCTACACAGAAAGGTACTCATATTTCTTTAAGGGATATTGTTTTTCGTGCAGCAAGTTTGGTCATAAAGCAGCTGATTGCAATAGAAGAAAGAATACAAAAACACATTATGATCCCTATGCTTACTTTTCTGGTCACGCAAGATGTTATGCTTGTAACAAGTATGGACATGTAGAAAAAGAATGCAGGATGAATAGATATGAGAAATTGGATAAATTTCAGCACACAATAAGAAACTTCAAGCAAAGCTGGAAAAAGAAGGAGGACCGGTCAGAAACGTAGGAAACATTAACCCTACTGCAGTCATCTGTTTCTAAAGCTTACTTCTCATAATGACTGCAGGAGTGATGTGAGATACATTCTAGGGATTAGTAATGTATCATCACAGGGGGAGCAACGTATGGTGATTCTCATGGTTGGTTTGGTAATTCTGGGTATGTTTATTTCTGATAGTGCATCTGATGTGAAGAAGACAGTTACAGGTGGCATAAGTTCAGGGGGAGATGAAGTTGTGAAATTTTTAGTATTTCACTTTCCATACGCGGGTTTCATGAACTAAATCCGCGTATACACGCGAGTTCCTTTAGAGACAAAAGAGTATGCTTTTCTGTTAAAGAAAACAGTGAGATGGCTCAAGAACAGGAGCACAGGTTCAGGGGGAGCATCAGTCTAACTACTAATGATTGCATTGTTGACATTGTATCAGGTTATTCCTTAGTTCTAGTAATACTCTTGCTCAAATGATGATGACATGATACATGGTTTCTTATGATGAGATTATAGATGAGACCTGATTGCTTTTTACTAAAAAGTATCTTTTGTTTCCACATGGATGAGATGGAAGTCTTATGATGCAGAGATAAGGATAGATCATGCAGAGTTTGGTGCTAATGACTTTTGACACGGTTGAGACCTTTTATACATAATTCCTACACATGTTACATCATGATTATGAAATAAATAAATCATGAAGATCTTGGTGGTAACAGATCACATGGATGATTGCTTGATACATATTGTCTATTAAAGAAGATTGTTCTGGTATGATAATTCCTCTTGAAGAATATGTTGATGCTGCAAAGATCCTGAAGGTTTGGTTACTAATGTTGGATGACTCTTGAAAACATAGCTACATTTTCTTATCTATCTTCTCTCATATATATTCCAGGAAAGCATTCAAATATCTCAGACAGAAGCTGGGAGTAGTCTCTTCCATACAGAAGATCAGATCTGCTTAAAAATAAAAGATTAAGTTGGATACGCGGATTTCCTGAAGGACAGTCGTGTATATACGCGAGTTTATGTACAGAAAACCGCGTATGGGTGTTTGCTAACAAATTTTTTCTGGGTCAGCAGTTTTTAGCACAGCTGCAGTACTGTTTGGTATCTTTAGTGATGTTTCAACTCTCATATTTCGATATTTGATGAAGATGCCTTGATGATTTGTTGTTGAAAGTGTTTAGGATGCACAGGCTAAGGGGGAGCATTGGTCATGTGGAAAGGATTCACTGTTGGCATTATGATGGTTCTGAAATATGATCTCTCTCTTGAGGTCTTTTTGATGTTGGTCATAAAAATTCATACTTGTAATTTGATGAAAAGGTCATGTTGAGACCTATGATGTAATTTTTTATATTCAGTCATGTAAGGAATTCTTCAATTTTGTAAACCCACTTGGTTGGGTACTTGAGTCAAAATGTGTAAACCCACTTGGTTGGGTACTTGAGTCATATATGTAAATCCACTTGGTTGGATCCTTGATGTAAGTATGAGTCCTTGGTGATAGGAAAGGTCATAGAGTCATATACTTCATTGAAAAATATGTTTGAATATTCAACATGAACTCAGGGGGAGCATGGTAACTTCAATGCACATTAGATCTACAAAGATCTTCTTTCTACAAGAGAAGAAAAACCTTGTTTTGGTTTTGATTCGCCCTTTTCCCTTGATGTCAAAGGGGGAGAGTTTCATGGTGTTTGAATAAGGGGAGAGTTTCATGGTGTTTGCATAGTGGTTATAATCAATGTATCTATCTGTTGTGGTGATCAAACACCATCATGGTTGCCATCAAGTCCAAAGGGGGAGATTGTTGGCATGTGTTGTCCTTAATGGCAACCTACTTGATGAAATGAGATTGTTGGCCATATGATGCAATGTTTTGTCCTTGATGGCAACCTACTTGATGAAGTTGTTCTTGATGGAAACTGACTTGATGAGTTGTCCTTGGATGGCAACCTACTTGATGAAGTTGTCCTTGATGGAAACCTACTTGATGAGTTGCCTATGATAAGCAACCTATGTGTTAAATATGTAAGGATGATGTATCTATAGATCATCTCAGGAGTAACAGAAGAAAGGAATTCCTGTAAGGGCTAGAGAAATGATTAAAATGGTATGTCACAAAGCATACGCGGGTTTGTAAAGGCGAAGTAGCGTATGTACGCAGAAAAGTACGTGCCAAGTAGCGTATGCCTATTTGTGCTATAAATTCATAAAACCAAGGGAATTTACCATGGTATTGCCCCATTGTATTGAGCACTGGAATATCTATTTGATCCCGTCCAGGGATACCATTAGTAGTTGTGTGGTTTTGACTCATGGTATTGACAAAGGCTAAATCTATTTAAGGAGAAGAAGATCATAGTGCAAGGTGTGCATATGTCTGGGTTTTAATGAATACTTCACTTTGAAGTATATCTGCATGGAAGGGTAACAGTTTATTGATTGATCTAAATTAATAATGCAGCTATGAAGAAACTGATGGAGAGGGATCTCTAGATCTGAAATGACTATGTATTTTCTAGATCTGTTTATGGAATGTTTAGATCTGAGATGAGGTGAATATTTTCTGAAGTGAAGGGTAAGATCAGAGCTATTTATCTGTTCTGAAGAGTTGCGCAACCCTACAAAGTTTGAAGATCTATACGCAGGTTCGCTTCATAAAAAGCACGTACATACGCAGGTTGGCTTCAGCAAAAGCGCGTATGGAATGTGAGGTTGGTTCTGGAATATGTGCAGAAGTATACGCAAGATTGTCTCTATGAAAGCGCATATATACGCATGTTCAGTGAAGTAAAAGCGTGTATGGAATCTAGGGTTTTGCTGAAGTATGTGGAATGAAATGTCTGATCTGTTCTGCTGGTTTACTGTTATCTGTCAATAATGTACTCATACAAATTTGGGTCGTTTATGCTAATGATTATGTTAATTGAAGATCAAGTTGTTGGTTGATTGGTTGAATGAATTGATGGGGTTATAAGTTTCAGTTTGATGTATGTTGAGCTCAAATGTGTGGAGTGGGTCCAGTCTGAAAATATGATGAAAAGTGGCCTACAAGGTATGTTGTATGGAAGCTGATGGATCCAGTATGAAAATTGATGAAACGTGGTCCGCAATGGTGCTGAGGGTCGAAGCCTTCAGTGAGGGGGTTGTAGCTCCCTTCCAGTGGTAGTTGGTAAACGAGAGCAGGGGGGAGTAGCTCCCTTCCAGGAGAGGCTGGTAAACGAGAGCAGGGGGTTGTAGCTCCCTTCCAGGAGAGGCTGGTAAACGAGAGCAGGGGGTTGTCGCTCCCTTCCACGAGAGGCTGGTAAATGAGAGAAGGTTGTAGCCTTCTGCAGGTGGGTGCCTGCGTGCTGGTATGAGTCTGCGCCAGTACATGGTTGTAAGATGTTTTCTTTATAATAAATATTGAAGACAGAGATGACGACAACGGTGGTTTTCTCTCGAATTGGGTTTCCACCTTAAATCCTGGTGTTCATGTGTGTTGCTTATGTGTGATGGTTTATTCTATTATTACTGCACATGCTTACTACTAACTAAACATCTGATGAATGAATGATGCAAAGATCTAAGTAATGAATTAAATGCATAATAAGATCTCTGGTCATACGCATGTTTTATTAAGGATATCCGCGTGTATAAGCGGCTTGGGTTCAGTAAAGTAGCGTATGGGTTTTACAGAAAGAAAAAGTAAAAAATTTTCGTCCGTACCAACACCGATTCACACCCCCCCTCTCAGTATTTTTCCCAACACATTTGCACATGATATTTCATCACTTGATCATGAATGATCAATGATCCCTTTGTTTTACATATTCAAGATCTTTGTTGACTGAATCATCCTTCTGTTTGATCCCTTTAAGATCTTAGTTGACTGTGTCAACCTCCATGATCTATCTCATTAATGAGACAGATTCTCCAATTTCATTCACATTAGTTGTTGCTCAACTACGTAGTTATGTAGATCTAGGCTAAATTAATCCACTTTCATACACACAAAGTGGATATTTATTCATATTGAGGATTGTGGGTCCCTCCACCCTTTTATTTACATAATTGATTAAGAAAATCAAGGACTCTAATATTCCAAATAGGATGTGAAAATTTGGGAATATTACACCCTAGGAGGGTGATTTTCCAAAGTTGTAGATCTGGAAAATCCTTTCTGGGTTATCTTGGGTTCCCATCACGTCGGCCAGATCTTGAATCTTGGCATCATCAGAGCTCCTGAACTCCCTAGATCTTCATTTCCTTTTGCAGGTGTTTCATGTATATCAGCAGCAAAAGGGACAGTGCAGTATTTCTTCTTGTAAGCTCACCAGTTACGTAGTGCTATTTGTAGCATGTTTTTAGGGTGATTCTAGACCATCTCTTGGGCTAGATCTACTCATTTTCTGTACATTGTGTAACTGAATCATCTCCATATAATAAAAAGGTTAAACTTCTGTGTATATTATGATGTTGTCTCTATATTTATTGTTTACTTAGTTGCAGTTCTTATATTGTTTTTAAGTATTACTGCATCCTCCCTTTTGGGATATTACAGACTGTCGTCGACTTTCGTCGACGAACTCTATTTGTACTAAATGTTGTTCTATAGGTTGGGTGTCATCAAGTAGTTATATGGCGACATGTAGATTTGGGATCTTGTGTTCTATGGGAATCATGGCTTTGACCTCATATACCAAGTGGAATGGAGTGAAACCAATGGATGTTTTCATGGCTATGCGGTATGCCCATAGGGTGGAGAAAAGCATGTCGTGGCATTTGGTTTTGTGGTTATTCTCCATGCATTATAACATAGTTTTTATCACTTTTTTCACAGTTTCTACCTATTCATTGGATTAGGGGTAGTATGGTGATGTGAATTCATGTGTGAATCCAAGATGGTGGGATAGCTCCTGGAAAACTTTGTTTTCGAAGTGTTTCCTATGGTTGGAGACTAACTCCTTTGGAATGCCAAACCAAGAAATGACATCGCTAAACATAAATCGTGTGGTGATTTTTGTGGTGTTGTTGTATGTACGCATAGCCTTTTCCCACTTGGTGAAATAATCGACAGCCACTATGATGCATTTGTAACTACTCGATGATGCATGGTTGCAAGTCATGAAGTCAATCCCCCATTTGCAAAAGGGACCAACGATGATGACATTGTGTAGGGGATCGAGAGGGGCTCATGCCTTATGAGAGAAGCGCTGACATCACTCACACCTCTTTACTGTTTTAATGCAGTCGTGAAACATAGTGGGCCAGAAATATCATGCTTGTAGGACTTTTTGGGTAGTGGCCATCCCAGAGATATGGCCACCGCAAGCTCTGCCATGGAAATAATTAAGAGCTTGTTCCACTTGGTCGTGGGTAATGCATCAACTTAAAATGGTGTCGATGTCCCATTGGTATAATACATCTCCCATAAAGAGGTATCGGGGGTCATGATGGAAAATGCGCCAATGGTTGTCTTGAGTGAGAGGAGGTTTGAACTTTTGGGTTCATAAGAAGAGGAGGGTATATTCGTACCAAGGGTCGTCAGTTGCTATGAAGAAGATATGTTCATAGTCGTTTACTGGTGATCCTTTGGTATGACTTGGGAGGTCCGTAATGAACTCTCCTAAGATTAATGCCTTTTTTCTCTTGGGAGAGCGAAATTGTAAGTCGTATTCTTGGAGAATGACTATACAATGGGTATATTTTTGGGTCATTAGGTGACACTTGAGAAAATATTTGATGGGGTTAATATCTGTGACGGCCATTGTTGTTTTTAAGTTTGTTTAGTGATGAAGCTTGTAATATCCCTTTTTCAGGAATATTTCCAAGCTGCTCAATAGGAATGATGTATATGGAAATATGGCTCAAAAGCTCTAATACCACTGTAATATCCCGAAAGGGAAATAGACAGCAATACAAGCATACGACAATATAGAAAATGCCAGAAATAGAACATAAAGCAAATACTCATAAAAATGTCGAGAATGCTAAGCCATTTTATTAATCTGAGAATATAAAGAAATACAATAGATGATCGAAATGATAGCACCTATTCTTTCTCAAGGAAAGTGAAGAACTCTCTCAGAAAGACAGAAAATGGCTGCTCTAATAAACTGCGTCCCAGCTGCTGGAAATCTGCCGTAAAACTGTTGCTGCTGGAATAGACTGAAAACTAGGGGCTGATCCCCTTGCTGGAATGAGCTGAAAGTCTGCGGACCACCTGTACTCACCAACCCAGACAAAAACCAGAAACCATATAAAAAATGGTCAGCCTCCGAAAATCACCAGAAAGTCCCTCCTCAAGGAATTACGCTGCCCTCCAAGGCTCAGCGTAGATGCCAAATGATAATAGCTGAAACAGTGCCACAAACTCCTCGGGAAACCTCCTACTAGCAAATACTGATCCTCCACTCCGGATATCAACTGAAACTCCTGCAGAAACCCCGCAACGGAACACTTCCAAGTAGAACTGCGTCCTCTCTCCCAGGGACTGCGTAGTCACAAGAGAAGCCTAGCTCCTTAGCAAAAAAACCAACCAAACCTCCCACTAAATACTGAAGAAATGACCTTACCTGAGCAAGCACTCGAAGTCCCCTAAGGCTAAGGGTGAGATCTCCGACCAGAGACACTCAATGCACTAAACAGTGCTGCAGACAGGCTAAACAGCCAGTGTGATCAAGAAGACAAAAGTCTAGCTCAAATATCATCAACAACAAGAATGCAAAATGAGAAGGCTCTCCCACCTTTTATAACGCTGGCCCCTCTCCAAAACCCTAACGTGGTCTCCCTCTCCTCCACGTGCTATTCCTCCATCTGCGCAGAAGCTCCTAGAGGCTACGTGGGCCCCCTCCTCTGCGTGGTGTTGGATCCCCATGGCTCCCCATAAGTTATAACGTTGTGCTACTATGGAAACACTTTATTTTATTTAAGTGAGTTAGACCCCTCCTCTCACTTTTTATTTATTAATAAACTATAGTCGGCAAAACTATACAAAAATCGAATATTCCAATTAGATGTTGCTAAATAGGAATATTACAGTCTCCCCCAGCAAAATTTTTCTTGTCCTCAAGCAACTGAAGTGATGGATGCTGCAGAATCTTCTCATTCTCCCAAGTGGCATCCTCATCCGGCAAATTATTCCACCTCACCAAGAATTCCCGGACCGTCCTACTTCATAGCTGCCTCTCCCTGGTATCAATAATAGCCTTTGGCTGCAACACCAAATGCCCCTTATCATCCGTGGGTGGTAGCTCATCCGTGACTGTCACCTGTTGTCCCAACGCCTTCTTCAGGCATGATACGTGAAAAATATTATGAATCTTGCTGCCTGGGGGCAGCTCTAGCTCATATGCAACCTGTCCAATCCAGCGTATCACCCTGTACAGCCCATAAAATAGGGGCTTGAGCTTCTCAGCCCCCTTATGCTTAAGTGACGACTGTCGGTATGGTTGTAATCGTAGGTAGACCAAGTCTCCTACCTCAAATTGTCTCTCTATCCGACATCTATTAGCATACAGCTTCTGCTGGTTCTGCGTTGTGGCCATGTTATCCTTGAGAGCTCGGAGGATGTCCTGACTCTCTTGGATCCAAATCTTGGCTCTCGGAGCCCTGCTAACACCAAACATCACGTCCACAAAAGATAAAGGATGATAGCCATACAAAGCATAGAACGGTGACATACCAATGGACATGTGATGCGTCGTGTTATAGCAATACTCTCCCAGATGCAGCCACTTTAGCCATGCTCGCTGTTGCCCACTGACATAGTTACACAAGTAGCCCTCTAGCCACTTGTTAAATATCTCCGTCTATGGGTGATAACTAGTGCTCGGTATCAACTCTGTTCCCACTAGCCGAAAAATCTCTTGCCAAAATCCGCCCATGAAGTGGCTGTCCCTGTCACTGATAATGGTCTTAGGAAGACCATGCAGTCTGAAAATTTCTCTGAAGAAAAGCTCAGCCACCTGTGCTGTTGTGTAGTGTGCAGATATGGCGAAAAAGTGTGCGTACTTCGTCAGTCGATCAACGACGAAAAATATACAATCCTTTCCCTACACCATGGGCAACCCTGTGATGAAGTCCATCGATATGCTCTCCCATTTCCCCTCTGGAATGGGAATAGGCTACAAAAACCCTGCGGGATGGCTCATCTCTCCCCTATTCCTCTGACAAAAATCGCACTCCCTAACATGCTAGAGTACGTCCTCCTTGAGGCCATTCCATGAGAACCTCTCTCTAATGGCCCTGTAGGTTTTGGTAAACCCCTGATGGCCAGTCAATGGAGAGTCATGCGACGCATGGAGTATCTTCTTCTTAAGCTGAGATCCCTCAGTTAAGAAGATCCTGTCCCTGTAATAGATGATCTCATCAACCACCCTATACCTGTCATCTGCTACCTGTCCATCCAGCACCTCACATGCAAACCTGTCCTTAGAGTACTCCACTAACAGTCAAGCCCTCCAATCTGTATCCAAGCTCATAAGAGATAACATGTCCGGTCTCCGTGAAAGGGCATCTTCTACCACGTTATTCTTGCCTTTGACATAATCAATGTCAAAGTCATATGCTTGGATCTTACTGATCCACTTCTGCTGCCTCTCCTACAACTGCTTCTGCTCCAGAAAGAACCTGAGGTTGTTGTGATCGGACCTCACCCTGAATCTACTGCCCACCAAATACTGTCGGTACTTGGCCAATGCATGCATAATGGCCAACATCTCCTTGTCATATATAGAATAAAACCTCTCATGTGGAAGGAGCTTCCGACTCTCAAAGGCTATAGGGTGACCACCCTGCATCAATACTGCGCTGATCCCCTCTCCTGACAAATGGCTACGTGAAATCCGACAATGCAAGCATGGGGCAGCTACTCATCACCTCCTTGAGCCTATAAAAGGCTCATTGTGCTGTATCTAACCAACTGAATGCCCCCTTCTTTGTCAAATCTGTGAGGGGTGCAGCGAGTTGTGAGAAACCCTTGACAAACTTCCTGTAGTAGGTGCAAATGCCAATGAATCCCCGAAGCTCGGTCATGTTCCTCGGCTCTGGCCAATCTCTGATGGCTCGGATCTTCTCCTCATGGACTCTCACTCCATCCACTCCTATGATATGTCCCAAGTACAACATCTCCGTCAACCCAAACTCACATTTGGAGAGCTTGGCATAGAACTGCTGCTCCTCCAAGATGCACAATACTATCTCAATATGTTGGAGATGCTCCTCCCAAGTCCTGCTATATATGAGTATGTCATTGAAGAAGACCAATACGAACTTCCTCAGATGACTGCGGAAGATATGGTTCATGCATGACTGAAAGCTGGCAGGTGCGTCGGTCAGCCCAAAAGGCATAACCAAAAACTCAAAGTGCCCATAATGACACCTGAAGGTGGTCTTGGGAATGTCCTGTTCCCTCACGTGAATATGATGGTACCCAGATCTCAAATCAATCTTTGAGAAGAACTGTGCTCCTCTCAACTCGTCCATCAACTCATCGATCCTGGGAATGGGGTACCTGTTCTTTAGGGTCTTCTTGTTCAAAGCCCTGTATTCAATGCACATCCGCAATGTGATGTCCTTCTTCTTCACCAACACCACGGAAGAAGCAAAAGGACTCGTGCTCGGCCGAATGTGCCCAAGGGCCAGCAACTCCTGAATAGCTCGCTCAATCTCATCCCGATAGGCCTTGGGATGCCTATACGGTGTGGTGATCACTGCCTGTATACCCTGCTCTAGCTCAATGGTATGCTCAAACCCCCGATCTGGTGGCTGCCCTAGCGGAATATCCCCGAATACTATGGCATACCTGTCAAGGATGGTTTTTACCTCTGGGTGTACTGCCTGTCCTGTAGTCGCTGCCTCTGATGCCCGCAGCTCTACTGCCCACTCTATGTCTCCCTTACGGAAGGTTGCCTCCATCCGATGAGCTGAAATAGTCTGAGGCAGATATGTGTGTTGTCCCCGTATCTTCTCATGCCTCCCTATCTTGGCATCATCCCACTCCATCTCTAGGGCCTTCCAATCCGTCGTGACCTTCCCTAGAGTGATAAGCCACTAAACACCCAGTATCATGTTGGTGTCCGGAATATCGACCACAAAAAAATGATCTGTCAATGTATAGGTGCCCATTGTCACTGATAACTCGGGAACATATCGAGCACACACCATGGTCTGATCTCCTGGGACCAAAACTAAAAATATATCGAAGCTCTCAGTCTGTATACCTCTCTGCTCAACCATCTGCACATCGATGAAGTTGTGGGTTTCCCCACTATCGACCAAGACTGATACTCGCTGGCCATGCACTGTCCCCCGTACGCGCAGCGTCAAATACTTGGGAACTCCCCGCAATGCTGCAAGGGCTCCTCCAGTAGGTGCAAATGACGTACCACCTCCTGGTGGTGGTGGAGGTGGCAAAGTATCCTACACTGCATGACAATCTCCTGCCTCCATATCATCCTCCTCATCCTCTTCCCCGCTACTCTCGGAGAAGACCTCAATGAAATGTGCTTTCCCAGTAGCACATCTATGTCCTGGTGCCCATGGCTCCTGGAAGGTGAAGCACAACCGCTTCTTCTTCAGCTCCCTCCTGGCATCATCATCAATCTTCACCCATCCGGGATTCCCCTTGGGAGGCGGAATCCTCACGTCCTTCCCCTTAGGCTAGAAAGCCTATCTCTGGGGATAAGGTGTCCGAGTCCTGTTTAAGACATCCTGTAAATCTCGGGTCCTGCTGATAGCATCCTGAAGTGTAGTGGGTTTAGTTGACCTGACTAGGCCACAAAGTGGCTTTGCTAATCCCTCCACAAACATGTAGTTCATCTGAGCTGTGGATAGATCTGGCACCATCACTGAAACCATCAAGAAATCCGCAATGTAAGTCTCTGGGCTCCCAGTCTGCTTGAGCCTCGTCATCTCAACAATGTGTTGTTTCGGATCCCTCCAGTCAAAACGCTCTATCACCCTCTTGGTAAACTCGGCATATGTCGTCACTGTAGAATGCCCGAGTGTCGTCATCCCATGAAACCACCAGTCTTGGGCCTCACCATCCAAATGTAATGTTGCCACCTTAATGGCCTCTGTCTCCAACATCTGATTAAGCTGGAAATAGATGTCTAAATTTTCCACCCAAGACTTTGCCGAACTGTTTGATGAACCATCAAACATGGGCAAATGAAATCTGCTAGCTGTGCGGTGGTTTTCTCCATCATGATGATGCCGGTGTCCTCTGTGATGATCGCGGGGTCTACTGTCCCGCTGGAGCTGAACAAAGTCTCTGAACGTGATAGCATCTCTGAACTCCTGCCCGTATGCCTGATACTCTGCAAAATAGTCACCCATGTGGCCAGGCTCTGGCTCCTGCTGTGCTCCTGCCCCTGTGTCCACTCCTAGGAAGGTGGGCATAGTGGATTGCATGGGTGCATGCGATTCCATAAGGGGGGTAGTCTCGCGCTCCGACATATGGTGGGATGTGCCCGATCCCTCACCAATCTGAAAACCCCTTGGGGTTTCACGCTGTCTAGCCTCCACGGCAGTGAATCTCTGCCCCATCGTCTCCATCTGTCTCAACAGATCCTGTACTTATTTTAAGAGCATTT
Source organism: Pinus albicaulis (assembly GCA_034641835.2). Classification (NCBI taxonomy): domain Eukaryota; kingdom Viridiplantae; phylum Streptophyta; class Pinopsida; order Pinales; family Pinaceae; genus Pinus; species Pinus albicaulis. Next base: position 479,836,042 of record CM076582.1, read on the forward strand.
CCCTATATCTCCTCACATCATCATCATCCCCTACCATAGGACCCTGCTGCTCTGCGTCCACCACAGGCTGCTCCTGATCCATGTCCACCACTCGAACACAGTCTCCCTCTCCGTAGGTGTTCTCCAACCTATTCTCAATGTATCTGTATTTCCTACCTCTGTAACAGATGTAGGGTTTATCCCTCGGTGTCATAGACTGCTAGCTCCATAGGCTGAGCTAGATCTATGCTCTGATACCACTGTAATATCCCTTTTTCAGGAATATTTCCAAGCTTCTCAATAGGAATGATGTATATGGAAATATGGCTCAAAATCTCTTATACCACTGTAATATCCCGAAAGGGAAATAAACAGCAATACAAGCATACGACAATATAGAAAATGCCAGAAATAGAACATAAAGAAAATACTCATAAAAATGCCGGGAATACTAAGCCATTTTATTAATCTGAGAATATAAAGAAATACAATAGATGATCAGAATGATAACACCTATTCTTGCTCAATGCAAGTGGAGAACTCTCCCAGAAAGACAGAAAATGGCTGCTCTAAGAAACTGCGTCCCAGCTGCTGGAAATCTGCTGTGAAACTGCTGCTGCAGGAATAGACTGAAAACTAGGGGCTGATCCCCTTGCCAGAATGAGCTGAAAATCTGCAGACCAGCTGTACTCACCAACCCGGACAAAACCGAGAAACCATATCAAAAATGGTCAGCCTCCGAAAATCACCAGAAAGTCCCTCCTCAAGGAATTACACTGCCCTCCAAGGCTCAACGTAGATGCCAAATGATAATAGCTGAAACAGTGCCACAAACTCCTTGGGAAACCTCCTACTAGAAAATACTGATCCTCCACTTCAGATATCAACTGAAACTCCTGCAGAAACCCCGCAACGGAACACCTCCAAATAAAACTGCATCCTCTCTCCCAAGGACTGCGCAGTCACAAGAGAAGCCCAACTCCTTAGAAAAAAAACCAACCAAACCTCCCGCTAGAGACTGAAGAAATGACCTTACCCGAGCATGCACTCGAAGTCCCCTAGGGCTAAGGGTGAGATCTCCGACCAGAGACACTCAACGCACTAAACAATGTTGCAGACATGCTAAATAGCCAGCGTGCTCAAGAAGACAAAAGTCTAGCTCAAATATCATCAACAAAAAGAATTCCAAATGAGAAGGCTCTCCCACCTTTTATAACGCTGGCCCCTCTCCAAAACCCTAACGTGGTCTCCCTCTCCTCCACGTGCTCCTCCTCCATCTGCGAAGAAGCTCCTAGAGGCTATGTGGGCCCCCTCTCTGCATGGTGTTGGACCCCCATGGCTCCCCATAAGTTATAACGTTGTGCTACTAGGGAAACACTTTATTTTATTTAAGTGAGTTAGACCCCTCCTCTCACTTTTTATTTATTAATAAACTATAGTCGGAAAAACTATACAAAAATTGAATATTCCTATTAGCTGTTGCTAATTAGGAATATTACAAAGCTTTTGGACTGCATGAATCAATGCTAAGGCAATATTTTCTTTAGTTTCATAACTTAATGTCGGGCTTGATAAGGTTTTATTGACATAGTATATTATGTGCTCCTTCCCATACGGGCCCTCTTGGATCAATACTCTAGCCAAAGTGGCCTCAGATGTTGATAGATACAAAACATAGTCTTTGTTGTAGTCTGGGGGATCGATGAGTGGTGTTGAAGACAATGTGTCTTTCAACGTGTCGAACGCTTTTTGGGAGTGGTCATCCCATATGAATGGGATTTCCTAGAAAAGGAGGCACATGAACCCTTGAGCGCAAGTGGCGTAATCCGAGATGAAACATATAAGGAAATTGGCCTTCCCCTGCAAGCTTTGTAGTTGCCTGAGGGTTCAAGGTGGAGGTACCTCTGTGATGGCTTGGACCTTGAGGGGGTCCACTCATATTCCTTGCTAGGACTCGATAAAACCTAAAATTCTTCCTGTTGTGACACAAAAGACACAGTTAAGGGGGTTCAAGCATAGGTTGTACTGCCGGTATCATTGGAACACTAGATGCATATCCTCGAGATGGTCTGAGCGCTTCTTAGATCAGACGGTTAGGTCATCCAAGTAGGTGAGGATAAGGTGTGCTAAGTCATGAAATATGTAATTCATGTCTCTCTAGAATGTGGATCCTACGTTTTTTTGGCCAAATGGAATTACCTTGTATGCGAATGTGCTCTAGGGTGTAGTGAATGCCATTTTGTACCGGTCGGTGTGGCGGATTTGAATTTTATTGTACCCAGAGAATACATCCATGAAGGATACAGCCTCATGACTTGCACAAGCATCGATGACTTGGTCAATGAATGGGGTAGGGTGATTGTATTTGGGACATGGTTTGTTAAAATCTCAAAAATTGGTGCACACACGTATGGTGCCCTGTATTTTCATGACAGGAACAGGGTTGGAAACCCAAGATGTGTAAGTAATGGGGTAGATAAACCCATATATTTGAAGCTTGTCGATTTCTCTTTTTATCGCTTCTACCTTGGATGGGTGAAGTTGATGATGTTTCTGGCGTATTGGTGGTACGTTGGTCTAGGTGTCAATATGGTGTTCTATGATAGTGGGGCTAAGCCCAAGAATTTCTAAGTAGTCCCATGAGAATATATCTCTATACTCCTGTAGTAATTGGGTATAAGAGGTTATTTCTTCTATTGAACACGTTGCCCCCAGTGATATTTCTTTGACCTTTTCAGGGTTTTGAGATATGTTGACCTTGATGGTAAGTGAAATTTTCGACATGTTTCCTTCCTCAAACGTGTCGGGCTTTGGGATGGGGTTCTTGAACTAGTCAACTTTTCCTGATGGGAGGAAATATTTTGACTCAATCGCATAAATATCTTGTTCACATGTCTTGTCAGGACTGAACACGTTTCTTGGGAGAAAAAGTGAGCAGTGATGCATTACATCCCATGGATAATCTGTCTCCATCATGGCCTCTAGGATGTCCTCATATGAATGGAATAGGGATCCTAAGGTATATTGATCTTGCACAGTTGTGCCGACAAGGTTCATTCCAAACAGTCTGGTTGACAGATATGGAAAGGATTCCATCGTCGAAGTGGTGGAACCATACACGGTTGACAGAGTGCATACGGATTGGGTTTGGAATCAACACCTATGGTAGATGAGCAGACAACCTCATTCATGGTTTTGATACATGATGATATGAATTATATATGGTGTATCATGTTGTCGACGTTTGGCAGTGGATGAATTTCCATGATGGGAGCTTGCGTGAGTGCAAGACTAGATTCCTCATTAGGCTAGGCACTTTCCAGCAGATGGAAGTTCTGCCTGGTACAGAGGTTCCTAAATTTTTCCATTAGCAGGCATGTCTCTGGTTCGTGGTTATAGCCGGTGCAAATGGTGCATGGTACCACTGTGCCAACTGAGTATATTGTGTGGGAATCAACACTACTCTTAATCCTAGAAGTGGACACTCGGAAGGGATTAGAAGTAGAGGAGGAGGTCCTCTGCTTCAATTTCCAAATTTTTGGCTTGGGTATATCTAACTCTCTTGGGGAGTGTAGATTAAACACCTCTCTGGCCACTCTAAGATTTGGGAGATGATCACATTTTATTGTATGATGAAAGTGTGAGAAAATCCAACAATAGATGCATGTGAGTTTATCTTGGTTAGAGAGATGTATTTGTAGGAGAGAAGAGACTATGAAATTTTTTTTTGTGAGGTGCTTATGTTCTTTGCATTGATTGACCCGGTGGCCAATCATGTCACATAGACTGCATGTTATCCTAGGTTGAACCTAGTTCATGTTCGGTTGACATGCCTTCCTAACTTGCTCAACTGCTGAAATGGGTATGGAGTAGATTTCCTGTGGGCGTTTTGTCTTCCCTCATGGTTGTTATGTTCCAGATTGATAAGTTCTCCATGCTTTGTCTCTAATATATGTATCGTGTCAATTAGAGGAGTTACTTGTGGGATATAGGTACAACGCTACTCGTGGTTATTGCCCTGACATACTAGGCAAAAAATCCTAGAAATGGGGTTCCTGTCCTGCTCGTTAGATGGCGTGACTGGGTACCAGCGGCGTAGCGCTTATAATTTAGGGAAAGTGGTGACCATATTATTGGGCGTGTTACATAAAACACATGTTGGTCTTCTCCGTGGAGGGTGGTTGGGGGTAACTGAGGGTTCCCCGAATGACCGTTTTTTAGCTAACAAGAAGAGCATGGATCTACTTGTCACATCTTCTTGGGTTGTCGAGTTGTTCATGGATTCAGAGTCAAAGCCATCTTCTCAGGAGATGCAAACTATGGTTGAGCATAAAATATCTAGTGCTATGCAAAAGTGGGGGATGTAAAGGCATTGTTATAAAGTGTGGTTGTCAACACATAAAGGACATGTAAATTGTGTCACTCACAAAAAAACATAGTAAATGTGCTCTACTACATACCACCTATGGATGAGTTCCAGTGTTGTGCACTAGTTGATGAAGTGGTCACGTTCGTCACATAGTGCGCAACGTATGATAGGAGTGGGGAAGATGAATGGGACTCTTTCAGGTGACTTTCGTTCCTCCTGCAAGTATAGAATAACACGAGGTTTGTATCCAGCTTACTGGATGGAGGGATCTTCTTGGTAGGATTTCTCAATGGCATGTAAGGTGTCCCTGTATCATGGAATCTCTAGGAAATTAGGGGTATAGTGCCCATAATTTCCGCAGATAGAGAATGCGTGATTGGTATGCAATGCCCTGCCTTGATTTTTGGTGGTAGGTTCTTTTTTATGAGAACTTGTTTCTACAACATTTACTGTAGAGCTAAGGAGCGATTTTAACTCATCCAACTCTGGGAAAATGTGGGTAGGGTGGCCTACCATGTCCCATGTAGTGTCGAGTTTTGATTCCCATTAAATGGTGGGATTATCTACCTTCTTCCCTCTTTTACTGGTGTTCTTGGTCGTAACCATCAGTTTTGCGATGGGAATCTCATTCGAAAGGATGTTGGGGACATTCTCCTGAATAGATGGGGCCTCCTCTGGATTGAGTGGAATTAAACCTGTAGAGGTGATGCCTATGACTCTTGTCAGGGTAGGTGGGACCAAGTACCATACTGGTAGTGAAAAATATATGTTTGGAAACACTATTGTTTCCAAAACTTGTTGTGACACAAAACTAGCTAGGGGATAGAGAAAAGGAGTTTGGGAGATGGTGTATGCTAGAGAGGCTACCATGGATGAAGAATCAGCGTAGTTACTGCTCGTTTCCGTCTCTTGGTTGGCTTTAGTGCTAGATGAAGACATCATGCATACTAGAGCCTCTGTAACATTAGATGGTGGTTTTGGTATAACAGGGGGATCTCCTAGGAATGACCCAAGGATGGACGACGGTTTGAATTGGCTAGGGGAATATACTTTGTACCATGTAAGAATCTCATCATATGTTTCTATGTAGGGTAGAATGACATTAGTATTTTTTAGGGGTCGCTTGTTGTGGTATTTAAATTGATCAACAGTAATGATGTGATCCTCATGGGGGCACATCATAGTTTGGAAGACAGAGGAGGCTATTTCTGATATGGTATACATATAACTCTGGCCAAGGAGTATATTGTAATCTAGTTGAGCTTCCAATACTTCAATGCCTATAAGGACCATCTTCCTGACTAATTAAATCAGGACATTTTAATAAAGACCGACAGGGGCTAATGGGTGCCCGTCATATGCTCTGAGCATGATGTATGATGGCTTTAGTTCAGGAGACCCTAACTTATGCCAGAAGTTCTTTGAAATGATGCATGTGGATGCACCCTCATCAATAAGACATCAGTGAATGGTCATGTTTTTAACTGACATCGGTATCTGGAAGGCGACCACTGAAGGAATCCTAGGGGTGGCTTTGTCTAATCGAAAGCCATTAGGCGCGAATCGACGGGGTCGCTAGTTCCTAATGTGGAAAGTAATGCTTTCCTTTACTTTGGGCATGATTGTAATAACTCAAAATCTGACATGGAAGTTTGAGATTGAGCTAAATCATCCACAATTCTATAGTTAAGGGTTGCTTTGGAATGGTTTCTTGCCCGCCTAGTTGGTCCCTTAGCCATTTTGGGAAAAGGTTTAATAAGCATCTTTGATATGGTAAAAGTTGTTTTTGGTGCACTTGTACTAGCCCCTGATGAATTGGGGTCTGGTGGGGCATCATAATTTCAGTTCTATGTCTAAGAAAAAATTACTTCACCAGTCATGTAGATTTCATGGTTGTTTTTTCTAGAATCGTCAGGAATTGTTTGCTGTTGTTGGGTGCTAACTGTCCCTTGATGGGGAAAGGTTCTTGCATGCCTATTGTCTGCTATGAGGATCCCCCTCATCCATGGTTACCTTGAAGCTTCTTTAAATTAGGGAGGTCGAGACAATGGTGAGTATAATTTCCGTACTCACCACATATTGAACAAGAGTGGTTCGTCTGAAGATTCACCCTCTAGTTTTGCCCTTGGGAGTTTCTTAGCTCTTAGTTTTGATTTCGATTGGAGTTTCCTCTAGCCTAAGATCATGGAGGGCATTGTTGACTATTACCCCCATGTCTAGGATTTCCCTTAGGCTCATTTTTTCCTTTTTTCCTTGCCGCGTTAGGAGGATGGTTCAGATTCTCTTGATTGTATGGTTGGCGCGGTTGTGCTTAGGAAGGTTGCACAGAGTTCACCTGTGAATTATTTTTCATGGGTGGGTTTTGTGTTGGGGACTGGGCATATTGTTGTCCTTGTCCCTGGTTCATGAATGGATGGTGGGGGGGAGCTATTCTATCATCATGTCTAGCTGCATATTGGGTCCCCTGAGCTGGAGGATATGGACCTCCTTGCTGATGGTGGTACAACGATATCCTATTCGTCATATTTTGCGGAGGTGCATGATGACTGTGGTAGCCAGGTTGCAGGATGTTATAGTTAGAATCATAAGCGTAACCAAGGTACTAAACACTGATTCTTAGGTGGTTTTTAGTCAATGACCTAATCAAACCTTCTGTTGAGTTCGATGCACCTAGAAATTCTTTGTAATTTTGTAGGCCCGGGGTGTTAGGTAGGATATTGTAAATATATCCTGACTACGTATAGATCAACTCGAGCTGTTGGGCCTTACTGACGATGTCCTCTTCGGATATGGGCTTTTACATTGCCACGTCCTTTGAAATATATGCTATGAGAGTTTTAAGAATAGGTCTAACAAAAATCGATCGTCGAGTTTGGCTTTGCACAAACTACGACGCCGCCACCATTCATGGAGATGGTCTGAGATATGGATGACGAGGGTCTGCCCAAAGTGGGTCAGTAATTCCATCTCGTAATCATGGTGGATGGGTAACTAGAAATAGTTCAGGAATGAAGTAGCGAGGGCGCTAAAAGTTCCATGTGTAGTAGATGTTTGCTCCACATACCATTTCATAGCTATTCTGGTTAGGGTGCGTTGAAATAGTATTAGTCGAATAGTATTTTCAATGATGTTGTTTGACGAACACCACTGGTGGAAAGTCATAACATGATTTATGGGGTCTTCTATGTGCTTCCCTTCAAACTTTGGAATGTCCGAATGGATCTTCGTGGGTATGGGTGGCCATGTAGGGTTGTGTGCAATGGGGTCATTTGTCAACTTGCTTAAATATGGTAAGTTCAACAAAGCTAAGAAAGGTGACTGAGAGTTGGTAGCCATTGCACCCTGTGAAAACACAATGTTCTGGTTAGGTATAGGGTTTTTCTGTGAGGTACCCTGTTGTGAGTTCACCTATCTTCCTAAATGGGTAGCGCTCCTCTACCCCCTAGGGGTTGTGGGAGGAGTGGTATGCGGTGACCCCATGGGGGTGTTCACTGGTGTGGCATTGGGTGACTGACTAGGATTCCCAACTAATGATGTCCCAATAATGGATGAACCAATAAGGCTAGTGGTGTTCTGTCTTTGATGCCTAAATGGTGAAAGACCTTGAACCCCTCCCGGTAATGGGGGGAGGTCAAAAATACGTCTAGATCGACGAGGTTCCGTTGGGTCCATTCTGGCATTGAATAGGTATGGTTTTGGAAATATTTGAGGGGATAGAGACTATAATAAAATAAAAAATATGATCGCATACATAAAACAAAGTGAAAATGAAAGATAATTTTTCCCTTTAGATTAATCCTATGTGACCAGTCAATCAAAAAATATTGTTTTTTGTTGTTTTTTCGTATGATAATCAACTCCTAGAAGACATAATCATTCTCACATGCTCAAATATAACTTTTCCTTGAGAAGATATCTTAAAAATGCTGGCACAATGTCCTGAAATAACTGGCGATGTCCCTAGTCAACCGAAGAAAATTGACCAAGGTAAGGGTAGAGGATCTAGTGCTCGTAGGCACCGTCACCTATAGGGAAGGATGCCCTAGTTTTGGCCACTAAGTATTGTTGTCCCACATGAGCGTTCAAGTCTTGAGATTCTTGGTAATTTAGCTACAAGTACCAAGTATTAGACGGGTCAGGTAGCCTCGAATAATAGTGTACGCACTGGGCCTAAGCTTAACCCCCTCTGAATCGGGTCTTTGTGGCGCTCAGGTTTTATTTTCCATGGGTGGATAGACAGATTTAAAATATCCATAAAAATTCAACTTCTATGTTTCAATATCTAAATTGACCAAGGCGGCTTATTGGATGCATACCCCCTTGGTCCTAACTTAAACTATAAATTCTCTTGTGGCCCCTGTGGGGAGAGTTTAACGAATTTAGTTAAGTTAGTTTTAAGGTGGCTTTGATTTACTTAGGGTGTGAAAGTGTGTGAGCAAGAGGTGAAAAATCACATAGTTTTAACATGTGGATATGCGGGATTCCTTTTCAAAATCCCTATTAAGCTATGTTTGGTTGTTCCTTGCTCGAAAGAAAAACATGTGTGGATATGGGTCACTTTCAATGTTTCCTAGTTAATCTAAATGATCAAATAAAGGGACATGGAAAATTATCAGCAAAGAGTGTTCATATGCTTGCCTAGGGTCACCCAAGGGTGCAAAGGCATCAAAATTACTTGCTCTCTGTGGATAATTAAATCTTAGTCCTAAATCCTAGTGCCAAAAATTGAACTAGAATTAATGACTTTAAACTAGGAAAATGAAAAAAAAATTAGCTAAGCATGTGTGGACTAGGGCCACTTACTTTGGCTATTTACCTATGTGTTTTTTGGTGTCTAAATTCTCAAAACATTAGTAATTTCATATTGCAAGTAAATTCCCCCCTACTTAAACTATGTGGTTGCTTTGCGAAAATAAACTTTAAAATTTTAAAGCTAACACATAAAACCACTGAAATGCAGCCAAGAGTGAGTTTTAAAAAGGCATGGGACACCTCACACAGTGTTGGCATATTTATTAAGGGTTTCCATTCACTTTACAAATATGAAATGAAGGGAGATAGAAGAAATTTTCTACCTCTAGTTTCCGCGCGCAAAAGACTCACACAGGTGCACGGCTTGCGTGCAAGTCACTTCTGAACGCGGGTTTTTGGGCGCGTCTGCCTGTGTAAAATCTGCGCAAATTTCTTGAAACAAAACTTTGGAGCTTCTGAACTTTGGCCTCTCACTAAGGGTGAACCGGTAGGGAAGAAGAGAAAAGGGGCGGTTCAAGCCAAACTCCAGAGAAGAGAAGGAGGTCTCTACAAAAGGCACAACCACACTAACTAGAAATTAAAATCAGTGGAGTCTCCAATCCTACGTGGGGGGATTTGGTGCATGAGTGTACCAATCCAAACTTTATCAAGATGAGTGGTTGCTGGTCACAGGAAGATAAACAAAAGAGTTAGCAGGTTAGTTAACATGCCATATAACAAAACACACTATACAATGATATAGTATGCATATGTTGAAAGTAAACAAAATTAAACTAAATAAATAAATAAAAATCTCTTATAGATTCAAACAACACAATAATCCAAACGGTGACATTTATGCCCCTCTTATTCTGTGCTATTAGGAATGAAATATGGAAATTTTACCCACTTGCCAAGGGGCCCTTAGAACTAGGGAGTTCTAAGACTCGGTGCAAGGATGTTTTTACCTCTAATCTACCTTGACACAAATTCCCTTTCTATACTCCAAAGGATTGGAGTTCTTGGATGGCCAACAACTGAATCCCCTCTATCTCTGCTCCGGATCACACACTGCTGGATTGCTTGATGAAATTTTGGGCCAGCATAACAATGTGTTCTCCCTTTTTTCATCTCTTGGTGGCATTTTATAGAAGAATTCAAACTCTCCTTCCCTCCCTTGGTACATTGATAGATGGTGACCCAAGAGAGGTGGATTATTCCATTGTGTGCGACATTATTCCATTGTGTGCTCCCTTGAGGTCCTAAGGAGGCTTGGGCAGTTGTCCTTCGATGACCTCAAGTGTGGGATCAATTTCTTGGTGATATGGGTAATGTTACCCTAAGGTCTTAAGTTGATAAACCTTCACAGATCATGGGCATGTCGTCACAATCAAGACTCAATTAACCAAATTCTATGCTCTAAACTAGAAACTAAGGCTTGCAGACCTTACCTATTTATCCTTTGGTTGTAGTAGATCTTACGATGTTCAAACCCCCTGCGACTCTTTTTGCTCCAGAACCTGTAAACCAACAAATGAAAAGAAAAAAAACCTAGTTGTACAACATATATAAGTTCTATATGTTAGCAAAAAGAATGCATAATGTCATAAAAACAACAATAAATGAACTATTTAAGATCATTAAGCATGTATACAAGATATATGACACGTAAAAATCATGAACAAGATGGCACTTCTTTTATTGATAACATGTACAATAAGTAAGTGTGGATATATCACCTGAAATCTTCCATGGCCTCGAGCAAACTATCCTCTGGATCTGTCCAGCCCTAGCCTCACAAAACTTCTTTCAAGAATAGTGCACAATGGACATCACATAGAATGAGTGAACATCTCAAGGAAACAAGGGTTTTCTTAAAATTTGGGAAGTGTGGGAGGCATAGAGGAAAAATCAGACTTGGATAGGGCTATAACAGAGTAGAATATCTATAATTCTCTCTCTTTCTCCCTTAGGCCATTCCCTTGAGGGGTTTTTATACTCCCTCAAATTAGCTTTTTCAGTTCAATTAAGCCACGGGCTGGGGTGGTTAAGTTACAGGAACAACCATAAAACCCACCTCTAAAATAGGGAAATTATATATTTTTTAATATTTTAAATAACATACATGAGTTCTCTATGTATGGACTCAAGTTTATATGTGAAAAATTCTGGGCAGAGTCGCGTATGGGTTTTGAGATACTGTTTTTGGAAAAATATGACCAAGTATGAATGGAAGGGCTGCCCAAGGCCAATCCATAAGTCATCAAGTATACAATGGTGATCAATGATGCTATAACACCTATAGTGTGCCTTGTGGTCTTGGAAAGTGACTTCTGCCATTCTCATATCCGTGCGGCTTTTTGAGGGAAATCTGCGCAAAGGCGTGCCTATCGAAGAAAAAAGCACGTGGAGGCGCATTCTATTATGGTCTTGAGTTGCGAAATTTGATTTTTCTTCTGGACCTTAGATATTTTTTAAATTCTTTATATTCTATAATGTGCCTTAGCCCTGTCAATCCTTCTGCTTGACATTTAATAATGACATATTTGCTTCTTCGATTTTCCATTAATAACACAAGGTTTCCAATCAGCGCTTTTATCCTCCAAACCTTTTCAAAGGTGCTTCCCAAGTATTAATTTGTTACATAAAACCCTATTTATCTTGCTCATACACCTTTTTTTTCACTTTATACATCACTTTCATCCACTATATAGCTATTGCCCTTCATTTTCATCACTCTCCCTACAAACCCTGGCCCAATTCAGCCAAGTATGGCAGTTTTCCTAGCTATGACTATGCTTGAACTTTCCTCACTAATTACACTCCATTACACTCCCTAAAGATCCCTAACACTCCTTCCCATCTCCCTAAACTTTCCTATCCCCATCCCCCTTCCCTAACTCTCTCATTTTATCCCTTTTCTCCCTTCCCTGGTTTTCCCTCCTACCATCAAGGCTTTCATCATGGAAGCCGAATCATTACCATCAGAGAAAATAAAAAATAAAAAAGGGGAAATATATAGAGGTTTGAGCCCACCAACCACAATGAAATCACTTCCTCACCATTCATCAAAAATTTCTTTGAATATTTTAGATGTTTAGGGTATTGTCAAAGAGTGGAGGAGGTCGGTTTTCATGAGCAACTCACAGATATGTTTTCCACTACTTTGAAAGGAGAAAAAGCTACCATTTTAGGGATTGATTTCATATTCTCAGCAAATGCCATATATCATGCTACATGGATACCAAAACATGTTGAGAATTGGTTAATCAAAGGCGTGAACCTAGACCTTGAAGAATACAAGCCTTACTTGAAATCACAATACAAAGGAAACCCTAATCAACCATGAGGAGAAGGGTAAGTTGGACCTACTTTTTGATGCATCCATGATAGAATAACACACCTTATTTGGCATATCTAGATAAATTTTGAGGAAATTTGGAGAAAATTTGGGAAATTTGGAGAAAATTTGGGAAATTTGAAAAAATCTTTGAAGGCACATTTTCCAGAAATGTCCTGTTTAGTCATATTTGTGCAGAACATATTGTAGCCAAATAAAGATGAATCTTGGGAAACTGGATACGTTTTTGTTCCTAAGATATGAAAGTAAAATAACCTACTTCCTAATTTACACAGGTATTACATAAGGATAGATCCATTCACATCTTCACAACTTATGTTTATGACTGTGGAATGTCCTGTTTAAGCCACCGTTTTGCAAAGAATATTGTGGACAATCAAAGAAGCATCTTGGGAACCTGGAGGAGGTTTTTGTTCCTAAAATTCCAAAGAAAAAATAAATCTCTCAGTGTTTCAAAACATTTCATGGTTATTGAGATATCACACCATCTTTGGGGCCTATGTTTCCAAGAAAACTAGAAATTTGGCAATTTTGGCTATGTCCAGAATTGCAGTGAGCTCACATTGCGCTTATTCCTCATGCCTCCAAATGGAAAAATTTCATCATTTATACAAATATATTGGACTCCTCTCAAAACCATTTCCTCATATTTTTGGTTGAATACTCAAACTTTGATAAAAGTGAATAAAATTGGTCAAAAATCAACATTCTTCCCCTCTTTTTGAATTTTGTTGCGCTTCTAGAGACACGTTGGGAAAATGGCTATAATGTTTTCAAAAATGGGTAATTTGGCATGAAAAAATAGTAAAAAGACATATTCAATCTCCCATATTTCAATAATAGGTCCCTTATTTGGATTTTAACTTTAACAAGGCACTCAAAAGTGATCTCCAACATCTCACTACACTTCTACAAGTTTCTGCAATTTTCAAGAAATTTTCACTATGTAACTTTTATCAATTTCCAACTTCACTTTTTTCAAAGTCAAAAGGTAAAAGTAGATGAATGTAAATGGTAAAAAGTAAATTTTAATGCATAATTTATGGTTTATTAGGTATCTTATCCTCTATTTAATTCTTTGAGGATATTTCTCGTGGTGGTTAGGAAAAGGAGGAATTGGTTGAGTAACTTGCCTAGTGTGTAGCAGAATTTGGATAGGTGCATGTATTTGAATTTTTTTGTTGGAAATTAGACCTCCAAGGGAGGATTTTTACCTTATTGTATATATTAGGTACTTATTAATAATTTTGAAAGGTTGGATGTTGTGGAATTGAGCCTTAGACACTAGTGTATTTGTGAATTTGGCAGGAAATAGTAGACAAAATTTTTAGCTATTGTGGTGGGATTCATGTGGTATGTGATTTATTAGTGTTTCTTATTTTTTTATCATATGTTTGAATGTATTGTACCTTCCATTTCCATTTCCATGCCTTTTGTGTTTTATTTCAAAGACGATAAACAAAATTCATTGATTTTGATTCTCTGTTTTGGAGAAGCTCTCATATTTATGTCCATTTCCATCAAATATAAACGAATTCATGATTCTCATGCTCATTTTGAAACCCTATCAATATATCCTATACAAAAATATACCTCTGAAGTGATAAACTATGTTCCTACCTTGCCCCATTACATCTCTGCAAATCTTATTTCCAGAGCCCTAACCTAGTCCTCCTAGACCTAATTCACCATCCAGCACAAAACCATCAAATAAACCAATCCCTAATCTGCATACTGACCCTAATATCTTTCATGATCTAGTCAATTGGTTGTGATCTCATTAAGAGAGCCATATCATCCTAGTAGGGCTAGGTACTAGGTCAAAGTGGTCTGTGGTTACCTTTACTGGTATCCTTTTCAGCCTTCGGAGAACTGGTGGAGTGCAAACATATTGGCGTTGTTTTCGGGGAACGAAAGATCTATCTTCCCTAGGAAAGAACACCAAGGATCAGATCTAATTGTTGATGGTGAATAGTGATCAGACACAAAAATGTTGAAATCATTCACATGGCGACTCCAAATTCATTTCAAAATCAAATCTAAGACTCCACTAGAGGATTAACCTTGCCAACGAAAATATGAAAAGACAACATGGGAAGATCAAGTATTCAACTTGGACTTTCATCCAAGACATCATGTTCATTTTTCCTGAATTATTTTTAATCTTTTCCCGAGAATGTAAAGAAGTTTTTTCATAGTATATTGTATTTGAGAAAAGATCCTAGATCTGTATTTGACTCTGTCCCTCTAAAAATTGTGGATTCAAATTATTCTTACGCCTTTGATCACAATCAAGAGCCTTCTTCTGAATCTTATGATGATAATCTTATGCTTTATGAGCCTCAAGTGAACAACACTAATCTTAAAGCTTTTGTACATACTCCTATACCTTTTAAAATTCCAGATAGATACAAGCCACTCATCTTAACTCCTATACTCCATGATTTCCCTGAAAACTATTACAAATATATTCCCAGGTTTGATGGAGAAATGGTAACATTACTACTGAGAAACATATTCAGGGTTTTGAAAATTCTCTCAATATTTTTGAGGTTGATGAATATGATGTTAGTACCGGGATCTTTGCCCTATCTTTGCAAGGCAAAGCCAAGAAATGGTTCAAAAACTTGCCAGTTGCAAGCATCTTTTATTTCCATTAGTTTGTGAATGTCTTCCTTGATAAATGGGTGATCAAGAGGACTCCTTTTCTGATTTTAGAAGAATATAATCATTTGAAAAGATGGTAAGGAGAAACAGTGCAACACTTTTTAGCTAGGTTTAATCAAGTATACCATTCAATCCCCGCTAATATAAACCCACCTCGTGGTTTAGCTCTCTTACACTAGACAAATGCCTTTGATCCATAAATGGAATTTCAATTGAGAGAAAGGAACGCTACAACACTCGAAGAAATGCATGATAGTGCAATAGATGTGGAAGCTAATTTGCTAGTAAAAAGGTTAAAGTTGAAGGCAGAAGAAAGGGAGAACATAGAAAACGAATACCTGACATATTCATAAGTAAAGCTTGACATTTTTGCAAGCATCATGGAAGAAGTAATGCACAATATCACCATGAGAGATGAATTTATTGTTCAAAAACACCATGTCCCACTTATTGCAGAAGAAGAGGTTGTTGGCCGTAAACAATTTCCTGCTAATCTCAGTTGCGATAGATCAGAAAATGATTGTTGTTTGTATTAATTTATGGGAAATAATGAAAATGGATTTGTAGATAAAATCACAGAGAGGAAATATGTTGATATAATGTGTATGTTTCATGAAATTACTTATATTGATGTTTTACCCAAGTATGATTAGTATGATGCTGATTATGTTGTCAAAATTTAGGCTGAATCTTCAAGGAAATCATAAGTTCAATTACAATTTCTCAAATATAGCACTCAGCCTATACATATCAATCATGACAACGATGAAGAGAATGTAGAAAATTTCAAAATAAGTGAAAGCTCTTTGCCTTTGAGTTTCTCTTCATTTCAATTTCTAAGAGAAAACTTTCACAAGGTTAGAAATCAACAGTCTTTCAGTTTTGATATTGAGCATGAAGAATGCAATGAACTTATCGATTAGTACTCCTTACGCTTGTGTTTCTCCTCATTTTAGAAAATAATAGAAAATTATAAGAAAGCAGATAAGTGAGTTGTCAAAAGTATAAATGGGCATCCTTCTCATGAATTTGTTGAGGAGGTCACTTGTGATATGCAAGCTTCTTTTGCTCAAAAATCCTAGCCACAAAGTTACATTGAGTTACAAATCATAGATTAAAGCTTAGAGCCTGAAACATATTATGAATTGATGTAGGATGATTCTTTATCATTAAGTTTTGACTCATTTCAGTTTTTGAAGAGAAAGTTTGATAATATCTCTGAAACAAAGAATCATAAGCCTATAGAAAATCATCTAATCGCATTGGAACCAATGTATGATAAGTTCCAATATTCTTCTCAAGTTCCCCATGATCCAATAGTTGATGTTTTAGATGATATACGCAATCAAAGTCCTTCTCCATTAGTTGGTTATGAGATTCAAAGCAGAGATTATAAAATTTTGATCTGATTGCCGAATTCATTGTCTTGTTCAACAGGAGTCTTATTATAAAGCTCATACAAAAATTTGCAGTCATATCAGGAGAGTAATGAAGAAGATTCTTGTTTTTTTGTTGATCATCTGGAAAAATTAGTCATTCACGAGTTTCAGGATCCTTTTGTCAACTTGTTGTAGTCATCAAGGGAGGTGAGTTCTCTTGTATCTATAGATTGGAAGCACATGTTTACTGGACACTTGGAAAGTGTGGAACATGAAGATTTTATACAAGATTATGTAGTTTCATTAGAAATTATCCACAACGGGTCACAAAATTTTTCTCATATTTTCACTGATCCAGTAGGCAATTATATAAACGATATTTGTGTCCAAATTTATCATTCTTTGGCTGGTTGTCAATTTGAAGATAAAGTTGATAATGATTTAGTTTGGCATACAATTTTAATGTCTTGTCCATTAGCGGTCTCATCACATTTATCACAAAGATCACAGTAAATATTGTAGATTTAGCATGACTGTTTTAAGTTGAAACTTTAGGAAAGCACGGATGTTGAGAAAATTTTAAAATCAAGGTACAAAGACTACCTAGAGCATAGCAGTAATGTATTAGATGGGCTAGAAATTAATATGTATTCCTATGAATATGCTTTTGCATCATTCTTGAGGTCAGCTGGTGGGCTCATGCTTTGCAATTTCATTAAGATTCAATATGTTGACAAGTTTCCTTTCATTAGTTTTCCCTTATTTCTCATGAGAAAGCACTTGCAGAGAATTCAACTAGCAGATAAAAATCTTACATGGTTGCATTGGATGTTCCATTTCACTTGATTAGGTGATTTTTGGTTTAGTTAGAGTAGGTGTGATGAATAAGCTGAATTCTCAGCATTTTTTTAAAATAATATCCTCCAGTAAATTTTGCAGTTAGTTTGCAGTTCAGTTTTGAGTTAGTTTTCAGTATAAGGTCACATTTTTTTTAACTTTTTACTCCATGCCCAGTGGTAAGGCTACTTGGTCTACGATGTTATTGACACCTCCAAGAAGATGCCATCCCCAAGTCGAGAAAATGTTAGTGTTAGTCTGTACAGCCTCTCACCAGTGATCAAATATGCTCTTACCATGTCTTATTAGGTTCTCAAAGAATTTTTTTTGTCATTTCATTAGGTTTTCAAGTAAAAATTTGGTCACTGCATATTAGGTCTAGGACTATTTTACACTACTTCCAAAATTTTCATATGTTGGTCCATGTCATCACTCAGATGAGTGTATTATCATTCAGAGATTATCTTCATCATTATAGTCATCACCATCATGATTTCATTCAGTTCAGTGTCTCCATTAGGTCATTAGGGTTTGAAGGTCACCAAAACTGTCATTTAATTCATAAAATCTGGAAATTGAAGGAGTGGATATAAGAATTTTTCTTCAATAAAGTTTGATTTAAAAAATGTAAATTTATGTTTCTATATGTAATAATTACTTCATGTTCTTAAAATCTTCAATTCAAGGTTTCATAGAGATTCAAGGTTCCCAAGAAAGTTACAATGTTTCAAAAAGTTACAATGTCCAAGGTTACAAAGTTCAAAACATGAAATACATTCTAGAAAAATACATGTGGGGCCCATAATCCCTCAAAAGGAAGTCATTTAAAGTTTATAAAAGAGCCAAAAAGACACAAGGAAGATTCATTTTCACTCTTATGTTCTCCTACCATCGAGATCATCCATCATTTTGGCAAGAAAACCTGAGTTTTAACCTAACACTGGAGAAAATTGCAGAACATATTATGGACAAACAAAGATGAATTTTAGGAAACTGGAGGATTTTTTTGTTCACAAGACACCAAACTAAAATAACCTACTTCAGATTTTACACAGAAGGAGAGATCCATTCAAATATTCACATGCTCTTTTTTTGACAGTGCAATTTCTTGTTTAAGTCACCATTTTGAAGAGAAGATTGTGGACAATCAGAGAAGAATATTGGAAAAATGGAGGAGGATGAAGTTCCTAACATACAAAATAACAAAAACCTTTCTCATTTGGGCAAAAAATTTCATAATTAGTGAGATATCGCTCAATATTTGGGGCCTATTTTTCCTAATAAAGCCCAAAAATTGGCAATTTTGGCTATGTTGAGAATCGCAACGAGCTCACACTGCCCTCCTTCCTCGGAACTCCAAATGGAAATATGTCATAATTTATAGAAAGCTCTTGTCCTCCTATCAAAACTGATTTCCTCGTATTTTTGGTTAAGTCTTAGATTTTGAGAAAAATGAAGAAAAGTGGTCAAAAATCAACATTTTGCCCCTCTTTTTGAATTTCGTTGTGCTCCTGTAGACACCTTGGGAAAATGCCTATAACTCTATAAAAAATGGGTCATTGTGCATGAAAAATTTTTCAAAAGACAGAAAAACTCTCCCAAAGTTCCAAAATAAGTCTCAGATTTATTTTTTGACTTTAGCAAGGCACTCAAAACTAGCCTCCAATAGCTCACTGCGCTTCTTATACAATTTTCACTGTGTATATTTTGTCAATTGCCAGTCTCACTTTTGTAAAAGTCAAAAGGTAAAATTAGATGGATGTATATGGTAAAAATTAGATTTATATGGATAATATAGGGTTTATTAGGTGTCTTATCCTCGATTTAATTCTTTGAGGATACATCTCATGATGGTTAGGGAAAGGAGGAATTGGTTGAGTAACCTCCCTAGTGTGTAGTAGAATTTTGATAGGTGCATGTATTTGCCTTTTCTTATTGGAAATTAAAACTCAAAGGGAGGATTTAGACTTCAATGGATATATGAGGTAATTTGTAATCAGTTTTAAAGGTTGGATGTTGTGGAATTGAGCCTTGGACACTAGTGTATTTGTGAATTTGACAGGAACTAATAGACAGAATTTGCAGCTATTGTGGTGGGATTCATCTGGTATGTTCTTTAGCAACGTTTCTTCTTCTGTTATTATATGTTTGAATGTATTGTACCTTCCATTTCATTTTCCATGCCTTATGTGTTTGATTTCTAAGATGATAAACATAATTAGTTGATTTTGCTGCTCTGTTTTGGAGAAGCTCTCACATTTATGTTTTCTTTTGAGATAAATGAATTCATGTTTTTCATGGTAATTTTGAAATCCTATAAATATACCCTATACACAAATATACTTCTAAAGTGGTAAAGTGTGTGCCTACCTTGCCCCATTACATCTCTACAAATCTGACTTTTAGAGCCCTGACCTAGTCCTCCTAGACCTAATTCACCATCTAGCACAAAACCATCAAATCAACCAAACCCTAATCTACATACCTAACCTAATATATTTCATAATACAGTCAATTGGTTGTGATCTCATTGAGATAACCCTCTCAACTTAGTAGGGCTAGCTAATAGGTCAAAGTGGTATGTGGTTACCTGTGCTGGTCTCGTTTTCAGCCTTCGAAGAACTTGTGGAGTGCTAAAATCTTGGCATCATTGCTGGGGAATGAAATCTCTATCTTCCCTGGGAAATAATGACAAGGATTAGATCTGATTGTTGGTGGTGAACAATGATCAGACACACAAAGGCTGAAATCATTCACCTAGTGACTCAAAATTCGTTTCAAAATCAAATCTAAGACTCCACTGGAGGATGAACCTTGGAAAACAGAAACATGAAAAGACAACAAGGGAAGATTAGGTATTCAACTGGGAATTTCATCCAAGACATCATGTTCTTTGTAGTGACTTTTTTTTTCACTTTTCCTAAGAATGTCAAGAAGTTTTTACAAAGTATATTTTATTTGAGAAAATATTCCAGATCTGTATTTGATTTCTTCCCTCTGAAAACTGTGGATTCAAATTCTTCTTATGCCTTTGACCTTGTTCAAGAGCCTTCTTCTGAATCTTATGATGATCATATTCTGCTTGATGAGCCTCAAGTGATCAATAATAATCTTACAGCTTCTATACATACTCCTATGCCTTGCAAAATTACAGATAGATACAAGCCACTCATATTACCTCATATACTCCATGATTTCCCTGAAAATTGTTACAAATATCTTCCTAGATTTGATGGAGAATATGGTAACATCACTACTGAGAAACACATTCAGGGTTTTTTGGAATCTAAGCTTATGTGATCCATCATATAAATTTGTAAAATTCTTTCAGTAATAATCACAAGCAATGGAACATGGTCGACACGTTTCGAACCAACCAGTGTGGTTCATCATCAGGACTATGTGAGAGATTAGATCCATACATTAAGTTTAAATAGATGAAGAAATGGCTCAACTAGCCATTATGATAACGACTAGTTTGACTTAGAATATTTATTTATTTATTTATTTATTATGAATATTTTTTTCACAAGGAAAAATTCGTAATTTTATTAATGAAAACAAAATTACATGTTACACTTTGTTGTTAATTTTCAAAGACAAGAAAAATTAAGCTGCATCTTAGAACCTATAATACATGGGGAGAAAGAAAACTTTTCTCCCTTTCTTCTTTCCAACCTTGCGCCATAGACCTAGTGAAGGTGTGGTGGAAATGAGGGCGAGCTGGTTCTCTACTATGATTGCTCCATTGTCCTTATCTGAATCTGAAGTGTCTGAGTTGTGTTGTCTTTTGTTTCCTCCACTTTCTGGTGCCCCATGGTCCAATGTCACCTGAGTCGTGGTGGTTTCAATAGGCTCTTTCATCTCTTGTTCTTGTGTCTCAACTTTGGTTGTTGTCTGTTTGTTTTCATTTGGGATGGGTGCATCTTCATCTCCTTCCATCTCCTGTTCTGGTTCTTCTGATGGAAATTGCCAGCCTTTGGTAGCTTTCCCTTTCTTTTTATTTTTTTTGTTTTCTCTTTTAGCTTCTGGGCATGTGTTCTACAAATGCCCTGTATTCCTGCATATTCTACATATGTATCCAGTGTTTTCATAATCGAGATGTTGCGTCCATTTTTGTTGTTTTTGAATCAGTTGGATGCTTTCTAGAATCCATTTGCTGAGGTCCACCTCCACACAAATGCGTGCAAAGGTGAAGATCCTCTCCTCCAAGCGTTGGGTGTCAGTTTTTATGTAACTCCCAATGATGTTGCCAATGCCAGCAAGTACAACTTCATTCCAGAAATGAAGTGGGAGGTTGTATAGCCGAACCCACACCAGCATTTTGGTGACCTCCATAGTATTTGCATCGAAATTTAGAAACCATGGTGTAGTGAATAGTCCGGTGGATCCCCAGAACCACGGTCCAACCCTAAAAATGTTATCTCTAGCCTCCGAGGATAAGAACTTGGCAATGAAGAAGCCCTTTGAACAGAGATGTATTTCACAGTCCATCATCCAGTTAGTGAATATCCAATGAAAAAGCTCCATTGATTTTGGCCAGAAGAAATTACATCTGCAGATAAGTGCTTGAGATTCAAAGACGATCAATGATCATCAATCTCAGGAATATCAATATGCAATTCTGGTACTTGATTAAGTTGTTCCACGATGTACGGTTTAGGGGCATTCACTATTGATGTTGTTGGAGCTGCAGATATGTTTTTCCCTTTTAGTATATTCTTGTAGGATAGTACTTTCAGGTAGTCATTGTTGGTTCCCTGGGGCCCCTGTGCACTGTTCTGCCAAGTAGCACCACCTCTCAGTTGCAGATTAAGATAAATGGTGGATGCAGGGCATATGCAATAATCTCTGAGTGAGCTGGAATCTTGTAGAGATCTCCCATAATGGATAAGGGATTGTTTATGGCTTGGATAACCAGTGGTATTACATATGATTTGCTTCATATCTGTAACCTGATCAGAATCTTGTATCCAAATTAATAAAAAATGCCCCACAGGGGTTTAATAAAAATCTGAAATCTATTTGTGCTTACCCGATTTTCCTTTGCAGTGATGCTAATATCGACCTCTATTTTTTCTTGGTTTGTCTGCTTAGGTAGGGGCCTAATATATTATGGTTCCCATTCACACTTGCATTCGAGGCTTGATGTCATTCCATAACCCACAGGCGGGAATACCAGAGCATTGTGCACATAGCCTCCAAACAGTTGCGCAGTGGACATAGGGGTTCGAGGGACGCTGCGCTTCTTTTCCCGTATGGTTACCACCAACAATAGGTCTCCACCCCTTCCCCCAGACCTCAGAACACGAGCACTGGTGCAATAACCATGCACAACGAACGGACACATGTGAGGGGCCATCCACTGAAACCATGGCCTTCGGTAAAAACGGATGCAGGGGACTTGAGGTTCTGCCGCTGCGGGTAGTGAGCTACCCCAAGCTCGTGATATATTCCCCACCGTCTCAATGCCTCTAATGGGGAGTGTACAGATCCATCGACCATCAGGAGCATCGCCATGAGAGGCAGCAGAAGAATGAAATCTGTAACCAAGCCCATAAACCCTAAGCCTGCCTTTCGCCGTCGTATTCTCTCTTCCTTTCATTTATTATTATTATTATTATTATTATTATTATTTATAAAATGTTTAATATATTTATTCAACTAATTAATCAATTAATTAATTTAAAATTTAGTTATTTAACCAATAATGTATATATCTATATATATCTTATTTAATTGATTTAATTATTTAATAATTAATTATTATTATTAATTCATAATTATAAATTATTTTTGATTGTATATTGAAAATTTTCTCAAAATTTTTGAGGTTGATGAAGATGATGTTAGAATCGGGATATTTTCTCTATCTTTGCAAGGCGAAGCCAAGAAATGGTTCAAAAAATTTCCAGTTGCAAGAATTTTTTATTTCCATCAGTTTGTTAAATTCTTCCATGATAAATGGGTGATCAAGAGGAATCCTTTCCTGATTTTAGAAGAATATAATCATTTGAAAAGACGGCTAGGAGAAACAGTGCAACACTTTTCAGCTAGGTTTAATTAGGTATACCATTCAATCCCTTCTAACATAAAACCGCCTCCTCATTCAACTCTCTTACACTACCTAGATTCCTTTGATCCAGAAATGGAATTTTAATTGAGAGAAAGTAACGTTACAATGCTCGAATAAATGCATGAAAGTGAAATAGACGTGGAAGCTAATTTTCTAGTCAAAAGGTTAAAGTTGAAGGTAGAATAAAGGGAGAACATATAAAAGGAATACTTGACATGTTCAGAAGTAAAGCTTGACATGTATCATGGAAGAAGTAATGCAAAATATCACCATGGGAGATGAATTTTTGGTTCAAAAACACCATGTCCCACTTATTATAGAAGAAGAGGTTATTGGCCCTAAACATTTTCCTGCTAATATCAGTTACGATAGATGAGAAAATTATTGTTGTTTGTACTCATTTATGGACAATCATGAAAATGGATTTGTAGATCAAATCTAGGAGAATAAATATGTTGATCTGATATGTATGTTTGATGAAATTACTTATATTGATGATTTATCCAAATATGATCAGTATGATTATGATTATGTTGTCGAAATAGATTTTGACTCTTCAAGGAAATCATAGACATGTTTTTGGGAGAAAGAAGTTCAATTACAATAGCTCAAATATAGCACTCATCCTATACATATCAATCATGACAGAGATGAAGAGAATGCAAAAAATTTCTAATTAAGTGAAAGCCTTTTGCCTTTGAGTTTTGCTTCATTTCAATTTCTAAGAGAAAGCTTTCACAAGATTAGAAATCAACAGTTTTTCAGTTTTGATATTGAGCGTGAAGACCACAATGAACTTCTTGATCAGGACTCCTTACCCTCGTGTTTCTCCTCATTTGCGAAAATAAGAGAAAATTATAAGCAAGCAGATAAGTGAGTTGTCAGCAGTATAAATGGGAATCCTTCTCATGAATTGGTTGAGGAGGTCACTTGTGATATGCAAGATTCTTTTGCTCCAAAATCCTAGCCACTAATTTACATTGAGTTACAAATCATGGATCAAATCTTAGAGCCTGAAACATATTATGAATTGATTTAGAATGATTCTTTATTGTTAAGTTTTGACTCATTTCAGTTTTTGAAGAGAAATTTTGATAATATATTTGAAATAAATAATCATAAGCCTATAGAAAATCATCTAATATCATTGGAACCAATGTATGATAAGTTCCAACAGTCTTCTCAAGTTCTCGATGATCCATTTTCTGATGTTTTAGATGATATATGTAATCAAATTCCTTCTGCATTAGTTGGTTACGAGCTTCAAAGCAGAGATGATAAAACTTTGATCCGACAGGCGGATTCATTGTCTTTTTCAGTAGGAGTCTCATTACAAATATCATACAAAAATTTACAGTCATATCAGGAGAGTAATGAAGAATATTCTTGTTTTTTTGTTAATCACCAGGAAAAATTAGTCATTCACGAGTTTTAGGATCCTTTTTTCAACTTGATGATGTCATCAAGGGAGGTGAGCTCTATTGTATTTATGGATTGGAAGTAGATGTTCAGTGGACACTCGGAAAGTGTGGAACATGAAGATTTTATACAAGACCATGTAGTTTCATCAGAAACGATCCACAACGGGTTACAAAATATTTCTCATATTTTCATTGATCCGGTAGACAATTATATAAATGATCTTTGTGTCCAAATATCTCATTCCTTGGTTGGATGTGAGTTTGAAGATAAAGTTGATAATGATTTATTTTTTCATATAGTTTTAATGTCTTGTACATCAGCAGTCTCATCACATTTATCACAAAGGTTAGAGGAAATCTTATAGCTTTATCATGAATTTTTTAAGTTGAAACTTCAGGAAATCATGGATGTGGGGAAAATTTTAAAATCAAGGTAAAAATACCACCTAGACTAGAGCAGTAATGTATTAGATCGACTAGAAATTAATATTTATTCGTATGAAAATACTTTTACGGCATTCTTCAGGTCAGCTGGTGGGATCATGTTTTGCAATTTCATTAAGATTCAATATGTTGACAAGTTTTTATGGGAGTTTCCTTTTAGTAGTTTTCCCTTCTTGCTCATGAGCAAGCACTTGCGGAGAATTCAAACAGAAAAAAAAATGCTTACATGGTTTCATTGGTTATTCCATTTCACTTGATCAGGTGATGGATGGATCAGTCCAGTAAATTTTTCATTTAGTCTACAATTCAGTTTTGATTTATTTTTCATTATTAAGTCTCATTTTTTTTAACTTTTGACTCCATGCCCAATGGTAAGCTACTTGGTCTACGGTGTTCATGACACCTCCAAGGAGCTGCCATACCCAGCTGGAGCCAATGTTAGTGTTAGTATATACATCCTGTCACCAGTGATCTAATATGCTCTTACCATGTCTTGTTTGGTTCTCAGATTCATTTTTTTCATTTCATTCAATTTTCAAGTAAACTTTTGGTCACTAGGTATTAGGTCTAGGATTATTTTCCACTCCTTCCAAAAATTTCATATGCTGGTCCATGTCATCACTCAACTGAGTGTATCATCATTCAAATATTAGCGTCATCATTCTAGTCATCACCATCATTATTTCATTCAGTTCAGTGTCTCCATTAGGTCATTAGGGATACAAGGTCACCAAAACTGTCATTTAATTCATAAAACCTGACAATTGAAGGAGTGGATATAAGAAAGTTTCGTCAATAAAGTTTGATTTCAAAAATTTAATTTTATGTTTCTATATGTAATAAGTACTTCATGTTCTCAAAAGTTGCAGTTCAAGGTTTCATAAATATTCAAGTTTCCAAAGAAAGTTACAATATTCCAAAAAGTTACAATTTCCAAGGTTACAAAGTTCTAAACATGAAATACATGCTATAAAAAGACATGTGGGGCCCATAATCCCTCAAAAGGAAGTCATTTAACGTTTATAAAAGATCCAAAAAGACACAAAGAAGATTCATTTGCACTCTTATTTTCTCCTACCATCGAGCTCATCCATCATCTTGGCAAGAAAACCCTAGTTTTTACCTAACACTTGAGAAAAGTGCCTCTCGTTGTGCTTATAGAGGCTGTGTTGCACTTCTGGAGGAGCATGTTGCACTTACAATGCCTTCATTTCACTTTTGGAGTAGAAACATTGCGCATAGGTGGTCTTCGTTGTGCATGGGGCAGAGTAGTCTAGAACTCATCTTTTCACAATAAAATTGATTTTTTAGGGTTTCACATCAGTTTTTTCATTCTCCAAACCTTTTCAAAGGTAATCTCATGCCTTTCATACCTTCATTAGCATTGTTTCTCAAGACAAATTATTGAAACAAATCTCCTCCTGGGGTTTTCTTGGAAATTTTTGTTTTGATTCCCAAGTATTATTTTTGTGCATCAAACCCTATTTCTATTTCTCATACACATTTTTTTTCACTTTATACATCATTTCCATCCACTATATAGCTATTTCCCTTAATTTTCATCACTGTCCCTACAAACCCTAGCCTAATATTTCCAAGTTAGGCAGCTTTCCTAGCTAGGACTGTGTTTGAAATTTTCTATCCCATTTCCCTCACTCATTACACTCCATTTCACTCCCTGAATATCCCTAACACCCCTACCCATCTCAGTAAATTTTCCTATTCCCATCCCCCATCCCTAACTCTCTCATTTTATCCCTTTGCTCCCTTCCTTGTTTTTCCCTCCTACCATCTAAGGCTTCATCATGGAGGCGGACTCATTACCATCAAACAAAAGAAAATATACTAAATGGGAAATATATTGAGGTTTGAGCCCTCCAACTGAAATTAAATCACTTCCTCAACATTCATAAAAAAGTGCTTTGAAGATGTCAATTGTTTAGGGTTTTGTCAAAGAGTGGAGGAGGTAGGTTTTCATGAGTAGCTCACATATATGTTTACCACTAATTTGGAAGGAGAAAAGGTCACCATTGCAGGGATTGATTTCATATTCTCAATAGATGATTTATCTCATGCTACAGGGATACCAAAGCATGGTGAGAATTGGTTCAAAGGCATGAACCTAGACCTTGAAGAATACAAGCCCTACTTGAAATCATAGTACAAAGGAAACCCTAATGAGCCATGAATAGAAGGGAAAGTTGGACCTACCTGTTGATGCATCCATGATAGAATAACACACCTTATGTAATATTCCAAAATTTTAGCCTCCAAGCTAAATGGAATATTAGTGTTGTTTTATCACTAGGTAGGTGAATAAATGGGTAGGGAGGCCCATTAACCTCTTCAGAGGGATCAATAACACTCCTAATGTGAAAGGAGTAAGAATAAGCAACTAATTTGTTCACCCTTGGGTGTGAACAGAGATGGGATCATGTTGATTCAGTCAACTTTGACCAAGTCAACAAAGCTGTCTAGATACATTGAAATTCCTTGATGGACAACACAGTTTTGGTGGAGGACAACTTGCATGAGCTTGATGGCACATGTGGATAGGACCCAATGTGGAGAGGCTCACTTGCTATATATGGAGAGGATGGGAGCCTTTTTTATTCATGCTTTGGATTTGATCATTTGATCTTATTTGTTTAGACTTGGCTTCCTCTTGCTGTTTAGTAGGGTTGCAGTGCTGTTTAGCACTTGGGTGTTCCTGATCGGGAATCCCACCTCTTTCCTTGAGAGGCCTCTTAGAAGAGTCTTGCATTTCTTGGTCCACTATCAGGCATTTGGCCAAGCTTCTTCTTCCAACTACAACTCAGATCCTGTTGAGGGTTTGGTTTTCCTTGTGAGAAGCAACAAGTGGAGGCTAGATCTATTCAAATCTAGACCATACTAGTGCCTCTTCTCAGTGAGTGAGTCTTTTATCCTCCTAGAAGAGTGTATTAGAAGCCTTGAGCTTCAAATCTACAACTTGGCATCAAGCCAAAGTCTACATCAAGCCTACAACACAGTTTATCTCCCTATACTCTATTATTTTTCAAGTGAAGAGTTGTAGGGTGTTTGGCAATTGTTTGGAGGAGAGACCTCTGGTGTAAAGGAGTCTTCATTGCACTGTGGTGATCCATGGATTGGCCAACCAATCCATGTATGTCTCAGATCTGATTCATTCATTGATGTATCTACTTCATAACTTCTGAATAATTCTATAGATATGTTGCAGTAGATCTCAGAACTAGTCTCTGTGCTTCATGTTTTGCCAAAAACCCTAAGGGGGATGTAAAATAGAGACAATATTGTAACCTACAGCTACTATTTTTCCATAATAAAACGTTTTCCAGCTGGTTCAATCATTTCCTATGGTTGAAGTACCTCATTTTTGAGGATTTCTTCATGTATTCTCTTCATGTAAAAGAAGATTCTTCTCTATCTCCTTCCATAATCTGATGTAATAAACTTAGATCTATTATTCATGCCATATTGTACATAAACCCTTCAGAAAATCATGATTTTTATGCTTCAGTCACTTTCTGTTGAGCTAAGTCTTGGGGATTGGGCCTTTTTGAGCTATATCGATATAGGGAGATCTGTCTAACTTAGCTAGAGTAATTTTTTTTTGTTGATATTTGGTATGTGAGTCCCACATGACCCAAGATAAAGGATCCCACCGTCATTTCCCACTAATTTTACCCAAATCTTAGAAAATGACGTTTTTAGGGCTAAAATAGCTTCTTTTCCCCATGTTTTGGATCATGAATAAGAATATAAGTTGTTGCTACAATTTTTATTGAAGGATATGTGTTTTTAACACATCATGTGAGCTTATTTAATGCTTCATATCCATTATTGTGTTTATATATTGCTGCAGTCCTTCATTGGGAAATTTCTCAAGACAACTAGGTGTGGGAGACTTGTTTGACCCACCTAGAGTGGTTTATTTTGAGCCTCCTCTTGGATTTAGGTCTTAGATACATTGATATAAGGTATCCAAGTCTTGGTTTCAAATCTTGTAGCATCCATTCCTGAAAAATTCATTTTTCAGGCATGCCTTGTTGAGAAATCCCATTTGGGGATATTACAGTGGTATCAAAGCACAATATTGTCTCAGCCTGTGGAACTTAGCCATGCAGATATCAAGAGAAGGAGAGATGAACAGAAATAGGACTCCATTATGTGGAGAAATAAAGGAAGATAGGCTTACAAAGCTTCTTCCAAAATCTATGCAATGCATCAATGAAGATCTTAAGAAGATGAAAGGGGAGATGGAATCTCCTGAGGAGTTTGAATCTAGAGCCAGATCTAGATTGTCACATGATAGGTTTGAGCATACAAATACACCCTATTATTCATAGCACAGTCAAATTCCCATATCTACTATGAGAGAGATGAAAGAAGAGGAAATGCCAAGGAGGGAAACTCTTAGTAATTTTCTGCAAGAGTATGAATCTCAAACTGAAAAGTTTAGAGATCATATTACTTTCAAAGAGTTTTGCAAGATCAAGGTGGAGAGGAGCAAGCTGCATGACATGGATATATTTTCTCTATATACCTTTGATGGATCCCCAAATTGTTTAGCCAAAGCTTGGGTGGAGGAGTTGCATACTTATTTGCAGCAGCACCAAGTTTCTGAAGATGAAGCCATCGGAGTTGCAGCGCTGCACTTTGAAGGTAAGGCCTATGCTTGGTGGATGTTTGAGTCATTTTCGTTGAAAAATTTTAATACTTATTATTTTGCAAAGTTCACTAAGAGATTGGCAGAAAGGTTTTATAAAAAACATGAGACAATCAAACCAATGAAACTTTTGCATAAGTTGGGAGGACCTACAAACTCAAAACCACTTCAAAAACCTATTGGAGGAGATCACATCTTGCATGACACCTTGCTGAAGGAAAGATATTTATTTCATAGCCTTGGACAAGAGGGCATGAAGGATCCTTTTGAAAATGAGGATCCTCTTATTAAGAAGTTACCTCCTATTCATATTGAAGATGAAGAGAAGGATGGGGGTTACAGCGCTGTCACATCTAGAGCATATCTAGTGCCTCATGTAGAGGAAGGAGGAGCACATGCTCCAACCAGAGGATTTCTTTCGTCATTGAAAGAAGTTCCCCAGGATCTCACATATGGAAGGAAAATTAAAATAAATGATAAGCATGATTTTGAGATGATATTGGTGGAAAGAGAAGGTAGGGAGGAAGGAGTAAGAATAATGTGACACCTTGGGAAAATGGCTATAAATCTATAAAAAATGGCTCATTTTGCATGCAAAAATCATCAAAAGACATATATACTCTCCCATATTTCCTGAACAAGTCTCATATTGGATTTTAACTTGAGAAAGGCACTCAAAATAGGCCTCCAATAGCTCATTGTGCTTCTGTAATTTTCTAAAATTTTCATGAAATTTTCACTGTGCAATTTTTGTCAATTTCCAGTTTCACTTTTGTAAAAGTAAAAAGGTAAAAGTAGATGAATTTAAATGGTCAAAATTAAATGTAAATTGATAATATAGGGTTGGTTAGGTGTCTTATCCTCCATTTAATGCTTTGAGGATATGTCTTATGATTGTTAGGAAAAGGAGGAATTGGTGGAGTGACCTCCCTAGTGTGTAGCAGACTTTGAATAGGTGCATGTATTTTCGTTTTCTTGTTGGAAATTTGATCTCCAAGGGAGGATTTCGACATCAGTGGCTATATGAGGTACTTAGTAATTAGTTTCAAAAAGTGGAATTAAGCCTTGGACACTAGTTTATTTGTGATTTTGGCAGGAAATAATAGACAAAATTTGCAGCTATTGTGGTGGGATTCATGTGGTATGTGCTTTAGCAGTGTTTCTTCTTCTTTTATCATATGTTTGAATGTATTATGCCTTCCATTTCCATTTCCATGCCTTATGTGTTTGATTTCTAAGTTGATAAATAGAATTCATTGATTTTGATCCTCTATTTTGGAGAATCTCTCACATTTATGTTCATTTTCTTCTGATACAAACGAATTCATGATTTTCATGCTTGTTTTGAAACCCTATAAATCTAACCTACACAAATATACCTATAAAGTGATAAAGTTTGTGCCTACCATACCCCATTACATCTATACAAATATGATTTTCAAAGCCCTGACCTAGTCCTCCTAGACCTAATTCACCATCCAACACAAAACCATCAAATCAACCAAACCCTAATCTGCATACCTAGCCTAATATATTTCATGATCTATTCAATTGGATGTGATCTCATTGAGAGAGCCCTCTCAGCCTAGTAGAGCTAGCTACAAGGTCAAAGTGGTATGTGGTTACCTTTGTTGGTCTCCTTTTCAGCCTTCGGATAAATGGTGGAGTGCTAAGATCTTTGCGCCAATGTCGGGGAATGAAAGCTCTATCTTCCCAGGGAAAGAACAACAAGGATCAGATCCAATTGCTAATGGTGAATAGTGATCGAACACACAAAGGCTAAAATCAATCACCTGGCGACTCCAAATTCGTTTCAAAATAAAATCTAAGATTCCACTGGAGGATGAACCTTGCCAACATAAACATGAAAAGACAGCATGGAAGATCAGGTATTGAACTTGGACTTTCATTGAAGACATCATATTCTTTGTCCTGAATTATTTTTTCTCTTTTCCCGAGAATGTAAAGAATTTTTTTCAAAGTATACTGTTTTTGAGAAAAGATCCCAAATATGTATTTGATTCCTTCCCTTTGAAAATTTTGGATTCAAATTATTCTTATGCCTTTCATCTCTTTCAAGAGCCTTCTTCTAAATCTTATAATGATCATCTCCCACTTGATGAGCCTCAAGTGATCAAGACTAATCTTATAGCTTCTGTACATACTCATATACCTTGTAAAATTCCAGATAGATACAAGCCACTCATCTTACCTCCTATACTCCATGATTTCCCTGAAAAGTATTACAAATATATTCCCACGTTTGACTGAGAATATGGTAACATCACTTCTAAGAAACACATTTAGGGGTTTGAAAATTTTCTTCATCTTTTTGAGGTTGATGAAGATGATGTTAGTATCAAGATCTTTGCTCTATATTTGCAAGGAAAAGCTAAAAAATGGTTCAAAAACTTTCTAGTTGCAAGAATTTTTTATTTCCATCAGTTTGTGAAATTATTCCTTGATAAATGGGTGATGAAAAGGAATCATTTTCTGATTTTAGAAGAATATAATCATTTGAAAATACGGTCAGGAGAAAAAGTGCAACACTTTTCAACTAGGTTTAATCAGGTACACCATTCAATCCCTGCTAATATAAAACCGCCTCCTGGTTCAGCTCTCTTACACTACCTGGATTTATTTGACCTGGAAATGAAATTTCAATTGAGATAAAGGAATGATACAACGCTTGAAGAAATGCAGGACAGTGAAATATATGTGGAAGCTAATTTTCTAGTCAAAAGATTAAATTTGAAGGCATAAGAAAGGGAGAACATATAAAAGGAATACCTGACATATTCAGAAGTAAAGCTTGACATTTTGGTAAGTATCATGGAATAAGTAATGCAAAAGATCACCATGAGAGATGAATTTTATGTTAAAAAACACCATGTCCCACTTATTGCAGAAGAAGAGGTTGTTGTCCCTAAACATTTTCCTACTAATCCAAGTTACCATAGATCAAAAAATGATTTCTTTTTGTATTCATTTATGGAAAATCATGAAAATGGATTTGTAGATCAAATCGTGGAGAGGCCATATATTTACTTAATGTGTATTTTTGATGAAATTATTTATATTGATGAGTTACCCAAGTATGATTATTATGATGATGATTATGTTGTCAAAATTGAGGCTGACTCTTCAAGGAAATCATTGACATGAATTTTGGAGGGAGAAGTTCAATTAAAAATACTCAAATATAACACTTATCCTATACATATCAATCATGACAGAAATGAAGAGAATTCAAAAAATTTCAAAGTAAATGAAAGCCCTTTGCCTTTGAGTTTCGCTTCATTTCAATTTTCCGAGAGAAAACTTTCACAATATTAGAAATCAATAGTCTTTCAGTTTTGATATCGAGCGTGAATAAAACAATGAAATTCTTTATCATGAATCCTTACCATTGTGTTTCTCCTTATTTTCGAAAATAAGAGAAAACTATAGCAAGCAGATAAGCGAGTTGTTAACAGTATAGATGGGCATCCTTCTCACGAATTGGTTGAGGAGGTCACTTGTGATATGCAAGCTTCTTTTGCTCCAGAATCCCAGCCACCAAGTTACATTGAGTTACAAATCACAAATGAAAGATTAGAGCATGAAACATATTATGAATTGATGCAGGATGATTCTTTACCGTTAAGTTTTGACTCATTTTATTTTTTGAAGAGAAATTTTGATAATATCTCTGAAAAAAAGAATCGTAAGCCTATAGAAAATCATATAATCTAATTGGAACCGATTTATGATAAGTTCCAACAGTATTCTAAAGTTCTCCATGATCCAAGAGCTTATGTTTTGGATGATATACATAATCAAAGTCCTTCTCCATTAGTTGGTTATGAGCTTCAAAGAAGATATGATGAAACTTCGATCTAACAGTCAGCTTCATTGTCTTGTTTAGTGGCAGTCTCTTTAAAAAGACCATGCAAAAATTTGCAGTCATATCAGGAGATTAATGAAGAATATTCTTGTTTTTTTGTTGATCATCATGAAAAATTAGTCATTCACGAGTTTTAGGATCCTTTTGTCAACTTGTTGCAGTCACCAAGGGAGGTTAGTTCTCTTGTATTTATGGATCGAAAGAAGATGTTCAGTGGACACTTTGAAAGTGTGGAACATGAAGATTTTATACAAGATCATGTAGTTTCATCATAAAAGATCCACAATGGGTTACAAAATATTTCTCATATTTGCACTGATCTAGTAGGCAATTATATAAACAATCTTTTTGTCCAAAGTTCTCATTCTTTCAATGGTTGTTAGTTTGAAGATAAGGTTGATAATAATTTAGTTTTTCATGCATTTTTAATGTAGTTTGGCATGCATTTTTAATGTATTTTCCATTAGCAGTCTCATCACATTTATCACAATGGTCACAGGAAATTTTGCAGCTTTATCATGATTGTATTAAGTTGAAACTTCAATAAAGCACGAATGTTGGGAAAAAATTAAAATAAAGGTACGAAGACTACCCAGAGAAGAACAGTAATGTATTACATGAGCTAGAAATTAATATGTATTCCTATGAAGATACTTTTGCAACATTCTTGAGGTCAGCTAGTGGGATAGTGCTTTGCAATTTCATTAAGATTCAATATTTTGACAAGTTTTCATGGGAGTTTCCTTTCAATATTTTTCCCTTCTTGCTCATGAGAAAGCACTTGTGGAGAATTCATCTCGAAGAAAAATTCTTACATGGTTGCATTGGTTGTTCCATTTTGATTGATTAGATTATGTATGGATCAGTTAGAGTAGGTGTGATGAATAAGTTGAATTCTCAACATTTTTTTTAAATAATATCTTCCAGTAAAGCTTTCAGTTAGTCTATAGTTTAGTTTTGAGTCAGTTTTCAATATTAAGTCTCACTTTTTTTAGTTTTTGAATCCATGCCCAACGGTAAGGCTACTTGGTCTATAGTGTTCTTGACACCTCCTAGGAGCTCCCATCCTCAACTAGAGCCAATGTTAGTGTTAGTCTATACATCTTGTCACTAGTGATCAAATATTCTCTTACCATGTCTTATTAGGTTCTTAAAGTCAATTTTTTGTCATTTCATTAGGTTTTCAAGTAAAACTTTGGTCACTGGGTATTAGGTCTAGGAATGTTTTCCACTCCTTCCAAAATTTTCATATGTTGGTCAATGTCATCACTTAGCTGAGTGTGTCATCATTTATATATTATCATCATCATTATAGTCATCACCATCATCATTTCATTCAGTTCAGTTTCTCCATTAGGTCATTAGGGTTTCAAGGTCACCAAAACTGTCATTTCATTCCTAAAATCCAGCAATTGAAGGAGTGGAGATAAGCAAGTTTATTCAATAAAGTTTGATTTTAAAAATGTAATTTTATGTTTCTATATGTAATAAGTACTTCGTGTTCTTAAAATCTACAGTTAAAGGTTTCATAGAGATTCAAGGTTCCAAAGAAAGTTACAATGTTCCAAAAAGTTATAATGTCCAAGGTTACAAAGTTCAAAACATGAAATACATGCTAGAAAACGACATGTGGGGCCCATCATCCCTCAAAAGGAATTCATTTCAAGTTTATAAAAGAGCCAAAGAGACACAAGGAATATCCATTTGCACTCTTATTGTTAGTATGAATATTTCGTCGTAAAAGATCACTTTAGCTACGCATAACAAATAGCCCTAACATCGATTATGGCTGCAAAATATCTTTAAGTCTGCTGCACAAGTCCAAATATAAGCACAAAAATACATTAAGCAGATAAAATATAGTATGGCTCCATGCATCCAATAGACAAGACAAGAACAAAGTGTTTAAAAGAATTATTTGTGTTATATTAAAGAATGGGGCACCTGAGAGGAAAACAAGAAAGGTGTTTTCTGGTTCTCCTCAGTGGGATGGGTTCTTGGAAGTCCTCAGTGTTTCAGATCTAAAATTACTCTCTCTTATTGGTGTAGAAAAAAAAACATGGAACTCAATGGGAGTTCATAAAGAAAAATGAAAAATGGTGACCAAGAGTAGATCCAGAGTGATCTCATGCAATGAAGGTTACTAATGAATGGGGAAAACCCTTCTATTTATAACAATATATTGGGGTGTTCTAGAACTCGGTGCATGAATAAAATATTATTAATCAAATTCTAGAATCACCCTTTAGGAATATTTTATTATATTTGTTGGAGGGGAAAGGGTTTTTGACTTGGGTCAATTCCTTTATTTATAAATAACAAATAAATAAATGATTTATTTATTATTTAAGGGAAATGAGGGTAATATAATTAAATAAATAATGGTTTATTTAATTATTTATATTTGATTTAGTCAAATTTAACTAAGAATATTATTTAAATAATGATTTAAATAACTTATTCTTAGGAAATAATCAAATAAATAATGATTTATTTAATTGATTTCCTTGTTTTGGGTTAAATATGACCATGCAATATAGACAAATGTGGTGAAAGTAATTTTACTTAGGGTAAAATTGGTCTTACATGGTGTACTTGGGTTCATCTAATGATAATAGGTTAGATGACCAAAAAAATGGTGTAACAGATTGCCCCCCAACGTATGAGTGTTAGGAGAAAATCGTATGACCGAAGTACGTTGTAAGAACTCAATCACTAGATGATGAAAGGAAAGTGAGAGAGAGGAATGTAATGTAGTCGAAAGTGCTAAAGGACTAGACCTGGAGGAGATGAGACTTACAGGTGCAACAAGTCTCTAGTGTATGAAGTGGTACCTGTGCTAATGGAAGCAGGGGAGGCATACCTATGCCCACCGAGACAATAGTACACACAATAAAGCACCTGGAAAACCATGGAATGCAATAGTAAAACAAGTGTTGGCCTAAACATGAGCCAAAAAATGAGAATGATGAATCCAACATACATGCTATGCCTGGAATAATCGTCAGGACTTATACAATAATTTTGTAGTACATGAGATATAAATACACCCAAATGCCCCCTACACACGTGGAAGGGCTCGCGAAATCGGACTGATACATGCAAATCGAAGAGGCTCTGCAAGAAACTGAGGCCGATATCATTAACTAGGAGGATTTGCATCAAGGGCTGGAATGAAGAAGTCATCCGGTTATGTGGGGGGTTACCTGCAGGACCGCCCCCTCATGAGGGTTAAGACATCTCACACACACCCCGGTATCACCAATAGCTGCTGCTGCATCACTGAATCATCAAGTGTGTAGATCACGATCAGGCTGAAAAGAGCTCGAACTAAGGAACACTTCCCCCTAGACCTGACTTCTGGAGTAAATGAGATGATGTCGATAGAAGTAGGTCTGCCATAGGTGAGGCAATAAGGGAACCCCAAATGAGGCACGAGAGAAAATAGTGGAGCGACGAACAGACAGACACTGATGATGATGATGAAATGAGGGATACTGAGTAGCGAATGGACGAAATCCCTTGTTAGAGCATAAAGGACATGAATTTCTTGGCAGCGACTGACACAATGTCATGAGGGATAGGGGACAATGGGACTGAAGGCCATAATATGCAACATGAGAGAGGGACCAAGCAATGAAGGATGGAGGACTATAGTGGGATACAAAGAGACGCGAGATAGACTCCATGACTGATGATGACTCAACTCGGATGCTCTAGACAAGGGTGACTCGATGGTGCTGCCACGCAGTGAAGGTCCAATGGGGGACCGTAAAAGCATGAGTACAATATGGTAGCTCATGACAAAAATCAACACGAACAAAGACAAGTAAGGAGGCAAAGTGGTGCCTCTAGTACAAGTGTTGTAAGTGAAGAAATTTGATTTTGAGAAGAGATGAAAAGATCCTTCATGGACAAAATGTGTCGTGGTGAAGTATCAAAACATGAAAAAATAACAAACACCCATTTGAGTGCTCGGTGAGAGCTTTCCAATGGTGCAGACGGTTTGTCAAACGGGGCTACGGTTTGGTCACAGCTGGTGAAAGAAAAAATAGGGGTTTTTCTTCTAATAAGGAATTTTCCCTCCAAAATCATTCATTTTATTGTGTAGCTGTGGTGAATGTGGAGAGGAGAGAAGGCCCTAAATCTTGCGGCGATCGTAGTGGACAAACCGACCATTGGAATCGTGATTCGTCAGTTGTAGGTAAGAGGTCTAATCCTACTCTTTGTTTTTGATGGATTCAAAGTTTAGATTAGGGCCTGAAATCTCAATAACTGCCCCTACTTCTTCCTCACGGCCGGGTCACACTTTTTGGGGCAAAAACTGCAACCTGGGACGCAGGTTTGGGCCTGAAAAGTGCGACCTGGCCCAGGTTTTTGCTGAAAAGTGCGACCAATGAGAGGGAGGTGATTTCAGTGCTGTTTTGGGCTGAGATTTAGTTTTGGTGTGAATAGATGTAGTTTTGTGGATCTGTAGACTGACAAAATGATGTTTTTGTGCAGATATGGCAAATATACTGATCAAATGGAGAGAGAGAGACTTAGGTACATTGCGGACAGAAATCCAAGCGGATCAGGGTGTTTGTCATACACTGGCTAGATTTGGGGTTCTGAAATTTTTGGAGAAGCCATTGATGAGAGCTGGGGAGCCCTTGTTGGCCCGAATTATCAGCTATTGGGACCCAGATCATGAGGCATTTATAGTGCAGGGGCACAGGATCGAGTTGACGGTCTAGGATCTTTATTTCTTGACTAGTCTCCCACCATTGGGGATGGTGGGGAATACGCAGCCCATGTTACCACGGGGGCATAACATTATGGAGTTTTTTGAGCGACATTGTCAACCAGGCATCCGAGTCAAAGGGACTCGGATAACGGTTGGGGATCTGGAGAGGTTGGAGACCCGGGCAGTGGCAGTAGTAGTGTTGCGTATTTTTGGCAGCCAGGCATTCCATCACATCACTGGAGGGCAGATGATGATTGTAGAGAGAGTGTTGGGTAGGACCTACTATGGGTGGGCCCAGATGATTTTGGTGTCGTTGAAACGACAGCTGTCGCTATGTAAGCGGCAAGTGAATCACGATTGTGCGTATGGGATGGTATTATGCTCTTTCTTCTTTGAGAAGATCCCGAACTTACGACCTCGTATACAGTTACCTGATGGGGGCCCAAGAGAGCCCCGGATGCGTCGGTGGGGACGACTACTGAGCAGAGGAGGGGGAGGGGCAGTCAGGCGGGTGTTCCGACCAGAGTTCTTCACCCATTGGGATCAGATGTCGTTATACATAGACGACCATCCCTATAGTGGGATGAGTTATTGGGGAGATCCAGACCTGCCACTTCCGCCGGGTCGGGTATGGGGACCCAATGGTAAGTGCTAAGCAACTAATCTGTTATGTGCATTTTATATTTTGTGACTAGTATTCATAGTGCTAATCCTTATACTTTTTGGAATGCAGATATAGCTCCGGTAAAACTGGCTGGATATATGGGACGACTTGTAGCAGCAGGAGCTACAGGTGCAAGTGGATCGGGGACGGGACGAAACGAGGAGATGGCCGCACTAGTGGAGGACATCCGTCATAGATGTGAGGGGTTTCTGACTGGTGTGTCAGAGCGTGGTTGGCAGGATTTAGATGACCGATACATAGAGTTATGTATTGGGCTGCCTTTGGAATGGCGAGGTATCATGCGACGCCTGGCAATGGGCGATCAGACTGTGCATGATATATGAGGTGCGGGAGTAGAGCCATTGGCTCGGGATCCTCTAGAGAGTGATTAGATGTAGGGTAGGTGGTGCCCCCTAGTGGTGATGTAGGGGAAAGTGGTGCCCCCAATTTTTTTAGTTTTGGTTTTGTAACATGCTATGGGAGAGGGCGGCAGCTAGGAGACCACGGATTGCATCATATTCGGCCTGATTATTGGTGGCATTACCAATGCAGAACCCATTTGCAAGAACGAGGGTATGCAAGGGGGAAAAGATGGCCCAGGCGGCAGAGGCGATATTGCAGGAATATCGACTGGCACCATCGACATAACCAATGTAGGGTGTGGTCGAGAGGGTCGAAGGAATAACAACACAAGACAAGAAATGGGAGGAAGAGCGGGGACTCACGCTGCGAAGTACATCATAGATACGGATGGTATCATTGGGATTATGGGAAGAGAGGGAAAGGTGGTGGAAACCACAAGAGGCTGCAAAGCTACCTAGATCATCATTCATGGAGGAAAGGCACACATATGGGTCATCAGGGGAGATGACAGAAGAGCAAGTAAAAATATGGTCGAAACAGGAAGAGCCCAAGAATGGTGCTGAAGGGGAATCAAGCAAAACAGATGGAGTGGATACGGAGGGGATGTACTCTGAGGGTTGGGTGGATGATGATAGGTACAAGAGAGGAGTAGCAGATTCGGAGATCTCAACATCAGGGGGAGGGATGTCAATGGTAGCTGGAGGATCCTCAAGTAAACTTTACGCATACTGAGCAAGGATGGGCGAGGCGGATTGATTTTGTTCAACTTCGTACTCGTGAATGACCTCTAAAGAGGCTCGGTAATGCGTGAGGTGAGGAAAATGGTGAGAATAATGGCCATGGACACCACATAAAGCACATGATTTGTTGGTGCGAAGAGGCTTGGGGTTCTTGGGTGCGGGTGATGAGAAAAGAGAGGGTTCAGGGGCCGTCGATTCAGGGAACGCGACTTTGACCATGGGTTGGATTCGGGGCAACTCTGGACAAGTATGGGTGGCATGACCTATACCATCACACAAGGCGCAAGTCTTGGCGGGTGGAGGGGGAATAGGGTCGGGTGCGGTGGCCTTGTCTTTGGATGCCCCCTTGCGAGTTTTTCTTTTCTTGCCCGTAGTGGTGACGACATGAGGATGATTAGATGAAGAGGCTAGGGGCACAGTAGCTGGGGAAGGAGTGAAGGGGATCGGTTTCACGGGGGTCACAGCAATGTATGGTTTAGGGTGGCCTGGAGGGGTTTCGGTGGGAGGAGTAAGATACCATACCAAGATTCCCAAGGTTAAATTAGGGAGGGAAAGGGTGGCCATGACAGGAACCGAATAGACGCTTGGGGGGGACCAAGGAAAGGTATCTGACTGGCAGAGTAATGGCCAGGAGGGACGGCTCCCAAATGGTGGAGGCCTAAGGGAACCGACTCAGGAGGGTGAGGAGGTTGAGTCGGTTGAGGCGAAGGGCTAGGATCAGGGTGCGGTGGAGGGGGGTGAGGTTGCTGAATAGCTGAAGCAAGCTGTGGAAGGGCAGCCTGAGATGATTGCATCATGCAAAAATTCGCTAAGCTCGGATCAGAGACAGGAGGAGGGGGGGGGACCGAGAAAGGTGCTAAGCAAAGAGGAGTCTTTGTAGGCGCCAGGAGAAACACTGGTCAAAGAATCAACAGTTTTCTTATTGGTGACAGTAGAAATGGTGGACTCAGGTGAGGTCTGAGATTTAGGTTCATGATACGACAACTGGTCAATGGTGACTATTTTTCCTTTATGAGGGAAAAACATCTTGCGATGGACTACGGATGGGACGAAAGACATGGAATAGGCGTAACTACGCCCCAAAAGAATGTTGTAGTCAATAGGGGCGTCGATAACTTCGACGTCGACACAAACAATCTTTTCGGCAAGGGTGATAGGACAGTTATGGAAAAGACCAATGGGCTAGGAGGCATGGCCATCCCATGCATGGAGGGTGATTGTGGAAGGGGCCAGCTCAGGAGATCCGAGTTGTTTCCAAACCGAGGCAGACATTACACAGGTAGATGCCCCCTCGTCAATAATACATCGAGCGACATTGGAATTTTGGATTTTGACTGGGATTTGGAAAGCAACCGAAGCAGGAAGGGGGCGATAGTCGGACTGACGGGTGTAGAAAACAATTAATTGGTCATCAGCAGGATCTACAGCACCCACGGCAGATAGTAGTGCCTTCTTTTGAGAAGGACATGACTGGAGGAGTCCCAATGTTGAAATGACAGTGGGAGATTGTGCCAGATCATCTACTATGTTGTATGAATGGGCAGCCCGACCAAAGGCAGCATTTCGGCGTAATGCGCCCTTAGGAATTTTGATATGAACCTCAACTTGGGTGGAGGGATTTGTAAAGGACCATTGGGTGTCGATAGAGGCTCTATAGAACTTGATTATGGGGACTCAGAGGCAGATGGAACAGGAGGTGGGGAGTACTGACGAGACCGAGTTTGAAGGTTAAGGTCGATGGTGAGAGGTTGGTCCGATGTCATCATAAGAATCTGGTAATCAGAGGAACCAGAAGGAGAAGGTTGAGTGGTTACCGAGGCATGAGGGATTTGAGTAGCCACAAATCCTTGTTGGGGGAAAGGATCAGTAAACACACCGGGCTGAGAGGTAGGGGTATTGGGGGGAATAGGAGGGGAGGAGTGTTGTCCCCGGATGGTGGCCTGAGATTCCCACATCTGTCGCATCTGTGGTAAAAGGGGACAATCGTGAGTGTAATTACCAAAAACACCACAACATGAATAGGGCTTATTGGTGCGAAGCGGCCAGTATGGCTTGGGTTGAGAGCCCTGTGGCTGGGTAGCAGTGTTAGGGTCAATACTAGAAGGAGTGGGTCCACGATTACCAAAGGCGGATTTATTGCCTCTCCTCCACCATTCAGAAGGAAAAGGAGTAGTCGCACCTTGTTGCACAAATACGTGCCCTGGAGGGGGTAGTAAGTGCGGCTGCGGGGGTGGAGGAGGAAAGGGGGTGGGAGGTCCAAATGCTGAAGGAGCTGGGACACCAGGCTGCGGGTAAGGATAAGGGTGAGAATGGGAAACATTGAGGTAAGCAGGAGAGTGGGAAAAAGGAGGAGGCATGCCATATCCTGGATAAATGTTACCGGGAGGGGGAAAGGTGTTGGAGGTGCAAACCATAGGGAATAAGAGGTTGAGCAGAGGTATGAGACATGGCTCCAATAATACCATCGGCAGAGTGAGATGCCCCCGAGGCATTAGGGCCCCCGGGCTTGGGGAGGTCGGGAAGGAAAGTATAAACATAACCAGATTGGGCATAGATAAGGTCATATTTTAAGGCGATTTGAAGGGCAGCTTCTTTAGTTTGGGGAAAATGGGATGCGACATCTTTGCTAATGGGTGGTAAGAGAGAGCGAAGGAACCAGTCCATGTAAACCCGATCTTCAAAGGGGGGAGCGCGACACAAGCTCCGTCTTCGTCGCCATTCCTGGACATGAGCAGAAAGATGGGTGGAAGAGGATTGATGAAAAGAGGTCAATAGTTCAGTGCCAGTGTCGTATCGGAGAGGGAGCTGGAAATAAGATAAAAAGGCCTGGGCAATGGTCGCAAAGGTGGTATGGGAAGAGGTGGCTTGATCGACATACCATTTGGAAGCTTCACCAGTGAGCGTGCATTGGAACAATCGAAGACGGATGGAGTCATCGGTGATGGAATTGGAGGAACACCACATGTGAAAAGATCGGATATGGTTGGAGGGATCTTCACTAGCAAGGCCTTCGAACTTGGGAATGTCGGACAGGAGCTTGGTTGGCATAGCAGGCCAACTAACATCATGGCGAATAGGATCATTAATCAGCTGATTAAAATTGGGGAGACTAAGGCCGACCATATAAGGGAGTAATGGGGCAGTCGAGGTAGGTCCCGTAGTGGTTCCACTGGAAATGGACCCAGCAGTAGAATTGGGGTTAGGGCTAGATCCTGAACTAGACATGGTGAAGGTAAAAGAGGGAGAACCAGAAGTAGGGGGAGAACCCGAACAATCAGGAGAAGAGTCGGAGTGCGGACTTAAGGGAGGACTTACCCGAAGACAACGGGAAGGAGGAAGTCGACCGATCAGAAACTGAGGGTGAAGGCCAAGAAGTCTCCGGGAGAAGCGCCTTAGGGGCGCAATGATGATGGGAAGAAGAAAAAACAACAAGGGCAGGGAGGGACAGAATCAAGTGACAATTGTTTTTAAAGTCTTTTCCAGGCAGTGTGAACCAGGCTCTTCTTCACTTAGGGTCAGTGTGTGGCGTGCGTTAATTTTAATTGTTTAAACCCAGACATTTTTAGAGTAAAATAAAAGGTGTGCTATGTAACTGAAAATAAATCTACAGTAAATAAAACAAAAATAATAGAAAATTAACAGCTAATAATGCATCAATGTAACCCAAGGAGGCGGGTCTCTCAAAACTAGTCTATAAGAGGGAAAAAACTAAGCCAAGCATGCAAAAAGGAGGCCAATAGATCTAATGTTAGGGGGGACTGGGATCTAAAGGAGAAATCTGCTGAAAAGTGGTGCAGAGGACAGAAAAGAGGCAGAGGCAAGGTTGCTGCTAAAAAAGGGGAGATCAGCTAAAAATAGAAGAGACAAGGCGGTGGTCGTGGAAAGGAACCCAAAATAAATGATATGAGGTGATTTGAGAGGGAGAATAGCTGATCTAAAGGGATTTGAAAAGGAGGGATCAGATCTGAGAAAAATAAGGCTGAAACTCGGAAAATTCAGACTTCTGAAACAACAAAGACTCTCCCACAAAAAGTGGAGGGTAGTGGAGCCCTAAGGGGCAAGATTCCCTCTTAGTTGAGTAAATCAGATCAGAAACAGGTCTAAACAGGCAGAGACGGAGGCTGGAAAACCCTGACAGAAGCTTTAGACAAACCGAGAAAAAGTGTTGAAACATTTGCAGAAAAAGTGCAGGTCACAGGTTCTGACCTGTTTTTAGGCCAGGTCGCAGTTTTGGGTCAGAAAAGTGTGCCCTCAAGCTTAGGTCACACTTTTTGGGCTGATAAGTGCGACCTGTAGATCTGGCTCTTTCGGCGGCAGTTTTCAGAAAAAATTGTCGTCTCAGCTGCGGCTGATGTATGTCACCTGCGCAATAAGGCCAGAAACACACGGAAGTTAAAAATTTGACTGTTTGAGGGTTTGAGGGGTGAAAAACACCATAAAAATAGGA
Source organism: Pinus albicaulis (assembly GCA_034641835.2). Classification (NCBI taxonomy): domain Eukaryota; kingdom Viridiplantae; phylum Streptophyta; class Pinopsida; order Pinales; family Pinaceae; genus Pinus; species Pinus albicaulis. Next base: position 479,880,801 of record CM076582.1, read on the forward strand.
AAAACAAAAAATGGAGGAGAAACCCTAGGGTCTGAAACAGCTAGATATGTAGGAATATATAAAACGACAGCGGTCGCAAAAGAAAACCCGTGTGGAGTCGCCAATTGTTCGTATGAATCTTTCATCGTAAAATATCACTTTAGCTACGCATAAAAAATAGCCCTAACATCGATTATGGTTGAAAAATATCTTTAAGTCTGTTGCACAAATCCATATCTAAGCACGAAAAGACATTAAGCAGATAAAATATAGTATGGCTCCATGCATCCAATAGACAAGACAAGAGCAAAGTGTTTAAAAGAATGATTTGTATTATATTAAAGAATGGGGCACCTGAGAGGAAAACAAGAAAGGTGTTTTCTGGTTCTCCTCAGTGAGATGGGTTCTTGGAATTCCTCAGTGTTTCAGATCTAAAATTCCTCTGTCTTATTGGTGTAGAAAAACAAACATGGAACTCAATGGGAGTTCATAAAGCAAAATGAAAAATGGTGACCAAGAGTAGATCCAAAGTGATCTCATGCAATGAAGGTGACTAATGAATGGGGAAAACCATTCTATTTATAACAAAATATTGGGGTGTTCTAGAACTCGGTGCATGAATAAAATATTATTAATCAAATTCTAGAATCACCCTTTAGGAATTTTTTATTATATTTGTTGGAGGGAAAAGGGTTTTTGACTTGGGTCAATTCCTTTATTTGTAAATAAAAAATAAATAAATGATTTATTTATTATTTAAGGGAAATGAGGGGAATATAATTAAATAAATAATGGTTTATTTAATTATTTATGTTTGATTTAGTCAAATTTAACTAAGAATATTATTTAAATAATGATTTAAATAACTTATTCTTAGGAAATAATCAAATAAATAATGATTTATTTAATTTATTTCCTTGTTTTGGGTAAAATATGACCATGCAATATAGACAAATGTGGTGAAATCAATTTTACTTAGGGTAAAATTCGTCTGACATGGTGTACTTGGGTTCATCTAATGATAATAGGTTAGATGACCAAAAAAATGGTGTAACACTTTGATCTCCTACCATCAAGATCATTGATCATTTTGGCAAGAAACCTGAGTTTTTACCTAACACTGGAGAAAATTTCCTCTCTTTGTGCTTACAGAGACTATGTTGCGCTTCTAGAGGAACACACTGTGCTTACAAAGCCTTCGTTGTGCTTCTGGAGGAGAAATGTTGTGCACAAGTGGCCTTCATTGCACACGGGGAGGAGTGGTCCATAACTCATATTTTGACAATCAAATTGATGTTTCAGGGTTTCACATCAGTTTTTTCATCCTCCAAACCTTTTGAAAGGTAAGCTCATGCCTTTCATAACTTCATTAAATTTTTTTCTCGAGAAAAATTAATGAAAGAAATATCCTCCTAGGGTTTGCTTGGAAATTTTTGTTTTTCTTCCCAAGTATTAATTTGTTGCATCAAACCCTATTTCTATTACTCCTACACCTCTGTTTTCACTTTATACACCACTTCCATCCATTATATCATTTTCATCTCTCTCCCTAGAAACCCTATCCCAATTCTACCAAGTTAGAAAGTTTTCATAGCTAGGAATGTGTTTGAAATTTCCTATCCCATTTCCCTCACTCATTACACTTCATTTCACTCCCTAAAGATCCCTAACACCCTTGTCCATCTCCCTAAATTTTCCAACTCCCATCCCCCTTCCCTAACTATCTCATTTTAACCCTTTGTGCCCTTCCCTGTTTTTCCCTCCTACCATCTAGGATTTCATCATGGAAGATGACTTATTACCATCAGAGAAAAGAAAATATAACAAAGGGGAAATATACTGAGGTTTTAACCCTCCAAATAAAATTAAATCACTTCTTCCACATTAATTAAAAAGTGCTTTGAAGATGCCAATTGTTTAGGGTTTTGTCAAAGAGTGGAGGAGGGAGGTTTTCATGAGCAACTCACAGATATGTTTGCCACTAATTTGAAAGGAGAAAAGGCCACCATTGCAAGGATTGATTTAATATTCTCAGTAGATGACATATCTCATGCTACAGGGATACCAAACCATGGTGAGAATTGGTTCAAAGGCATGAACCTAGACCTTGAAGAATATAAGCCCTACTTGAAATCATCGTACAAAGGAAACCCTAATCATCCATGAGGAGAAGGGTAAGTTGAAACTAATTTTTGATGCATCCATGATAGCATAACACACCTTATTTGGAATCTCTGGAGAAATTTTAAGGAAATTTGGAGAAAATTTTGGAAATTTGAAAAAATCTTTAAAGGCACATTTTCCATAAATGTCCTGTTTCGTCATCTTTTTGCAGAACATATTGTGGCCAAACAAAGATGAATTTTCGGAAACTGGAAGACTATTTTTTTCCTATGAAACCAATGTACAATAACCTACTTCATATTTTACACAGGTATTACAGAAGGAAAGATCCATTCACATATTCACAGCTTATGTTTTTTAATGTGCAATGTCATGTTTAAGTCACCTTTTTATAGAGAAGATTGTGGACAATCAGAGAAGCATCTTGGGAAACTGGAGGATTTTGATGTTCCTAACATGCAAAAGAAAAAAAAAATCTCTCATTTTGGAAAAACATTTCATGGTTAGTGTTGGGTCATAAAGGTGATTGTTTAAAGGTCACCTTAATGATTTTCATTAATTATCAACCCAGGGCAAGTCTTGTTATTTCAAGAGTGTAAGAAAAATATATGCAAGTGACATCGGAGGTTAACTACTCTAAATCGTCATAAGGAAGATTGTCTAATTCTGGAAGTTCAATCAAACCAACCTGGAAGTGAATTATGAATTGTTTCAGACTATTCAAAGGAGCTAACTCTGTTCTAAACTTATGCAGGAATAACTACTCAAGACTGAAAAGAATAAATTTCAATTGAACAACACACTTTGATGAATTTAACAACAACCTTAATGAATTAAAAAAAAATTCTAATAGATTGAACAACAATTCTAATAGATTGAACAACAATCAATTATTCTAGATTTTGCAATGGAAATCTCTTTTAATCAACTAATAACATCCTTCTGAATTAAACATCAACCAAATGCTCACAATGATGATGAAAATATCCAAATGTTAACTATATGCAGAATTGAACAAAAATCATGTTGAAACTAATCTAACAATTTTAAAAGCATTGATTCAGAAAAGAGGACATGAATGGTAAACTAATCTAGTTAAAATGAAGCTATAACATCTCACACTTAAAATTAACCAATTAAACGATATATTATGAGACGTAATAGCTAGCTGGAAACACAAATTTTGTAAATAAACATATAGCACATAAGTAGCAAGAGAACCCTCAGGGCTGGGCCCGAAGCCACTAGAAGCCTACTGCTAAGGAATACTCAGAGGTTTTTTATTCCAAAAACACCAAATTCTTCATTAATGTGCAGAACAATACATTAGTACAAAACTTGACGATTATGTCTAAATATGTTTATTATAGGAAGATTGTCTCACAGTATTGTTCATCTTTGGCCTTTTATAGTTTAAAGATGAATTCAAAAGTAGTAATGAATATTTCTCATGATGGGACCCTACTGCTTCGTGGTTATTGAATGAGAATTCCAAGCGTGGGCATGCCTCTACATCTTCTGTTGATTCATAGGAGCCGATATGTTTCTGTTCGCCTTCCTTGTCTGCTGTCTTTTGGTCATCCAATCAACAGTTTGGTTGTTTTGCTTCCCTATCAATAAAGACAGTGAAAAATCAGTTTTTACGTTATAAAACAATCCTTTTATTATTATTCCACTCTGCCTCACTTTTGCATTATTTTCCTTTACTTTATTGTTAGATGAGGGGAAAATATATAAAATTACATGACAAATCATGGTAAAGATGGGGGTGAAACATACCTTTTCCTTGGCCCAACATACTCCCCTACTTACCTTTTTGCAGGTCCTCATGAAAACAAATGGTTGAGGTGTAGTTGGGTTAAAGAATATGCAGGGTATACCTCTTCTTTGTAAAGTTTGAATCCATGTCTCTGTTTAATCTTTGCAAATTCTGAGTTTGTGTGCTCCTCTGGTAACTCATAATCATGATGTTAGTCTTCAAGGGGTACCAGATGATGGGGCATCTATATCTACACCCTATCCATGTAGACCCATGTTCAAAATTAGGTTTTTGTACAGAAGGAACCTGGAAGTAGTAGCTTTGAATTTCCTATACCCAAATGGCTCTTTGTTCTTCGCATTATTTGTACAGGTTAACCATCTTTGTTTGGTTGTTGCCAATGCTTCTTCCTATATTTCCTGGAATTATGTGTGCCCATTCTGCAGAATATCCCTGTGAAGAGGTACCAATTTGGATATCACTCCTTTTCGCTCATGAATTTCTTATGTTGGGTAAACAAGTATAGGGGTTTAGTAGGTTCCACTCTGACCCATAGATCTATGCCATGCTCTCTTTTTTGAAAGGTGTTGTAGGCCTTAGCCCACCTAGTTTGGTTCTTGGAAAAAGACATAAAAGCCTGGAACTAAACATCCCCTATGAAGGGGTTGGGGTTACTGTCCCTATCCTCCTCTAGAAATAAATTGTGTAAATATAATTTACACAAAAGATGTTGGACCTACTCATCCTGCTCATTGAAACATTGGACAAATTCCTCAATGGTTTTAAAATTAGTGGGCTTCCCTACCCTAATAGCCTTGATTTTAAACAGTAAATATTGTTCCACTAAAAATAGAGAATAATTAGCGGCTGGTGCCCTGCAAGTCAATACTTCTGAGTAACGCGAGAAAACCATATTGGTTTGCTCCTTAGCTTGTTCCACTTGATCTCGTGCTTTCTTTACTTTTGTCCTTTCTTCCCTGAGTTGGAAAAAGGTTTCATCCTTTGTTGTAGAAAGGTCTTTGAATCACTTTAGTAGTGCTCGATGTTCCTGTAAGGGTACTACTTCCTTTCTGCACTAGGCCAATTCATGCTGAACTTGAATTAATTCGTTGTGCAACTTATGATTGGCAGCCTTTTCTACCAGGGGTGTGTAGGTAGGTGTCACCTTTGTTCGAGTCCCTTTATCTTATGTAAGTTCCAGATTAGTCTGTACAGAGGCTTCAGTAGTTTGTATCAAATCCATTTGTATAGAGGCTTCAACCTTATTCATTAACTTAGTCTGTACAGAAACTTCAGTGGTATCTATTAAATTCGTCTGTATAGAGGCTTCAACATTGTCCAATAGATCCGTCTATACAAAAATTTCAGCAGTATCTACCATTTGGGTAACAAAATCTGTTTGGGTTCCCATGGTAGCCAATTCCTTCTCATTCTTCCAAGCCTTTTTTTCTTCTTCCAACTATTTCCTTAGGCGTTTTATCATTTTTCTCAATTTCTTGCACTTCCTGCTCATTTTCCTTAACTTCTTCTCAGCTAATTTTTATTTTAGCAAGGCTTTGGCAGGAGAAGGAGGAGCAGTGGCTTCGGTTTCAGAAATGGTTGTGCCAGTTATAAGGTTATCAGCAATGGTGTTTTCTTCATGCATCTAAGAGTTTATTTCAGCATTAACATCCTGACTGGGTGAGATAATATTTCCTTCAGGCGTTAGGGGAAATGTCTCAATGCTTGCGTTTTTTTCTAATCGAACAGTGTCTCCTGACTGGTTTCCATATTAGAATATTCCTTATGTCCGGTCTTCCCTACTCACCAATTCATTATCAGAGGGAGATAAAATCCTCAAAGCCTGCAATTCATCATGGTGGGGTAGGATTTTAGTGTGGCTAGAGCTGCTGGCAGCAGTAGACTGGTTCAACAGGTCCCTTTCCTCCTCAGATTGCTTAGATGGGTTTCCAATTTCATGAGATGCTCTCATTTGCTCAAGTACTTAAGACATTTCTTCATCATAGTCTTGTAAGGACATATTTTAAGGGCTTGAAGGCGGTGTATGAGATGGTCCCGCCTCATTTGGAAATTCAGAGGTATATTTTTGTAGTTACAACCTTTCAGACTGTCTTCATTTCCCTGGCTCTGAGGTCAAAACATGGGCCCTCTTCCCTCTTGCTCTCCTGGATCATTATTCTAGGGTGTTCAATATCTGCTCTAACAGGGTTTTCTTCAGGGTCAGGAAGGGAAGGATTAATAAAGTTTTCCCAAGTTAACTGATGTTTTCCTAGCTCATGAATGATGATCAATTTAATCAAGTCATGGTGGCTGACAACTGCTTGGGGGTTTTTGGCTTTTCTAATTCTAACAACAGTATTGTGCAATACATAATTTAGGAAAAAGGGTAAATTAATTGAATTTTCACTTGAGAACAGCTAATAGTTTAAGTTGGCAAGACTTTACCACATCCTAGCATCCATCGCATGTGATATATCTTTGAATGAACAATGCCAATTCTTACCAAGGCTACTGCAAGGACGCAGAATTAATACCCTTCCCTTTTCATTCTAATGGTTCACCTGGGTACTGGTATACTGATATTGCTTCTTGTAGAAGGATATGTTTTTCAGTCCATCTTTGTCCTTCTGTTGGTAGTCCAGAGACCTTAGTGATGATTTCCTCAGTGATCGGTATGATTCTTCCTCTGACTATGGTATGCCCTTCCCGCAGGTTTTGCTGGAATTCAACTGCTATCTCTATGTTAAACCCTTGTAGTCTGTGTAGATATGGAATCCATCCAACTTGCTGAATAATGGTGCGAGCTGATTCTGAGACTTGGAAGGTTGTGGGTTCATTGCGGAGAGAATTCCCCCCCATGGCTAATGTGTTATCCGAACTGGTTTCTTATTATGTCTGCGTTTCTTTCAACCTTGTTGGTTAAAACACAACACTACATGCATTTTTTAAAAATATATTATATAAAAAAAAAAATTGTAACCTCATATCATAATGCAATGATCTTTTAGTCCCATCAGCATATCTGAAGGAAGTTGCATGGGTAATTCACATGCTTATTCATTATGTGTATTTGTACCCCCTCCATTGGGAGAAGGGACTCCATGACCTTAAGCTCAAGAGAAGAGGAAATATTGCAACAATCATGAATGCATATGAGGCAAAGGTCAAAAATTAGTAATCATCAAAAATGTACAAGAGAAGGGCGTCCATGGCCTTAAGATCAAGAAAAAAGGAAAGATTGCAACCATCATGAAGGCATATGAGGCAAAGGTCAAAAATTGGTAATCATTGCAATTGTACATCAGGTGGAAATGAAAGAAGAAGGGGAGAAAATCAGAATAGAAATTATTATGACAAGATTTCCTATTTTGATATTGTAGCATGATGGAAGCATGACAAGTGATGGATTATGATTGGTGTTTCCATCCCTTAATTCAAACATGAAAAGATAATTCATTCATAGTTAATTATGCAGGTAGGTAGTGATAACACTTATTCAAGTAGTGCATTTATTTTGGGAATGGATCAATAGGAAATAGGGCATATAAAAGTAATTATCTATTGTTAGAAAAATGATTCCATACCACAAGTAGAGCCATTGCTGCCAGTAGGCATTCATAGCCTTGATAAGGTTTTTATTTTAACCTGGGAATGAGCCAGAATCCTCTATTTAAAAGTAGACATTTTTATTATTTTATGGAGAGATAATTGTGCTGGTGTGGTGGTCAGATAGTTATAGTGCCATTCACTACTATTGTAACAGAGTGATCAGGCCGGCTCGTGATGAGACCTCCTGTCCTTCAAGCAGTTCAAGATGTCGAGAATGTCACTACCCTGGTGTGTTAGCCATTGTGGGAATGTCACTTGTTAAACCCTTATGATCATGGTAGGTTGGCTCATGATGAGCCCCCCTATTCTCTCTTAAAAATTTTCACATAGAAATAGAATTTTTCTTTTTTAAAAGTAGGCATTTTCCTTGTTTTATGGAGAGACCACTATGCTGGTGTGGTGGCCAGATAGTCATAGTTCCATTCATGGGGATTGTAACAGAGTGATTAGGCTGGCTTGTGATGAGACCTCCTGTCCTTCAAGAAATTTGAGCTGTCGAGAAGGTCACTTCCCTAGCCTATTGGCCATTGTGGAAATGTCACCCGTTAAACCCTTATGATCATGGTAGGTTGGCTCGTGATGAGACCCCCTATTCTCTCTTAAAATTTTTCACATATATGTAATATTTTATTTTTATTTATACATCGAGGGACACTCATTAACTCCTTAAGAGTTAGGGATGGTGTGAGAAGTAAAAATAATGCCAATGCAATTAATACTCTCTATTCCTATATCCTCTTCTATAGGGTAAAATGCTTGGGTTGTTGGTTCCTGAATATCCCTCTCAGGGCTTTTTGGTGCTCGAGGCAGACAGTAAGATTAGCTGTACAGTTGAAAAAGAAGATACACACATGTTCATATCAACTTAAACAACTTGATGGAATAGGATGGAAGATTACCTCTTTAATGATATTGAAGTCTCTTGGAGAGCGCTAAGTAGCGAAGCAGGGATCCTCCTTCACCAGCTCCAAATCTCAACCCTGTGATCAATCAAAGCACCCGTGTAATCTCTACCACAACATACATTTCTTATCAATTAAGTTAATATATGATAAACATTTAAGCTATGCACATATAAGCCATTCATCTCATGCTATATAAGTAATTGAATAAAAATGACAATATCAACGCATAGAATGGGAAAAACAGATATAGTTCTATTGATTTATAAAAAGGAGGATTAAAACCATCGGTTGTACCAAGCCCTCATCAGACTTCCAATATTTCTATCTCTCGATGTGGTGATGTCTTGATCAACAAGTTCTCAATGAACCTCTTTGATTTTCAACCTTCACTCTACAACAATAATGCTCTGCTTCACAAGTATTCAAAACTTTGACAATCCTTCGACCTTGAACCAAGAGCCTTCAGCTCCATTTTATAGGAGATGGAGAGAGAAATCATTGCCTTTCTCCTTCCACCAATTCTAAATAGAAAAAACCAAAATGTTTCCTCAATTTCCCATGCTTTTTCCTTCCTTGAGAGTTCAGTTTTTTTTGGCAAGGCCCAATAAGAGACTAGTGCTTTGTAGTTTCCTTTTTGTACTGAATCTCTTAAGAGAAAAAGTTGGGATTTCAAATCATTCTCCACGGGTTTTTCCTGTTTCAAACTCAAAACATGGGTAATGCTACCCTCTATTCTAAACAGAGCGTTTCCCTAGAAACTAACGCAGCCTCTTGATTGATCAGGTGCGTTATAACACTCTTTTTCTATTATAAGGGTGCATTACCTTGGCAGAAGTAGGTTTAGTTTAGGTCTCTATATTCCTTCCAAATTTATCTTCTTCTCTGAGATGATGAGGAGGTTTTTTGACTTGTAATAGATGCCCCATAAAGTGTGAGGTCAGAGACGAAGAAAATGGCCGAAATACTTTATAATGTGTGTAGCAGAGATAAAGAGATTGAAAGACTGAGGAAAACCTAAAACAGCAACTAATGTCATAAAATATAGTATCTATCTTGAGTCGAGCATTCCCATGTTCAGTAGCTAATCAACATGATTTCTCTAGAATAGAGATATGAGGAATCTGTCCACTGATAAGCATAATGTGGAAGTGTCTGTCATAACAGGATCAGGCTGAAGAAGCTGTCTCCATAAACAATATCGGAACTTGGGGAAGGGAACATAGCTTTAATGATGTAACCTTTGCCCTAAGGTCTTGACCACCACTTCACTTAAAATGCATATTTCTCAACATGTGAATGAAGGAGTTGTCGTCGAACATGTGAGAAATCGTCTGATTACCAGTCGATAATGAAAAATGTTAACAGACGCGAAGGTGGCCACCGATAATGATGATGGTCCCTAAGATGCACAATACAATCTAGCAAGTTTGAATAAAAAGAGTTGAATTCAAACACTCGTAGAATCATTCGATCAGGAGATAATGATGAAGACTCCTAATCAAACACAAGATTACCTGCCACTTATGTTTGCAATTATCTGGGTACTGATGGGTTTCTGGATCAACTTCCTAGATAATATGTTGAAGTCGATAGGAAGAGATATATTAAAAGGTAGGCACTAAGGCATTCTACATCAGTCAACACGAAACGGAAACCAAATGATTTTTTTTTTATGGAGATAACGAAGATCAAACGGGGATAACTGACGACAAGTAATTTCTGGCATAATGAACGGTTTGGTTGATAAGAGGAGCAGTAGATAGTGAGATCTACTTGAACAATAGAAGGCACTGTAACACGGTATTAGGAATTTGAGGCTTAATGAACACCAAAGAGTTTGTTAGGATTTTACCGGTGTAGGAACACTGGGAGATGAAGGCTAATACTCATAGATGGTAGGGTTCGGCTAACTGCAAAAGAGTTTTCTGGGAAGTGCCATGTTCAATATTTTTGCTGCCAAATCGACCTTTCTGAAATGTAACAGAGGTAGTATCCATTTTGTCTAAATTTTTTCTCCGTCTGATTAGGTTTAACAAGTCCAAACAAGTAAACTCAGTGAATTTTTCATATTTAGAGAGTCTGAAAAATGTCGTAAAAGACAACTCCATGGGGTACCTTTGTCATGTCTTGATAACCGGGCATGACAAAGGGAGAATAGTAAGCATGAAACGGTTCATTTTCCAAGAGTTAATCCATCGAAGCCAGAAAAGTGAGAAATCTATGTTCGATGGATGTCTACCTCATTTTGTTATGAGTACGAGGAGACGAAGTAAACTCAGTACTCTTTGTGAAATTTTTAACAAGTCCAACAAAGAGAAACTCAGTGCTCTCCGTGAAATTTTAACGAGTCACGCGAAGAAAACCCAGTGCTCTCTGTGAAACTTTAAAGAGTCACGCGGAGAAAACTCGGTCACTTTTTCTGTTTAAAGAGCTTTGAAAAAGAGGAAAAGAATGGCTCCTTACTCTCTGTCGTGGTAGTTTAGCGAGCCCGACAAAGGCAACTCAGGGTTTTTTCAGTTTTATGAGCTAGAAAAAGGTCCCTAAAAAGAAAGCTCAGTGCTTCTTCATATCAGTTTTAACGAGTCTGAAGAAGAGAATTCCAGGTTTTTCGGATTAATGAGCAAGATAAAGACCATAAAAAGAACGCTCGAAATTGACTTTGTATAAGTTTAACGAGTCTGAAGAAGAGAACTCGATTTTTTTCGAATTAACGAGCAAGAAAAATACCGTAAAAAGAATGCTCAGAATCAGGGTCAAAAAATGGTTCTGTCTGCATATAGATCTTGATCACTCATCAGAACATGAGTAATTAACCTCAAACAGTTACGACACATATGCAAAAAGAATTCACGACTTTTTTCCAACTAGCTAAGAGAGTCATACCCCAGAAATGGCTATAAGAAGGTCAAAAGACTTTCATTTTCACTGTTTTGAATGTGTGAAGGAGTTCAGGGTGAAAAAGGGTGAAAACTTCAGCTGACGATTGCGGTCAATCCAGGCAACGACTCTTCTTCCCGCAAGATCCAGGTAAGAGCTGGAACCTCCGGCTATCATTTTATTGTGTTTTTGTGAAGTTTTGCTGGTTCAAAATGGGAAATTTGGGAGGCCCTAAAAAATCTTAGCTGCTAACACAGGCCAGCAGTGCTAGACCCACGTTAAGCACACTTCCCATGAAGGAAGGATGCGTAAGCATGCACTGTTTTGCTCTATGGGCTGTGTTAGGCGCAGATCATATTTTAAGAACTCGTTTATAATCATTTTGAAGTGTTATAGACAATTTATAACAAGTTGAAAATGTGGTATTTGTAGGTATTCAACTGTTAATAATGAGTATCTGGCGAGAGAGAGAACATGAACAGGAAGAAAGAGATATGATTACTGATGTTGCAAGTTTGATGGCTCTTCGCAGATGCAGTTTGCTAAAATATGGACATTTAGAACTGATGAGGGGTCAAGAGGACCTCCTAAGGTGGTTGATTCAGCAATGGGACGAGCGTCACCATGTCTTTCGGATTGGGGGAAATGAGCTCTCAATTGAGAAGGACGATGTTTACTTTTTGACCGGTTTATCATTTCGTGGACCGAGGCCCAACTTGACGAGGTCCAGAGTGGATCCGTGTTCCACTACTGATCTTATCTTGACTCATTGCATACGCAACATAGAGGCAATGAGCAACCGGGTTCCTATTGCATGGGTGGCTTCAAGACCATTAAGTTCTATACTATGGATGATTGTTCACTTGGCATATGCCAAGAGTAAGCATGTGGCCACCAAGGACCAAATGCTACTCACCTTGTATTATATGCAACCTCAGGTTTTTTACTAGTGTGATGGAGTTTTCCATCGGGACTGAGCAGAGCTCATAGCATGCAAGACCCGTATCCAAAGAGAGTTTGGGTATGGCACATTGATCGTTTCTTTCCTTCTGGATCAGGTACCATTGATGAGACCTAGGATCATTACAGTGCTATTGGGCCCACATGAGCCGAGACAGGCTCGATGGGCAGCTTTGCTTCTGCGGACTGGAGAGGATCCAGTCCATCACTGCTTTGATGATGGGTTTTTTGATTGGCTGAACTCCCAAATCATTATGATTGAGGATTATCCCTATGCAGGGATGAACTTCACTGGCGATCCAGAGTTAGTGTTGCCCCCTGGCACCCAGTGTGGGCTTGATGGTAAGAAAGAAATGATCGGTGTACGTTTAGGAAGTACTTTTTTTTTGTATTTTGAATGTTTATGCAATTTTTTTGTTTAAAATAGGGTGAAAAATATGTTTTGACATGAAGCTTGCTTTCTTGACACAGATGTGGCACCTATCTGCCCAGTTGGGGCCCCTTGTTATGCATGGCGAGGACTGCAGCTACCCAGGGCTGGCGCACCATCTGAGGATGCGGAAGCCACCGGGGATGATGATTCCCAGGTCTTACATGAACTCTCTAGAAACATGGAGGGTTTCAGTATGGGTATACCACCCCTTCCTATGCGGAAGGTTCAAGTTTGTTTGCAGTGGCATACCGTAGGTGTGCCGGAGATATACCTAGTGCCTCTGAGGAGGATAGCCAGAGTAGTTGTATTTTATTTGGAGCATCAGGCTTAGCTGGTGGAGTGGATGTATAAGTATCATAGCATGGCTTTTAGTATAGCCAATTTTTTTTGTAAAAAAACCCAAGTTTTGGAAGATTTTTTTGATGTAACTATTGTACTGGACACGACATATATATATATATATATATATATATATATATATATATATATATATATATATACATACTTTTTGGTGATTTTGTGTTTTTTAATTTTTTATGTATTTTCTATGGGATAAAAATTATATATACTCATGTGTAAATATTTTATAACAAATGTGACAAATGCCAATCTAACACATAGTTTGCCAAAGAATCAGCTAATGCATTAAATTCTCTAGGAAAGTGCTCAAATGTGATTGTTTGAAATTGACGTTCTAAAAGTTGCACCCTTAAAAATAACGTAACAAGACTGGATGACGGACATGGTAATGATTTTTTAACTGCATAATGACGAGTTGGGAATCTACTCTGACCACAAAATTGGAGATGCCGCAAGATGCAGCCTCCCTAATGAGTTGGATCACTGACATGTACTCAGCAATGTTATTGGTGGCACTACCTAGGAAAATTCCCCTAGAACCAAGAAGTTCTGACTTAGGAGTGTAGAGAACCTAAGCAGCTGAAGCAATGTGTCTAGTGTGACAACTAGCACCGTCCACGTATCTGACGTATGATAAGGAGGATGAAGGCATCTGTGTGAAAGAAAAAGATTGTAGATGAGAAAAACACCTCAAAAACAAAAAAAATATCTAGAGACATCAAAACAATAGGCAAAAATTATATACATAAAATTACAAAGCATATGCCTAGTGCGAAACTAGGCAAAGCACTTCTCTATATAGAGCTTGTTGCGGGGCTCCGCGAGCAGAATTCCATTACAGTCCTGAATTTCGTAAGCCCCTTTTGAGAGGACTTTAGTGATGATGTAAGGACCAAGCCATAATGGTTGGAGTGTTCCTGCCACCAAGAGGTCATGTTTTTGATCATAGAGGAGAACGAGATCACCCTCTTGGAAAGAACGAGGCTTGACAGATTTGTCGTATTTAGCTTTGACTCGGCCCTGGTGAGCTTCGAGTGCTAGTGTAGCATCTCGATGAGTTTCATTGTTATAGGGTAAACTACTTGGGTTTTTGGTTTTCGAATATCCCTCTCAGGGCTTTCCGGTGCCCGAGGCAGACAGTAAGATTAGCTGTGTTGTTCACAAATATGGCATGAGCATGTTCATATTAACTTAAAATAACTTGATGGAGTGAGATAGAGAATTACCTCTTTGACAATCTTGGAGTCCCTTGGAGAGCGCTAGGTAGCGAAACAAGAATCCTTCTTCACTGGCTCCAAATCTTAGTCCTGCAATCAGTCAAAGCACCCATGTAATTTCTAACATAACATATATCCTATCATTCAAGTAAATATATAATGAACTTCTAAATTATACACATCTGAGCCATTCATATCATACTACATAAATGTTCAAACAATAATGACAATATTAAGTATTGAATGGACAAAACGAACATAGTTCTATTGATTTTGAAAGAAGGAGGATTACAACCGTCGGTTGTACCAAGCCCTCCTCAGTCCCCCAATCTCTTTTATCTCTCAAGTGAAGAATTCCAAGTCAACAAGCTCTCTAGGAACCTGTTTGACTCTTGGCCTTCACAATATAACACTATTCCCTATTCCACAAGTATGCAAAAACCTTTAGCAATCCTTCGACCTTCAATTAAGAGCCTTCAGCTCCTTCTTATAGGAGAGGGAGAAAGCCATTGTTGCCTTTCTCTTTCCACTAGTTTGGAATGGAAAAAACTTAGATGTTTCTTTAATCTCTATGCTTTTTCCTCCTTTGGAGTTCAGTATTGTTATAGCAATGACCAATAATGAACTGGTGCTTTGCAGTTTCCTTTGTGAACTGACTCTCTTGTGAGGGAAAGCTGGAGATTCAAATCATTCTCCGCGGGCTTTTCCCAATTCAAACTTAAAACACGGGTAACACTTCCCTTTAGTGTAAACAAAGCGTTGCCCTAGCCACTAACGTGGAATATTCACTGCTTTACTGTGTTATAACACTTTTGTTTTGTTATAGATAGCCGTTACCGTGGCAGAAATAGGTTTAATTTAGGTCTTTGTACTCCTTCCATATTTGTCTTCCCCTCTGAGCTGATGAGGAGGTATTTTGACCTGTAACAGATGCCCCCTAAAGTGTGAGGTCAGAGACGAAGACGATGGCCGAAATACTTTATAATTTGTGTAGAGATAAAGAGATTGAAATATTGAGGAAAACCTGAAACAACAACATATGTCAGAAAATATAATATCTGCCTTGAGTCGGGCATTTCCCATGCTTAGTAGCTTAAACAACATGATTTCTCTAGGATAGAGATATGAAGAATCTGTCCACCGATAGGAACAATGTGGAAGTGTCTGTCATAACATGATCAGGATGAAGAAGCTGTCTCCATAAACAATATCGCAACTTGGGGAAGGAAACACAACTTTAATGATGTAGCCTTTGCCCCAAGGTCTTGACCGCTGATTCACTTAAACTGCATATTTCTAAACATGTGAATGAAGGAGTTGTCGTTGAACATGCGAGAAATCATCTGATTACCACTCGATAATGAAAAATGTTAACAGACGTGAAGGTGGCCACCGATAATGATGATTGTCCCTAAGATGCACAGTACAATCTAGCGAGTGTGAAAAATGAGTTGAAGTCAAACACTCGTAGAATCATTCGACCAGGAGCTAATGATGAAGACCCCTGATCAAACACAAGACTACCTGCCACTGATGTCTGCAAGTATCCGAGTACTGATGGGTTTCTGGATCAACTTCCTAGATAAGATGTTGAAGTCGATAGGAAGTGATCTGTTGAAAGGTAGGCACTGAGGCGTCCTACATCAGTCAACACGAAACGGAAACCAACTGATTTTGTTTATGATTGAGATAATGAAGAGTAAATGGGAATGTCGGACGACAAATAATTTCTGGCATAATGAGCGGTTTGGTTGATAACAGGAGCAGTAGATAGCAAGATCTGCTTGAACAATATAAGGCACTCTAGCAGGGTACTAAGCAGCTGAAGCTTGATGAACACCAAAGAGTGTGTTAGGATATTACCGGTGTAGGGACACTGGGAAATGAAGGCTAATACTCATAGATGGTAGGGTTCGGCTAACTGCGAAAGTGTTTTCTGGGAAGTGCCATGTTCAAGAATTTTGCTGTCAAATCGACCTTTTTGAAAGTGTAACAGAGGTAGTATCCATTTTGTCCAAATTTTTCCCCGTCTGATTAAGTTTAGCGAGTCCAGATGAGTAAAATCGGTGATTTTTTCATGTTTAGAGAGTCTGAAAAATGTCAGGAAAGACAACTCTGTGCCCCATCTGATTAGGTTTAACGAGTCCAGATGAGTAAACTTGGTGAATTTTTCATATTTAGAGAGTCTGAAAAATATCATAAAAGACAACTCCACGTCCCGTCTGATTAAGTTTAACGAGTCCAGAGGAGTAAACTCGGTGAATTTTTCATGTTTAGAGAGTCTGAAAAATATCATAAAAGACAACTCCATTGGGGTACCTTTGTCATGTCTTGATAACCAGGCACGGCAAAGGGGTAATAGTAAGCCCGAAACAGTTCATTTTCCGTGAGTTAGTCCACTGAAGCCGGAAAAGTGAGAAATCTATGTTCGATGGACGTCTACCTCATTTTGTTATGAGTACAAGGAGACGGAGTAAACTCAATACTTCTTTGTGAAATTTTAACGAGTCGCGCGGAGAAAAATCGATTACCTCCGTGAAATTTTAACGAGTCACGCGGAGAAAACTCGGTTACTTTTTCAGTTTAAAGAGCTTTGAAAAAAAGAAAACAATGGCTCCATCCTTTCTGTCGTGGTAGTTTAACGAGCCCGACAAAGGAAACTCGAGGTTTTTTCAGTTTTATGAGTGAGAAAAAGATTCCTAAAAAGAAAGCTCAGTGCTTCTTCATAGTTTTAACGAGTCTGAAGAAGAAAACTCTAGGTTTTTCAGATTAACGAGCAAGAAAAATACCATAAAAAAAAGAACGCTCGATATCAACTTCGTATAAATTTAACGAGTCTGAAGAAGGGAACTCGAAGTTTTTTAGATTAACGAGCAAGAAAAATATCGTAAAAAGAATGCTCGATATCACATGAGTATGTCTGCATATAAATCTTGATCACTCATCAGGACATTAGTACCAAATCTCAATAGTTGCGACACATGCGTAGCAAGAATTCATGACTTTGTTGACTAGCTTAAGAGAGTCGTGCCCCAAAAATGGCTATAAAAAGGTCAAAAGGCCTTCATTTTCACTGTGCGAAGCGCTGTGAAGAAGCTCTAGGGTGAAAGGGGTGAAAAAATCAGCTGACGATTACGGTCAATCCGGGCAACGGTTTTCCTTCCCGCGAGATCCAGGTAAGAGCTAAAACCTCCTGCTATCATTTAATTATCTTTTTGTTACTTTTTGCTGGTTCAAAATGGCAGATTTCTGAGGCCCTAAAAAAAATGCTTGCGCCTAACGCGGGCCATTAGTGTTATAGGCGCGTTAAATGCATAACCTGTGAGGATTAATGCATTAGCGTGCTCTATTTTTCACTAAGGCCAGCGTTAGGTGCACCGTGTTTTTTAGAAACTCAATTTCTACTATTTTGAAATGGTCCAGGCAAGTTTTGATCGGTTGAAAATGTTGTTTGTGCAGGCATTCAGCTGTTTAAACATGAGTATCTGGCGAGAGAGAGAACATGAGTGGGAAGAATGAGAGATGGTGACGGATGCAGCAAGCTTGATGGCTCTCTATAGATGCATATTTCTAAAGTATGCCCTCTTAGAACTGATGAGGGGCCAAGAGGACCTCCTGAGGTGGTTAATCCAGCAGTGGGACGAACAGCATCATGTTTTTCGGATTAGGGGTAATGAACTCTCAATCGAAAAGGATGATGTGTACTTTTTGACCGGCCTATCATGTCATGGGCTGAGGCCCAACTTGACAGGGTCCAGAGCTAACCCACATTCTACTACTGATCTGATTCGTGCACATTGCATACGTGACACTCAAGCTGTGAGAAACCGGATACCGATTGCCCAGGTTACTTTAAGACCGTTGTGGTCTATATTATGGATGATTGTTCGCTTGGCAGGTGCCAAGAGTCAGCATGTGGCCACCAAGGCCCAGATGCTCCTAGCCCTGGACTGTATGCAACCTCAGGTTTTCAACTGGTGTCACGGAGTTGTCCATCGGGTCCGAGCAGATCTTACTGCATGTAAAACCCGTACCCAGAGAGAGTTTGGGTACGGCACACTGATTTTCTCTTTCATACTGGAGCGGATACCACTGATGAGGCCCAGGATCGCTACAACGCCATTGGGTCCATGTGAGCTGAGGCAGGCTCGGTGGGCTGCTTTTCTTCCGCGGACTGGAGAGGGTCCTATCCAGCACTGTTTTGATGATGGATTTTTTGATTGGCTTAACTCACAGATTATTATGATCGAGGATTATCCCTATGCAGGGATGAATTTCACAGGTGATTTGGAGTTAGTGTTGCCCCCTGGCACCTAGTGGGGGCTCGATGGTAAGAAGGAAATGATCAGTGTATTTCCAAAGAAGTACTTTGTTTTTTATCTTTTGAATGTTTATGCAATTTTTTTTGTTGAGATAGGGTGAAAATTATGTTTTGACATGAAGCTTTTATTTGCTTGACATAGATGTGGCACCTATCTAGCCAGTTGGGGCCCCTCGCTATGCATGGCGGGGACTGCAGCTACCTGGGGCTGGTGCACCAGTAGAGGATGCGAAAGCCGGCGACGATGATGATGCCCAAGTTTTACATGAACTCTCTAGAAACTTGGAGGGTCTGAGTATGGGTATACCACCCCTTCCTATGCGGGAGGTCCAGTTCATCTGTAGTAGCATACTGTAGGTGTGCTGGAGAGATACCTAGTGCCTTTGAGGAGGATAGCTAGAGCAGTTGTATGCTACCATGAGCATCAGGCCTAGCTGGCAGAGCGGATGTATTAGTGTCAGAGCGTGGCTTAGTATAGCCAAATTTTTGTAAAACACCCAAGTTTTTGGAATATTTTTTTGATGTAACTATGTACTGGACATGACATATATATATATATATATATATATATATATTGGTGATTTTATGTTTTTAAATTTTTATGTGTTTTCAATGATCTATAAAAATATATGTACTCATGAGTGAATCTTTTATAGTAAATGTGACAAATGCCAATCTAACACATAATTTGCCAAAGAATCAGCGAATGCATTAAACTCTCTAGGAACATGCTCAAAGGTAATTGTTTGAAAATGACGTTCTAGAAGTCTTACCCTTAGAAAATAATGTAACAAAATAGGATGGCGGACACGATAATGATTGTTTAACTTCATAATGATGAGTTGGGAATCTAACCTGACCACTAAATTGGAGATGTCACGAGATTCCGCTTCCGTGAAGAGTTGGATCACTGACATGTACTCGGCGACATTATTGGTGGCGTTACCCAGGAAGATTCCACTGGAACCAAGAAGGTTCGACTCGGGAGTGTAGAGAACCCAAGCAGCTGAAGCAATGTGTCTAGTGTGACGACTAGCACCGTCCGCATATCTGACATATGCTAAGGGGAGCGACGGAATCTGTGTGAAATAAAAAGATTATACATGAGAAAAACACCTTTAAAACCAAAACACAATCCAGAAGACATCAAAAGAATAATAAAAACTTATATACATAAAATTACAAAGCATATGCCTAGTGCGAAACTAGGAAAAATACTTCTTTAAGTAGAGCCCGTTGCGGGGCTCCATGAGTGGAATTCCATTACAGTCCTGAAGTTTGTAAGCTCCCTTTGAGAGGGATTTAGTGACGATGTAAGGACCAAGCCATAATGGTTGGATTGTTTCTGCCCCCAAGAGGTCATGTTTCTGATCATAAAGTAGAACTAGATTTCCCTCTTAGAAAGAACGAAGCTTAACAGATTTGTCGTATTGAGCCTTGACTCGGCGCTGGTGAGCTTTGAGTGCTAGTGTAGCATCTTAACAAGTTTCATCCAAGTGATCGAGTGAGAGCAAGCGCTCTTTTGTGGCAGTGGTGCTGGGTAGGAATTCAACGGAAATTTTGAGTGATTGAATTTCGCACTCGATTGGAAGTACTGCTTATAAGCCGAAAGCAAGTTGGAATATTGTGAAGCCTGTGGCAGTTTTAACTGACATTCGGTACGCCCATAACATGGAATACAACTTCCGATGCCAAGTGGTTTTATGGTTTTTGACCAATCAACGAATCATGGTTTTGAGGACGCCATTTACGGCTTCGACTTGACCATTAGCTTGAGGATAATAAGACGAAGATTGATCTTTCCGGAAACATAGCATGGATGTCAATTCGGTCATCATATGATTCTAAAAGTGAGATCCATGATCTGTGACAATCGATAGGGGTACGCCAAACCAACAGATTACCTGATTAAACAGGAAGAGAGTTGTGGTTTCACCATCGGCCTTGAAAATGGGAAGGGCTTCTGCCCATTTCGTAAAATAGTCGACCGCAACCACGATGTAGTTGTGTCCATTTTCCGAAGTGGGATTGCAGGTGATGAATTCAATTCCCCATTTAGCGAAAGGACCAATGGAGACAACCGGGTGAAGGGGGGAAAGATGAGTGCGCATTTTCTTTGTGAAAATTTGACATGGATGGCACTTCTGGACTGCTACAATACAGTCTTTAAACAAAGTGGGCGAATAGTAACCTGCGCGCAAGATTTTTTGGGTAGTAGCTATGCCCGAAAGATGACCACCGCATGCCCCGGCGTGGCAGTCATTCAAAACGCGTTCCGCCTCATTGAAAGTGAGAAAACGTCAGAGAATAGTATCAACACCACGACGATATAGCATATCGTTTAGCACGAGGTATTGCTTTTCTTGGTGGTGGATATGATGACGGTCGTCAGACGTGAGAGTCAGGCGAAAGCATTGGGTTTGTAGGTAGACCAAAATGTCTCCATACCATGGGTCCAAAGAATTGACCAAGTACACAGATTCATCAGGAAATGGATCATGAGCTACTTCTGCTGGGTCAATTCTGGGAATATCCAATAATAATTCGGCGAAGACGAGGGATTTCTTTGCTTTGGCAGTCGTGAAGACCAAATCAAATTGCTGGAGGATGACGATCCATTTGGAATATTTTCCTCCAATAATTTTTCTAGACAAGACATGTGGCATGGGGTTCTCCAAAGCAATAACCGTAGTCTGTCGCAGAAATATATAATGTCGGAGTCGGGTGATGGCAAAAACTTCCACCAGAGAAAGTTTCTCCACATGTGAATAACGTAATTCAAGTCCGATTAGACCTTTGGACAAATAGCATATCACATGTTCATTGTCGTCATCGTGTACTTGAACCAAAACCATTCCAAGCGAGGATGGTGAGGTTGCCAGGTAGAGGAGAAATTTGCGTGAGTAATCAGGGGAAATAAGGAGTGGGGCTGAAACAAGTGCATGTTTTAAAGCATCAAATGACTGTTGAGCTTGGTCATCCCACAAATATAGTGTTCCTTTCTTCAGTAATCGCATAAATCCTTTCGTCATCTCGGCATAGTTAACGATGAAACGACACAAAACGTTTGCCTTCCCCTGAAAACGTTGGAGTTGAAGGATGGATTGTGGTGCCGGCAATTCAACAATTGCCTTAACCTTATCAGGATCAACCCTAATCCCATGCTTGGAGACAATCAAACTTAATAGACGTCCTGACTCGACCATAAATACGCATTTATGAGGATTCAAACGTATATTGTAGAATCTGCACCTAGCAAAAATTTCTCTTAAATGAGCAAGGTGATCCTGTCGCTTCTTGGAATGGGCAGGAAGGTCATCCAAGTAAGCCTGTACAATATGTCGAATGTCATGAAAAGCGTAGTACATAGCCTGCTGAAAAGTTGCTCCAGCATTCTTCAGACCGAATGGGAGTTTTTGATACGCAAAAGTGCCCCAAGGACAGATGAAAGCAGTTTTATGCTGGTCGTATTTTTTAATTGCAATCTGGTTATAGCCTGAGAATCCATCCATGAAGGAAAAAGATTCGCATCTAGCACAATTGTCGAGAATATGATCAATGAATAGTGTAGGATAATTGTCTTTGGGACAAGCGGCGTTCAGATCGCGATAGTCGACGCAAACTTGAATGGTGCCTTGTTTTTTATCAACGGGAACCGGATTGGAAACCCATTCCGTTAAAGGAATGGGATAGATGAAACCAGCGTTCAAAATTTTTTCTACTTCAATCTTGATGGCGACTGCTTTGCGCGGGTGGACAGGTCTGAGACGTTGCCGAACAGGTTTGGCATTATCATAAATCTTGATTTCGTGCTCGACAATAGAAGGGTCTAAGTCGGTGTTATAGCATCATTTCTCACCTTCATATGATTCATGATTGCTTTTATGGCTTTGGTCACCCATTCCAAACGGTAGATTTGACAAATTCATGCCATATACTAAAAAAAGTGCTAAATTCCCCATATGCGGTTATGCCCAGACTTTTCCGCGTGTATACACAAGTCCACACGTACTTTCCCGCGTATGCCATTAAAATCATTAAAAATATATATAAAAAAATCCCTATTTTCGAGTTGGGTTAATGGTTACTCTGGTAGTTCAACCACCCCAGCACGTGGCCAACTGTTTCCAACTGATGAAACTACTTGGAGGGAGTATAAAAGCCCCTCATGTGTATGGCCTAAGGAGAGAGAGAAATTATTGATATTATACTCTGTTGGTATTCCCTATCCAAGTCTGAATTCCCGTGCCTCCTGCACTTCCCGGTTCATTACAGGAAACCTTTGTTTCTTGGAGATGCTCATCTCTTTATATGTCATCTTGTATGCACCAGTTTGGAAGGAATCTTAGCGAGGCAAGGGTGGGACAGATCCGGACGACGGTCTACTCAAAGATCGTGGAAGGATTCAGGTGATCTCTCCACTCATTATTTCTGTACATGCTATTTATAATACAGAAGTACCATCTTTTTCCCGAAATATACGTGTTAGTGTCTGCTTGCATATATGAGAATATTGTTATTTAAGCATTTGTTATGGTTTATCTAATGTTTCATATGGATTTCACTAACATTTAGAGTAGATATATGTTGTACAACCAGTTCTTCGTGCTTGTTTCTTCTTGTCTTTCAGGTTAAGAAGGAATAAGGGTTGCTGGGGGTTTGGACCCCGCGGGATCTGCTTCAACCGTAGGACCTACGGGTAACTTCCTCGATCTACTCTATTTAGTTTTTCATGGACAAGTATGGTTGTGTGAGTCCTTCTTAAGTAGCATGCCCTGCTCTGTGGAGGTTTAAACCCAACAAACCTCTAGGGTGATTTTCCCAAAAACAGAACTGGCGACTCCGCTGGGGATTACATTCTTGTGATTCCCCTGTTGGGTGGTTTCAGCTGTTTGGTAGGTTTCCAACAATTTTAACTTCTATTTGCAGTCTAGTTTACTCTTTCTCAGTCAGACTGAAGTCCTGGTTTCTTATCCAGGCTTGATCCTTTTTGTTTTTTCACTATTTACCTTTATATACGCGCTTTTTTCTGCACACAGTCGTGTATACATGCAATTTTTTCTAAAGGGAGTCACGTATACGCGTGTTTCCTTTAGCACAGTCGCGTATGCACGCTTGTTGCTAAACTGTGAACTAGCATATACCTAGGAAAATTTTGAAATTTTGGATTCCTTGGCTTTTTAGTCCTTTCTGTCTGAGGAGACCTGTTCCTGTAGTGTCTTTGTACCCTCTAGATTGTGAAGAAAGTGGTCTTTGGTCTTTTCTCTCTTTCGTTTGATTGAAAACTAGTGTTTTTGGCAAAGTGTTGTTTCTTGTGCTGGCATTTATGGTTTGAGTACCAAGATCTCTTTCTAGGGATTCTTGGCTATTCTGCTTCATTAGAACAGAGAGCTTCTGCTCATTTACTCTTTCCTATCTTTGTGTTTTGCTTTGCACTATGATTTTTGCCTATTTCTTGGTTGGTTTTCTTGAGTTCAGTTGGCTAGGTCTTGTTGCAACTTTTGAAGAATCTTTCTTGGTTCTTTGAAGTTTTTGTTTGCGGCGAGATTGCACTATTCTTCTAGGCTGAGTGGCTGAGTTTTCTTGTCTTCTTTTGCCCATATTGATCTTGCTACTAGTTAGCCTTATAAGATTTGGAGCATTTTTGAGGTTTTTGCTTGAAATTCAGTGTTGTTTGGCTTGGAATTTTATAGTTTTACTTGGTCTTTTCGAACTCTTTTATAAAACTCAAAAGCTCAAAAAACATTTGCTTTGTTGTTTTCTTTTGTTTTTGCATTTTTTTTTTCGTTTCTTTGTATCTTTTGAAGCTTTTTTGAGGTTTCTTGCCTTTATATTTTGGCTTAATTCTAGAAAGGAGTTGTCATTGATTTCTTCCTCTTGTTGTTAAGCGTTTTTGGTGTCTTCATATTAAGAGTTCTTGATTCTGGGAACTAGCTTTCTGGACAACCAAAAGAGAGATAAAACTAAAGGAATTTTGGGAAATTTCACTCTGCTTTAGGAGATTTTTCATCGTAGGATTTGCATGCTTGTAGTGATTTGCATCAGGTGCATTTAAGCGTTAGTCATCTTCATAGTTTTTGTGAGTGTGAGTTTGCTATCTGAAAAGAAAAAATACAATTTTTAATCTCGTAGAACCCGTGTAGAAGTTGATTTTCATCGAAAGAAAATAACTGAATTTGCATGTAGTTTGGTTTTTATTAATTTCTTTCTGCGTCAAAACATCATAAGTTTCATTTCCGCATCCCTGTGACTTAACATAACAGCCCTTAAAATAAGCGATATAATTTAAAATCAACTAGCAAGTTTTCTAAGTGTTATACACCAAATAGCTAGGTTGTAGGGCCTTGGATTAGGTGAGTGGAGAGTTAACTCTCCAAGGCCGCTCAAACAAAACATAGAATTTGATTAATTGAGCGAAATCCAACTCCGTTAGGTGGACTGGGAAAGCTCCCGAGAGTCAAGGAAGTAGGGAGGGCCGAGAAGAGGGATACCCCCCCCCCGATTAGCCGACCGACCAAGACCATTCCGCTCGTCGACACGGATTGCGCCCCCAGAAGGCCTCAACTAGGTCTCCACAGTATCTGAGGGGAATACACGTGGGTACCGAGGCGTACGTCGCATCACTTTCAAATAAGATTGGGTGCCCCCGCGGCTTTGGGTGCTTGAACCGGCAAAGGCTGTCGTTAGGAGGTCGACGTAACTGTTTCTGATACCTTCGCTAGTTGTTCTGGGCCCTAATCATCCCAGACTGCTTTCGGAAGGCCCTATATTTCGCTTTCCTGTATTTTGGTGTTCGGTCCTCATCACCCGGAGCGGAAATACTTGGAGGTTGTTTGCTTGATTGTATCTCAGGGATTTTTCTTATAGTGAGTGCTCTTTGCTCCTAGCTTGCCTAGCTTTTCACTTGTTTGAGTCTAATTTAAAATCTATAAAAGTGGCTGATCAAGCGCCTCGTCGATCGAGGAGAATCCGGGGGTTATCTCCCGAGAGTCCAGAGCCTTCTTCGAGAAGGCATAGGAGTGATTTAGCAGGTGGTTACCACCCTGTGGCGTCTGACGCAGTGGAGAGAGATCCTCCACAAAGGTCTGAAGGTTTCATAGCTGATTCTGGTGTCGGTTCCGAGAGGAGCGTTCCGCTCACCTCGCGAGTTTTATTTCCTCAGGAAGAATATTTTCAAATTGAAGAAGTACCTGAACCTCCTGTGTCAGGTCCATCTCCTCTTCCTCCTGATTATCCGTTCGTTGTTCAATACATCGGACCTGAGTCAGAGAGACCGGAAGATCTTCCGTATCATTCATACCTTTCGATGGCCACGACTGGGAACGCGGCTTCTGCCGTGAGTGCTGCAGGCATTCAGACCCCTGCTTCTGTTGAAGGAGGGGGCACTATTGCTTTATCTTCGATTGCTTCTAGTGCTGCTGTGTTTGGCTCTGGGTTCACCCAAGCACATGCTTCTCATTCTGGTCCCTTCTGTTCAGGGATGCCCACTAGTGGGAATCCCTCTTTTTCCTTTTCCGTTGCTGCAGCTGGATCTACACCCATGTCTTCCATGGCTAGTGGATCAGCTTCTTTTCAGGGTTTCCCCTTTGGAACTGGGCACATTCCTAGTTCCAATCCTTCTTTAGGGTCCTTTCCGTTTACGTCTCAGACCCAGAGTTTCAACCCTTGGTCTGGGGGGCAAAGTTCGACTACTTTTACAGGGTGGAACCCTGTGTTCACTACAGCGGGGGCAGGGAATCAGTTTTACGTAGGTCATCAAGGGAATACTTCTTTCCCTTCGTCGAGTGCTTATCAGACCTTTTCTCCTCTTTCTAATGCCTGGAACCCCTATCAGGGGCTTTCCTCTTCATTTCATACTTCAGCGGGGGGAACTGGTCTGGGCTTTGGTAACTCTGCGTTGGGAGGAGGTTCTTCTCCTTTTTCTATGAGTCCTTTTTGGCAACCTGGTGCCTCATCAAATCCAGGGTATTCTTTTTAGAATGTTGGGAATCCATCCCATCAAGGATGGAATCCTCAGGCTCCGCCTCGCTTACCTTTTCTGGCAACGTTAAACTTGCTAGATCTGTCGAAGTTGACTAATGATCCGATTCGTTATGGTCCGGGGTGGCCTCCGGTTCCCACCGAACTTCCTTCAGACATTCCAAAGTTTGAAGGTAAGAATGGAGAAGATCCGGCTGACCACATTACCACTTTCCATTTATGGTGTTCTTCGAACTCCCTGATCGATGATTCGATTAGGTTGAGATTATTTCAACGCACCCTAACTGGAAATGCTGCCAAATGGTATATTGAGCTAACTAGGGGCAGTTTTGCTACATTTGGAGAACTGGCTGTTACATTTCTGAACTATTTCCAGTTGCCTGTCCGATATGATGCTGGGACTGAACTCCTAGCTAATTTTAAGCAGGACGACGCAACCCACATTTCTGATCACATTCAGGAATGGAGGAGAAGGAAGAGGCTTATTAAAGCTCATATTCCAGGAGAATTCCTTTTGGAATGGTTTCTGAAATCCCTGCAGTCAGATATTTCGAAAGATGTATCCCTTTCTGGGGTATTTTCCGAGGAGCAGGCCATTTTTAGGGCCCAACAGCTAGAACTGATCTATTCTCAGTCTGGGGTCCTCCACAAATATCTGCCCAATGCTCCTCGCTCCAAATTAGATTTATCTAAAACTAAGCCCGGTCCTCATGGTGACGGACTGGTTGGATCGATCAATAGTGGTGCAGCCAGCCTGCTTACTCAATTGCAGCAGTTGTCTTTACAATCTGCTCCTTCTGGTCAGGCTGTGCCTGCTGAGTCATCACCTTCCCAGTCTTTGTCCATAAATGTTGTCCAAGCTTCTGATCCCAAAGGAAATCAACAATCCGAAGGGAAGAAGAAGGGACGAAATAATAAGAAGAAGGGCAAGAACGGGAAGGGTAATGCGAATAAAACCAACGAGCATGTTGGTGAGGGTCCAAAGGAGAAGAAGAAAGTGAAGTTTCCATGCAAGCTGTGTGCTGGAGACCATCTTACGCACCTTTGCCCTAAAATTCAGGATGCGCAGTGCTTGTTAGCTCAGCAGGGTTCTTCTAGTTCCCAGGCTGTGTTAACAAACCCTTTTCCCCAAGGGCAACAATTAGTTGTTGGCGCGAATCAAAATCCCGGGGCTTCCTTTGGGGGCACCCAGGAAGGGGAAATTCCATCGAACATTTTCATGATGAGTGCTCACGCGGATATCGCTACGAGATCCCGTGATTATGGTGGAGAAGAGTCTTCGAAAGCTAAGGAAGTCCCTGATGCTACTGAGCCGCTTCACATTACGAAGCCTACTGTCGAGTCTATGCCTCGAATGCCCAAAGCATCTTCTAAGCGATCAACGATTAATCCAAATGCTAGGGTTGCCCAGAACTACTCGATTGTAGAAGATCTGGCGTAGATCCCTTGTGCTATGTCAGCTTTAGAGGTACTCCAGTATTGTCCGGCTCAGCGCAGTGCTTTGCTCACTGCCATTGGGGCTATTGATCCAAAAAATTCTTTTCTGATTACTTTTGATATGACTAATTTTAAGAAGAGACTTCCTCATCACATGGCTTTTCATATTAAATCATCATATCGGAAGTGCAATATCTTTCGAACGGTTGTTGATGAGGGTGCTTCCACATGCATGATGTCTCTCGCATGCTGGAAGACACTTGGATCTCCCAAAGCTGTTCCATCTACCACTCTTTTGACTGCGTTCGACGGTCATTCTCACAGGCCCCATGGTATTGTCCCAGCTTTGCCCATCTATGTTGGGGGAAAAACTGTCAATATAGAGGTTGAGGTAGTGGATGCAAGCTTGGACTACAACCTTTTGTTGGGGAGAAACTGGATTTATGAGATGGATGCAATTGCATCCTCATTATTTCGCATTACATGTTTCCCTCACGAAGGGAGGATCGTTACAGTGGATCAACTTGACTGTCCTCCTGTGGACCCGAATGTGTCTACTGACTCGTCTGTTCCTAAGTTGGATAATTCTAAGGCGCCTGTTGAGAATTTAGGAGTTGGAATGTATTCTTCCTTGATGGGTACTTTCGATATTCCTCCTCCTACGGTTCATATTAATGCAATTTCATCCTCCAAGGCTCCTCTTCGGAAAGAGTTCTTCATAACTCATTATTTTTCGGACCCTTGGACCTTACCTTCCCCTACTGCCACATTAGCGAAAGGTCAAGTGGGTGGAATGGCATTTCCAATGTCTGCAGCTGAGATTGCTTATATGTCTATTGTTGACTCTGCAGAATCTAGTCCAGCTCCTCTTTCACCGGAAGAGTTGGATGGAGATGTGGCTCCGGCTTGGACGCTTAGTTCTTCTTCGGCCCAGGATTGCCTTGATACCACTCTTCCATCTGAAGAGGCCATCCTGGAAGCCATGACTGGTATAGATAGACCGTGGGATGATTTGCATCATCGGTCTTATTTTTTACCTGACTTGAGCGAAGTTGAAACGAGTTTTCCAAGTCCTCAGTCTCCTGGTCCTGTTCACCCAGTCTTGAACCCTTTAGCACCAACACAGGTTTATGCTAAAGGGAACATGGTTGTGATCTCTCCTACTATCCCGGTGAACATTTCCAGGGATCCCAATATTATCAAGAATGTCTTCATCAAAGCTAAATGTTCCTGTGAAGAGGTTCAAATTTACACCGAGCTCTTTAAAGAGTATAGGGATGTATTCGCTTGGTCTTATGAGGAAATGCCTGGTATAGATCCATCTATTGTCCAGCATGAGATCAAGACGTATGAAAACGCTAAGCCGGTGAGGAAAAAACTTCGTCCGGTCAATCCTAGGAAGGCGGCAGCTATCAAAGCTGAAGTTGAAAAGATGCTTAAGTCGGGATTCATTTTCCTTGTTCCTTTGACTGAATGGGTTTCAAATCCCGTTCCCGTAGACAAAAAGCAAGGAACGATTCGAGTTTGCATCGATTTCAGAGACCTAAATAAAGCATGTCCTAAAGATAACTACCCCACACCATTTATCGATCAGATCATTAACGAGTGTGCCGGTAATGAGATTTTCTCCTTCATGGACGGTTTCTCCGGATATAATCAGATTACTATCCGTCCTAAAGATCAACATAAGACTACCTTTATTTGTCCCTGGGGTAATTTTGCATACAAGAAGATGCCTTTTGATCTTAAAAATGCTGGGGCTACGTTTCAACGGGCCATGTCATATGCCTTTCACGACATCAAAAAGATTATCGAGGCATACTTGGATGATTTAGCTGCTCATTCTCGAAAGAGGATGGATCATCCTGGTCACCTCTGGCAAATATTTGAAAGATGTCGTTTCTATAAGATTAGATTGAATCCGAACAAGTGCGTTTTCGTGGTTACATCCGGCCGGTTATTGGGATTCATTGTGTCTAGGGAAGGGATTAGGGTAGATCCCTTCAAGGTTGAGGCAATACTTCGGTTGCCTCCCCCGTCCTCTATCCGTTAGCTTCAAAGTCTACAAGGAAAGTCTAATTTTCTTCGGAGATTTATCGTAAATTATGCTGAAGTTACAAAGGGATTTATGAGATTGTTGAAGAAGGGAGTTCCATTTCTTTGGGATGACTTCGCTCAACACTCGTTCGATGCTTTGAAAAAATCATTGACCTCTGCTCCTTTATTGAGTCCACCTGATTATAGCAGGGATTTTCTTTTGTATCTGGCGGCAGCAGAATCTACCATCGGTATGGTTCTGGTTCAGGAAGATGATGCTCTTGCAGAGCATGTTATATACTACCTTAGTCGAGGATTGGTAGGACCTGAACTCCGGTACACTCCGATAGAAAAGTTAGCTTTAGTAGCAGTTCATGATGTGCAGCGACTCCGGCATTCCATTATTCTTCGCAAAACTTATGTTTTGGCAGCAGCCAATCCATTTCAGTTTTTCCTTAGTAGGCGAGTGATTGGGGGCAAATACAATAGATGGATTGTGATTTTACAGGAATTTGATCTTGATTTTATTTCTGCCAAGTCCAAGAAATCATTAGTTTTCGCGGAATTGATCTCCGAGTTGCGCTGTGGAGAAGAGATGATTTATGATGAATCCTTTCCGGATGAACATTTGTTTCTTATCTCTTCACAAGATCCTTGGTACGGAGATATCATTGTGTATCTCCAGACTGCGAATTTTCCCTCTACTTTTTCGAAAGATGAGCATCGTAAGCTGCGTCACTTGGCCAAGAATTATTTGATTATTGGTGATGCTTTATACCGTCAAGGGGTTGATTCAATCCTGAGACGCTGCTTAACTCTCGAAGAAGCTGAGGCTGTGCTGAATGATTCTCACAGTGGAGCTTGTGGGGGTCATTTATCTGGGCTTGCTACAACCCAAAAAATCTTGCGTGCTGGGTACTTTTGGCCCTCGATTTTCAAGGATTGTATCGAATCGGTCAAAAAGTGTCATCCGTGTCAAGTCGATACTCGAAAAATGCGCGCTCATCCAGCTCCTCTTTTTCCAGTCATTACTGTCGGTCCCTTTACAAAGTGGGGTATTGATTATACTACTTGTAACCCGCCTTCGGCTAAAGGTCACAAGTACATTATTGTAGCAGTAGACTACTTTACGAAGTGGGTCGAAGCTATGCCCACTTTTGGGAATGATGGTGAGACTGCAGCTCTTTTCCTTTTCAACCAGGTTATCACTCGTTTTGGTATTCCTAGAGAGATTGTCACTGATCATGGCAGTCATTTTTAGAATAGTATGATGGCTGAGTTGGCTCTCAAATTGGGTTTCCGGCAGGAGCATTCATCTCCATATTATCCTCAAGCCAATGGGCAAGTGGAAGCCGTGAATAAATCCTTGAAGACAATTCTTCAAAGGAAAATTGATAAAGCTCGATCCAACTGGCATATTATGCTATATCCTGCACTTTGGGCATACAAGACGTCAGTGAAAACTGCAACTGGCTTTACTCCGTTTCAGCTAGTGCACGGGTTGGAATCCGTATTTCCCATTGAATGTGAGATTCCTTCTCTTAAATTAGCTGTTGAACTTCTTCCTGACACTTCTAGTCTTGAAGAACGGCTCCTTCATCTGGAACATCTCGATGAGCAGCGTCGGGATGCCGCCATGATGAATGAAGCGCATAAAAACCGAGTTAAAGTTCAGTACGATAAGGCGGTCAAACCCAGGGTTTTTTTGGAAGGTGACCTTGTCTTGGTCTATGCCCAAGAAAAAGATGCCCTGGGGGCAGGAAAGTTTAAGTCTATGTGGTATGGCCCCTTTATCGTTAAAAAAGTCCTTAAGAAAGGAGCGTATACCTTGGTTGATTTTGAAGGGAACGAGTTGTCGGAGCCCCAAAATGGGCTCTATTTGAAGAAGTATTATGCCTAGGCTTTGGCCTGGCATGTTGCTTTTGTATATAGTAGTTTTGTTTTGTACATATCTGGTTGATTTTAGATCTTTGATGAGTTGGTGATGTTTTTGATCTGCTTTGGCAGGTTGTGTCGGATGTCATGAGTCATTTTGGTTTCGCCGATGGTGCTAGTAGACACACCCGGAACTTAGCTTCCGCGGCTTAGGTGCTTCATTATCCATCCGGTCAGCTGTTAGTATCAAGAGGGGTCTGCATTGGTCCTGCTTCCAATAATATAGCAGAATACACTGCAGTTGTTTATCTACTCTCGGAGGCAATATCTTTGGGTGTTGATTCATTGGTAGTTTTCTTGGACTCTCAGCTGGTGGTGTCGTAGTTGAACAATACTTATCGGGTTCGAGATCCATTTTTACTCCGGTTGTTCTTGAGGGTACGTTTGTTACAAATATCATTTCAATTTTTAACTTTCATTCATATTCCTCGAGCTGACAATTGGATGGCAGACTCATTAGCTAATCAAGCAATTGATTGGCATATTAATCATTCCATACAATAAAATTTAATCATCAAAAACATCATACATTTGATACATTTATCACATCACATCAAATATCACTGTATATATATCATCAGAGTGTTCAAAAACTTTACAAAAATTTGGATCCATAAGGTCATACAAAACTTGGGCTTATGCCCGATCATGTTCAGTCTCAAAAATAATATACAGTCATCTAATACATAATATCTGTCTACTCCTGAGGTCCCTGCCCAGAAGTCGTGTTCCTATAGAACGTGACCGCGGTGGCAACTCGGCGGAATAATCGTACCCAGTCTTGAGGCACTCCTACCACCTGTCTCTGGATGGCTTCCAGCAGATCTTCCATGGCAGCCATAGGTATTTGGCGGGTTAACCCCTTCAAGTTCCTCTGCACAGCCTGGAGGGTCCTCTCTGAATCCACTGTATCTGCTTCGCCCCTACGACGCTTGTGGTGCGGGAAACCCTCAGGTCGGACTGGTCTAATATCTGTATCATGATCATGTTTACATTGTCAGTCATTATGAATCCAGTCAAAAACATGTCTATTTTCATTTTTTCATACATATTTGAAGAAATCCAAAAAAAATTATATAAGTCAAAAAATTTTGCAAACTTACCGACTGTGCCCCATGTTGTGCCTGGTGGAAGAACAAGATCTGGATCTCCACGAAAGTCCATCCCGGCATAGGGATAGTCGTCCACAACGATGATTTGTTCTCCCCACCAAGGGAAGAACTCATCATCCCAAGTGGTCTGGGGAACTTCACTTCCCCCTAATCTCTTCATCATGTTTGCCCAACGGGCAATTCTTGGGTCCCTCGGGCTGCTGATGGTAGAGATAACTCTGGGTCTCAATGCTGGTATCTTCTCAAAGAAGAATGTCATCAAAATAGTACCGTAGCCAAAGTGTTTGGTCTTTGCTTGGCGGATTGAGGTCAACTGTTGCTTCATGTTCAGTAATAGGGCTGTGCACCAATCATACACATGAGTCAAGCATTCCACTGCTATGCTCATTTGCATCCTGGACGCCTGATGTAGGGAGGCAGATCCTGCCACTCTGCCAATGGTGAAAAGGAGGATTTTCATGTGCAAATCCCGTAAATCTTTAATCGCAATCTGAGTTCCAACTTTCTTGGAACCCTCTACGCAATACATGTGGACATAATCTTCCACGGTTAGCCCTCCCAGGGGCTTCCCATGCAAGTCTACCGGTTCCCCCCTCCGGGAGATTCCAGTGATAAAGTATATGTCTTCCACTTCAATGCGTACTGGAATCTGATCTATCATAAAGCAGTCCTCTTCTGGTTCCCAGTAATTGACGAGCATTTCTAGCAACCGAACATTGCTTTTCATATTTGGCATTTTGAAAAATTTGAACAATCCGCAATTTCGAAGAATATTTTGCGATGCTCGATCTTGCATGACCTCTTGATCAATTGCACTATGT
The DNA here is from genome assembly GCA_034641835.2 of Pinus albicaulis. Taxonomy (NCBI): domain Eukaryota; kingdom Viridiplantae; phylum Streptophyta; class Pinopsida; order Pinales; family Pinaceae; genus Pinus; species Pinus albicaulis. The sequence continues at coordinate 479,914,667 of CM076582.1, forward strand.
TCACGCTCTCTCCATGAGATTGTCATCCTGTCAAAATTCAATAAATCATGCATTAGCCACGCATTTTTTTATTCGGACCTGCGCATACGTGACTTTTTCTATGCACAGTCGCGTGTATATGCGACTTTCCTGTTACCAACCCGCGTATGCGCAAGTCCGAGTTTTTTAGCAAGGGTTTTAATGGTGAAAATCAATAAATTTTAATTTCTAAATGGAAAAAATGATTTTCAAGGATGATTGAGGAGCCTACCTGACAAATTCGGTGTGTTTCGACTGTCGGTTGTTCCTGATTTGACGAAAGAATTTTTTTTCTCCAGAGCACTTTTTTCCAAATCAGCAATGCAATAATGAACCAAATATGAGGTAATTTGTCTATTTATGCCTAAAAAGTTGAAAATTTTCGCAAAATTTTGTTATGCTTATTTTTCCGATCTATCTTAAGCTGCATAACCCGGATGCTTGGAAGTGCCCAGTTTGGTATATTTTCAGGTACATTTTGACGAATTTGAGATTTTTCCCAATTTTTTGATCCATGCTTACTGACTCGTCACGGCAGGTATATGATCTTCACTGGAATATAGGTTAGGGAAATCACTTTTCGCTGCATCTTGCATACTAGCCTCCATACTGATCACTTGCCATAGGGTCGATCCCATCAGGTCATGACTATTACACCCATTTCAGTCTCCGATTATTTAATCATGACTTGGTGGTAGAGCCTTCCTTTACATGGGCTTCCTAGTTAGTTCCTCGCTATCACTTGTTGCCCATGTTGCGTTTTATGTAGGCTCAGGAGTCCTCTTTAGTCCCGCCATGACTTACGTGTTGAAGCTTCATTCTTCTTCTTCCTCACTATCATTTTTCTGGCTATTACCCTAGAGGCTCCCTGGTGTCGTTAAGTTGTATTACTGCATTGCATATTGGCTACTTGTTTATCCTGGCCTTTAGCCGGCTTCATTTGGACTCAGTGTTTAAGCCAACTTTTGACCTTGACTATCTGTAAAAGTTAACCATTGCATGCATTTAGCTATCGCAACTTGACACCCTTTTACCCATGGACGGAATGTTCCTTTGAGTATCGCTTACCAGTTTCCACCACCTTGCATTGAGCATAGGATTGTTCCAATCCCAGGAACTAGTGCATCTGATTTTTTGATACTCGTTCTATCCATTGTACCATAGCATTCTTTTATTCTTTTTCAGGCTTATTATATGAAAAAGACAAAAAATCAAATATAACAAAAAGAGCGGGAACGGGATGTATCTTCGTTATTTTGATGGCAGTACAGAGTCAGTTTGTCACCCTTGAACAAAGCACATATACTTATATATATTTCCTTCATTTGGGATGGTTCTAGTTTGACCTAGGTTCAGCCTTTACCATGTTTCACTTGTCATTTCTCCCCCGGTTGGTTATCTCTTCCAATCATATGGAGAGTTTGTTTTGCCTCCTGCAAGACAGACTTATACAGTGTCACTTTTTACTGCCATGGTCATCACAGAGTCGTGCTTTTGCTCAAGGGAAGTCTAGCCTGAGTCGGCCATTCTGCGGTGTCTCTTGACTCATTATTCAGTCGGCCTTCCCGGTCTTGTCAGTATCATGTTCTATCACATCAGATGTTTTGATCTTCTGCTCGTGCTGGGTTGAGAAGGTCTCCATTGACTTCTTGCCGGCGGGTTTGTCTCTTATCGACTACGACACATTGCTCTAAGAGCAAGCCTAGAGCCGCACCTTGGGCCTATTTCCATCATTGATAGGTGACCTCGTGCTCAGCATTTGATCATCATCATGGGTCTTTGACTGAGTGGTTTCCCCTGTGTTCGACGTCATCACACATTATCACACTTGGGATTCGTGCAGTACCTAGATTTCCATTTGACCCTATCGGTGGATTTCTCGCCTCTATGTCAGCTTTCATTATTGGTTGGTTCAGAGGGTTTCTTCCGTGCGCTAGATTCATCTTGTGCACGTCGGAAACGTACTTCGGTTTTGGTTCCATCACTCTACTTCGTCCGATTCCTTCCAAATATTGGCCTGCGGGTTACACTCGCGCTGGACTGATGTGGGATGCCTTAATGCCTTCCTTCCAGCAGATCTTTTCCCATCGACTCCGACTCATTGCTCTGGGAATAAGGTCTAGAGTATTTTTGTTAGTACCTTAGGGTTTGCAGTCATCAGTGGCAGACTCTTCGCTATCGACAGTGGGGATTCATTATTGCCTCCTGATTGGTAGATTCTTTCAAGTGTTCGACTTCAACTCATTCATTCGCACTTGTTAGATTGTACTGGGGCACCTTGACGCTCATTTTCATTATTGGTGGGTTGTCTCGCGTTGGTTAACGGTATACATCATTGACTGGTAATCCAACGATTTCTCACATGGTTGACTTCAGCTCATTTATTCCCATTGTGTAGAATTGTGCCATAGTTATCGGTGAAGACCTCGGATTGCATCAGCATTTCTCGGTTCACTTTTGATAGTCCATTCAGTTTCTGCCAGTGATGTCGTCCACCCTTATATGTTGCAGTTCAGTACAGCAGCATCCTATATGTTGGCTCCCGAGTTGCGTGATTGTACCGTTTGTTCCACCTCTTATGATTCGGTACTTGGAGATTCAGTTACTTATATGATCAGACATCCAGTTGCACCATCCTTGATCAGCTTTCTATATGTGATACTTGGACATTGCTTCAGACTTATATTTCCGGGCCATGCTCAGATGATTCATTGTGTACTTTCAGTTCAGTTATACTTGTATACATGTTGGATCTCTTCAGTACTTTCTATATGATGTATTTTTGACTGAGCATGGGTATGCCCGCCTCAGCATGAGTTGAATCTCTATTTTCTTTCATTGGTTTTTGGCAGGCTGAAATCTGGTGAAGTCCTCTCTTGTCCTTGCGAAGTTCTTTCTATGTGCATAATACATTTCGGCCATCATGTACCCCTTCTGACCTCATATATTAGGGGGCATCTGTTATAGCATCATTTCTCACCCTCATATGATTCATGATTGCTTTTATGGCTTTGGGCACCCATTCCTACAGACTTGGACAAATTCACTAAAAAACAGTGTAAAAATCCCCATACGCAGTTATGCCCAGACTTTTCCGCGTGTATACGCGAGTCCACATGCACTTTTCCACGTATGCCATTAAAATCATTAAAAAATATATAAAAATTCCCTATTTTCGGGCTGGGTTGATGGTTACTCTGGTAGTTCAACCACCCCAGCACGTGGCCAACTGTTTCCAACTGTTGAAACTACTTTTAGGGAGTATAAAAGCCCCTCATGTGCATGGCCTAAGGGAGAGAGAAATTATTGATATTATACTCTGTTGTTATTCCCTATCCAAGTATGAATTCCCGTGCCTCCTGCACTTCCTAGTTCATTACAGGAAACCTTTGTTTCCTGGAGATGCTCATCTCTTTATATGTCATCTCGTATGCACCAGTTCGGAAGGAATCTTAGTGAGGCAAGGGTGGGACGGATCCGGACGACGGTCTGCTCGAAGATCGTGGAAGGATTCAGGTGATCTCTCCACTCGTTATTTCTGTACATGCTATTTATAATATAGAAGAACCATCTTGTTCCCGAAATATACGTGTTAGTGTCTGCTTGCATATATGAGAATATTGTTATTTAAGCATTTGTTATGGTTTATCTAATGTTTCATATGGATTTCACTAACATTTAGAGTAGATATATGTTGTACAACCAGTTCTTCGTGCTTGTTTCTTCTTGTCTTTTAGGTTAAGAAGGAAGAAGGGTTGCTGGGGGTTTGGACCCCGCGGGATCTGCTTCAACCGTAGGACCTACGGGTAGCTTCCTCGGTCTACTCTATTTAGTTTTTCATGAACATGCATGGTTGTGTGAGTCCTTCTTAAGTAGCATGCCCTGCTCTGTGGAGGTTTAAACCCAACAAACCTCTAGGGTGATTTTCCCCGAAACAGCCAGGCATTTCGTCATAAGACCAAGCAAACACATCGCGGAATTCCTTAAAAAGGGATCTGAAGCGTGCAATTTCCTCTGGATTGCAATCGGCTCCAATTTGAATATTTTCCACGATACCCGTTTTGACAGAGATATCAATGAGCATTGTCTTAGAAATATCACCCATGTTCCCTTCTGAATCGATAGTTTGGACAGTCTTGTAAGCGGAGGGAACAATCTCAGGCGGGTCAAAAGATGGGATTTCAGTTTGTATCGCCTCCGAGTGAATCATCGAAGCGCGATGGTGAAACTCTCCCTAAGGTCGTTCTTCTAGAGACATGATCTCTCGAATAGATTTGTCTGTAGGCAAGACTTCATTGAGGAGATCCTCAGAGAGAACAATGATGGGAGGGAGGTTGGTACCTTCGGTCGAAAAAATAGCAGTGGAGGGTTCAAATGCGGTTTGGATGGCTTGGTAAGCCAACTCGGCTGGTGAGAGCGGCATCTGATCTCTGTAGGAATCAATGTCTGAAGGTGCTGGAATGATCCATAGGTCGATATAGCCATCCAAAGTGGTGGATATCATTGCAACCATTTTTGGGATCAATGGTGGCGGGAGAGGAAAACAACCCAGTAGGGAAGATGCCTTCAGAAGACCGGTACCGATACTGACGTAAGAGTCAGGAAAACCTCCTATTAGGGGTACAGTGCTACTTGTTAACGTGGCATAATCAGGGGTGTAGAAGGATAGCTGATCCACTGTGACTATTTTCCCATCCAATGGAAATAGGATGAGTCGGAAGACCTAATGTTACACCATTTTTTGGTCATCTAACCTATTATCATTAGATGGACCCAAGTACACCATGTAAGACTAATTCTACCCTAAGTAAAATTGCTTTCACTATGTAAAATAACTTAATGAAACACATTTATTAGGTTGTTTATGGTCTAAACAGGAAACCCCAAAAGGAAATATCAAATGAACCTATATTTGTTTGATTTTCCTCATGGAATAATTAATTAAACAATAATTTAATTATTATTCCTAGTCATGTTTAACCCAAAACAAGGAAATTAATTAGATAAATCTTTATTTATCTTATTATTTTCTAGAAATAATTATTTAAATCTCATTTAAATAATATTCCTTTTTAAATATGACAAAATCATTTATAAATAATTAAATAAATCATTATTTATTTAATTATCATTCAACCACTTCCTTAAAATAATAAATAAATCATTTATTCATTTATTATTTACAAATAAAGGGATTTGACCCAAGTCAAATGCCTTTTCCCTCCAACAAATATAATAAAATATTCCATGAAAGGTGGATCTAGATTTGGTTAATATTATTTTAATCATGCACCAAGATCTAGAATGACCCAATATTTTGTTATAAATAGGAGGGTTTTTCCTACCATTCTTCACCTTTTGTTGCCCATTAGATCACTCTGGATCTATACTCTTGGTCTGACTTTGAGCCATTATCATTGTCATATTTTCCATTATTTGCTGTGTGAGCTCCCTTTGAGTTCTATCTTTGTCTAGGTTTTCTACACCAACAGGAGAGAGAAATGCTAGATCTGAAGTGCTGAGGACTTCCAAGAACCCATCCCATCGAGGAGAATTGGAAACACCTTCTTGTTTTCCTCCCAGGTGCCCTTAATACAAAAATTCTTTCAAAAATATTGTTCTTGTCTTGTCTATTGGATGTATGGAGAAAAACCTTACTTTTACTGCTTAATGTCTCTTTATGCATAGATCTGGATTTTTGCAGCATTTGTCTTGATCAACTAACTGCAGATCTGAAGATATTGGCAGCCATATTTGATGTTAGGGCTATAAGTTATGCGTAGCTAAAGTGGTATTTTTTTGTACACTTCGACAAAAGATTCATACTAACAACTGGCGACTCCACACGGGTTTTCAATTACGACCACTGTCGTTTTTCATATTCCTACATATCCAGCTACTTCAGACCCTAGGGTTTCTTTTCAGCTTTTTTTTTTTCCTATTTTTATGTTGTTTTTCACCTATAAAACCCTAAAACATTAAAATTTTTAACTTTCGTGTGTTTCTGGCCCTATTGCGCAGTTGACAGACATCAGCTGCAGCTGAGACGACATTTTTTTCTGAAATCTGCCGCCGAGAGTGTCGGAAGTGCAGGTCGCACTTTTTGGCCCAAAAACTGCGTCTTGGGTAGCGGAAAACAACCCAAAAATTGCGACCTGAGTGAAAAACAGGTCAAAAACTGCGACCTGGAATTTTTTCTAAAATTTTTCTAAAATTTTTCTGGGTTTTGTCTGAACCTCTGTGAGGGTTGTCTGACCTCCGTCTCTGCCCGTTTAGACCTATTCTTTCTCTGTTTTACTCAACTAAGTGGGAATCTAGCCCCCTAGGGCTTCAGTACCCTCCACTTTTTGTGGAAGAGTTTTAGCTGTTGTAAGTGTCTAAATTTTCAGAGTTTTCAACCATTTCTTTTTCAAATCTGATACCTCATTTTTAGATCCCTTTTAAATCAGCTCTTCTCCCTTTCAAATCACCTCCTATCATTTTGTTTGGGTCTACCTCTAGGGCCTCATCCTTGTCCCTTCTGCGTTTAGCTGATTTCCTCCTTTTTTGCAGCAACCTTGCCTCTGCCTATTTGTTGTTTTCTACACCTCTTTCCAGCAGTTTTCTCCTTTAGATCCCTGTCCCTCCCGACGTTAGATCTATTGGCTTGTTTTTAGTGTGTTTTGACTAGATTTTTTCCCTCTTTTTGACTAGTTTTGAGAGACCCACCTTATTGGGTTAGATTGATGCATTGTTAGCTGTTAATTTTCTGTTATTTCAGCATTATATACTGTTCTCTGCAGATTTATTTTCAGTTACGCAGCACACTTTTTCTTTTTCTCTCAAAACATCTGGGTTTAAAAATTAAAATTAACGCACACTGCACACTCACCCTCAGCGAAGAAGAGCCTGGTTAACACCGCCAGGAAAAGAATTTAAAACATTGTAACATCAATTGACACTGCACCTAGCTGCCCTTATTTCGAAATTGTAATCTCTTGATTCTGCACCTCCCTGCCCTTGTTGGTCGTTCTTCTTCCCCTTGTGCCGTGTTTGTATTTCCATCATTACACCCCCAAGGCGTACATTCTAGAGACTTCTTGGCCTTCACCCTCAGTTTCCGGTCGGTCGACCTACTCCTTCCTGCCATCGTCGAGTTAGTCCACCTCCAAGTCCGCACTCTGACTCCTCTTCTGATTCATCGAGTTCTCCTTTTACTTCTGGTTCTCCCCCTGTCACCTTCACTATGTCTGGTCCAGGGCCTAACGCTAGCGGTAATCCTAGCCCTAATGTCGGGACTACTACTAGCGGAACTGCCACAGGCACTACCTCGGTTGTGCCCTTGCTCCCCTTCATGGCAGGCATCAGCCTCCCCAATTTGGACCGGTTGATAAATAACCCTATACACCATGACGCTAGTTGGCCTGCTATGCCGACAAAGCTCCCTTCTAACATCCCAAAGTTTGAAGGCCTTGATGGAGAAGATCCTTCAAACCATGTCCGATCTTTCCACATGTGGTGTTCCTCCAATTCTATTACCGATGATTCCATCTGTCTTCGGTTGTTCCAACACACGCTTATGGGCGAAGCTTCTAAGTGGTATGTTGATCAAGCCCCTTCCTCTCATACCACCTTTGCGACTCTTGCCTGGGATTTTTTATCTTACTTCCAGCTTCCCCTTCGTTATGACACTGGTATCAAACTTTTGACTTCTTTCCGTCAATCATCTGTGACCCGCCTATCCAATCATGTCCAGGAATGGCGGAGAAGAAAGAGCCTATGTCAATCCCCTACCTTCGAAGACCGTGTCTACATGGACTAGTTCCTTAGATCTCTCTTGCCTCCTATCGAAAAATATGTTGCATTGCATTTTCCCCAAACCGAAGAAGCCGCCCTCCAACTGGCGTTAAAATATGACTTGATCTACGCTCAGACAGGTTATGTTTATACCGTTCTCCCTGATCTCCCTAGAACCAGTGGTGTCAATGCACTCGAGGCACTTCATGCCACCGAAGGTATCGTTGGAGCTCTCTCTCATCCATATGCCCAACCTCCCATGGGTTATGGTTTTCCTGGGGGAGGGGGCAGCACCTCCCGCACTTGTTCCCCTCCTGGTAGCATGTATCCAGGATACAACATGCCTCCTCTTTTGGCCCAACCTCCTGGTCACCATACTGTTACCCAACCCTCTTATTATTCGCATCCGCATTTTAGTGCTCCAGCTCCTCCAGCATCAACACCTCCGCCTCCCTGGCCTTCTCAACCCCTGCAATAGCAGTCACCGCCCCCTCAAGAGCAGGTGGATGCACAGCAGGGATTCATGGCTACCCAACCACCTGACAGATAGGTGGCCACTCAACCTTCCCCTTCTGGTTCCTCCAATAACTCGATCCTCATGATGAACTCTGATCCACCTCTAACCGTTGACCTTAACCTTCAAACTCGGTCCCATCAGTACCCCAAGCCTCCTGCTCCGTCTGTCGCCGAGTCACCTTCTTCAGGGTCTACAGAGCCTCTTTCGACATCCAATGGTCCCTTGCATATCCCTCAGCCCAAAGTTGAGGTTCATACCAAGATTCATAAGGGACCATTACGCCGAAACGCTGCTTCTGGTCGAGCTGCTCATTCATATAGCATCGTAGATGATTTGGCACAATCTCCTGCTGTCATTTCAACACTGGAACTCCTCCAGTCGTGCCCTTATCAAAAGAAGGCTCTACTATCTGCCATGGGTGTTTTAGATCTTGCTAATGACCAATTGATTGTTTTCGACACCCATCAATCAGAACATCCTCCTCTTCGTGCTTCCGTAGCCTTCCAAATCCCAGTCAAAATCCGGAACGCTAATGTTTCTTGGTGCATCATTGATGAGGGGGCATCCACCTGTGTGATTTCTGCTTCGGTTTGGAAACAGCTCGGATCTCCTGAATTAGCCCCTTCCACAATCACCCTTCGTGCGTGGGATGGCCATGCCTCCCAGCCCATTGGCTTATTCCATAATTTTCCTATCACTCTTGCAGGCAAGACTATTTGCGTTGACGTTGAAGTCATCGACGCCCCTCTTGATTATAACATTCTTTTGGGGCGTAGCTACACTTATGCTATGTCTTCTATCCCATCCTCGGTCCACCGCAAGATGTTTTTCCCTCATAATGGAAATATAGTCACCATTGACCAGTTGATGTATCATGAGCCAAAATCTCAGGCCTCCCCTGAGTCGACCATCTCTTCTGTAGCCAATCAACAAACTGTCGATTCTTTGACCAGTGTCTCTCCCGGTGTCTACAAAGACTCCTCTTTTCTTGGAACCTTCCCTAGTCTTCCTCCTCCTCCTATCTCTGACCCCAGCTCATCAAATTTTTGCATGATGCAATCATCTCGGACTACTCTCAAGCAACCTGCTTCGGCTAGTCAGCAACCGCGCTCTCCGCAACCTGCTCCTAGCCCTTCACTTGTAGCTGGTATTCATGAACCTCTTCACCCTCCTGGAATGGTTCCTCCAAGCCTTATCCATTTAGGAGCCATCCCACCTGGCCATTACCCCTCTGGTTAGATATCGTTCATAGCTCCCCCACCAGGAGTGTACACGGTACCTGTCGTGGCCACCCTCTCTCTTCCAAACCTGACCCTTGGGATTCCCGTCTGGTACCTTGATCCTCCAGCCGCAACCTTGCCTGGTCAACCCAAAACTTATATTTCTTTGACCCCAGTTCAACCAGTCCCCATGACTTCTCCCGCTGCAACAGTGCCTCAGTCACCTCAACAGGAACCACCTCCTATTGCGACCACTTCGGGTAAGAAGGACAAAGCTCGCAAGGGGGCATCAAAGGACAAGGCTGCCCCAACAAACCCTGCCCCTCCTCGACCTCTAAAGCATACCATCCAGTGTGCTTTGTGTGATGTTGTTGGTCACGCCACCCATACCTGTCCTAAATTGCTTCATCTCAAGCCCATGGTTAATGTCGTGTTCCCTGAGTCCACGGTCTCGGAAGCCTCTGTTCCTTCTGCGACCATGGCCAAGAACCCCAAGAATATTTACACCAACCACCCCTGTGCTTTGTGTGATCTCCATGGCCATTACACCCACCTTTGTCCCTGCCTAGAGGACTTCCTCACCTCTTTATCCGCGGTCCGCCAATTCGAGGCCAAGTGCAATGAGTCCACCTCTCCCCTATTTTCGCATTTTGCTTTGGAAAAACTACCAGACATGACTGCTCCCATTGAAATTACCCCTCCTGATGTCGAGATGACGGAGCCTTCGTCTAGCATTTTTTACCTATCATCATCCATGAGACCGTCAGGGAAAATTCCCTCTGAATCCTCCCCTGCTGTTTTGCTTGACCTTCCTTCAGCGATCACCTTGGGCTCAACATCGGTAGATCCTTTATCTACTTACTCTTCTATCACCCCTTGTGATGATGCGCATGTGAACCTCTCTTCTCATGATGATGAGTCAGGTAGCTTCGCCGCGTTAGGTGGTCTTTCTTCCACCAGTCACCCCATCTTCTATCATGGTGACGACATTATGGAAAAACTCCCCACCCCTGACTTTATCTATTCCCCCTTACATCGAACCCATGCATTCACACCACATACACCTTGTGGCCATTACATTGAAACCCAATTTTTGGGTAAGGGGGCACCCACATTTGAGAGACCAAGAGAAGCAATTCTCCACAACTCTCCTAGTGTATCTGGTCGTGCCGACTTTAGTACCATTATTCTTCCACATTTAGAAGAACCTCTAGAGTCCCATATCACTTCAGATCACTCTAGGGATGATACCCCTTATCATTCCTTCATCTTACATCAGCAACTCCGTCTCTTAGACATTGTTGTTGACCAACCTATAGCTTTTCTACGAGAGCATCAATTCATTATCTCCAAATCCTCTCTTTGGGATAGTGACACCAGGTATGCCAACCCGGAAACTTAAATTCCATTTGATTCCTATATGCAATACCAAAAGAGATTGGTAATCCTCCATTCCCTTTCTCAAACTGCATAACCATAACGAAAAAAAATGGCGCACCACATCATTAAAATGTGTTTAGATTTCCCTTTTTCTAAATACATTTTGGCATGACCACACCATGCTTGGGGGCACCTATGCCCCTCAACCATAACCCTCCTCAAAATTGAATTTCTTCACTTGAAACACTCATACTAGGGGCACCATTTGGCCTCCATACTTATCCATGCTCATGTTGATGTTCGTCATGAGTTACCATCTTGTGCTCATGTTTTTATGGTCCCCCATTGGACATTTACTATGTGGCAACACCATCAAGTTGCCCTTGTTTAGAGCATCGAAGTTGAGTCATCATCGCATTCATGGAGTCTATCCCGAGTCCCTTTGTACCCCGCTATAGTCCTCCATCCTTCATTGCTTGGTCCCTCTCTTGTGTCGCACATTATGGCCTTCAGTCCCACTGTCCCCTATCCCTCATGATATTGTGTCAGTCGCTGCCACGTTATTCATGCCCTTTATGCTCTAACAAGGGAAATCGTCCATTCGCTACTCAGTCCCCTCCATTTCATCATCATCATTGGTATTAGTCTATCAGTCGCTCTACTATTTTCTCTCGTGCCTTAGTTGAGGATCCCTTATTGCCTCACCTATGGCGGACCTCCTTCTGTCGACATCAGCTCATTCATTCTAGAAGACAGGTCTAGAGGGCGGTGTACCTTGGTTCCAGCTTCCACTCTTGTTCGGTGCCTTGGATCAGGCAAAGGGATTTCTCAGTACCCTTTGACTTGATTTTTTCTCAGCTCTATCTCCTTTTAGCATGATCGAGATCTGTATACTTGATGGTTCAGTGATGCAGCATCAGCTCTTGGTGATTCCCAGGTGTGTGTGAGATGTCTCAACCCTCATGAGGGGGTGGCCCTACAGGTAGCCCCCCACATGCCCGAATGACCTCTTCATTGCAGCCTTCGATGCAGCTCCATATATTTGATGATGTCGGCCTTAGCCACTTGTAGCGCCTCTTTGATTTGCATGTATCAGTCATATTTTGCGAGCCCTTCCCAATTCCCAGGGGGAATTTGGGTTGTATTTGTATCTCATGTACTCAGGTATTATTGTATAAGTCCTAGTTGTTATCCCAGGCACAGCTTGTATGTGGGATCCCTCATTGTATTTTTATCTGGCTCATGTTTATGCCGGCTGTACTTTATAGTTCGGTCCCTTTTTTACTGGAAACACTATTCTTTTGTACTTTGTCTCGGCGGGCATAGGTATGCCTCCCCCGCCACTTTTAGCATAGGTACCCTCTCATAAAAAGAGACTTGTTGCACCTGTAAGTCTCGTCTCCTCAGGGTCTAGTTCTTCAGCACATTAGGCTACCTTCCATTTCTCTCTCTGACTTCCCTTTTGATGTCTGGTGATTGAGTTCTTACAACGTACTTCGATCATACGATTTGCTCCTAACACTCGCACGCTGGGGGGAAATCTGTTACACCATTTTTTGGTCATCTAACCTATTATCATTAGATGGACCCAAGTACACCATGTAAGACTAATTCTACCCTAATTAAAATTGCTTTCACTATGTAAAATAACTTAATAAAACACATTTATTAGGTTGTTTATGGTCTAAACAGGAAACCCCAAAAGGAAATATCAAATGAACCTATATTTGTTTGATTTTCCTCATGGAATAACTAATTAAACAATAATTTAATTATTATTCCTAGTCATGTTTAACCCAAAACAAGGAAATTAATTAGATAAATCTTTATTTATCTTATTATTTTCTAGGAATAATTATTTAAATCTCATTTAAATAATATTCCTTGTTAAATATGACCAAATCATTTATAAATAATTAAATAAATCATTATTTATTTAATTATCATTCAACCACTTCCTTAAAAAAATAAATAAATCATTTATTTATTTATTATTTACAAATAAAGAGATTTGACCCAAGTCAAATGCCTTTTCCCTCCAACAAATATAATAAAATATTCCATGAAAGGTGGATCTAGATTTGGTTAATATTATTTTAATCATGCACCAAGATCTAGAATGACCCAATATTTTGTTATAAATAGGAGGGTTTTTTCCTACCATTCTTCACCTTTTGTTGCCTATTAGATCACTCTGGATCTATACTCTTGGTCTGACTTTGATCCATTATCATTGTCAAATTTTCCATTATTTGTTGTGTGAGCTCCCTTTGATTTCTATCTTTGTCTGGGTTTTCTACACCAACAAGAGAGAGACATGCTAGATCTGAAGTGCTGAGGACTTGCAAGAACCCATCCCATTGAGGAGAATTGGAAACACCTTCTTGTTTTCCTCCCAGGTGCCCTTAATACAAAAATTCTTTCAAAAATATTGTTCTTGTCTTGTCTATTCGATGTATGGAGAAAAACCTTACTTTTACTGCTTAATGTCTCTTTATGCATAGATTTGGATTTTTGCAGCATTTGTCTTGATCAACTAACTGCAGATCTGAAGATATTGGCAGCCATATTTGATGTTAGGGCTATAAATTATGTGTAGCTAAAGTGGTCTTTTTTCGTACACTTCGACAAAAGATTCATACTAACACCTAAGACACAATGGCAGTCATGGCATAAGACCAACTATGACCAAGCAATAGATTATAGTCTAGATGGCGCTCTATGACTTCAACGTCCAGGTTTACCATTTTCCCACTCAGAGTAATGGGAAAGCTAGCAAGGTATCCTTTTGGGAGGAAAGTGTGGCCATCGAAAGCTTTGAGGGAATTCGATGGCGGGGTGAGGGTAGGAGAACCTAAATTGAGCCAGAAAGCTTGTGACATAGCGCAGGTCGAAGCACCTTCATCTATGACAGTGCGATGGATTGGTCTCCCTTTCGATGCAACCTACACCTTGAATGCGAGTTGGTGTGAGAGGCGAGGTTTAGCCTTTTCCATATCAAAGATAGCTAGCATGGAATCCTGGGGGTTTATTCCACCAATGGCCGAAAGCAAGGCTTTCCTTTGTGCTGGACATGTTTGTAATACTTCGAGAGCAGACATAGCTGACGGTGCCTGCGCCAAATCTTCTACAATGTTGTAGTTTTGGGCTGCACGTGCAGAGGTGTTATGAGTCGTGCGTCGAAGTGTCCCTTTGGGGGGACGAATCACGAGGTCAGTAGTAGGTCGTTCGATATGCAAATCATTTGGCAGCGGTGGATTTGAACTAGTACCAGGTTCTTGAGCATCTATGGTAGGGTTTCCATAAAGCTTAGCTCGAGTTTGAAGGTCAACACTCTCAATGCCATAAATGGCAGATGGTCCTTCGCCGGAAGGATATGAAACACCATTGCCCCGTTGATGGGGTTGTGGCTGATTGTCAACCATGTGTTGATGTTGCTGCTGTTGATTAGGGAAAGGATTATGAAGAACGGCAGGTGTTCGCCCGAAATCCTTATTGGCAATAAAATCGGTGCATTCCTGCAGCCGAGGACATTTGTATGTCAAGTGGTCCTCCGCACAGATTTTTCAAGGAAACTTCATGGGTTTATCCTTCCCTTTGTCATTTTTGGCAGCATTTTTCTGATTAGTGTTATTCTGATTATCCGACTGCTCTTCCGAAGAATATGAATTTTTCTTGTTCTTCTTATTTTTCCCGCTAGGTTTTTGTGAGGTTTGTACCAAATTTACCTCAGCAGTGGGAAGAGTAGTCATTTGTTGAGGGGCGGTGGCAGCCGAAGATATCTGGGAGGCTTGCCCCCGAGACTGCTTTGTGGCTACGCCAGAGATCGTGCCAACGAGACCATCGGCATGAGCTCCGGTTTTCTGAGTAGCCGGAGGATTTGGGTTTCCAGGGGCGTGGGGGAGAAAATCATACAACGTGCCAGATTTTGAGTAGATTAAATCTAAATGCTGGGCACGGTGAATGCATTGATCTTCTGTTACCACACCAGAAAGGCCAATGTCTTTAGCTATGTGGGGTAAGAGAGACTTTCAAAACCAATTGGCTAAGAGATGATCCGGAATTGGTGCTTTGACTAGCCTCCTCCTACGGCTCCATTCATGAATGTGATCGGAGATGTGGGTGGCGGTGTCTTGGCGGAGCGAGGTTAATAGTTCCGTTCTGGTTTCAAATCTAATTGGTAGTTGGAAGTTCTTTAGAAACTCCATTGCTAAAGCACCAAACGTATTGATGGTGGCACGTGGTAATTCAATGTACCACTTGGCAGCATTTCCTATAAGTGTGTGGGGAAACAGTCGAAGTCGAACACTATCATCTACCATGGAATTGGATATAGACCATAGGTGAAAGGTAGTGATGTGTGTGGCTGGGTCATCCCCTTGTTTCCCGTTGAACTTCGGGATGTCAGAAGGAATCTTATGCGGTACTGGAGGCCAAAGCGGGTTGTGATTGATGGGATCGTTAGTTATTTTATGGATATCGGGGATGTCCAAAGCTGCCAAGAATGGAAATTGTGGATTTGCCCCCGAATCTAACCAAGGAAGTATGGGCTGACTATTTAGACCATAGGGTCCACCCATCAATGTGTTACCAGGAGGATAAGTAGGACTTTGGTAAAAAATTCCTATAGGCGGAGGAGTAGGTACATACGGTTGTTGTCCAAAGGGCATGTTGTATTGCGGGGCAAACTGTTGGTTGCCCCCAGTATAAAAGTGCCCTCCCATTCCAGATGGAGGTTGGGGTTGGTTAGTCCAAATGGATGCAATAGAGTTTCCTGAAGGCATGCTACTACTTGCATAGTTTGGAAACGGCATAGACCCTACACCTATATTTGAACCACTTAAGGGAAGAGTATTAACAATAGGTTGTCCTATTTGTCCTAAGGATTGCAGAGGAAGTGAAATGTTCCTTGCTACCTGCATGCTGGTGACACTGCCCCATGCATAGAGGCCAAGGGGTTTGAACTCAGCAGAGGGTTCCAACCGAAAGGGTTGCTAAAAGGTACCAAAGTAGTCATACTCATGGGAGGAGCTACCATGGGTCCCAACGTGGTCACGGTAGGAGTAGATTCCGAAGGGTTCGGCAAGCTACTGACAGTTTTGATGACCATAGGGTTGGGAGTAGGTATATGTTGACTACTGGGGTTACCCAGTGATGGCATAGAACTGACCACCGACGGGGAGGATGGTGGCGAAACTGTGATGGTTGCCATTGGCATCGACCCTGTGGATGTCGGTGGTGAAATGGATGTTGGTGCGGCCGAAGACATATCTTGGCGTGGTGGAATCTGAATTATCATAGGCCTCAATGGATCAGTGAGCAGAGGATTGTAATGAGGTACAACCCCTTCAGTGAAAGGGTCCTCCAGAAATTCCAGATGATATGAGGCTATGTGATAATCAAGATTAGTCAGTGGATACTGCTCTTCCGTGGAAGGCATGGGTTCACCAAGGTTTAGTTCTTCCTCAATAGTTAGAGGAGGTAGACCTTGCTGTCGTCTAGACAGACGGCGTGGGTTGGGGGACGCCACGGTGACCTGCTTAATTTTAACAAATTTTAATAAATTGTGATGTATTATAAAGTCTCAGTGACAGTAACCACACACCTAAAAAAAAGAAAAGAAAAAAGGACTCTCTAAAATGAATCAGCAAGCAGCCAGAATAGGGTGCCTTGTCTGAGTACTACCATTTGCTGGTGATGAAATCCAGTATCACAATAGTATACATAGAGGGTTGGTCGAAAGTACAGTTATGGTCACTCTAGAGCTTCGCCCGAACCTCATACGATAGGTGTAAGCACTCTTGTGAAGACGAGTACCCTCCTAAAGACCGAAGATAGAGTGGGTCCATCTGTTTCAGGTACCAGGATAGCCCGTCCCAGTCACCTTGTTTAAGTCCCTAAAAAGTATGGCCACTAAAGATACCTCAAATCACAGACATCATTAGGGGGGTCCACGGTCAAGGACAATGTGCTATATGGGCAGAATACCTAGATCCCCGATCTAGTTTCGACATCCTCGAAGGGAACCCCAATATATAACACACCCACCAGATGCAGTTGAAGGCGGGCTACCTTCTTGTGCACCCAAGTGTTGTCTTGCTCTGAGCTCTGGTAAAGGAACGGTCCCGATAATATGAGTGCAGTAGGATTTCGCTCGTTAATGACTCTAGTTTCAAGTTTTGAGATCTTGGGTAGTTTTCTCACTGCTCCTAACCCAAGATCCTAGCCTGAAATACTGTTTGTGTGAGTTCAAAAAAGAGTTGATTGATTTTATTATCGCTTTATTCTTAGTGTACTTGATTATTAGTCTTGCGGAGGGGGAGTGGACGTATGAAATGTGATGAGACTCTAACTCAAGAAACCATGCAAAACATGCTCTAGATATTAAATTCGATGAAGAGTGTTTCTACAGGGAGAGGTTTCTTTTCAACATCCATGCACTAACATTCAAATAGCTCAGTTCAACTTTTAAATATTCAGACTTCTATCTACCTCTTTTAAACAGTCTATGAACTGAAAATTTCAGAATAAACTCAGCTAGATGCAGAAAAATAATAAAAAAAAAATTCCTCTTAAAAAGTAAATGCTTTGGACACTGACTTTTCAAACAAGAGAAACAATTAGAAATGCCAGCTTAGCAGACAAGAACAGGGATTCAGTCACCGAAAGGTACTGATGGCCAAAAAACTCTGCAACTAAAACACCATCACAATAGTGAACAACAAGGTTTTGGTTGAGTAACGCTCTGTCTGTGAGTAAAGACAGCGACTAACGAACTGTATTTAAGCAGAGACAGCATTATAATGCACTGGACAATCTACAGGGGTAGCGTTAGCCAGGGAAAAGTTCTTCAGTTGGTCAAACAGAAACATGATTGAACTCTGCGAGTGTTTGATATGTCTACTAGGCATAAAAAATGGTCGGAAGGGTCTGTGAACAGAGGAAAGAAGAGAGGAGGGAAGGAATAGTCCGGAAACTATGGGGAAACTCCCCAGCGGAGTCGCCAATTCTGCTATAGGGTAAACTGCTTGGGTTGTTGGTTTTTCGAATATCCCTCTCAGGGCTTTCCGGTGCCCGAGGCATACAGTAAGATTAGCTGTGTTGTTCACAAAGATGGCATGAGCATGTTCATATTAACTTAAAATAACTTGATGGAGTGCAAGAGAATTACCTCTTTGAAAATCTTGGAGTCCCTTGGAGAGCGCTAGGCAGCGAAACAAGAATCCTTCTTCACTAGCTCCAAATCTTAGTCCTGCAATTAGTCAAAGCACCCGTGTAATTTCTAACATAACATATATCCTATCATTCAAGTCAATATATAATGAACTTCTAAATTATACACATCTGAGCCATTCATATCATACTACGTAAATGTTCAAACAATAATGAAAATATTAAGTATTGAATGGACAAAACGAACACAGTTCTATTGATTTTGAAAGAAGGAGGATTACAACCGTCAGTTGTACCAAGCCCTCCTCAGTCCCCCAATCTCTTTTATCTCTGAAGTGAAGAAGTCCAAGTCAACAAGCTCTCTAGGAACCTCTTTGACTCTTGGCCTTCACAATATAACACTATTCTCTATTCCACAAGTATGCAAAAACCTTTAGCAATCCTTCGACCTTCAATTAAGAGCCTTCAGCTCCTTCTTATAGGAGAGGGAGAAAGCCATTGTTGCCTTTCTCTTTCCACTAGTTTGGAATGGAAAAAATTTAGATGTTTCTTTAATCTCTATGATTTTGCCTCCTTTGGAGTTTAGTCTTGTTATGGAAATGACCAATAATGAACTGGTGCTCTGCAGTTTCCTTTGTGAACTGACTCTCTTGTGAGGGAAAGCTGGAGATTCAAATCATTCTCCGCGGGCTTTTCCCAATTCAAATTTAAAACATGGGTAACGCTTCCCTTTAGTGTAAACAGAGCGTTTCCCTAGCCACTAACGCGACATATTCACTGCTTTACTCCGTTATAACGCTCTTGTTTTGTTATAGATAGGCTTTACCCTGGCAGAAATAGGTTTAATTTAGGTCTTTGTACTCCTTCCATATTTGTCTTCCCCTCTGAGCTGATGAGGAGGTATTTTGACCTGTAACATTCATCCAAATGATCAAGAAAGAGCAAGCGCTCTTCTGTGGCGCTGGTGCCAAGAAGGAGTTCAACAACGAGTTTGAGTGACAGAATTTCACACTCGATTGGAAGGACTACCTCTAGGCCGAATGCAAGTTGAAATGGCATGAAGCCTGTGGAAATTTTGACTAACATTCATTATGCCCATAACACGAAATACATGGTTTCCGACCAATTTAGGAATCATGGTTTTGAGGACGCCATTTACGGCTTCGACTTGACCATTAGCTTGAGGATAATAAGTTGATGATTGATCTTGACGAAAACCTAGCATGGATGTTAATTTGGTCATCATATGATTCTGAAAGTGGGATCCATGATCTGTGAAAATAGATAGGGGTACGCCGAACCAACAGATTACCTGATTGAAAAGGAAGAGAGTGGTAGTTTCACCATCAGCCTTAAAAGTGGGGATGGCTTCCGCCCATTTCATAAAATAGTCGACCGCAACCACGATGTAGTTGTGTCCATTTTTCGAAGTGGGATTGTAGGTGACGAAGTCAATTCCCCATTTAGCGAAAGGACCAATGGAGATAACTAGATGAAGGGGGGCAGGATGAGCAAGCATTTTCTTTGTGAAAATTTGACATGGATGGCACTTCTGGACCGCTGCAATGCAGTCTTTAAACAAAGTGGGAAAATAATAACCTGTGCATAGGACTTTTTGGGTAGTAGCTATGTGCGAAAGAATACCACCACACGCCTCTGTGTGGTAGTCATTCAAAACGCTTTCCACTTCTTTGAAAGTGAGACAACGTCGAAGAATAGTATCGATACCACGGTGATATAATGTATCATTTAGCACGAGGTAGTGCTTTGCCTGGTGGCAAATATGACGACGGTCATCGGATGTGAGAGTTAGCATTGGGTTTGTAGGTAGACCAAAATTTCTCTA
This sequence comes from Pinus albicaulis, assembly GCA_034641835.2. Classification (NCBI taxonomy): domain Eukaryota; kingdom Viridiplantae; phylum Streptophyta; class Pinopsida; order Pinales; family Pinaceae; genus Pinus; species Pinus albicaulis. Next base: position 479,934,597 of record CM076582.1, read on the forward strand.
TACCATGGGTCTGAAGAATTGACCAAGTGTACAGATTCATCAGGAAATGGATCATGAGCTACTTCTCCTGGGTCAATTCTGGGAAGGTCCGATAGTAATTCGACGAAGACAAAATCAAATTGTTGGAGGATTATGATCCATTTGGAATATTTTCCTCCAATAAATTTTCAAGAAAGGATGTGTCACATGGGGTTCTCCAAAGAAATAACCGTATTCTGATGCAGCAATATATAGTGTCGGAGTCGGGTGATGGCAAAAAATACTGCCAGAGAAAGTTTCTCCACATGTGAATAATGTAGTTCGGGTCTGATTATACCTTTTGGCAAGTAGTATATCACATGTTCACTGTTGTCATTGTGAACTTGAACCAGAACCATTCCAAGTGAGGATGGTGAGGCTGCCAGGTAGAGGAGAAAGTTGCGTGAGTAGTCGGGGCACTAAGGAGTGGGGTGGAAACAAGTGCATGTTTTAAAGCATCAAATTACCGTTAAGCTTGGTCATCCCACAAATATAGTGTTCCCTTCTTCAATAATCACATAAATCCTTTCATTATCTTGGCATAGTTAACAATGAATGGTCGATAAAAGTTTTCCTTCCCTTGCAAACGTTGGAGTTGGAGGATGGATTATGGTGTCGGTAATTCAACAATTGCTTTAACCTTATCGGGATCAACCCTAATCCTGTGCTTGGAGAAAATGAAACCTAACAGACGCTCGGACTCGACCATGAATACGCACTTATGAGGATTCAGACGTATATTGTAGAATCTACATCTAGCAAAAAATTCTTTCAGATGAGCAAGGTGATCAGGCCGTTTTTTGGAATGGGCCGGAAGGTCATCCAAGTAAGCCTGTACAATATGTTGAATGTCGTGGAAAGCATAGTCCATAGCCCACTGAATATTTTCCCCAACATTCTTTAGACCGAATGGGAGTTTAAGATATGAAAATGTGCCCCAAGGACAGATAAAGGCAGTTTTATGTTGGTCTTCTTTTTTAATCGCAATTTGGTTATAGCCCGAGAATCCATCCATGAAGGAAAAATGTTCGCATCCGGCACAATCGTCGAGAATCTGATCTATGAATGGCGTAGGATAATTGTCTTTGGGACAAGCGACATTCAAATCATGATAGTCAACACAAAATCGGATGGTGCCTTGTTTTTTATTGATGGAAACCGGATTGGAAACCCATTCCGTCAAAGGAAATAGATAGATGAAACCAGCGTTTAAAATTTTTTCTACCTCAATTTTGATGGCGGCCGCTTTGCGTGGGTGGACAGGCCTGAGTCGCTACCGAATTGGTTTGGTATTGTCATAAATATTGATTTCGTGCTCGACTATAGATGGATCTATGCTAGGCATTTCATCATAATAAAAAGAGAACACATCACGGAATTCCTTGAAAAGGGATGTGAAGCATGCAATTTCCTCAGGATTTCAATCTGCTCCAATCTGAATATTTTCCACGATACCCGTTTTGACTGAGATATCAATGAGCATTGTCTTAGAAATATTACCCATGTTCCCTTCTGAATCGATATTTTGAACAGTTGTTTAAGCAGAGGGAACCATCTCAGGTGGGTCAAAGGATGGGATTTCAGTATTTATCACGTCCGATTCGATCATCGAAGCGCGATGGTGAAACTCTCCCCAAGTTCGTTCTTCTGGAGACATGATCTCTCGAATAACTTCATCTGTAGTCAAGACTTGCTGTGATAGGTGGGAGGTTTGTACCTTTGGGTGAAACCATAGCAGTGGAGGGTTCATATGTAATTTGGATGGCTTGGTAGGCCAACTCGACTAGTGAGAGCGGCATCTGATCTCCATAGGAATCAATGTCTGAAGGTGTCGGGAGGATCCATGGGTCGATAAAGCCATCCAAAGTGGTCGATATCATTGCAACCATATTTGGGATCTCTGGTGGTGGGAGAGGAAAACAACCCAATAGGGAAGATGCCTTCAGGAGACCGATACCAATACTGACATAAGAGTCAGGAAAGCCTTCTAGTAGGGCTACAATGCTACTTGGTAATGTGGTATAATCAGGGGTGCAGAAGGACAACTTATCCACTGTGACTATTTTCCCATCCAATGGGAATAGGATGAGTCGGAAGACCGAAGAAACAATGTTGGTCATGGCATAAGACCAACTGCGACCGAGCAATAGATTATAGTCGAGATGGCAATCTATGACTTCAACATCCACGATTACCATTTTCCCACTCAGAGTGATGGGAAAGCTAGCAAGGTATTCTTTTGGGGGGAACTTGTGGCCATCAAAAGCTTTGAGGGAATTTGATGATGGTGTTAAGGTAGGAGAACCTAAAGTGATCCAACAAGCTTCTGACATAACGCAGGTCGAAGAACCTTCGTCAATGATAGTTCAATGGATTGGTCTCCCTTTCGACACAACCTGCACTTGGAATGTGAGTTGGTGTGAGAGGCGAGTCTGAGATTTTTCCATATCAAATATAGCTAGCATGGAATCTTGGGGGTCTATTCCACCAATGGCCGAAAGCAAGGCTTTCCTTTGTGCTGGACAAGTTTGCAATACTTCGAGAGCAGACATAGTTGATGGTGCCTGCGTCAAATCTTCTACAATGTTGTAGTTTTGAGCTACACATGCAGAGATTTTATGAGTCATGCGTCAAAGTGTCCCTTTGGGGGGATGAATCATGGGATCAATAGTAGTTTGTTCAATATACAGATCGTTGGGTAGCAATGGGGTTGAACTAGTACCAGGTTCTTGAGCATCGATGGTAGGATTTCCATAAATCTTGGCTCGTGTTTTAAGTTCAACACTCTCAATGCCATAAATGGCAGATGATCCTTCACCGGAAGGATGTGAACCACCATTTCCCCTTTGCTAGGGTTGTGGCGGGTTTTCAACCATGTGTTGGTGTTGCTGCTGTTGATTAGGGAAAGGATTATGAAGATTGGAAGGTGTTCACCCAAAATCTTTGTTTGCGATAAAATCAGTGCATTCCAATAGCCAAGGACATTTGTATGTCAAGTGGTGCTCTGCACAGATCTTGCAAGGAAATTTCATGGGTTTATCCATCCCTTTGTCATTTTTGGCAGCGTTTTTTGGTTTAGGATTATTCTGATTGTCCGACTGCTCTTCTGAAGAAGATGTCTTTTTCTTGTACTTCTTATTCTTTCCACTAGGTTTTTGTGAAGTTTGCACAAAATTTACCTCAGCGGTAGGAAGAGTAGTTGTTTGGTTAGGGGCGATGGTAGCCAAGGATGGCTGGGAGGTTTTCCCCCGAGATTGTTTTTCGGTTACGCCAGAGATTGTGCCAACGAGACTATCAGCGTGGGCTCCGGTTTTCTGAGTAGCGGGAGGATTTGGGTTACCAGGGGCATTGGGTTGTAAATCATATAGTGCGCCAGATTGTGAATAGATTAAATCCAACTGTTGGGCACAACGAATGCATTTATCTTCTGTAACCGCACCGGATAGGCCAATGTCTTTAGAGATGTGGGGTAAGAGAAACTTACAAAACCAATTAGATAGAAGATGATCTGGGATTGGCACTTTGACTAGCCTCCTCCTACGCCTCTATTCATGAATGTGATCAGAGATGTGGGTGGTGGTGTCTTGGCGCAGCGAGGTTAACAGTTTTGTTCTAGTTTCAAATATAATTGGTAATTGGAAGTTCTTTAGAAACTCCATCGCTAAAGCGCCAAAAGTATTTATGGCGGCACACGAAAATTCAATATACCACTTGGCGGAACTACCTATAAGGGTATGGGGAAATAGTCGAAGCTGGACACTATCATCCACCATGGAATTAGATATAGACCATAAATGAAAGGTGGTGATGTGTGCAGCTGGGTCTTCCCCTTATTTCCCATCGAACTTTGGGATGTCAGAAGGAATCTTGTGCGGTACTGGAGGCTAGAGTGGGTTGTGATTGATGGGGTCATTAGTCATTTTATATATGTCAGGAATGTCTAGAGCTACCAAAAATGGCAATTGCGAGTTTGATCCCTAATCTAACCAAGGAATTATTGGCTGACTATGTGGACCATAGGGTCTGCCCATCAATGTGTTACCAGTAGGATAAGTAGGAATTTGATAAAAATTTCCTATAGGTGGAGGGGTAGGGATATATGGTTGTTGTCCATAGTGCATATTGTATTGCGGGGCGAACGGTTGGCTGCCCCCAGTATAAAAGTGCCCTCCCATTCCAGATGGAGGTTGGGGTGGGTTAGTCCATATGGATGCAATAGAGCTTCCCAGAGGCATGCTGCTACTTGCATAGTTTGGCAACGACATAGACCCTACACTGATATTTAAACCACTTAAGGGAATAGTGTTAACAATAGGTTGTCCAGTTTATCCTAACGATTGCAGGGGTAGTGAAAGGTTCCCTGCTGTTTGCGTGCTGGTGACACTGCCCCCTGGTATGGTGGTCAAGGGGTTCGAACTCAGCAAAGGGTTCCAACCGAAAGGGTTGCTAAAAGGAACCGAAGTAGTCCCACTCGTGGGAGTAGAAACCGTAGGTCCCAACGTGGTCATGGTAGGAGTAGATCCCAAAGGACTCGGTGAGTTACTTACAGTTGTGATGACCATAGTGTTGGGACTAGGCATATGTTGACTATTGGGGTTACCAAGTGATGGCATAGAATTGACAACTGGCGGGGAGGATGGTGGCGAACCTGGGATGGTTGCCATTGGTATCAAGCCTGTGGATTCCGGTTGTGAAATCGATGTTTGTGTGGCCGAAGACATGTCTTGGCGTGGTGTAATCTGAATTAGCATAGTTGCCTACGGATCAGTGAGTGGAGGATTGAAATGAGGTATGACACCTTCTATGAAAGGGTCATCCAGAAATTCCGTGTGATATTAGGCTATGTGAAAATCAGGGTTTTTCAATGGAGACTGCTCTTCTGTAGAAGGCACGGGTTCACCAAGGTTCAGTTCTTCCTCAAGAGTCAGAGGAGGTAGACCTTTCTGTCGTTGAGATAGATGGCGTGGGTCGGATGATGCCACGGCGACCCGTTTATTTTTAAAAAAATTTAATAAATGGTGATGTATTATAAAGTCTTAGTGACAGTAACCACACACCTAAAAAAGAAAAAATAAAAAAGGACTCTCTAAAATCAATCAGCAAGCAGCCAGAATAGGGTGCCCTGTCTAAGTATTACCGTTTTCTGGTGATGAAATCCAGTATCACAATAGTATACAGAGAGGTTTGGTCGAAAGTATAGTTACGGTTACTCTAGACCTTCGCCTGAACCTCAGACGATAGGTGTAATCATTCTTGTGAAGACGAATACCCTCCTAAAGACCAAAGACAGAGTAGGTCCGTCTATTTCAGGTACTAGGAAAGCCTGTCCCAATCACCTTGTGTAAGTCCTTAAAAAGTATGGCCACTAAAGATACCTCAAATCATAGACATCATCAGGGGGGTCCATGGTCTAGGACAACATGCTATATGGGAAAAACACCTAGATCCTCGATCTAGTTTCGACATCCCCGAAGGGAACCCCAATATATAGAATGCCCATCATATGTAGTCAAAGGTGGGCTACCTTCTTGTGCACCCAAGTGTTGTCTCATCCTTAGCTCCAGTAAAGGATTGGTCCCAATAATATGAGTGCAGTAGGATTTCACTCGTTAATGACTCTAGTCTCAAGTTTTGAGATCTTGGGTGATTTTCTTACTTTTCCTAACCCAAGATCCTAGCCTGAGCTACTCTTGGTGTGAGCTCAGAAAAATTAACTTGATTGATTTTCTTATCGCTTGATTCTTAGTGTACTATATTATTAGTCTTGCGGAGGGGGAGTGGACATATGAAATGTAATGAGACTCTGACTCAAGAAACCATGCAAAAATATGCTCTAAATTTTCAATTCGATGAAGAGTATTTCTACAAGGAGAGGTTTATTTTCAACATCCATGCACTAACATTAAAATAGAAAATTTCAACCTTAAATATTCAGACATCTATTTACCTCATCTTAACAGTCTTTTAAACTGAAATTTTCAGAATTAATTCAGCTAGATGCAGAAAAACTAAAAAAAAAATTCTTCTCTAAAAAGTAAATGTTTTTGACACTAACTTTTCAAACAAGAGAAAATAAATAGAAATGCCAACTTAGTAAACAAGCACAGGGATTCAGTCAAGGAGGTATGCTGTTGGCCGAAAACTCTACAACCAAAAAGACAATCACAGGGGTGGAAAACAAATTTTGGCTGAGTAACGCACTATTTCTGAGTAAAGATAGTGTTAATCCAGGGACTAACGCATTTTCTTTAAGCAGAGACCATGTTATAACGCACTGGAACACCAACAAAGGTAGCGTTAGCCAGGGTAAAGTCCTTCAGATGGTCAAATAGGAACAATATTGAACTATGTGAGCTTTTGAAATGTCTACTGGGCATGAATACTTGTCAAAAGGGTTTGTGAATAGAGGAAAGAAGAAAGGGGGGAAGAGATAGTCCGGAAACTATGGGGAAGTCCCTAGTGGAGTCGCCAATTCTGCTATAGGGTAAAATTCTTGGGTTTTTGGTTCTCGAGTATCCCTCACAGGGCTTTCCGGTGCCCGAGGCAGACAGTAAGATTAGATGTACAGTTCACAAAGAAGATACACACATGTTCATATCAACTTAAACAACTTGATGGAATAGGATGGAAGATTACCTCTTTAATGATCTTGAATTTTTTTGGAGAGAACTAAGTAGCGAAGCAGGGATCCTCCTTCACCAGCTCCAAATCTCGACCCTGTGATCAATCAAAGCACCCGTGTAATCTCTACCACAACATTCATTTCTTATTAATTAAGTTAATATATGATAAACATTTAAACTATGCACATCTAAGCCATTCATCTCATGCTATATAAGTAATTGAATAACAATGACAATATCAATGCATAGAATGGACAAAAAAGATACAGTTCTATTGATTTATAAAAAGGAGGATTACAACGATTGGTTGTACCAAGCCCTCCTTAGCCTTCCAATATCTCTATCTCTCGATGTGGTGATGTCTTGATCAACAATTTCTCAATGAACCTCTTTGACTTTCAATCTTCACACTACAACAATAATGCTCTACTTCACAAGTATTCAAAACTTTGACAATCCTTCAACCTTGAACCAAAAGCCTTCAAATCCTTTTTATAGGAGATGGAGAGAGCAATCATTGCCTTTCTCCTTCCACCAGTTCTAAATAGAAAAAACCAAGATGTTTCCTCAACTTCCCATGATTTTTCCTTCCTTGAGAGTTCATTTGTTTTTGGCAAGGCCCAATAACAGCTAGGAGGGTTCGAAATCATTTGAATTGTAACATCTAGGTGTTAATACCTCAGCTGACTATTTTATTTAGATTAGTTAGGGTAGGTAGAAGTCGAATAGTTAGATTCGATCCATTTTTCATGTTCAGTTAGTTGAATTATTGTAATAAGGCATATGATTTTCTAAATGGTCCTCACAGAGGAACTGAATAGGAAAATGTTTCTATATATAAATGTAATCCCTCGGATGTATTAGGGGGGAGAAAAGGAGAGGAGTTTTTGAAATAAAGTCTCTGTGTTAACAATTGTTTCCAGTTAAACAATTTCTATGCTCGTTGGCCATTGTATTTCCTCGAACTGTTAATTGTGAAGAAATTGTTTAATAGTGAGATGATTGTACGCTGGTTCCGTGTGGAATCGTTGAATATGGGAGTTGTATAAGTCCACATTTCTTTGTCTATTTCCCTGTAATTGTTTGGATAAACCCTATGAAGAAATCCCGTGTGTAGGCGAGGTCTGGTAATAATGGTGAATCCTGCTTTACAAAGAGATGAATTCGTTTACTGTTAATTGAAGTTCGGAACCCTGACCTGAGTTAATGAATTAAAGGGATAGTGTAACCCAAATTAACCGTGGGCTGATCAATATACCAAAACCACGAACGGATTGCAAAGGCGGATTTCCCATATCGCACCGCTTTTGGTGAATAAGTGGTATTTCCTGGTTGGGGAGCGATTCCATAGAGTGTTCGACACATGGCAAGTGGACCCCCAGAAAACCACCATTTAACCCGTGCCATCGCACGTTATCGTTCGTACCAGGACGCCGAGCGATATTTCCGTGTGCCGTTGATTTGGGAATGGGCCATCGAACAGTGATCGCACGCTGGACTTGCCCGAAGTTTAATAGAAGAGCCCGGATCATATCGACAATGATCGACGGTGTAGATTCATTGCGGGAGGGGATGAGCCAGGGATTGCTACCGTACTTAGGAGCCTCCGCAATGACGTCATGGGGAAATTGATCGTAGAGGTGGGGTCCAAAGCCCAAGGTTTGTTATAAGCCATTCATTCAAAAAGCATGGAGTGTTAATATAAAGTGCGAAGGGTTATAACTTTAGTCCTAAAGTTCAGAGATAATATATATAAACAGGGAGATATAATTAACGTCTGAAAGTTGTGAAAGTATTTATTTGTCAATTTCTTTGAAATTGATAAATAAATTAAAAATAAGATTAAGAGCCACGTGGGGTGAACCAAAGGGAAATGCCGACAGAGCCACACTGTAGTTGACCATCTCTCCTTGGGGTCCAAAATTTTAGTTTTGTTGCATCATTTGTGGTATCAGAGTTGTTGTTTTCGAGTTGTTTTGTAGAGAGCTGACATGGCAATCCGAATTGGTAGAGGTGCTGGCAGAAGGAGACCTGTTGCCAATGCAGAGGTGTTGGAGATTTTGCAGAGGTTCGAAGCCAGAGTGGATGCCGTGGAGCGAAGATAGACTAGAGATCCTGAAGACATCAGCGAACCTGAAACAGAGGAAGCTAAAGAAAATTTTGAGATTCCTCCTGACATGAGGCTCCTTAGAACTGTTCTGGGGTCTGCAGTTAAGCCCAGAATCGAAGTGTCGAGTTATGTAGGGGGGCTGAATCCAGAAGAAATAGTGGACTGGATTAATGAATTGAACAAGTGCTTTGATTATGAAGAAATAAGCGAAGATGAAAAGTTCAAGTTTGCAGTGACAAAGCTTAAAGGACATGCTGCACTTTAGTGGGATGGAGTGCAGGCAGAAAGGAGGAGAGTTGGCAAGCAACCTATCAAGAGCTGGACCAGAATGATGGCCAAATTAAAAGGTAAATTCTTTCCTAGTGATTATCATCTAACATTGTATAATAAAATACAGAACCTGAGACAGAGGTTGCTGACAGTAAAAGATTACATAGAGGAATTCTATAGAGTAAGCATAAGGGCTGGGCAATTCCAAGACACACCAGAGAAGAATGCCAAATATGTGAATGGTCTCAAGCTGGAGATCCAAGATGAGATTGGTCTTCTGTCTCCTAAGACAGTGGAAGAGGCCTACCAGATGCCCTTGAAAGAAGAGGAGAAACTCCTGAGGAAATAGTCTACCAACAAGAGAGGTACTTTCCAAGGAAAGGGAAGTCAGGGTGGTAAAGGAAAGCCTACTACACCCAAGGATGGAGCTAACAGTAGCTCACCTCAGAATGCATCTACAGAGGATGATGCAAGGGGCAGAATGGGTTCTTATAGAGGAAAGGGAAGAGGAGACAGAGACAGAGGCAGAGGTATAGGATTGAGGTGTTATAGATGTCAGCAAGTGGGACATAAGAACTATGAATGTCCAGAGAATGTGGGTGTTGGTCCAAGGAATGTTGTTATTTCCCAGGCTGGAGAAGAGGCAGAAATTGAAGAAGAAATTCTTCCAGAGAGGGGAGAATCCTTGGTGGTAAATAAGGTCTTTTTGAAGCAAGCTAAAGAGGTCACTAAACCTGCACAAAGGAAGACTTTGTTTAGGAGCATATGCAAATTCCAAGGGAAATGTTATCAGCTAGTCGTTGATAGTGGCATCACAGACAATTTGGTTTCCACTGAGGTAATAAAAAAGTTGAAGTTGAAGACAAGGGAGCATCCAACTCCCTACAGGGTGTCTTGGTTGCATAAAGGGCACCAGCTGGTTGTAAAGGAGTAGTGTGAGATAGAGCTGCAAATGGGAAAATATAAAGACAAGGTCCTGTGTGATGTAATTCCCATGGATGTGTGTCATATACTACTGGGTAGACCTTGGCAATTTGACAGAGCAGCAGTGCATGATGGCAAGAAGAACACTTACAAGTTCTTCAAGGATGGGGTACATTATACATTGATACCCATGGAAGAAGGAGAGCCATCCAGCAGAGTGATTGATCCAAAGACCTTGTTGCTGAGCGGGAAGGAATATCTGCAGCAGATATAAGAAGAAGAGGTAAGCTTTGCTTTAGTTTGCAAACCTAAAGTAGTTCTTACTTCTACAAATATTTCTGATTTTCCAGTAGAAATCCAAGAGATGTTAGATGATTATTGTGACATTATTGTGGATGATTTACCTAATGAGATGCCACCTGTGAGAAAGATCAGCCATCAGATATATTTTATCCCTGGTTCAAATCTGCCAAATAAGGCAGCCTACAGAATGACTCCTAAAGAAAATGAGGAAATCAGGAGACAAGTACAGGAATTGGTGGACAAGGGGCTGATTAGAGAAAGTTTGAGTCCATGTGCAGTACCAGCAGTATTGAGCCCAAAGAAAGATGGAGGCTGGAGGATGTGTACTGATTCCCGAGCAATCAATAATATCACAATCAGGTACAGATTCCCTTTGCCCAGAGTTGAGGATTTGATGGACTGTTTGAGTAGTGCTAAATATTTTTCAAAGATATATTTAAAGAGTGGACACCATCAGATTATAATAAGAGAGGGTGACGAGTGGAAAACTGCCTTTAAAACAAATGAAGGACTATATGAATGGATGGTAATGCCTTTTGGGTTGTCAAATGCACCTAGTAATTTCATGAGACTTATGAATGAAGTATTGAAAGAATTCATTGGTAAATTTGTGATAGTGTATCTGGATGATATATTAGTTTTCAGCAGAACTAAAGAAGAGCATTTAAGGCATCTTAATCATGTCTTGAAGAAGCTGCACCAAGAGAAACTGCTAAAAAAATTAAAGAAATCCTCATTCATGAAAGAAGAGTTGGTGTATTTGGGTTTTTTTTTTTTCTGTAGAAGGATTGAAGATGGACCCAGAAAAGGTTAAGGCAATTGTGGAGTGGCCTTCACCTAGGAATGTCTTTGAGGTAAGAAGTTTCCAGGGACTTGCTATTTTTTACAGAAAGTTTATAACAAACTTCAGTAAGATCAATGCACCCATAATTGAGACAATAAAGAAGAGAGAAAAACCATTTAAGTGGACTGTTGAAGCAGAAAGAAATTTTAAAGTTTTGAAGAAAAAGATAACTGAAAAGCCTGTGTTGATTCTGCCTAATTTTAAAAAACCATTTCAAGTAAAATGTGATGCCAGTGGAGAGGCCATTGGAGCTGTGTTGAGTCAGGATGATAGGCCTGTGGCATGTTTCATTGAAAATCTGAATGACACCAGAAGAAAGTATTCCTCTTATGAGAAGGAATTCTATGCAATTGTTCAGGCGCTGAAGAAATGGAGACATTACTTGATGTCCAGGGAATTTGTATTGTACTCTGACAATCATGCTTTGCAGTATATTGTACAGTAGCCCAAGTTGAAACATAAGCATGCTAAATGGGTTGAGTATCTCCAAGGTTTTAATTTTGTTTTGAAACATATAAGTGGTCAAGCTAATAAAGTAGTTGATTCTTTGAGTAGGAGGCACATGCTTGTTCAAGAAACAAATTTTAAAGTTGTAGGATTTGATTTTCTCAAAGAATTGTATAAAACAGATCCAGATTTTAAAGAAGCATTTGAGGCATGTAGTAACCCTGTTTTAACAGATAGAAGCCAATGGCTGGATTATTTCCTATAGGAGGACTTGTTATTCAAAAGAAGCCAACTGTGTGTACCAAGATGTTCCATGAGGGAAAATTTGATCAAAGAGAAGCATAGTGGTGGACTTGTTGGACACTTTGGTATTGATAAGACTTATGAGCAGCTGAGCCACATCTATTTCTGGCCCAGGATGAGAACAGAAGTAGATAAGTTTGTGAAGAATTGCAAGATCTATCAATATGCTAAAGGAAGGAGCCAGAATGCAGGATTATACACTCCCTTGCCTATTCCAGACAGGCCTTGGGACATGGTGAGTATGGATTTTGTTCTAGGATTTCCCAAGACTCAGAGAGGGAATGATGCAGTCCTTTTTGTAGTGGACAGATTCTCCAAGATGGCACATTTTATTCCATGCTATAAAACTAGTGATGCCACCCATGTTGCTAACTTGTTTTTCAAAGAAGTTGTTAGATTGCATGGGTTGCCCAAGAGTATTGTTTCAGACAGAGACACCAGATTTGTGGGTCACTTTTGGAGGACATTGTGGAAGAAACTTGGTACCAAACTGAGTTTCATCTCAGCTTATCATCCTCAGACTGATGGACAAACTGAGGTAGTGAATAGGAGTCCGGGAAATTTGTTGAGAAGTCTTGCAGGAGAGCATCCCAAGCAGTGGGATCATATTTTGCCTCAGGCAGAATATGCATATAATGACTCACCAAACAGAAGCACATGGCAGATTCCATTCCATATTGTTTATGGAATGCACCCCAGAGGAATATCAGAGTTAAGAAATCTGGGAAAGGCAGAGCTAAGGAGCGCAGATGGTGAGGAATTTGCTTCAGAGATCCAGGCCATACATGAACAAGTGAAACAACAACTACAAGGCAGCAGCATCAGATACAAGAGCAGAGCAGACTTGAGCAGAAAAGAAGTTCATTTTGAAGTAGCAGATCAGGTCTTGGCACACTTGAGAAAGGAGATATTCCCAAAGAAGCAGTATAACAAATTGAAGTTAAAAAATATTGGGCCATGTAAGATACTTAGAAATTTTTATGCAAATGCTTATTGGATTGAATTTCCACCTGATGTTGGAATATCTCCTATCTTTAATGTTGCAGATTTGTACAAGTATGAAGGTGATGGTGTAGAAGAAAGAGCAGTAGACAGGGAACAGATTGAGTGGAAGGAACAACTACCTCCAGCACAACCATTGCAACCATAGAAGATATTGGATAAGAGACCATTCAGAAGGACCAGAGGACAAGAGTACTTTCAGTACTTGATCAAATGGAAGGAAAAGCCAGAGGAAGATGCCACTTGGATGACTGAAGGAATTTTTCAGAATATAGGCAGATCAATGGACGAGCTCATGAACAGGAGTCCATGAAGAAAATTTCCCTCGGGAGTATGATGCAGGGGCATTAGACACTAGCCAACAATGTAGGAGGTTTTGTCCACATGTTGTGGCTAGGAGGGTTCGAAACCATTTGAATTGTAACAGCTAGGTGTCAATACCTCAGCTGACTGTTTTATTTAGATCAGTTAGGGTAGGTAGAAGTCGAATAGTTAGATTCGATCCATTTGTCATGTTCAGTTAGTTGAATTATTGTAATAAGGCGTTTGATTTTCTAAACGGTCCTCGCAGAGGAACCGAACAAACAAATTTTTCTGTATATAAATGTAATCCCTCGGATGTATTAGAGGGAAGAAAAGGAGAGGAGTTTCTGAAATAAAGTCTCTGTGTTAACAATTTTTTCCACTTAAACAATTTTTGTGCTCGTTGGCCATTGTATTTCCTCGAATTGTTAATTGTGAAGAAATTGTTTAATAGTGAGATGATTGTATGCTGGTTCCGTGTGGAATAATTGAATATGGGAGTTGTATAAGTCTGCATTTCTCTGTCTATTTCCCTGTAATTGTTTGGATAAACCCTATGAAGAAATCCCGTGTGTAGGCGAGGTTTGGTAATAATGGTGAATCCCGCTTTACAAAGAGATGAATTTGTTTACTGTTAATTGAAGTTCAAAACCCTGACCTGAGTTAATGAATTAAAGGGAGAGTGTAACCTGACTTAACCGTGGGTTGATCACTGTACCGAAACCACGAACAGATTGCAAAGGAGGATTGCCTATATCGCACCGCTTTTGGTGAATAAGTGGTATTTCCTGGTTGGGGAGCGATTCCATAGAGTGTTCGACGCGTGGCAAGTGGACCCCCGGAAAACCACCATTTAACCCACGCCATCGCACGTTATCGTTCGTACCAGGACGCCAAGTGATATTTCCGTGTGCCGTTGATTTGGGAAGGGGCCATCGAATGATGATCGCACGCTGGACTTGCCTAAAGTTTAATAAAAGAGCCCGGATCATATTGAAAATGATCGACGGTGTAGATTCATTGCGGGAGGGGACGAGCCAGGGATTGCCGCCATACTCAGGAACCTCCGCAATGACGTCATGGGGCAATTGATCGTAGAGGTGGGGTCCAGAGCCAAATTTTTGTTATAAGCCATTCATTCAAAAAGCGTGGAGTGTTAATATAAAGTGTGAAGGGTTATAACTTTAGTCCTAAAGTTCGGAGATAATATATATAAACCGGGAGATAGAATTAACGTCTGAAAGTTGTGAAAGTATTTATTTGTCAATTTCTTTGAAATTGATAAATAAATTAAAAAGAATATTAAGAGCCACGTGGGGTGAACCAAAGGGAAATTCTGACAGAGCCACACTGTAGTTGACCATCTCTCCTTGGGGTCCAAAATTTCAGTTTTGTTGCGTTACCTCTAGTCTAAACAGAGCGTTGCCCTAGCCACTAATGCGGCCTTTTGATTGATCAGGTGCGTTATAATGCTCTTTTACTGTTATAGGGGTGAGTTACCTTGGCAGAAGTAGGTTTAGTTTAGGTATTTGTATTCCTTCCATATTTATATTCTCCTCTGAGCTGATGACGAGGTTTTTTGACCTGTAACATCCTCATGTTAGGGAGAATTACTAATTGAGAGTGTAGAAAGATATACTAGCATAAGACTATGGAAATGAATTGTGTGATAATATGTTTGAATAGGAGATGTCCAGGCCTTCATTGCATAGACAAACCATGTTAGCTTCCAGAGTAGATATTTCCATCAAAGTTTCAAAGGATCACCATATTAGTAATATCACTGCTTTTTTCCTTTTCTAGTGCCAATTCCTTTCCAACAATGGTTTTTATGACAAGGATGTGTAAAGTGTAAGTGGATATTTGAAAATAGATCATCACAAGTAAGAAAAATACATGCTTAGAAAAGAAATCATCCATTCCATTTGATTGAGCAACAACTGTTCAATTGGATTGGACAACAGTTGTTCAACAACAAAAATAAAATCACGCAAAAACATGGTCATTCAATTGAATTGAACAATAGTCGTTCAATTTGATAGAACAACATTTGTTTAATTGGATTGAACAACATATGTTCAAAGGTTTGAACAACAACAAATAAACACACAAAAATACGACCGTTCAATTGAATTGAACAATAGATGTTCAATTCGATTGAACAACAGTTGTTCAATTCAATTGAACAGCAGCCATTCAAAGGTTTGAATAGAAAAAAATAAACACACAAAAATACAGTCGTTAAATTGAATTGAACAATGGTTTTTCAATTAGATTGAACAAAAATTGTCCAATTGGATTGAAAAGCAGCCGTTCAAAGGTTTGAACAGAAAAAATAAACACAAAAGAAAATATAAGAGAAAAATAATGTAGCTGTGAGTATGAAGAAGAGATGTAATGTACAACTAGGAGAAAAACTATAAATTGCAGGAAACATACATACAGTATTTACAAGAGGAAATAGAAAATTTTCATGAACTTAAAGCTGTGGGGCCATCACCCCTTGCAGCTAAAATTTGTATGGTGGGATCGTCACGTGCCTACTAGAAAAAATACTCTTTTGTAAGTGGTTTATGATATAGGCGCACCTAGTGTCCATCAACTCGGAAGGTAGAGCCAGATCCATATATGGTAGTTAATGTAATGGTACCATTGTTGTGTACTTCCTGAATCTTGTATGGACCAAGCTACCTTGTTTATAACTTACCTGGGAAGTATTGGAATCTAGAGTCGTAGAGGAGTGCCCAATCTCCTTTCTAGAATATATTCTTTTTCATGAGGTTTTCATGCCACTTACCTCGCTTTTGTTGAATAATTGTAGTGCACTACAGAGCAAGTAGTCGTGCTTCATCCAATTCATTTATTTTTTAGAGTCTTCTAATCTAGGCCTCCGTCAAATTTAGCCCCACTTCCTGGGTTGTTCTTAAAGTCTTTATTTCAAATTCAATAGGAAAAATTGGTTCCCTTCCAAATACCATATGGTACGGGGAATATCAAGTGGTGTTTTGCCATGTTTTGCGGTAAACCCACAAGGCCTCTGGTAGTCTAGTTGCCCATTCCCGGCGATGTGTTGAGACTGTTTTAGTGAGAATTTCCTCAAGGAATTTTTTGGTGCTTTCAACTTGCCCATTCTCCTATGGGTGGAAGGGAGAGGTGACTCTATGGGTGACATGGTGGTTCTTCAGAGTGATCATAATTTTATTTCCCACAAACTGTGCCCCTCCATAAGTTATCACTTCTCGAGGTAAGCCATATCGGACAAATAGCTCAAAAAGAAAATTGATCACAAATTCTTCTATAGCTCATGATAAAGCCATTGTTTCTACCCACTTTGTCACATAATCTGTGGCAACCAGTATGTAGGTCTTCTAATTTGACAACGGGTTAAATGGTCCAACAAATTCCAGTGCCCATTGTTCAAAAGGTTCCACTACTAACTATGGTTGTAATGGCATTTCCTTAGCTTGGCTAGGGTGGCCTATTCTTTGGAAACTATCGCAAGCTTGGACATATTTCTTGGCATATTTAAAAATTGTAGGCCAATAATAACCCATTTTCAATACTTTGTGCCCCATCCTACAATTTTCAAAATGGCCACGACATGGTTCATCATGACAGGCCCTTAGGATTTCATGAATCTCATCTTCTCGGATGTATCTACGTATATGCATATCTCCTCCTATATGAAAATGATATGCACTGATCCAAGAGAATATAACACTGCGTTGAACAATCAGCTTCTGTTCCTTTGATGTCAAGTGTCTTGGCAGCTTTCCTACTGCCAGGCAATTCACTACATTTGTGTACCAGGGTGTTTTTACTGCTACAACGAAAAAATTCTCATTAGGGAACTAATCGTCCAGCACTAGTGGGTCATTTGACTTTGAAACTCTAGACAAGAAATCTACAACTACGTTCTCCTTCCCTTGTCTGTCTTTGATAGTTATGTCAAACTCCTGTAAAAGCAAAAACCGACGAGTCACTCTTCCATTTGTAATAGGTTTATTGACTAAGTATCTAATGGCAGAGTGATCGGTGTATAGGAATACTTAATAGTCAATTATATAATGTCTAAATTTATTAATAGCATAAATGATAGCCAAGAACTCCTTTTCGGTCACTATATAGTTTAATTCGGCAGGAGCGAGATTCTTTTTGATATAGTAAATAGCATAGGGTTTTTTGTCTTCTTCTTGATCGAGAACTGCCCCTATCGTTGTGCCATATGCATCTGAGGAAATGTGAAAGGGCAGATCCCAATTGGGGCCGCGTAATACTGGTGTAGTCGAGACTAGTTTCTTCAAATCTAAAAAAGCAATGTCACATTTATCAAACCAATGGAATTCAACATTTCTAGTTAATGCATACAAGGGCACAACAATTTGTGAGAAATTATTTATAAACCTATGGTAGTACCCTGCATACCCAAGAAAACTACGTACCTCTCTCTGAGTACAAGGTGTGGCTAATAAAATAATTACCCCTATCTTTGTCGGATATACCTGTATTCCAGCTGCAGAGATGTAATGCCCTAGGATTACTCCTTCAGTCATCATCATGTGACATTTTTCTTTGCTAAAACAAAATCTAGTAGCAATACATCATTCCAATACTTTTTCTAGTGTTTGCAGTGCTTGATCAAAATGATCTCCATATGGATTAAAGTCATCCATGTAAATTTCGAGTCCTTCATTTATTCAATCAGAAAAAATTTGAGTATGGCTCTTTGAAAAGTTGTTGGGGCATTGCATAACCCGAATGGTAATACCCTATAGGAAAATGTACCCCATGGGCAGGTAAATTTTGTTTTATCATGTTCTTCAGGGGATATCTGGATTTGATTGTAACCACTGAACCCATCAAGGAAAGAGAAGAATCGCTTTCCTTCTAATGTATCAAGGACCCAATCAATAAAAGGGAGGGGGAAGTGGTCTTTCTGTGTTGCTTTATTCAATTCTCTGTAATCCACACAGATTTCCCACTTCCCATTCTTCTTAGGAACGATTACTAAAGGAGAGACCCATTTGTTTTCTCAAATAGGACAAATGAAGTTTACATCAAGCAGCTTTTGCAATTAATCTTTTACAATGTCTTTCAGATGCGGGTTTAACCTCTACAGAGGCTACCGAATAGGTCGAGCATCCTTGTCAGTATAAATGTGATGCGTGCATAGCTGAGGATCTATACCCTTCATGTCTGGGTGGTCCCAAGAAAATTCTCCCTTATATTTCTGTAAAAATTTAATGAGCCTTTTATGTTGGTTACTATTCAGACTACTATTGATATTTAAAACCTTCCTTAGCTCAATTTCAATTGGTATGATATTGTGAACAACATACATGGGTATGCGATGATTATCAATGTCTGTCAAGGGGTCTTCTTGTGCTTAATTATCAAGAACTGATTTTAACATTTGGCATTTTAAATTTTCAGAAGAAGATGGTTGATTCATGAAGTTATTGATTACATCATCTTCAGTTTGATCTTTGAATTCGATTGATTCAACTATTGTCAGTGGTGAAAAGATGTTTTTTTCCTAGTATGTATGTGGTTTTTTGTGAATATTTATAGTGGGAAGACTTTGTTTGGCAGGCGGGTATATGAAAATAGTTTTTATGCATCACCTTTAGCAATGGTCATGCTACCTGTCCGATATACTATGTAAGCATTGACTATTGCTAACCAAGTTCGTCCCAGTATCATGGGGTGTCCATCTAACCTAATTTTTGGGTTAATAACTAAAATATCTACCGGATACTCCCATGAGTCCACAGAAACCAGCATGTCCTATAATATTCCTTCTGGTTTGATAACAGATCTGTCAACAAGTTCCAGCAAGGTAGATGTGGGTTCTAACATTGTTATAACTAAATTCTCATAGGTTTCTGTAGTTAATATGTTTATGGCCTCCCCCAAATCAATTATTGTGTTCGAAAAGGAGTGTCCAAAGATTTTTACAGTAACTATGGGGTTCCCTGGATCCTCATATTTTACTGGTGTTTCTTTACCCAAGAGTAAGTCTGACAGTGCTCCCACTACATGAAAATTTGGTATAGTTTTTTCTTTCCTCACCTGTTTTTTTCCACACAACTCTTTAATTGTCTTGGCATAGATAAGGACGTCCTATATAGCCTGCAGAAGAGGAATTTTAATTCAAAAGTTTTTTAATTCCCCTAGGAGATCAAAATCTAAAGAGACTATTGCTTTAGGAAATTTTAATCTCTCAGGGAATGGAGGGGAGGAAATAATAAGGTTTTCAATGTCTTTTTGGTCAAATGTGTCCCTCCCCCGCTCTATCTCTATTTCTATCATAGTTAATTGCTTAGGCTCTGTCATAATTTCAGACTCAAGTTGTGGCAGGGTTGTATCTTATTTAGGTGAAATAACACATCTTGATCTCTACCTAAGTTCATTACATTGCTTCTATTCAGTTTTGGGGTTTGGGTTTTCGACAATCTGGATCAACTGAACCAGTCTGTTATTGGGATTAGGATTGGGTTGAGCTGGCAGTTGAGGACGCATGATGGGATGAGGATTGTGTTGGACTGGGTATGGGGTTGGTAATGTAGGTTGATTCTGAGCCCCTATCCCCATTGATTAATTGGTCATTCCTAGGGGTCGCTGCTAGTTTTGAGACCAATTTGTATTCTGTGAAACGAAGGCAGGGCACTGGAACTGATATGGATTATTTTTCGTAGTAAAGGGAAGAAAAACGAAAAATTGAAAAAATATTACCTAAAGATGGTTCTGTTGGCCAAGGACGCATGGAAAGTGATTGGGTTTTAGAGGAAGAAAAAGGTGATTTTCTCTGCCATGTTGTTGCAGGGTTTTGTTGATGAAAATTGTGGAGAAGAAAAGAACTGAGGCAGGTCTTGTGGCATACCTGGTCATGATTTCCATTGTTGACGTTGATTCGTTAGATAGACTGGTTATTTCTCTTCTTCTGCATCCTTAAAAACTTCTTTCAACCCCGGAAGTGAAGGGAAATGGTCAGTGGCGTGGTCCTTGGTACAAATATTGCATGTCTGGACCATGTTTAATGGACATTCCCACTAGTTGTGCTTCTTCCGACAGCATGGACAAAAAATAGCCAAGTTTTTTTCTGCTATAGATTCCTTCTTCTTGTCTTGTAGGACATCTATCTACATTGTCAGAGTGCCCAAGATATCAGTATTAAAATCTTCTAAAGTACTACCGAATTCTGATCTAGTCACGTTGCCACCAGGCTGTTTATAATTCCTTGTAGCAGAGACTTGTCCGGTTGGCCTACTTTGCATACTACCTCGAGAACACTTGATGAAAAATGAAATAATGTCATCATATTCTTCTTGATATATTTCCCTTTTCCCATTATATTAAGTTTTTTGACCCATTCTTATTTCATTCCCTTAATCATTGTTGCTTTTAAGATATCTTTAGACAGTGTAGTATATGGAGATCTTTGCAAATTATATTGAAATATTTCAATGTATTCTAGTAGTGTCTCATGAGTCATTGTCTCTTGCAAACATATTTAAGATTTTTTCTTTTAGTTCTCGAGTCCAATAGTAGTCTTGATAATTTTTAATAAAAGAGTTTTTCATATGATCCCAACTATTAATGGTTCCTCCACCGAGCACCATAAACCAATATAATGTTGTTCCTTTCAAAGTAGAGGGAAATAATTTCATTTTATGAGGGTAAGTGGTCTATTCATATCCCCTAAATAAGACATCAAATTCAAATAAGAATGCATCTGGATCTTCTGAGGTCAGTCCATGGAAGGTGGGGATTTTTTGTAATGGAATGGCTTTCATAGGGGCATTTGCAGCTGGATCAGCAATGGGATACTCCAATGTTGATGTTTGCCTCTGTTTTTGGTTTTTTCCATTTGATCAAAGATATGCCAGTAATCTTTAGGGATTTATTGTTCTGGGGGAATATTCTGAGTGGAATTAGGGTCTGGATTTGGAGGAAGCCTTACAACAGTTCCCCGATTTGGCATACTCAGTGTCTCTGTCTCAACCACTCTCTCAGGGGATCTAGGCTCTAGAGTTTTTACTTGTACTACAATGTTGGTTTCTCCCTCTCCTTTTTGCAAATTGCAAGAATTTACCTCTCTCTCGAAGGGTCAGTACTTACATGTTCAGCAGTCTCAAGGATTTGTTGAGACCCTTCTGTTTCATTGTGAATTTCAACGTGGGCTGCATATGGTGAGGATGCTACCTGAGGGAGTGTAGTAGGAATCTGAGTATGAATGGTTATGGGTCCTACGGATGCCTGGGATTCAGCCTTCTTAATGATTTCATCTATATATGTTGTTCTGTCAAGGACCACTGATCCTTTGGTTTTTGTGAATTTACGTGGGGGATTTTTATCTAATTCTATCCTTTTCTTCCTATCCATAAAACAAGGACACCTATCCTACTAATATATGCACAATTGTTGAGAAGTGGGCTGGAGAGAAAGCATTTTTCTTCCTGGTACGTAGGTTCTTACCTCTCGTTTTCAAAGCCCAATTATTTCACTGTAAAAGGAAAAAGAAATAAAGGATATCACTCTTAAACACTCTCCCCAGAAACGACGCCAAAATGTTGGGTAATAAAGGTGACTATTTAGAGGTAACCTTAATTCTTTTCGTTAATTATCAACCCAAGGCAAGTCTTGTTATTTCAAGAGTGTAAGAAAAATATATGCAAGTGACATCGGAGGTTAACTACTATAAATCGTCATAAGGAAGATTGCTTGATTCTCGAAGTTCAATCAAACCAACCTGGAAGTGAATTATGAATAGTTTCGGACTATTCAAAGGAGCTAACTCTGTACTAATATTATGCAGGAATAACTACTCAAGACTGAAAATAATAAATTGCAATTGAACATCACGCTTTGATGAATTGAAAAACAACCTTAATGAATTGAAAAACAATTCTAATAGATTGAACAACAATCAATTATTCTAGATTTTGCAATGGAATTCTCTTTTAATCAACTATTAACATCCTTTTGAATTAAAAATCAACCAAACACTCACAATGATGATGAAAAGATCCAAATGTTAACTATATGTAGAATTGAACAAAAATCGTGCTAAAACTAATCTGACAATTGTAGAAGTAGTGATTTAGATAAGAGGACATGAATGGTAAACTAGTCTAGTGAAAAGGAAGCTATAACATATAACGCTCGCAATTAACCATTAAATGATATATTATGAGACACAATACATAACTGGAAACGCAAATTCTGTAAATAAACGTATGTAATATTCCCAATTAGTCATGAGCTAATTGGAATATTCATTTTTGTTTTACTACTTTTTTTAAAGAATAAGAGGGCAAAGGAGGTCCATATTTCTCCTTAATCATGAATAAATCAATGCCAAATGTGAAAGAGACAAATCTTGGAAGCTTAATTGAAGCACCCTTGGTGTGAAAGGGGTTGGATCACTTTGACTAGGTCAAGGTTGACCAAATCTATAGCGATGTCATGGAGGAGTGGCCATCAATGAGAGACAGCACAATTTTAGATGGAGATGCATTATGTGAATGTAGTGATATTTTTGGTTGGGACTTAGGGTTTGAAAGCCCATATTATATTTAAGGAAGAGGATGGCAGCCATATGGAGGTTTTTTATGGATATGATATTTATGAATATATGGTCTATTTAGACATATATCTTTCTCTTGTTGTTTAGCTGAGATAGAGTGTTGTTTAGCACAGGGTGTTCCTGATTGGGAATCCCACCTCTTCCATTGAGGAAATCTTGGAGGAGTGTTTCACTACATTGTACACTATCTACCTTAAGTCCAAGATTCTCCTTTCAACTACAGTGCAGATCATGTTGAGGGTTTGGTTGTTTTTGCAAGCTACAACAAGTGGAGACTAGATCTCTAGATATAGTACATTTCAGTGCTCCCTTTCAATGGAGGAGGTTTCCACTTCATTAGGAGGACATTATTGGAGGGCTTTGAGCTCATTTTCAAATCTTGGAATCATGCCAACCTTATTTTGATCCCTACAATGCATTTTTACTTCCAGATCTGTGTTATTTCTGTAGGAGGAGTTGTTGGGTGGTTTAGCACACCATTTTGAGAGTTGATTTTCTAGTGATGGGGATATACCCTTCACTTTGAGGATCTATTGGAAGAGAATATTTTATTGATCATATTAGATCAGCCACACTTTCCATATCTATATTTTTCAGTAGATCTGTATTTTTAGATCTCAGATGTACAACTTGTACTTGGTGTTTTGTTGAAAACCCTTGAGGGTTTCTTTAGAGGAGCTTATATAGTGCATGGATCTGATATAGATCTAACTTTTGGGGAAAATATCAGCTCTAGATCTGATTTATAATCTACTATTACTTCACATCCAATAAAATAACGCTATAAGGGTTTTCCAGCTTTTATTTATGATTGCAACACCCCTTATTGAGGCATTTTATCCATTGGAGGCTTGTATTTCCTGTTATGTATCTTATGGGCAATCGTTTACACATATTGTGCTACTATAATAACATATGAAAGGTCTCCATATTGGCCTCTTGCGTTAAAAATTATGATATGTGTTATTGTTCCATCATTTTGCACTATATTCCTACTTTTCCCATTTGGGAATATTACAGTGGTATCAGAGCATAATCTTGGCATGGCCTGTGCATTCTAAAATAAAAAAAACCCTATATATCATTTGAAGAAGGAGAGCCTCTTATTGACAGAGAGAAGAGTTATCAAAAGATAAGACACATAAGGTTTGATTATACTGATGAAAAATAATACAAGGGTAAAACCCCTTTATCTGGAGGTGAAGATGAATAGAAGGAGTTCCCTAAGATCCTTCTTAGAGCCATGAAAGACATTGCTAGAGATATCAAAGAGATGATAATGGAAAAATTCAAGGAATCGCCAAAAGGATTTCATAATGGAGAAGGCTCTGGCATGTCTCATCACTGGAATGATCAACTAGTGCATCAACCACAAGTTTCCCAATGCTCTACTATGCCTACATTTTTGGCTGTGGGAAATGAAGGGTTTCAGGAGCAAGAATCCCTTCAAGACTGTTTTATGGAGTATTAATCTGAAACTCAGAGGTTCGAATATCACTTGAGTTTTTGGGAGTTTTTCCAAGTCAAGGAATATAGAAGACCAAGGCATCATCATAGAGGTGGTGGATTCATTCAGAATCATGATCAACACCACACTATGGGCAGATTATTTTTACCAAATTTTTATGGGTCATCCAAGTGTACTGCCAAATCTTGGGTAGAAAAACTTGACATCTACTTTTAGTTGAACAAGGTTCCAGAAATGGAAGCCATTAATATTTCTACACTGCACCTTGAGGATGAAGCACATGACTAGTGGTTCCATGGCTTGTCTACATTAGGTCATGCCAATGTGACTTCTTATTCAGAGTTCACTAGAAATTTGGTGAAAAGATTTGATAGAAGAGATCCTGAATCACCATTCATGAGCCTTTCAAAGTTGAAACAATTAGGTAATGTAGTATCTTACATCTCTGAATTTTTAAGACTTTCTGTTATAGTTCTTGATTTGTCTGTAGCAAGAATGGTGTACGTGTTCATTGATGGATTATATGAACCTCTTCATCGGTTGATTAATTATACCAAGACCACTTCCCTACATGATGCTATTGAAATGGATAGAGACCTTCAAGATGCATTGCCAAAAGCAAAGGCAACATTTCAACATAAGCCCTCTTTTCCGTCAATGGGAAAAGAAGAAAAGGTTTCTCCTTCAAAGGAGAGCTCATATAAAAAACCTCTTGGTGATGATGTCCTGAGAGATCTAAGAAGAATGAAGATTTTATTCACTTTCCAAGAATCATGGGCACCTAGACATAGATGTGCAGCTAGAAAAGAACATTACATAGAGGTCCTCTCAAATGATGAGGAGGAAGAAGAAGATGAACCAAGAAGAGGTCACAGCGTTGACACTACAGGCAGAGAACCAACACCATCAGGAGATGGGAATGGAGCATTTTCTCCTATTGGAGTGGCTCCTGCATATTTGAGAGGATTAATTAAGTACTTGACCTTAAGAGTTGAAGGTTCCATCTTGAATCAAAGGGTTTCTGTTTTGGTTGATAGTGGGCCTACCCACATTTTTATTGATGCCCAACTAGTGCAGAGGAGGTAGATACCCACTGATGCTTTTGAGGGATTCTCTATTTTGGTCCCAGGAGATAGAACAATGCAATGCATGCATTATTTCCCATCATTATTAGTCGCCATGGTAATATATACATTGATTGATCACTTCTTTGTAGTTGACATACCTAACACCAATGTGATATTGGGTGTCCAATGGTTGATTACTTTGGGGAAAGTCACCACTGATTGGGAGGCTTTGCAAATGGAATGGGTGGAAAAAAAGAGTGGTAAGACTCAAATGATCAAAGGCATGCATACATATCCCTCACATACAACTTCGACATAGAAATCAGAGATGGATTTGCACAGTGGAAGTAAGGACCTTAAATTCCCATCTATTATGCTCATGAGGTTGTTACATGGGACACTATTATCTAGTGGAAAACCACCTGGTAGGCCACCTAATCCAGATTTGGTGAGTTATCTCACATCACGATGCTCCAGGCATAGACCCAGGAGGGATGGGAGCATTAGAAGGCAATAATACAATGCTGGGAGTCTTGTGTAGGCTCAAGGAGGAGGGATATCTTCTCCCAACATCATCATTACCAACTCTCATTTCATATTATGTGTTGTGGGAGGAAAAGCATGGAAGGAATGACTTTCCAACATGCACCTTTGGCATGGGGGATTTCAAGGAGGGGAGCAGCCATATGACAACCATTCTTTGTGATAGATCATCAACATTGTCACTATGGGAGATTGATCCATATTGGAAATCCCAACTGTTGGTGGATTACTCCAAGGATCTTCACACATGCATGATACTTGATGACCAGCTACATGAAGAGGGATATTCAGTCCAAGAAGGAGTCATCTATTATCATGGTAGGATATTTTTTTCTAGAGCCTCCAAGCTCAAGGATAAGTTGCTACAAAGGGCCTATGAAGAGTTCTTTTTCAGCCACACATATTCCATGAGATTCTACAACATCATCATGAGAAGCTATACTTGGAAGGGCTTTGAAGGAGAACTATATCATAATTTTCAAAGGTGCATGAACCATGTGGATATGGGGCAGAAAAATAACTCTATAAAGGAGTTAATTCAACAATATATTTCTCTTTTTGAGAGGGGAGATATATCTATGCGCCACTCCATTTGTTTAAGGAGGAATTTTGGTGAAGAACATGCTCATGTAAATAATGTTTCATTTGATTATTGTTTTCATTCTTTCACCATGTATATGTAGGCCATAACTCCAAGAAGGATTATTGTACCTTATAAACTTCATGGCCAACTTTGGGCCACAAAAATTTCTGAACATGGCCACTCCCTTGGAGGACAAAGGGAGATTTTGTTTCATGATGGGTGCACTCCTAAGGCACCAAATATATCTCACACTTTAAGCCATAGTGATATGACTTGGGCAGCAAGTAAGTGGTCAGGAAACCACTTAACACATCATGATCTAATGCAGTCAGAAGATTTACTGTGCTGGTTCCACATGTGGGACTATGACCCACCTCCATATGCACAAATTTCTATTTGTATGTATGTAGTTTTGATCCCATACATTGAGTATGTACTTGTACTTTTTATGGGAATATATGGAGGGAGGATGGGAGGTATGTATGTGCCCTATGGGATGAATATTATCCATGTTCACTATGCTACATGTTTCAGGGATAACATTTGGAAAACCATGTTTGTTTCAGTTGAACTATTGTCTCCTTATGGGATGGATTATTTACATCTCATGTGAAATTTGGAGGAGGAATTCATGGAGGGATGGATTGGTGAACACTTAGCTTATGAGGGAAGCTCATCACATGTTGGTGTCACCAATGATGGAGGTTTGCAGAACTCACCTTGTCAGTTGCTTGAGGACAAGCAACATTTAGGAAGGGAGGACTGTAATATTCCCATATTCATTTTTGTTTCATGGCTTTGTTTAAAGAATAAGAGGGCAAAGGAGGTCCATATTTCTCCTTAATCATGAATAAATCAATGCCAAATGTGAAAGAGACAAATATTGGGAGCTTAATTGAAGCACCCTTGGTGTGAAAGGGGTTGGATCACTTTGACTGGGCCAAGGTTAACCAAATCTACAACGTTGTCATGGAGGAGTGGCCATCAATGAGAGACAACGCAGTTTTAGATGGAGATGCATTGTGTGAATGTAGTGATATTTTTGGATGGGGCTTGGGGTTTGCAAGCTCATATTCTATTTAAGGAAAAGGATGGAAGCCATATGGAGGTTGTTGATGGATATGATATTTCTGAATATATGGTCGATTTAGACATATATATTTCTCTTGTTGTTTAGTTTAGATAGAGTGTTGTTTAGCACAGGGTGTACTTCCTAATTGGGAATCCCACCTCTTCCATTGAGGAGCTCTTGGAGGAGTATTGCACTACATTTTCCACTATATACCTTAAGGCCAAGCTTCTTCTTTCAACTACAACATAGATCCTATTGAGGGTTTGGTTGTTTTTGCAAGCTGTAGCAAGTGGAGACTAGATCTCTAGATCTAGGCCATTTTAGTGCTCCTTTTCAATGGAGGGGGTTTCCACTTCATTGGGAGGGCCGTATTGGAGGGATTTGACCTAATTTTTAGATCTTGGAATTAGGCCAACATTATTTTGATCCCTACGGTGCATTTTTACTTCTATATCTACGTTATTTCTGTAGGAGGAGTTGCAGGGTGGTTTAGCACACCATTTGGAGAGTTGTTTTTCTAGTGATGGGGATCTACCCTTCACTTTGAGGATCTATTGGAGGAGGCTATTTTATTTTTCATATCAGATCAGCCACACTTTCCAGATCTGTATTTTTTAGTAGATCTGTAGTCTTAGATATCAGATCTACAACTTGTACTTGGTTTTTTGCTAAAAACCCTTGAGGGGTTCTTTAGAGGAGCTTGTATAGTGCATGGATCTGATATAGATCTAATTTTTTAGGAACATATCAGCTCTAGATCTGATTTATAATCTACTGCTATTGTAGAGCCAATAAAATAACGCTATAAGGGTCTTCCAGCTTTTATCTATGATTGCACCACCTCTTATTGAGGCATTTTATCCATTGGAGGCTTGTATTTCCTGTTATGTATCTTATGGGCCATCTTTTACACATATTTTTCTATTGTAATAACATATGAAAGGTCTCCATATTGGCCTCTTTCTTTATAAATGATGATCTGTGTTATTTTTCCATCATTTTTCACTATATTCCTACTTTTCCCATTTGGGAATATTAC
This sequence comes from Pinus albicaulis, assembly GCA_034641835.2. Lineage (NCBI taxonomy): Eukaryota > Viridiplantae > Streptophyta > Pinopsida > Pinales > Pinaceae > Pinus > Pinus albicaulis. The sequence continues at coordinate 479,963,105 of CM076582.1, forward strand.
AACGTATAGCACAGAAGTAGCAAGAGATCCCCCAGGGTTGGGCCCAAAGCCACTAGAAGCTTACCGCTAAGAAATAATCAGACGTTTTCTATTCCAAAGACACCAAATTCTTCATTAATTCACAGAACAATACATTAGTACAAAACTTGACGATTATGTCCAAATACATTTATTACAGGAAGATTATCTCACAGTCTTGTTCATCTTCGGCCTTTTATAGTTTAAAGGCGAATTCAAAAGTAGTAATGGATCTTTCTCAATATGGGACCCTACTGCTTAGTGGCTATCAACTAAGCATTCCAAGCGTGGGCATGCCTCTACATCTTCCACTAATTTATAGGAGCCGATATGATTCCGTTCGCCTTCCTTGTCTACTGTCTTTTGGTCATCCAGTCAGTAGTTTGGTTTTTTTGCTTCCCTATCAATAAAGAAAGTGACAAATCAGTTTTTATGTTATCAAACACTCATTTTATCATTAGTCCACTCTGCCTCACTTTTTCATTATTTTCCTTTACTTTATCGCTAAAATGAAGGGAAAATGTATAAAAGTACATGACAAATCGTGGTAAATATGGGGGTGAAACATACCTTTTTGTTGGCCCACCAGTTAGTGAGATATCACTCCATCTTTGGAGCCTATTTTTCCTGGAAAAAGGAGAAATTTGGCAATTTTTGCTATGTCCGAAAGTGCATCGAGCTCATGCAGTGCTTCTTTCTCAGGCTTCCAAATGGAAAAAGGTTAGAATTTCTAGAAATATCTTAGCCTCCTCTCAAAACCCATTTTCTCATATTTAGGTTGAAGGCTCATATTTTGAGAAAAGTGAAGAAAAGTGGTCAAAAATCAACATTATTCCCCTCTTTTTGAATTTTGCTGCACTTCTAGAGACACCTTGGGAAAATGGCTATAACTCGGTAAAAAATGGGTCATTTTTCATGCAGAAATAGTCAAATGACATAGAAACTCTCCCCACTTTCCATTAAAGGCATCAAGGATTTGTACTTTAGAAAGGCACTCAAAACTAGCCTCCGACAGCTCGCTAGGCTTCTGCAATTTACAAGAAATTTTCAATGTGTAATTTTAGTCAGTTTCAAGTTTCACTTTTGTAAAAGTCAAAAGGTTGAAGTAGATGAATGTAAATGGTAAAAAGTAACTGTAAATGGATAATATAGGGTGGATGATCTGTCTTACCCTCCATTTAATTCTTTTAGGATATGTCTCATGATGGTTAGGAAAAGGAGGAATTGGTTGAGTAACCTCCCTAATGTGTAGCAGACTTTGGATAGGTGCATGTTTTTTGCCCTTTTTGTTAGAAATTAAACCTTCAAGGGAGGATTTCAACCTCAGTGGCTATATGAGGTACTTTTTATTTAGTTTCAAAGGTTGGATGCTATGGAATTGAGCCTTGGACACTAGTGTATTTGTGAATTTTGCAGGAACTAATAGACATAATTTGTAGCTATTGTGGTGGGATTCATGTGGTATGTGCTTTAGCAATGTTTCTTGTTCTGTTATCATATTTTTGAATGTATTGTGCCTTCCATTTCCATTTCCATGCCTTATGTGTTTGATTTCTAAGATGATAAACATAATTCATTGATTTCTATGCTCTATTTTGGAGAAGTTCTCAAATTTATATTCATTTTCTTCTGATATAAACGAATTCATGATTTTCATGCTTGTTTTGAAACCCTATCAATCTACCTTATATAAAAAGATATCTCTAAAGTGATAAAGTGTGTGCCTACCTTTCCCCATAACATCTCAACAAATATGATTTTCAAATTCCTGACCTAGTCCTCGTAGACCTAATTCACCATCCAGCACAAAACCATCAAATCAACCAAACCCTAATCTACATACCTAGCCTAATATCTTCCATGATCGAGTCAATTAGATGTGACATAATTTAGAGAGCCCTCTCAGCCTAGTAGGGCTAAGATACTAGGTTAAAGTGGTATGTGGTTACCTTTGCTGGTCTCCTTTTAAGACTTCAGAGAACTGGTGGAGTGCTAGTAGGTCCTTTTACAATTATCCAGTGGCAGCCTGGTGCCTATCGAAATCTAGGGTACTCTTTCTCAAATGTCGATACTTCTACTCTTGGAGAGTGGAATTCTTCTGTTCCTCTGTGCTTACCATTCTTGGAAAATTTTAATTTTCCTGATCTTTCAAAATTGACAAATGATCTAATCCACTACAATATGGTTTGGCCTTCGGTCCCTACTGAACTTCCATTTGATATCCAGAATTTGGAGGGAATTCTGGAGGGGATTTGAAAATTCATATAACTAAGTTCCATTTGTGGTGCTCATCGAACTCCTTTATCGATGATTCAATCAGGTTGAGACTATTCCAATGCATCTTAATTGGAAACATAGAAAAATGGTATATTGAGCTCAAGGGGGGTACCTTTTCCATGTTTTTCGAATTAGCTACAATGTTTCTAAACCATTTTCAGTTGTTTGTCTGATACGATGTTGGAACTGAGCTTCTAGCCAATTTTTAGCAAGGCAAGGCTACTCACATTTATGACCACATCTAAGAGTGGCAGGTATAAGAAAGAGATTAATCAAGGCATATATCCATGATGGGTTCCTTCTTTAATGGTTTTTGAAATCTTTGCAGCTGAAGGTTTCTAAGGATGTTCCACTTTCCAGAGTGTTCACTAAAGAACATGAAATATTTAGAACCCAACAATTGGAGCTAATTTATTCTCATTCTGGAGTCCTTTAAAAAAAAATTCCTTATGCTACTCAATCGAATATAGATGTAGAAAAATGCAAACGAGGCCCCCATGTTGACGTTATAGTAGGTTCAATTTATAATACTATGCCTAACCTATTAAATCAATTGTATCATTTATCTTTACAATATTCCTCTCCAAAAAAGGCTTCTTCGTTAGTGTTTGTTCCTTCTCAACCTTTAGTAGTCAATGGTGTTCAATATTCAAATCCCAAAGGAAATAAACAATCCGATGGGAAGAACAAAGGTTGTTGTAAGAAGAAATATAAGGGTGGGAAGGTAAATGCGGACAAAACCAATAATGATACTAGAGAGGGAAATAAGGAATCAAGAAATTCAAATTCCCATGGAATTTACATAGTGGGGATTATCTTACCCATATTTTCCCTACAATTTAGGATGCTCAATGCGTGTTAGCTTAGTATGGTTCTTCTAGTTCCCAGGCTATGTTGACTAACACTTTTCCCCAAGGGAAACATATGCTTTTTGGTGCTAGTGCTAGTATTGGAACCCCCACAGAGGGAAACCATGATGGGGAATACACATCAAATGTATATATGGTGAAGTATCATGTTGATGTTGCAACAAGATCACATAACTATGGAGAGCTAGAAACTTCTAAGGCTAAGGCTGCCTCAGATATGTAGAGCATCTCTATATAGAAAGGCCCGTAGTTGAGCCTATACCTCAGATGCTGAAAGGCTCTAGTAAATGTTCAAATTACAATACCAACTCTATGGCTTCTTACAACTATTCTATTGTTGAAGATCTGGATCAGAGCCACTATGTGATGTCAACGTTAGAGCTACTCCAATCATGTCCTACACAAAGGAGTGTGTTTCTCGCTACAATTAGAGCAGTAGATCTGAAAAACTCTCTCATGGTTACATTTGACATGTAAAGTTTTAAGAAGAGACTCCCTCATTTCATGGCTTTCCAGAGTAAATCTACATATCGGAAGAAGACTATATTTTTAACTATAGTTGATTAAGGGGCTTCTCCATGCATCATGTTGATGTCATGCTGGAAATCTATTGGGTCGCTGAAATTTTATCTCTCTCCTACTATTCTTACTGCATTGGATGGACATTCTCATACGCTGCATGGTTTTCTTCCAGCCTTTCCCGTCTCTATTGCAGGAAATATTTTCAATGTCAAGGTAGAGATATTTGATGCTAATCTTGACTATACTCTTTTCTTGGTTATTCTCCATTGTTTTGTCCTTATTCTACATCTTATGTTTCTCAAATGAAGGGATAATTGTTACAATTGATCAAATGGGTAACTCTACTATCCCCTCGGTAAATAATACCAAGCAACCTATTGAGAATTTCGAAGTTGGAATGTTTTCCTCGTTGATGGGTACTTTTGATCTTCCAGCTCCTGTTTCTCATATCAATGTTATTTAATCTTCTAGGATTCCTCCTAGAAAATATTTTGTCATCACTCACTATTTTTCTGAACCTTGGCCCTTTCCCCCTCCTATTTCCACAATAGAATAAGCGAAATTAGGTGTAATCACATCTCATATATCTGCAGTAGAAATCACATACCAATCTATCGTGAATTTTGCAGATTCTGACCCCGGTCCTCCCCCATATGAGGATATGGATGGTGATGTGGCTCTGATCTATACTGTTGGTTCTACTTCAAATATGGATTTCATTGAAATTATTTTACCATCTGAAGAGGAAATTTAAGAAACAATGACTGGTGTAGAAAGACCGTGGGATGATTTGCATCATCGGTCATATTTTCACCCATATTTGCATGAAGTTGAATTGAATTTTCCTGATCCTTCTCCAACTGTAAGTGTTCATAAAATCCTAAACCCTTTGGCCCCATCACATATTTTTTCCAAAGGTAATATGTATAATATCTCAAAAAAAAATTTGGTGAACATTTCTAGGAATCCCAATATCATTGAGAATTTCTTCATTGGAGTTGAATGTTCTCCTGAAGAAATCAAAATTTATACCAATCCCTTTAAGGAGTTTCTATATGTATTTTCTTGGTCATATGAAGAAATTTCTGGAATCGATCCTTCAATAGTTCAACATGAGATCAAGACATACGAAAAGATTAAGCTTGTACGGTAAAATATTTGTCTAGTTAATCCCAGGAAAGCTACAAGTATTAAAGTTGAGGTAGAAAAGTTGCTTAAGACAAGTTTTCTATACCATGTTCCTTTGACTGAATGGGTCACGAATCCAATCCCTGTTGATAACAAGCAAGGAACAATCCGAGTATGCATCGAATTTAGGGATCCAAATAAGGCTCAGCCTAAAGATAATTCCCCCACTCCATTTATTGATCATATCATTGATGAGTGTGCTAGAAATGAAAAAATTTCCTTCATGGATGGATTCTCTGGATATAATCAAATAACTATTTGTCCTGAAGATCCACACAATACAATGTTTATTTTCCCCTGGGATATGTTTTCATAAAGGAAAATTCCTTTTGGCCTATAAAATGTTGGAGCTACTTTTCAATGGGCCATGTCCTATGATTTCGATGACATCAAGCACATAATTGAATCATATTTGGATGATTTAGTTGCTCGTTCTTGAAAGAGAATGGATCATCCAAAGCACCTTCGTTTAATTTTGAAATATCTCGTCACTATAACATTTGGTTGAACCCTAATAAATCTGTTTTCATAGTTACATCTGGTCATTTATTCAGATTCATGATGTCTAATGAATGGATTCATGTTGATCCCTTCAAGGTTTAGTCAACACTTAAATTTCCTCCCCCATCGACTATCCGTCAACTTCAAATTCTCTAAGTTAAATCCAATTTATTAAGGACATTTATGTCGAGATTACGAAAGTATTTATGTGTTTACTGAAGAAAGGATTTCCATGGTTTTGCGATGATTTCATTTAGTGCTCCTTTGATGCACTAAAAAAGGCATTGAACTATGCTCCTCTTTTGATTCCACCCGATTATAGCAAGAATTTCCTCTTATATCTCGCAGCAGCAGAATCAACCATCAGTATTGTTCTTGTTCAGGAAGACAATATTATTAGAGAGCATGTGATTTATTATCTGAGCTAAGGCTTAGTAAATACTAAACTTAGGTATTCTCATATAGAAAAATAGGCTTTGGAATATTTTCATGATGTCTAGCAACTATCATTATATTCTGCTTAGAAAAACATTCGCATTAGCTGACTTTAATATCCCAAAATGGGGAAGCAGCAATACATGAACACAATAATGGAAATAGTAGTGTAAATTGACTCATAAAATGTGAGTAGAAAATATAGACTTCATATTAATGTCATAGCAGAAAAATGTATAGAAGATCTTGAGGAAATAATCACTCAAGTTAGGCGACACAAGCCTCAAGAAACATGTACATGAAATATGAAGAACACTGCTACACAAAGAATGCCCAAGGTTATGATAGCGCAATTTTATTAAGTAGGACTGCTACTGGAAAGTTTAAATATACAGATATGAAAATATATGGCTCATACAATGATGGGAGCAAATATCTAAACTCCCAAATACATTTCCAAGAAAATCTGGAAATGATTTCTTGAAAAATGCAAAAAGTGAAAAAATGCCAAAATGCAGCCCTAGGACTAAATAGCAGCTGCAACTCAGAAATTGGATGAATATGGTTGTATATGATGAATATGATACATGAATCTCATCCAATAGATCCTTTAGGTGAAAGGCTGATCCAATCACTGAAGATCTCACCCTCTGATCAAACCTTGCAACCCCTCACTGGAAGTCCTCACTGGAATAACGCAGTCAAAGAGAGGGTCTACATTGTAGGTGATGGAAAATATGTTGGCCAAGTTCCACGATGTGAAATCATCTCTATAATCTCCCTCACTAATCTCCAAAAGGAAAAAAAGCTTCCTCCTCTAAAAAACAAGCTCCGAAAGTGTTGTTCTCAACCCTCCACTGCAACACCCTACAACACAACCCAGCTTTAAACAGAAACTACGTTGTAGCTGAAGGAGGTAGCTTGGCCTCAAGCCTGGATGTGGAGAAATGAAGTAAAAGCTCCCTCAAGAGGCCTCTCTTGAAAGGATAATGAATTCCTAAATAGGAATGCCTTGTGCTAAGAAGCACAACAGTCTCAACTAAACAGTTGAAGAATGCACAATAGTCATGCAAACCACAAATTCAATAATCCATAACATGTCTTGCTATGGCTGCCTTTCCCTCCTTATAAAAAATTGGAAGCCTTCTCACTTTGAGTCCCAATCACTAGGGTTTCCTTCACCAAGGGATCTTCCTCCCACTATCACTGCACTGTCTCCATAGATGATCTCCACCTTCCATTCCAGCACTGTTGACTTGCTCAAAATTGACCTTGTCCACATATAATTTCCCCTTTTCACACATGAGGGTGTGGAATACAGCCATTATATTGATCCCCTTTCACATCATGAGGGATTTTATTCCTATTTTATAAATGTATGGGCCTCCTCTCCCATTTATTCATCTCCTTGGTGTCAAAAGAAAAAATCAATATTCCAACTAGTTGCATGCTAATTTTGGAATATTACAGTCCTCCCCTCCCAAATGTTGCTTGTCCTCAAGCAACTGCAAGGATAGAATTGAGAAGTGTCCCCTCCTCCTCCTGTAGCATCCACATACGATAAGCTCCTCCAAGGAATAAGATGTTTTCTCATCAATAAATCTCCATATTGCCCCTCCCAAGCATGCAAGCTAGCTAAATAGCTATCATCATGAAGAAGTAAAATACTCAAGGAGGAAATAAGGTGCTGTCTAGAGGTCCCTTTGAGGCATGGGATATGAAATTCATTGGGAACCATCATTCCCATTTGGATCCTCCATCCCCAACCTATCATCCATACAAAATGAGACACCCTCCAAAATGGTAACTCTTGTAAATCCTCCTCCACCTTTGGCTCCTGCAATGTAGGTGGGATTAATAACTGAAAATGGTAGGAAAAATAGCCTAACCCACACTGTCCATCTCTCCACTTATGATAAGTGTAGAGCATCTGCTGATCTTGGGCTGCAATAATGTTTCCCTCAAGTGGCAAGAAGAAGACTGGATCTCTAAAGATCTTCTCTCGACCAACGTTATGAATCATGCTGGCCCAAATTATCCCATATATGATGGATATGAAATCACCACCATATGGTATCCAAATGAGAGGAATATTGAAGTTTTCATGTAGTGTTGGAAGGTATCAAAATTTTCCCAAGTGGTCACAATGCAGTTTTCCTAACTGCTATTTCAGAAAATAATATGGCAAGTTGTTTCTTAACAAATTGTTAGTTATGTATGTCATCACATATACTAGTGAATAGTAAATTGCTTGGTACATCAACTGAGCATACATGAAATAATAAAACATTTTCCCAGGGTCACACAAAATATGGCTATCTCCATCATAAAATTTGGCCCAAATTTTACCATGGAGGCCAATGAGAAGCTTGCCCTCTTGTGGAGCAATGCACTGTATAGAAATGGTAAAAGTATGCAAATACTCTATCAGATAATCAATAAATATTAAAAAAAAAAAGTTCTTACCATGTACTGGAAGTAATATGATACATATATCCATGAATTATTCCTCCATAATGGTATGACATACTCCCATGAAGAGGAATGAACCATATGTTGCATGAATATCTTCCTTCTTATGCTTGGAAATCCAAGTTAAGAAGATCATATCTCTGTAATAGATGTCTCCATCCACTACTCCATCACTATCACCTCCTCCTTGTCCACCAAGTGCATCATATGTGAAGTTATGTTGGGGATACTCCATCAATAAACCCCAACTCCCAAGTGCCAGCGCTATTGGCCTTTGTACATAGGCTCCTGCCAACTCATTGCTCCATTATTTAACATGTTCATTGTCAAAGACATCTCCCACAATGCTGCTATATATAGGAAATTCCTTCCAAAGTGGAAGTACCTCCTAATCATCCAAGGCTAAGGAGTAGCCCCTTTGCACCATGATAGTGCCATCTGATACTGCTGCAACATCATGCCAAACATGGGAGCAAATCTGCCATGCTCTCCTGAGAGAAACCAAAGAAACAACAGTTCTTGCTACCTCCTCACATCTCCATCATACAAATAATGTGGTGAAAACATAATGATTGATATGAATAATTTCATATCAACACAATGCATCCATACTCCTTGCTGCCATATGATGCAAGTTCCCTGCCAAATTTCCTCCACCCACATACCCTTTGAAAAACGATATGTCACAAGATGGCCAAAATCCTTCAAGAGTAGCCAGCGCAGCCAAGCCTCCTGCTGCCTAGTGTCATAAATTTTCAAGTAGCTTTCCAGCCTCTTGCTCACCATCTACACCCATTCATCCAAATGTGGGTGCCTCCCATCATGCTCTACCTTGATACTCTTCTAATGAAGACTACCATCCTCCCAAATCATATTTCTCCCTTTGCATTTCATGGGATGTTGAAATGCAACTCCTTGGAGATCTCCTAAAGAAGATTCCACACCAATGACCCCATTAAATCCATAGGGATCTAAGTATGCTGGAGGCAAACCCCCCTCATTGCTGCTTAATGACATCGTTGTTAATCTCCTAAATGATGTATTTGTTGTCTCATGCTCCAACTCAAGGATGAACATAGAGTTTTGAATAGGATTGTTTTGGAAAATGTCCATCCTATCCCGCAAAAATCCACACCCCAACCTCAAGTGTTGTGTGCAGCTCAGCAATGGCACATTAGGATGATGGTTCATCCCTTCCTTGAAAAATCCAAGGTTTCACAATGCAGTGGAATTATGTTGTTCCTCATTAGAAGTATGCAATGTAATACATCCCTCTATAAGATTTTCTGAATTAATAGGAAATGGAAACTTAGGCATACCTTGGTGAAAGTTGGGAACATCCTGTATGGTTGCATGAGTTCCTTCCTCAAATGTGATGGTTCCTCCAGCTGCTGGTGTTGTTGGTTTCTCCTCTGTAGTTGTATCAGCACTGGTAAAATTCTCCTTCAATGGTGGTGAGGGCTCCTCCTCTTCTGATTTCACCTTGCCAAATTTTTTAATCAGCATTTGAGTAAATTCTGCAAAAGTAGTTACCTTTGCATGACTCAAATGGTTGAACCACCAAATGTGTGCTTCACCCTCAAGGTGTTGTTGATCAGCGATTGTCATTGATTTCAACCCAAGCAACATGAGGGGCTAACCCAATATTGCATGGGAATTTTGATCTACCAAATTAATATATTTTGGTTCAAGAATGCTTTTGATGGTTTCTGCTTGTCGATATGTTTCCATTGATATATGGCACGCCACGTAATTCTTCACAGTTTGAGAGATATTCATGTTTGAAGTTTATACCCCCAGTTAGTGGACTAAAACCACATAGGGCTGTGGCATGGGTCATTGAAAAGTCATAATTAATATTTTTTAAGCTCCTAAAATCCCTCCCACGTTCACTTTTTGAATCCCCTCTCAACCTAAGCATTTATATAAATTGTGATCGTCATTTCCTCCTTATGCAAGGGATTTTGCCATCTGAAAAAGTCATCGTGGAATTTTCGCACTAACATTTTTTCTAAAAAGGTTCAGAAGCTGAAATTTTTATGCAGTGAAGCCGAAATCCTAAGGAAGTTTCTATGAAAATTTCAAATCAAGGTGCGCAATATTTTCGGAGATATGATCTGTGGAAGTCAGTGTTCTTGCAGGCTCTTGAAATTCATCTCAAAGAAGTGACCTTGGTAAAATCGTCATAACTCTTTCTCTGAGTATCGGATTGGAATGACGTAAAATGTGAAAGATAGTGCACAGAATTTGGTTTTCTCTCTATCAATTTCAGAGCCAAATGAAGAAACAATGACATGTGGAACGCCGTACAAGTTCACTATGCTGAAACAGTCCATAATTAGGGCATTGTGAGATATTGGGTATAACTAACTCTCTCTTGAAGAATCCAAATTGGGTTAGACCTGTGGCATTGGAATGATGACTCAGAGGACTACTGCAGGACTGAAAATAAAATATTTTGGATTTGAAATAACAGAGATACACCAGATTCAATATCGAGCTCCTAGAAGGGAAAGAAAAAGCTAGATCATGTGTTTTCAAGGGCTGCAAAGGACCAGAATTTCTACGGAAGAAAAGTAAAGCAAGGTGTAGCAGAGGGTAGCATGACAAGAGTAGAAACCAAGGTGCATAACAGTAGCAATAATTTCATCAAATGAAGTTTTCAAGTGGGTAGTACTACATACAATCATTGTGAAGGTGTCATTGTACTAAGTCATTGTAAATACATTATTGTACAAATTGTACTAGTGTATATCTACCAAGAGTTGAAGAGGTAGTGTTGGGTGGTATAGGATCATCATTAGATGGTTGTGTCATAGTTGGGGTTATCATCTAGTGTGTCTTATTCTTCTACATCATTCTATATCATTGTAAAGTGGACCATTTTCCCTAGTACGGGAGTCCATTCTTCTTTTATTATTCTCCAGGGTGGTAGGGTAGTGCTAGGGTGAGTTGTAGCTCATTTTGTGTTGGGAAATTTATTCAGTTGACTACTGAAGAATCATGATCATTGGATAATCCATCCAGTGGGAGCTGGAGAATAATGCTTTTCTAGATTCTAGGAAGTTGGAGCTTTATTTTCAATTAGAGTTGAATATTAAAGAATTATTAGAAAAGCATTAGGTGGTTTTTGTCCCAGAGTGGGTTTCCACCTTAAAAATTGTGTGCATTTGTGTTCCTTTTGTTTACTACTATCATTGTACAAACACTGATAATAATTGAAGATTAACTAATGCTCTAATTGGAAGGAATATTGATTCACCCCCCCTCTCAGTATTTCCAACAATTGGTATCAGAGCTTGGTTCCTTCAATAGCAGTTTAACAGCTGGAAGGAGGTCATGGAGCATACCAAGAATGGTGTACCTCTATTGAATGAAAATAATTATGCACTCTGGAAAGGAACAATGGAGGTCTATCTCTTAGCGCAAGGTTACGAATTATGGGACACTGTTAAAAATGGATTTACATTAACCGCGGATGAACAAGGTAAGAATATTTTGGTAAATGATGCAAAAGAAAAGAGTATTATTATCAGTGGACTTATTGAATCTGCTTATCATAAGGTGTTGGGTTGTAAAAATGCCAAAAATGTATGGGACAAGCTTGAGAATATATATGCAGGTGACTCAAATGTCAAGGAAGAAAAGCTTCAAATCTATAGAGAAAAATTTGAGCAACTCATAATGAAAGAAGATTGCAACATTGATACATACTTCCAATACGTTGATGAAATAAAAAATACTCCAGAAGGATTGGGAGAGCTAGTTGACGAGAAGACTATTATATAGAATATTCTTAGAACGTTACCAAGGAGATTCAAACCAAAGGTATCGGTCTTAAAATACAGTGCAAATCTGGACAAACTCAGCAAAGAGGAATTACATGGAGTTCTCATAGCATATGAACTGAGACTTAATGAAGAAGAGGGTACTTCAAATCTAGAAACTGCGTTCATTGCATATAATAAAACCAATAAGGACAAACAACCTTCAATTGAAATGACATGCACCTGCAAGTGTGAAGAAAAGGGAGATGATGGAGAAGGTCTTTCAGATGAATAATATGCTTACTTTACGAGAAAACTAAAAATTGGTAAGGGAAAATTCAAAGGTAAACTTCCGTTGATATGTTTCGGTTGTGGTGAGGTTGGGAATTTCACAGCAAAATGTCCGAACAAAAGTGAATTTCACAGCACATACTGAATTTCTTTCTTTATTGCCTTCTGTACTCACTGTAGATACATCATTTGACAAGTTCATCAAGACATATTCTATCAAGCACAACTTCATCAAGTAGGTTGCCATCATCTTCATCAAGTGGGTTGCCATTCAAGGACAACACTCTATCATGGGTTATGCACCATCAAGGGCAACACACAAAGATCATATTGCCAACAAACATCATCTCACATCAGATTTACATCATTTACCAAGTCCATCAAGTCAATGCAATACCCCACACGTGGATTTCCATCAAGGAAAACACATGCCAACAATCTCATGTCTTCATCTTCATTCAGTGGGTTGCCATCAAGGACAACACTCTGCATCATATTGCCAACAATCTCCCCCTTTGGACTTGATGGCAACCATGATGGTGTTTGATCACCACAGATAGGTACATTAACAATAAAATGACACCATGTCACTCTCCCCATTCTTTGACACCATTCTTTCTCTTCATTCAAACACCATGTCACTCTCCCCCTTTGACATCAAGGGCAAAGGGCGAATAAAAACCAACACACTCTCCCCCTTTTCTCCTCATGTAGAAGAAGTGTTCTGCAGATCTGATGTATACTGAAGTGACCAAGCTGCCCCTTGAGTTCATGCTGAATCTTCAAACATATTTTTCAAATGAAGTACATGACTCTATGAACTTCCTATCGCAAAAGACTCATACTTACATCAAAGATCCAACCAAGTGGATTTACATATGAGACCCAAATACCCAACCAAGTGGGTTTACACATCTCAACTCAACTACCCAACCAAGTGGGTTTACAAATTTGACTCAGCTACCCAACCAAGTGGGTTTTACAAATTTTGACAAGTCCTTATATGACTGAATATTACAATTTTACATGACCTTTTCATCAAACTACAAATCATCAAGGCATCTTTATCAAAACATTAGAAATAGAATTATGAGAACTGGAACACCACCAGAGATACCAAACAGTATCAGAGATACCAAACAGCACTGCAGTTGTGCTGAAGAAAGCTGACCCCAAACAGAAATTTGTCAGCAACCAGACATACGCGGTTTTATGTGCAAGAACTCGCGTATATACGCGACTGTGTTTTAGGAAATCCGCGTATCCAATACCATCTTCTATATTTTAACCAGATCTGAGCCTCTGTGAGGAAAATACAGTGTTCAGCTTCTTTCTGAGATATTTGAAAGCTTCCCTGGAATACCGATAGATAGAACAGTGTAGTTGTGTCTTGAAGCATCATCCAACGGTTGTAGCATAAGCACATTAGAAACCAAGCCTTCAGATTCTTTGCAGCATCAATACATTCTTTCCAAGAGAATTTATCATACTAGAACAACATCTTCAAATATGTGTCAATCATCCATGTGGTCCAATATCACCATGATCTTTAAGATTTAACATGAAGTAACATATGTAGGGAAAAGGTCTCAACCATAGTAACAAACTCTGCGTGATCTATTCTTATTTCTGAATCAAACGACTTCCAACTCATCCATGTGTGAGCACAAAAAAAAAAAATACTTTTCAGCAAACAGGGCTCAAAATCTCATCATAATAAACCATATACCAAGTCATCATCATTTGAGCATGAGTATCATAATAACCAATGAATAAGCAGTCATAGTGCCAAAAATCCAATCATTAGTGTTCAAACTGCTGCTCCCCCTGAACCAGTGCTCCTCCTTAACTTGTGCAACCTGAATACGTTCATCAGCAAGTCATCAGCAGCAATCTCTGCATGAACTGTCCTTATCTCTGAATTATAAGACTTTCATCTCAGCAACGAATACTCTTCATCAAAAAGAAAACAGGACCCATCCATAGTCTTCAACATAAGAAACCAAGTATCATATCATCATTATTTAGAACTGGGAAACTAAGCTGATACTGAGTCAATAATACAGTTATTAACAGTCAGACTGATGCTCCCCCTGAACCTCTGCTCCAGATCTTCAGCTATCACATAAATTCTCTTATCATCAATGCATACGCGACTGTGTCTGATGGAACTGGCGTGTATACACGACTTGTGTTCATAGAACCCGCGTATGGAAAGTGAAGCATAGAAATTTTTACATTCCTTCATCTCCCCCTGAACTTGTCCTTCCTGTACCTGTCTTCTTCATATCAGATGCTCTGTCAGAAATACATATAACCAGAATAATCAGATCAATCATGAAAGTCATCATACATTGCTCCCCCTGTGACGATACATCCCCATAATGTATCTCACATTACTTCTGCAGTCATTCAGAGAAGTAAGCTTCAGAAGCGGATGACTGCAGTAGGGTCAATATTCCCTACGTTTCTGATCGGTCCTCCATCTTTTTCTAGATTTGTTTGAACTTTCTATTTGTGTGTTGGAAGTTATCCAATTTCTCATATCTGTTCATCCTGCATTCCTTTTCCACATGACCATACTTATTACAAGCATAACATCTCATGTGACCAGAGAAGTAAGCATAAGGATCATAGTGTGTTTCTCTATTCTTCCTCCTATTGCAATCAGCTGCTTTGTGACCATACTTGTTGCATGAAAAACAATATCCCTTGAAGAAACCAGAGTACCTTTCTATGTAGGATCTGTTAGTTTGTGGCTGAAATATTCTGCTTCTGCAATTTTCTGCAACATGCCCATAATTATGACATTTAAAACATTCAACATTCTTGAATGATATCCTTTGAGAATTCATGATCGTTGGTTGACCTTTTGTTTCTTTCAACTCTCGAGGTTTTGCTTTGACATCCTTTGAATCTTTAGCACTTCCTTGCGAACTAGATTCTCCTTTGACCGTTTCATGAAAACCCAGACCAAGTTTAATAGAAGGAGACCTTTGACTACTAAGAATATTGTCCAAAATCTTAGTACTATCTTGAAACCTCAAAAGTTTAACCTTTTCTTATAATTTACCTTTGAGTATGTTTACCTCCACCTCCAAGACTTGGAATTGCTTTTTCATTCTTTCTTCAACCCTTTTCCCTTCTTCTACTTGATCATTCAGATTTAGAATCTCTTCTTTCAACCCATTTCCTTGTTCTTCAAAAGTTTGTAAGAGTTCTTCATTCTTCTTCTTCGATGCTTCGAGATTTACTTTCAAAGATATGTTTTCTTCTTCAAGTTCTGCATTCTTCTTATTTGATTTATCCAGGTCTTCTTTGAGGGAAATTATTTCTACTTCAAGTACTTCCTTTTCAAATGATTGTAGAGGTTCCTCATTCTTCTTACTTGATGCTTCAAGATCTTCTTGTAGAGAGATGATTCCAGCTTCAAGACCTTCATTCTTCCTTTTTGATATTTCGAGATCTGCATTTAGATCGTTGATTTCTGCTTGAAGTCTTGTCATTCGATTGGATGCATAAGTATGGAACCTTTGGTACTTGTCTATCTGTCCATTCAGTATTTCTATCTTTCCTTTCATTTGAGAGATCATTTCTTTGTAGATAGAGTCTTTCTCTTTAAGTGATCTTTGTTGATCTTCCACTTTGATCTTGATAGCTTCCTCTAGACCCAAAGCATTACTTTCACTATCTTCACTATTGCAAACACCAGAAAGTGAATCACAAGAACAACTATCAATACCTGATTTATCTTCTTCATTTTCTGCTGCACATTTTTTCTGAGATATCTCCATTTCAGTAGCCTTCTTCTTTTGCTTTCTTCCCATTGCGACGGATCTCCTTCAAGCGATCAAGCTTCTGCAGAAGAACCTGCTCTGATACCAATTGTTGGGAAAAATACTGAGAGGGGGGGGTGAATCAGTATTTAGGGCAAACTGAAAATTTTTACTTTTTCATGCTCTAAAACCCATACGCTACTTTGTTGAAGCCAACTAGCGTATACACGCGGATATCCTTCATAAAACTCGCGTATACACAGAGATCTAATTATGCCATTAGTTCTTCACTTATATCATTCCATCATTCATTCATTATATGTTCTATAAACAGTAAACATGTGCAGTAAGAACAGAATAAACCATCACACAAAGCATCACACATGAACACCAGGATTTTTAGGTGGAAACCCAAGTCGGGAGAAAACCACCGCTGCCATTGCTCAGCCTTCAATATTTTATTATAGAGAAAAAAATCTTACAACATATGTGCTGGTGCAGACTCCTACCAGCACGCAGGCACCCACCTGCGCTCATTTACCAGCCTCTCCTGGAAGGGAGCTCCAACCCCCTGACTCGTTTACCAGCCTCTCCTGGAAGGGAGCTACGACCCCCTGATCTCGTTTACCAGCCTCACTTGGAAGGGAGCTACGACCCCCTGATCTCGTTTACCAGCCTCACCTGGAAGGGAGCTACGACCCCCTGACTGAAGGCTACAACCCTCAGCACCTCTATGGACCACGTTTCATCAATTTTCACACTGGATCCAAAGCTTCCTTTAGGACACAACTTGCAGGCCACGTTTCATCATATTTTCAGACTGGACCCACTCCACATATTTAAGCTCCATCATACAACCAAACTGAAACAGACAACTCAGAACTGTAGAATACAGATAATAGCAACACAGCAGAATAGATCAGACATTTTATACCCCATGCTTCAGCAAACCCTAGTTTGCATACGCGCTTTCCTTTCACTGATACCGCGTATATACGCACCTTCTACCATACAAACCTGCGTATACTTCTGTACATATTACAAAGTTAATTTCACTGCGCATACACGCTTTCTCTTTAGCGAAGCCGCGTATATACGCGCTTCTTCTACGGCAAACTAGCGTATGGTTCTTCAGACATTTAGGTCATTTCAATTCTTCAGAACAGACACATCACACAGATTTTTACCCTTTACGTCAGACAGATGTTCGCCTCCTCTCAGATCTAATCATTCCATAAATAGATGTAGCAAATACATTTCAGATCTAGATTCCCTTCTTCATCATTTTCTTCATAGGTGCTTCATGCATTCAGATCTATCATTCAACTGTAACCCTTTCCATTCAGATATACTTCAGAGAGAAGTATTCATTCAAGCTCAGACATTTTGCACCCACACTCATGATTTGCACAATGAATTTCTTCTCTTTATATAGGTTTACCCTTTTTCAATACCATGAGCCCCTTTTTCAATACCATGAGCCAAAACTACATTACTTCCGATGGTATTCTTGGACGGGGTCATTTAGACGAATCATTACCCAATACAATGGGTCAATACCATGGTGGTTACCCCTGGTTTTGCACTTTATGAGCGCTTTTTCCCATACGCGACTTGGAACGTTCTTTCCCGCGTGCATACGCGACTTCTCCTAGACAAATCTGCGTATGCCTTGAGACATACTCTTTTCATCATAGATCTAGCACATACTGGATTTCTTTCTTTATTGCCTTCTGTACTCACTGTAGATACATCATTTGACAAGTTCATCAAGACATATTCTATCAAGCACAACTTCATCAAGTAGGTTGCCATCATCTTCATCAAGTGGGTTTCCATTCAAGGACAACACTCTATCAAGTGGGTTGTTCATCAAGGGCAACACTGAGCATCATATTGCCAACAAACATCATCTCACATCAGATTTACATCATTTACCAAGTCCATCAAGTCGCGAATAACTTCATCAGGTGGATTGCCATCAAGGACAACACATGCCAACAATCTCATGTCTTCATCTTCATTCAGTGGGTTGCCATCAAGGACAACACTCTGCATCATATTTCCAACAGGAAACTCAAAAGGAAAGAAAGGATTTAAGAAATTCAACAAGCAAGGAAAAAATAAAGGATCCAAAAGGAGCTTTCTCTCTAAAGAAGATAGCTCATCATTCGATGAAGAAAGTGACAGCAAAGAAGAAGCCAATGACAAAGTATTGTTTATGGCCAAGAACAATAAACAAGAAGTATCAAACAATGAAGAAGAAGGGTTGACCATAGAAGAATTTTTTGAGGAGGAAATCAAGCTTATAAAAGAGCTCAATGCTGAGAAGATCCGTTCCAATACTCTTGAAGAACAAGTTCAAGGTCTCAAAATTTAAGTTTAAGAACAAAAATGTATTGAAGAGTCACTTCAAAAGAAGTTGGAAGAAAGTAACCAAGAAAGGGAAGCATTAGAAGCCGAAGTATTCTCACTGCGTAAGGAATTGAAGAAGGGAAAAACTTTCCAAAACTATGCCAACAGCTCAAGGGCATTGGAAGAACTCATCAACAATCAACGATCTTACAATGACAGAACTAGCCTCAGTTACAAAGAAGAAAAAGCAGGACCTTCTACAACAAAATACAATGAACCTATGAGATCTGACATACATGTAGACTTCATTGGACAAGATTCGCAAGCACATCCTTGGAAGACAATTCCTCGATGAATATTTCCATCTAGGTACCAACATATTTTTCATGGCTATTGTTATTCATGTGGAAAATTTGGTCATAAAGCTGTAGAATGTTGCACGTACCCTAGGAACCAATATAATTCCAGGAGATCCTTAAAATATGAACCTCCCAGGGCTCAAAAAAACATCAATAGATTTGAACATTTAAGAAATAATATGGAGTGTTACAAATGTCAGAACTTTGGACACATAACCAGAGATTGCAGGCTTGAAAATCCTCTAGAAGAATATTTGAAGCCAGAGAATGAACGAACATGTAAGAAGAAGAAGACTGATAATTGTGCTCTCGCTCTCAAGGCTCAAAACAACAAATATGTGTGGTATATTGACAGCGGTTGCTCAACGCATATGACTGGAGATAGAAGGAATTTTTTATCTCTGAAAGAGAAGAAGGATGGAACCGTATCCTTTGGAAATGGTGGATCTTCAAATGTTATAGGACTAGGTACCATCACTCTCAAAAGAAAATATGTTATAGCCAAGAATGTTCTATTGGTTGAAAACATGAATCAAAATCTACTCAGTGTTGGACAAATGTGTGATCAAGGACACACAATGCTATTCAACTCCACAAAATGTGAAATCAGGAAAGGCAGGTATGGTAAAATTGTGGCTACAACAAGTCGAACTCCAAACGACATATATGTTCTGGATGAAGCAATTAAAGCATGTATACTAGCTAAAGAAGATGAAAGATGGTTATGGCACAAACGAATGGGTCACATAAACTTTGACAATCTTGTCAGGATAAGCAAAAAGGAAGCAGTACAAGAAATGCCGAAAATCTCAAAACCTTCCAACACACTATGTGAGGCCTGTCGACATGGCAAGCAGACAAAAGTCCAATTTCAAACAAAAGAACAGTTTGCATCACATCCATTGGAATTGATACATACTGATCTATGTGGTCCTGTGAGAACAAAAGGCTTAGATGGAGAATTATATTTCATGTTAATGATAGATGACTATACCAGGATGATAGCCGTCAGTTTCCTAAAGAAAAAATATGAAGTATTTGAGTGCTTTAAGATCCACAAGGAGTTGGTTGAAAATGAAACTGATTTGAAAATAAAGTGTCTAAGATCAGATAATGGTGGAGAATTCACTTCCAAATTATTTCAGCAATACTGTGACGAAAATGGAATAAAAAGACAATTTTCAACAGCACGAACACCTCAACAAAATGGAGTTGTTGAAATAAAGAACAGAACCGTACAGGAATGGGTAGAACAATGTTGAAGGACTCAAAATTGGATGAAAAATTATGGGTTCAAGCAATTGATACGGAATTCTTCATTATCAACTGAAGTCTTCTAAAAAATAATTGCAACAAGACTCCATATGAATTATGGAAAGGAAAACCAACTAATGTAAAATATTTCAGAATATTCGGAAGCAAATGTTATATCAAAAGAGAAGATCAAAATTTGGGTAAGTTTGAATCACGTGTTGATGAAGGTATCTTTGTTGGTTACTCACACAAAAGAAAGTCCTGTAAATTTTATAATCTAAGATGGGAACAGATAGTGGAGAGCATAAATTTTACATTTGAAAAAGATGGTGCTCTAGCGAATAATGATGAGGATCTAGAATCTTTGAAACTTGAGACAGAGGCTGGAAAAGACACAGATAAAATCGTAGAACAAGAATCAACTATCAACGAGGAAGAAGTAAACAATGATCATCAAGATATACCAGAACAAAAGAAGCTCCTCCAAGGAGAACAAAAGAATGGATTCAAAAGAACCATCCATCAAATCAAATCATTGGTGACATAAATTAAGGTCGACAACTTCGTTCATCACAACAAGCTCACATTTCTTTTCTAGCAACCTTTGATCCTAGTAGTTTTGAGGAAGCCAGCCAAAATGAACATTGGGTAGTAGCTATGAATGAAGAATTGGATCAAATTGAGAATAATAACACCTGGGAATTAGTTCCATGACCAAAAGATAAAAATGTCATTGGGACTAAATGGGTGTTTAGGAACAAATTGAATGAAGATGGGTAGGTTACCAGAAACAAAGAAATATTGGTTTGCAAAGGCTATGCACAAGTGGAAGGAATTGATTTCGATGAAACATTTTCACCAGTTGCCAAAATGGAAGCCATCTGAATGTTTCTTGCCTATGCATGTTCAAGAAAAATCAAAGTATACCAAATGGATGTTAAGTTAGTATTTCTGAATGGAGAATTAGAAGAAGAAGTTTACATTGAACAACCTGAAGGTTTTCTACTATCAGAAAAAGAAGACTATGTTTGCAGGTTAAAGAAGTCTCTATATGGTCTCAAGCATGCTCCCAGAGCATGGTATGCTCATGTTGATCAATATCTACGTCAACAAGGGTTCAAGAAAGGTATTGTTGATAGCAATATTTATGTACAATTAGATAAAGATAATTTAACAATCATTGAGGTATATGTGGATGATATAATATTTGGTAGCAATGATCATAGGCTAAGTAAGAAATTTTATACAAAGATGCAAAGTGAGTTCGAGATGTATTTATTTGGTGAGTCGACATACTTCTTAGGGCTTCAAATATCTCAGCAAGAGAAAGGAATATTTATATATCAAGCCAAGTACATCAAGGAAATTCTTAATAAATTCAAAATGGAAGATTGCAAACCCGTCCTTTCTCTAATGGTAATAGGTTGAAAATTGAGCATAGATGACTCATGTAAGGATGTGGATCAGAGGTTGTACATATTTATGATTGGTAGTCTTGTATATGTAACAGCCTCTCGACCAGATGTTATGCAAGCAGTTGGACAAGTAGCAATATTCCAAGCAGCACCAAAAGAATCACATATTATTGCCGTCAAAATAATTCTTCGATATCTAAAGAGCACATAAGAATATGGCTTGTGGTATCCTAAGGGTAACAATCTCATTATTCAAGACTTTACAGATGCAGATTGGGTAGGAAGCGTTGATGATCGTAAGAGTACTAGTGGAGCAGCATTCTATCTAGGTGGTTGTCTCGTATCATGGTTGAGAAAAAAGAAAACCTCAATCTCATTATATACAGTGGAAGTAGAATACATTGCAGTAGCATCATGTTGTACTCAAGTCCTTTGGATGAAACAAAATTTTCAAGATCTTCAAGTACAATTCAGTGAGCCTATTCCCATATTCTGTGACAACACTAGTGCCATCATCATCTCCAAGAATCCTATCATGCATTCAAAATCAAACCACATTCTGATCAAATATCATTTTGTTAGAGAACAAGTCGCGAAAATAATATCAAACTTGAGTATGTTTATACAAAAGAACAAATTGCTGATATCTTCACTAAAACTTTACCTTGTGAAGCATTTGAATATCTTCGTCAGAAGCTTGGGATTCTTTCAAGTTCTCATTAGATTACAGGTCTGTAGGAAGGTTGTGTGTTAGGGGGAGTGGAAGTGTGTATAGGTCCACAGGATGGTTGCGTTTCAGGGGAGTTACCCTTTGCCATTGATGTCAAATGGGGAGAGAATGTTGTAGGAAGAGGTGTCATGATCGCAGGGGGAGTACTTGTGTTGGCATCAATGCCAAAGGGGGATATTGTTGATAAAATGTTATCATTGATGTCAACCCAAGCAACACCAAGAGCTAACCCAATATTTCATGGGAATTTTGACCTACCAAACTACTATATTCTAGTTCAATAATGCCTTTGATGGTTTCTACTTGTCGATATGTTTCCGTTGATATATCACATGCCACGTAATTCTTCACGGTTTGAGAGATATTCATGTTTGAATTTTATACCCCCAGTTAGTGGGCTAAAACCCCATAGGGTTGTGGCATGGGTCATTGAAAAGTCATAATTAATATTTTTTAAGCTCCTAATATCCCTCCCATGTTCACTTGTTTAAGCCCCTCTCAACCTAAGCATTTATATAAATCGTGATCCTCATTTCCTCCTTACGCAAGGGATTTCGCCATCTGAAACAGGTCATTGTGGTATTTTTTCTCTAGAGTTTTTCTACGAAGGTTCAGAAGCTGAAATATCTATGGGGCAAAGCCAAAATCCGGAGGAAGCTGCTGCAAAAATTTCAGATCAAGGTGCACAATATTTTTGGAGATATGATCTATGGAAGTCAATGTTTGTGCAGACTCCTGAAATTCATCTCAAAGAAGTGACCTTGGTAAAATTGTCATAACTCTAGTCTCTCTGAGTATCAGATTGGAATGTTGTAAAAGGTGGAAGATAGTGCACGGACTGTAGCTTTCACTCTATCAATTTTAGAGCCAAATGAAGAAACAGTGACACATGGCACACCATAAAATTTCACTTTTCTGAAATAGTCCATAATTAGGGCATTGTGAGATATTAGGTATAACTCTCCCTTGAAGAATCCAAATTGGGTCAGACCTATGGAATTGGAAATACAACTTAGAGGAATACTAGAGACCAAAAATCAGATATTGGGGATATAAAATAACATAGACGCACTAGATTCAATATCGAGCTCCTAGAAGGCAAGGAAAAAGCTAGATCATGTGTTGTAAATGGCTGCAAAGGACCGAACTTTCTAGGGAAGCAAAGCAAAGCAAGGTGCAGCAGAGGGTAGCATGACAAGAGTAGAAACCAAGGTGCATAACAGGAGCAATAAGTTCATCACATGAAGTCTTCAAGTGGGCGGAACTACATACAATCATTGTAAAGGTATCATTGTACTAAGTCATTGTAAATACATTATTGTACAAATTGTACTAGTGTCTATCTGCCAAGAGTTGAAGAGGTAGTGTCGGGTGGTCTAGGATCATCATTAGGTGGTTGTGTCATAGTTGGGGTTATGGTCTAGTGTGTCTTATTCTTCTACATCATTCTATATCATTGTAAAGTGGACCATTTTCCTTGGTATGGGAGTCCATTCTTCTTTTATTCTTCTATAGGGTGGTAGGGTGGTGCTAGGGTGAGTTGTAGCTCATTGTGTGTTGGGGCATCCGTTCAGTTGACTACTAAAGAATCATGGACGTTGGAGCTTCCATCCAGTGGGAGCTGGAGAAGAATGCTTTTCTAGATTATAGGAAGTTGGAGCTTTATTTTCAATTGGAGTTGAATATTAAAGAATTATTAGAAAATAATTAGGTGGTTTTTGTCCCAGAGTGGGTTTCTACCTTAAAACCTGGGTGCATTTGTGTTCCTGTTTTTTACTGCTATCATTGTACAAACACTGATAATAATTGAAGATTAACTAATTCTCTAATTGGAAGGAATACTGATTCACCCCCCTCTCAATATTTCCAACAGGTGCAGCACTGCAATCTCCAAAGCCTATCTTTCTACCACTGGATGTATTAGGAAGAATGCATCTATTTTCTTTACCCAAGCCCTTGTTGTAGATGACCCATCAAAAGTAGACAATAGAACCTATTTCCATTTATTCTTCCTTTGCTGCAAGGTCCCCTTTCTTCCTCCAGCTGAATGAACTGTGGTAAAGCTAGAGCCTCCTTGAAGGCTTTAGATTGAGATTTGTACTCAACAAGGTATTCACTTAGAATCTTGTGATCAAAGTGTCCTTCATCTTTCTACAATTTGTCTCCTTTTACAAAAGGAAAGGGTATAGTCCCACTGCTCCTTTTTTCTCTTCTTTGCTTGACCTACTCATTGAGGTCCTTTCTAGGTCTGAAAAGAGATGAGATAAAACTAATTCTCCATCATTTTTATCTTCCTCTTTGTCTTCTTATTCTTCTAATAGCATAATGGCTGATATCCATAGGCTGAGCCAAGATTATGCTCCGATACCACTGTAATATCCCAAAATGGGGTAGCAGCAATACATGAACACAATAATGGAACTAGCAGTGTAAATAAACTCATAAAATGAGATAAGAACATATAGACTTCATATTAATGTCATAGAAGGAAAATTTATACAAGATATTGAGGAAATAATCACTCAAGTTAGGCCATACAAGCCTCAAGAAACATGTACATGAAATATGAAGAACACTGCTACACAAAGAATGCCTAAGGCTGTGACAGTGCAGTTTTATTAAGTAGGAATGCTACTGGAAATTTTCAATACATATATCTGCAAATATATGGCTCATACAATGATGGGATCAAAGATATAAACTCCCAAATACATTTCCAAGACAATTTGGAAAGGATTTCCTAAAAAATGCAAAAAGTGCAAAATGTCGGAATGCAGCCCTAGGACTGAATAGTAGCTACAACTTAGAAACTAGATGAATATAGTTGTAGATGATGCATATGATACATAAATCTCATCCAATATATCCTTCAGGTGAAAGACTGATCCAATCACTGAATATCTCACCCTCTGATCAAACCCTGTAACCCCTCACTGTAAGTCCTCACTGAAATAACATAGTCAAAGAGAGGGACTACACTGTAGGTGATGGAAAATATGTTGGCCAAGTTCCACGATGTGAAATCAGCTCCAGAATCTCCCTCACTAATCTCCCAAAGGAAAGAAATCTTCCTCCTTTGAAAAACAAGCTTCGGAAGTGGTGTTCTCAACCCTCCACTACAACACCCTGCAACACAACCCAGATCTAAATAGAAACTATGTTGTAGTTGAAGGAGGTAGCTTGGCCTCAATCCTGGATGTGGAGAAATGAAGTACAAGCTCCCTCAAGAGGCCTCTATTGAAAGGAGAAGGAATTCCTAAACATGAATTCCTTGTGCTAAGCAGCAAAACAATCTCAACTAAACAATTGAAGAATGCACAATAGTCATGCAGACCACAAATTCAATAATCCATAACATGTATTGCTATGGTTGCCTTTCCCTCCTTATAAACAAATGGAATCCATCTAACCTTGTGTCCGACTCATTAGAGTTTCCTCCACCAAGGAATCTTCTGCCCACTATCACTGCATTGTCTCCATAGATGATCTCCACCTTCCATTCCAGCATTGTTGACTTGGTCAAACTTGACATTTTCCACATGTAATTTCCCCTTTTCACACATGAGGGTGTGAAATCCAACCATTATATTGATCCATTTTCACATCATGAGGGATTTTATTCCTATTTTAGAAATGTATGGGCCTCCTCTCCCATTTATTCATCTCCTAGGTGTCAAAAGAAAAAATCAATATTCCAACTAGCTGCATGCTAATTTTGGAATATTACACTAACGTCAACCCATTTCAATTTTTTCTCAGTAGGTGAGTTATTGGGGGGAAATATAACAAAATTATTGTCATTTTACAAGGATTTGATCTCGAACTTATGTCATCCAAGTCCAAAAAATATATAGTATTTGCAGAATTTATTTCATAGTTTCCTTGTGAAGAGGATGTTATTTATGAAGAGTCATTCTGTGATGAAGACATCTTCCTCATCTCTTCATAGGATCCTTGGTATGGAGACATCATAGTATATCTCAAGACTTAGAAGTTCCCTTAGGATTTTTCTAAGGATGAAATTGTGTCACCTAGCTAAAAATTATCTTACCATCGGTGATACTTTATATCATAGCGGGAGTGACTCAATCCTTAGGCCTTTTTTAACCTTAGAAGAAGATGAGTATGATTTGAATGACTACCATAGTGGATCTTGTGGAGTTCATCTATCTGGGCTTGCTGCAACCCAAAAATATTGCGTGTAGGCTATTGTTTCTCGTAGATTTTCAAATATTGCATTGAAGTAGTCAAGAAGTGCCATCCTTTTCAAGTGTATACTCGGAAAATGCGCGCCCATCCAACTTTGCTTTTGCCTTTCATCAATGCTGGTAAATTCACTAAGTGGGGTATTGATTTTACTATTTTTAATCTAACTTCATCTAAGGGTCACAAGTACATTATTGTACTAGTATACTACTTTACTAAGTGGGTCGAAGCTATGCCTAATTTCAATAAAGATAATGAGACAATAGCTATTTTCCTTTTTAACCAAATCATTTCACACTTCGGTATTCCAAGAGATATTGTCACTGATCATGGTAGTCATTTCCATAATAAGATGATTTCTAAGTTGGCTTTGAAATTGGGATTTCAGAAGGAGAATTCGTCTCTGTATTACCCTCAAGATAATGGTCAAGTAGAAGTCGTAAACAAAACCCTCAAAATTATCCTAAAAAATAAAATCAATAAATTTAAGTTCAACTCACACATCATGTTATATCCCATGCTTTGGGCATACCGGATGTCTATCAAGACCACTACGAGTTTTACTCCTTTTCATCTAGTTTATGGTTTGGAATCAATCTTCCCTGTGGAATATGAGATTCCACCTCTCAAATGAGAAATCTAAATTCTTCCAGACATCTCCATTCTCGAAGAA
Organism: Pinus albicaulis; assembly: GCA_034641835.2. Taxonomy (NCBI): domain Eukaryota; kingdom Viridiplantae; phylum Streptophyta; class Pinopsida; order Pinales; family Pinaceae; genus Pinus; species Pinus albicaulis. The sequence goes on from CM076582.1 coordinate 479,990,213, forward strand.
CACCTTATTCATTTGGAACACCTCGCTGAGCCACTTCAGGATGTAGCCACAATGAATGAAGCTCGTAAAAAAGGAATAAAAGCATAATATGACAAGACTGTACATCCTAGGGTCTTCTCTGAAGCTGATGTTGACCTAGTCTATGACCAATATAAATACACCTTGGGGGAAGGTAAGTTCAAACCCATGTGGTATGGTATTTTTATTGTGAAGAAGGTCTTGAAGAAAGGTGTGTGTGAGTTGGTTGAAATTGAAGGAAATTTGTTGCCGGAGCCCAGAAATGGGCTCTATCTTAAGAAGTATTATGCCTAGGTTGTTTCCTAGATTTTTTTTGTTTGGTAAATATTGTACCTAGTTTTTGTTTCTTTCTACGAGTCTCGTGGTGATTATGGTAGTTTTTATCTTCTTTGGGAGGTTTCAATGGGTGATCTAGTGTATTTAAGGTTCATCGATGGTGCTAGTAGACATACTAGGAACCTAGCTTCCACCGCTTGGGTAATATATTATTCATCTGGTAAGTTTTTAGTCTCAAGGGGCATATGTATCGGTACTGCGTCCAAAAATATGGTTGAATACAGTGTTGTCATTATTTTACTATATGAGGCAATATCTCTTAGTATTGAGTCATTAATAGTTTATTTGGATTCGGAGTTGGTTGTGTCTCAATTGAATAACAGTTATCGTGCGAGGGATCCTTTATTATATCACCAATTTCTGAGAGTGAGATTATTACAAATACCATTTAATTTTATTACTTTCATTCATATTCCACGATCAGAAAATTCACTTGTTGATTTTATATCTAATCAAGCACTAGATTGGCATATTAATCATTCATCACATTAAAAAAATATATCATACAATCATTTTTATATAAGATCAAACCATCAAAAAATATCTATAAATATATAGGAATAATATTTCCAAAATATTACAAAATGTGGACAAATTTCCTACAAAATTAAGGCTTAAGCCCAATCATGTCCATATCTAAAAAATATCAATCATCTATTCTAAATATGTGGGCCCTTCCCTAGATGAGCATCTTGGAAAAAGGAAATGGAATTCACCACTTGTCAGAAGAGTTGCACCCACTCTCGTGGTACTCCTATGATTCGTATCTGAATGGCCTTAGGGAGATCCTCTACTGCTGCCATGGGAACCTGGCGAGTCAAATTCTCCAAGTTCCTCTGAACTGCATGCAGGAATTTCTCAGACTATATTGTCACTCTCTCCGCGTCTCTTATGCGACGTCAGTGCCTTATTAGACCCTCAGGTATCACTGGTCCAACATCTGCATCATGATCATTTAATCTTATAAGATTTTTATTTCATGGAAAAATATTCTTAACTTCTTAAGATCATATTCAAAAAATATAGAAAAAATAAATAAGATAAAGTTTAAAATTTTTACCAATGTCTCCCCACGCAACGCCCTCGAGAAGTACTATATCTAGGTCCTCTCAGTAATATATGCATGCATATGGGTAATCATCTATGGCTATGAGTTGTTTCTAACACCAGAGGAAGAACTCGTCATCAAAAGCTGCTAGAATGACTTCTCCTTTGCCAAGTCACTTGATCAAATATGCCCATCGACCCATCCTAGGATCTCTGGGACTGCTCATGGTTGTAGACACCCTGGGTCAAAGTGTTGGGATTGGATCAAAGAAAAATGAGAAAATTATGGTTGCATAGCCAAAATTCTTGTTATTACCTTGTCTCACTAATTTAAATTGATTTTGCATGCTGACTAACAATGTTTTGCACCAATAATAGACTATCGGTCTTAGTCACTCCACTGCCAAGAACATAGTCGGTCGTGAAGCCTGATGTAATGAGGCTGAACCTCCCATCCTAAAAATAGTGAAGATGATGATTTTTATCGGTAGCCTTATGCAATTTTTCATCATAATCTGTGATCCAACCTTGTTTGTCTCTGGTGTACAGTATAGACTTATGTAATTTGAAACATTAAGGTTTCCACGAGCCCTCCCTCTCACATCGACTACTTCCCCTTTTTGGGAAAGTCCTGCGATGAAGTAGATATCCTCTACCTCAATCGATAATGGCATCTGATCAATCATAAAATATTCCTACTCTGGGTCCTAGTATTGAATAAGCATTTCCAGTAACCAAGTTTGTGTTTTCATATTTGTCATCATAAAAAAATTGAGAAATCCACAACCTCTTAATGCATCCAAAAATTTAGGATCATTGAAAACCTCATTGTCAATATCACTATGCTCCCTCTCTCTCCAAATGATTGACATCCTACAAAATTGAGAGAGTTCATCCATTAGAAATCATTTTTTTCATTTTTCTCTACGCGTATGTAGATTTCTTAAAAATATATTCACGTATATATGCAAATTTCTCTTTGGAAACTCACATGTAGGGATTTATACACGTGGTTTTCAAAGTGTTGACCCACATACACATAGAGAGGTATTTAAAAAACAAAATTTTCCAATGAAAATCAAATGAATTTATGAAAATTTGCGATTAAATGGAAAATATTATGATTTGGAGTTACCTGGAAACTGTGGTGAATGAATTCGTTGGAGATATTGTTTGAATTGAGTTGCCAAAGTTTACTCCAAAATATGTCTCTTATCAATACTTGCGAAGTTAAAATGATTTTGGGTGAGTTGAAAAGTCCTTTTATAATGAAATTTTAGAAACCTACTTTTGTATAGTTCATCATTTTTAACTTTATAATTTCATGAACATTTTAATTTTTTTCTTGAAGTGTTTGGAAAGGTTGTTTTCCAGGGTAAATGAAGCCTTTGTGATATTTTTCACCACTTCGACTCCATGATTGCAGACCTATCGTGGTAGGTATCATTTTCTTCAATGGAATATAGGTTAAGACATATCACTTTTCCGTTGCATTATGCATCTTGACCTCATACTGCAATATTTTTCAATAGGGTCTACCCCATTATGTTGTGATTTTAAAACCAATGTCACTCTCCATCTTACAAACTCATAACATAGTGGTAGAGCCACTCCTTCCATGGGCTTCCTAGTTAGATCCTCGCTAGCATATGTTTCCCATGTTGCAAGAATTGTGTAGGCTTGGGATTCCTCTCTAAGCCTGTCATGAATTTGAGTTGAAGCCTCATCCTTCTTCTTCTTCACTATATTTATAGCTTTATACCCCAGAGGCTCTCATTTTTTAAGTTACTGATGCATTTCATATTGAATACTTCTACCTTTTTTCCTTAAGCCGACTTATCTGGACTCGTGTATAAGCCAGTTTTGACCATGACCTTTCTGCATGTTCAAACCATGCATTCATTATCCTCTGTAACTTGAAACCTTTTATCTGTGGAAATAACATTCCTTCGAGTGTTGATGACCAGTATCTTCCACCTTGCATTAAGCATAGGAATGTTCTAGTCCTAGGAACTAGTGCACCTGCCCTTAACACTCGTTCTTCCCATTGTACTATATGCATTATTTTATTCCTTTTCAAGCTTTAAATATGAAAAAGAAAAAGAAAAATTATATATTCCAAAAAGAGTGGGAACAAGACATTTTCTTCCATATTTGATGGTAGCGAGATTCAATAATGTCGCACTTGAATAAAGCACTTAAAATAATTCTTTCCTCCATTTGGGATGGGAATTAGTTTGACTTTAAGAAAGTTGAAACCTTGTTCTTGAGTCAGTCCTCATTTGGTTGGTTATCTCTTCTAATAATATGGAGAGTTTTTTAATGCCTCCTGCATTGCACAATCATACAAATATATTTTATGCTACCATAGAGTCATATTATTTCGTTCTTTTTTTCAAGGGAATCCAACCTATGTCAGCCATTCTGTGGTGTCTCTTGACTCATTTTAATTCAGCCATACCTGGTCTATCAATTTATCTTCAGTATCGCATCATCTATTTGGTCCTTCGCTCATGTTGGTTAAGAATGTCTCGATTGAATTCTTACTGACGGGTTTTCTCTTATCGACTCCAATAAATTTCTCTGGAAGTAGGCCTAGAGTCGCACCCTGTCCCTATTTACATCATTGATAGGTGACCTTGTGCTCAGAATTGATCAATATCATGGGACTTTGACTGAGTTTTTTCCCTTGTGTTCGACATCAACTTAAATTATCGCACATTGGGATTCGTGTAGTACCTTGGTTTCCATTTGACCCTATTAGTGGATTCGTCACCTCTATCTCAACTTTAATTATTGGTTGGTTGATAGGGTTTCTGTCGTGCGCTAACCACATCTTTTGTATGCCACAAATGTACTTCAGAATGGTTACTTCATCTCTTTTCATTCGAGTTATTCCAAATTATTGGCCTGTGGGTTACACTCGTGTTAGTTGATGTTGGATGCCTTAATTCCTTTCTTCCAAAGGATCTTTCCCTATTGACTCCAAATAATTTCTCTAGGAACAAGATCTAGAGTCCTTTTTTCGGTACCTTAAGGTTTACAATAATCAGTGGCAGACTCATTCGTGATCGACAGTGAAAATACATCAAAGTCTCTTAATTGGTAGATGCTCTCAAGTTTTCGACTTCAACACATTTATTCGCACTTCTTAGATTGTATTAGGATACCTTGATGCACATCATCATTATCGGTGAGTTTTCTCCTGTTTTTTAACGGTATACATCAATGAACAGTAATCAAATTATGTCTCACATGGTTGACTTCAACTCATTCATTCCCATAGTGTACAAATGTACCATCTATGGTTGGTGAAGACCTCAGGTTCTATTAGCGTCTTGGTTCACTCGATGACGCCTTCAATGTTGTGCTAGTGGTACCATCCACCCTTATATGTTGCATTTAATCTTAACATCATCTTTTATGTTGGAACATGAGTTTATGTAGTACCAATAGGGCCACCTATATGAATTGGTACTTATGAGGATTAGTTATGCAACATCAGTGATCAGAAATTATTTGAGTATCATTGATCTGAATTTCTTCTATATGTGATATTGAGACATATATTTGTTGCATTCATTTGTGGCTATGATTAGATGATCCATTATGCATTCTCTAGTTCTTTATGTACACTTATCTATACTTTTTGGATTTAATTTATACTTGATCATCAATCATGCTTTATTATCTCTGAACATGGGTATGCTTGCCTCAAACATGAATCTTCTTTTTTACTCCTTCCACAGGTATTCAACGGGCTGAAATCTGGTGATATCTCTGAGGATATCAAATGATCTCTCTCTTTATACTTAATACATTTCATCCATCATGTACCCCTTCCGACCTCATATATTAGGGGGAATTTTTTATAGCATCATTAAGCACTCATGTAGTTCTGATGCTATTGTATGGCCTTGGGAAGACCTTCCCATGCAAGCTTGATCTTATATTTTTTTTTTTTTTGAATTTCATACACGACTCTGCACTTTAAAAATCATGTACACACGTGGGTACCATATAAAAAACCTGCATATATTCTTAAAAATATGAAAAATTAAAATAATATCATGTTTTTAGGGCAGGGTTTACGGGTTTCACCGAAATCCCACCTACAGGAGCCTGTGGCCTAATTAAATAAACCTATTTCTGGTTGTATTTATACACCTCATGGGAAGGCCTAATTATAAAGAAGGAGATAGGATATCAACATTATAGTCATTTCGATCCCCAGATCAAGTCTGATTTTCCCTATGCCTCCTGGACTCCCAGTCGTAGGGGACCCTCATTTCCTTGTATATATGCTCATCCATCATTATATGGCACCATTTTTCACATGCTCGAGCGATGATCTTTGAGACTTGGGCTGGACGGATCCAGAAGAAGGTTTCACTGTTGTTTTGGTTGGATTAGGTTGTATCTCTCCACTACTATTTTTTGATATCAATAAAGAAGCTTTTTCGTGTTTCTAATATGTTAGGATATCATGTTTCATGATTAATATGTAATATGTCATGGTTCATGGTTTATATTTATACTTAATGATCTAACATATTTATTATGTATGCCCTGTTAGGTCCCCATAATTTGGCAGATTGGAGATGACCAAATAGACAAGGGTAACATCAAACCAATCTTTGGAGTCCTAGGACCTAGCCTTCCTGGACTCAGAGAGGGCTCTCTCTATGTTTGTGTAAAGGATGTGACTTGGTTAATTTTAGGGTTTTGATTTTAGGCTAGTTATAGCGATAGGGTTTGTTTGTTTGTTTGGTTGGTTGGATAGGTTGTCAAGAAGAATAGGTAGAGTAATATAAAATCAATCCATTGGGCTATGGAGTCTGCAAAGGACTTGAAAAGTACAATAATAGGTCAAGGGTGTTTCATAGGGCAAGTTAACAAGACCAAATGGATCTAAGTAGGTTTAGTGAGTGTGAAATGAGCAAGAAGTTATGAATGCAGTAGGTTCAAAGTGAAATTAAGGATCCTTCAACATACTAGAAACAAGAAAATATTTCAGGATGATAGCATAGCAAAAATGAAGAGCAATAAAGGATTCTTCAACTAGATTTTTTCTAAACAGAACTCAAAACAATAGATAAGTAATCCTAGAGAGAAGTTAAGAATTCTCTGAACATTAATTTCAAACAAAGAGAACTTTTAACATAAATTTTTAGTGAAACTAAAGAGCATTCAAGTATTCTTTAATTAAACTTCAAGGAAGAAAACATAGAGATAAAAGGATGCAGACAAAAGTAGGTTGCCAAGAAAGCATATCCTACTCTAAATTTTTTTCCTATGATCAAAGAAACCATGAACATAATGAAAAATGAAGTAAAAAAATACAAAAGTGGAATAACATCACCATATAATAGAGCTCATGAATCCTAGGAATGTGCTTGATCCATTGATTCTCAATCCAAAGCAATCACAACACACCAAAGCCAATTTCTTCAACAAACTCAAAATCTATATCATATTGAGATCAACAACCAACAAACTGGTAAAATGAGGCCTCTATGAAGTATTTAACTTGAAAAGGAGGTTCAAAACCCTAACTAGGGTTTTAGAAACCATTAATTACTCATAAATGTCATTTTTGTCCTATGAGACCATGAAAGGCCCAAGGTGCATATATCCTAATTCATTAAATGCAAAAATAACTCCTCAATCGAATTTGCAAAAAAATGACTTTGAGGCTCCTCAATAACTTCCAAAATATCTCCAAGTATGTTTTGTTGACATTTTTTCAAGGGCGTAGCACTGAGGTTAAAGGGTGCAGCGCTAGGCCAAGGGCACAATGCCAACACTAGGAAACATTGCCTGTATTTTAACCACGAATTGGAGGCCTTCTAGGTATCCAAATGAGCTCCATGATAGCTCGTTGGAGATATTGTCCTATCTAGTTTCCAATTATACCTTTATTTTTCCATTTGGTGTCCATTTTCCTTCCCAAAAAAGCATTCTCCCAAAACTACTCATGGCGCAATGCCAGCTCTGAAAATAGGGCAGAAAGGTGATTTTTTGGGTGTTTTTGGCACTTTTGGAGGACCAATTTTGCTCCAAATGAGCTAAATTGTTTTGCGGGTGATTTCATTGGCAAGCTGAACATGAAAATATAAGCCATTCCTCCATTGTGTTCCCCAAAAAAGAGAACATCGCCAGTGGCACTGTGCCTTTGGCCCTTCAAAACAGTCAAAAACCAAAATTTACAAAAAGATGCCAAAATTTGAATTTTCCTTGCTAATTATGTTTGGGATGCCTGTAGGGATGCATAAATGAGGATTTCAAGGTTTTATTTGTCTTTAGCCTCCTTCAGGGATTTAATTTTTTCCAGGGCTCTTTTGAGCTTGGCCCTTACAATCTTGTTTCTTAAGGCATAATGCCTTTCCATCTTCTTCTGGAGGTCAAGGTCCCTATTGGTCTTCTCCAATAGACCTTCTAAGTGTATGTTTTCTCTCTCTAGCCAAGTTTCCCGATCATAGTTTATTTCCATGATGCCTCTTGCTCTCTCTCCTTGGCTAAAGCTTTCTTCAAGCCAATTGTTCTTGGCCTCCTCCTAGGAAGATGTTATTCCTCTTCCTCCATGTCATCATAAGTTCCCAAGACATCATCTAGCTTTACCTTTATATTAGTAGCCTCTTTCCAAGTTCTGATAGCTCTGATCTCATAGATGGCATTCTGTGCCTCCAACTGCTTGTTTTCAACCTCAAAATAGTGAATCACATTCTTAGCCATGCCTATGTTTGCTTGTAGATCTTTAATTTGGGCATATTTTATTTTGAGCAACATGCTTGTGATCCTTTTATCATTTTCATCATCAATATCAACATGAATAATTTGAAATTATTTTTCAGGCTCAGGTTTGTCTTCTTCTTCTTCATTAATGACCTTTTCTTTACCTTTATCAAGTTGCTTGGTTGATGTAGAAGGCATGGCCCCTTGCCTCTTAAGGGCAGTAAACACATGCCTATTTCCCCTTTGGTAGGTTAAAGGAAGAGGTTCAATGTTACTTATCTCAGTTCCATATGTTTTATTGCCATGATTTTTGTCAGCTTCACTGTCATCATGGCTCTTATCATCACTGCTCTCATGGCTGCCATCATCATTGTTGCTTTCGACCTCATCACTATTTTCTTCACTGCCCTCACTGCTCTTTGCTTCAATGCTCTCTGCCTCACTGATATTATTGTCCTTTTCCTTGCTTCTTTCTTCTACATTGAAATCTGACCCACTGACATCTACCTCCTCATTTCCTTCTTCTTCATTGCTTGATTCATCATTGCTCTATTTCTCATTTCCCTCACCCTCATTGACATTTGATTTCTAGTTATCATTTCCCTCATTGTTTGATGCACTAGTACCATGAGAGGATGGTGAGGGATGGTAAATAGGTGATGAAGGAGGAAGCTCATCATGATGTGAAGGACTGTGAATGGATGGAGGAATGGGAGGATGAGAAGAAGAAGGGACATATGTTGTTATTGGCCTTGTGGATTGGTGAACACCTCATTGGAAATGAAGGTCTCCCATGGAATACCCTTCTGTTGCAATTGATGCATAACAACCATTTTGATAAGAGAGTGGTGAAAGAGGCTTTGCATCTGCTAAGGATAATCTCTCTTTTTTGAAATATAGGACATTTTTTCAATGCTTCTATAGAGGTAATAGGGTAGGTAAAACATCCTCACCCTAGTAAAGTGCATGAGCAGCCTGATGTGATAGGAGTAAATGCGAGAGAATCTTCCTTCACATGTAAAAAATTTCATAATGATTCTCATCATAGGTGCATATCTGTCAAGAAAATGTGAGAAAGGAAAGATGGATTTATTGTGGTCTTTGTATCTAGGCTTTAAATAGGGTTCAAAGTAGCTCATGTCTAGGTTGGCCTGCTTGAACCATTTCTCACCTACACTTGGTATGCTTGTGGCATTGGCAATAGCATTTGAAGACAACTCAAATATTATCCCTGCAAGGTTAACTTTATTTTCATGGAAGTTAAGTATGAAGAGCCTAGTTAGCTCAGGGTGGTTTTGCACCTGTTGTACCTTCTCACAAAAATCAAAGCATCCTACATTATTGAAACATTGAACAGTAAGGGGATATGCCACTAGCTCCCTTATGTTGAGGGGCTCAAACCTATTGATTTTAACCTATTGATTTTTCCACCTCTTTTCTCGTGCCGCCTTGGCATTTGGCCTTCTCCTTCACTACCACTGCCCTCTCTTTCTAACATTTTGACCACTCTGCCTTTTAAACCCTATCACTTGATGTGAAACTGATATGAAGGAGGGTAACGGAATGGAAGTCTTCTTGTGAATGAGATGAATGAGTGAGGGTGTAAATATGTGAGAATGAGGGATAATCTAACCACTTAATGATAACCCTCTACTGATATGTCAAACTCTATTTTGAAATACTAGAGGTTGATGTGTAATTGAGGTGAATGAGGGTAATGGAATGTCAACTTTTCTTGCAAGTGAGCGGGTGAATGAATGAGAATTATGAGCAACCTACATGAATGAAAACCTTCACGACACCCTATTACAACTTTTTCTTTAATGATACTCTTTATGGGTAGATGAAGAAATGACAAACAATGATTTGCAAGCTTAGGTCTTAGGGTTTCCTCTTAGGGTTTGATTTCATTCATTTAAACCATCAAAATTCTTGGAGATGAAGTAAGGGCATCCACTTACCTCTTTATGTACTTATAAGACCTTGGAGGAGACTTTAACAGGGTTTTGAGGTGGTTTGAGTGTTTTCAGGGTGTAGGAGGCCCTTCTGGCCAAGGGTGCAGTGCCTAAGCTGAGGGCACAGTGCTTACTCTGGGCGCACAGCGCCTAAGGAAAAGCTTGTTGTAGGTGTCGGGAAAGAGCACAATACTCTACCAGGGGTACAATACCACCTCCCAGGCACGCAAAACCTGTGTAAAATGCACGGGGAAACTTTTCCAAGGGTGCAATGCTTGATCCCAGGCACGCAGTGCTTGGGAAATTTGTCCAAATTCGCTTAGAAAATTCACAAGTTTTTCTCTCCTTGACTGCTCTTGATCTCTTGAAGGTAAAAATGATTCATTTGAAATTCCAAATGAGATTTTATAGACTTATGACTTTTTATTAAACTTTTGAAAACCCACATCTTGATGTTTTAAGTCATTTTTTCCTTTCTTAATGATATTCTTTACATTTTTGTTTGCAGGTTAGCTTAAGTCATAAAGTTGACTTCTCTTGTCTTATTGATGTCTTTTAACACTTTTAGTTTGCACATGACATAAAATCATTGAAGTGGTTTTTCCTTTTTCTCCTTGAGAGTTAACATGTTCATTTTGGCCCTTTGGGATTCAAACACAAAGTAACACCTTCAAAACTCTCCTTTGCCTGCACCATGGAATTAAAACCATGTTTTTTACCTTCTTTGGCCACTTTTTATTTGCAGGTACCTAAAAACACTAACTTAGCTTTCTCTTACTCCTTGGAGCATGATATAATCACTTTTAACAATCTTAGGATGCTTACATAGTAGCAGTATCTCCAAAAACTTCTTTTGTCCCCACCTTGGAGCTTAAATCATATATTACTTGGCAGGTGACTGAAAACCTTGGATTTACCTTTCCCACTGATATTCTTAACACCTTTTCTCTCTGAGGCAATGATACATTCCCCTTGTACAACTTTGGGATGATTGCACACAACAACACCTTCACAATCCTTCCTTTTCTGTCATCATGGAGTTCAACTCATCATTTCATCTTCTCTAGCCATTTTCCCAAAACCTTAGGTGTCTAGAGTGCTTCAAGACAATCATCAGTGTTGTCTTCTAAGTTCTCTATAGCCCTTTTAAGTTCATTCATTTCTGTCTAGTTCACCTTACCTTTTTTCCTATCTCATCAAATAGTCTGATAGACTTCCTTCATGTTTGGTTTGGTGTGTCTCCTCCAGGTCATTTCTACAAGTGGTCAGTGTTTTGACATTCAAGTGGGCCATTAAGCTCAAAACCCTAGTTATCCTTAAGACCATCTTCTTTCCCTTTCTTCTGCTATGAGTTGTCTTGACTTAGGAGCATACCATATACCTTATCAATTCCTTCTATTGATGGACCTCTTAACACTCCTGCAGAAGTGTTAAAATATTAACATTTACCTCTTGAAAACTTTGAGCTGATAGGGTAGTCGTCTTTGTAAACTTCCAAGTCTTCCTTGAATAACCATGTGCTGACCTTCTATTACATCTGAGTCAGCTTCTAGCATAAGAAAAACAATGTTTGAAAGATCAATGATGACCTTACGACCTGTGAAACATGGCCTAGTGGGAGGGTCCTTTGACCATGATCTTTGACTGAAATTTTTCTTGGAGGCTTCAAGTGAAAAACAAAGTATTTGTCAAAGTGTTGTATTAAAGATCCAAAATCCAATGTACTTGATTTATTTAAAGAGCCTACAGAGATAGTTTTGAGACCATCAATGCTTGAGGAACTTGGGGATCATGGGAATGAGTTAGGCTATAGGTGACCCTAGATGGAAAGTGGAGTTATGGGCAAGGGAAAAAAAGAGTAATGAGGTTATAGGTAAGAAAGAAGGATGGAGATGACCATGAAATGGCAAGGTTGATAGAATAGTGAAAAAGTTTCTATAAGGATAATGAAGGCTGTGAGATTTCTAAAACTTACAATGTTCAAAGAATTTTGTTTTTAGAAATCTATAACCAATCTATAGTCATCTACCAATAGTGAAAAATACTGATGACTAACAGTGGCTCCACTTGGGGAGGGCAACTCCTTTTCAGGAGGTTTCAAGAACCTCAGAGTTTAGATCTCTGAGTTTTGAAGATCATTACCTTACTTGTACTTGGCAGATCCCTCTTCCTTCATCTCTTGCTAATGTTCTCTTGAAGCTATGATCTCAAAAATTTGAAAAGACATGATTGCTTCAATATCAGTTCTACCTACCCATCATATTTTTCCTAACATTTTTTCTTCACTTGGGTGCATTTTTATTTGAAAAACCTTCACATTATTTTCTTTTCAAAGCATTAAACTATCTACTTCTACCCTTATGTCATGCAAGTGTTTACATTAGGCTGATGAACTCATTTATTCTCTACCTAGTCTACTTATATGTCAGGGTTAAGCTGTTTGACAGATTTTCATTCTCTAACCTACTAACATGAAATTTAAAACATGATCAAACCAAGTTTAAGCAATCTGATTTGTAATGGGCTAAGGAATCTTGGACAATATGCACACAGAGTTTATTTTTTATACAAGAAAAACTAAAAACTTGAGGGCTAATAATTTGGAATTTTTTATGCATCCCTCTCATTTTTCTTTCATTCAAATTTATGCTTTGGAACCAACATCTTTTCCTAATCTAATCTACTGACAAGCCAAGTTTACATGGTTTGGAAAATATTTTTTTTTCACTAACCTATTAGCATAAATTTAAAACATGTTCAATCATGATTAGGCTAGATGACTGGACAAGACTTTCTTTTCTCAAAGTTAGTGGCATTTAGGCTTGCACACTTTCAACAATACTCTTTTATGGTATGGGGTTGTACCTATTCTTTTTTTCTACCCTATTTTTCTTGTTTTCTTTGTTTTTATGTTTTTTTTCTGACCTTTCATCAAGAAATGTTATGTATAATGAATGAAAGCTTAAAACTAGGAAATTCAACAAAAATAGTGCTTGAGCATCTTGCCATTGACAGGACCTCCAAATAACTCTGTTTCATCCAGCTTTTGTAAAAATAATGCATTGTTACCTCTAACTGAATGAATGATGTATGGACCCTTCCACAAATTTTCAAATTTTCCATGCTTGCCTTTGTCCTCTCTCCTTGAATCCCATTTCAGAACTTTGTCTCCAATCTGGAAATCATTGGCTTTGGTCCTTCTGTGAAAGATCTTCTTTATTTTCTCTTGCAGTGCTTGTGTTCTGTTGTGAAAGATCTTGTTGCAAGTGAATGGTTTGGTTCAGCCTCCTTTGCATATCATTTTCTTCTGATTGTACCTCTTGAAGAAGCTTCATAACCTGAACTCCCAAGGATGTTGGGAAGACTTCATCCATGCCATACACTAGCTGACAGGGAGACATATTGATTGATTTCTTGGTTGTTAGTCTATCAGCCCATAGTGCATGCACTAGTTTTCTATGCCATGACTTTTTGTTCTCTTCTAGCAACTTCTTGATGATATTCACCAAAATTTTGTTAGAGGACTTAGCCAACCCATTACCTTGAGGGTAATAAGCTGTAGAGTGCCCTAGTGTGATTTGGTACTTGTAGAAAAATTCCACCATTCTCTTGGAATTAAATGTGGCAGCATTATCAATGATGATCTTTGTTAGATAGCCAAATATGGACAAGATGTTGGTTTCAAGTAATTTGATGATGACTAAGTCAGTGGCATTCCTAGAAGGGATAGCTTCTATCCATTTGGTGAAATAGTCAGTTGCAGTGAGGATCCACTTGAGTTGGGAAGAGGAGGCAGGGTGTATTTCTCCAATGAAATCTAAACCCCACTATTGAAAAGGAGCTTCAACACTGATATGATGCAAAGGAAAAGGGAGTAGTTTTCTCTTGCCATCAAAGATTTGGCATTTATGGCAAGTCATTACTAGCTTGTGGATATCAGTGAAAAGTGTGGGCCAATAGAACCCAACTCTAAGGATTTTGTTGGCAGTGGTTTTCTAGTAGATATGACCTCCACACTCTCCTTCATGAGACTCATGCATGATTCTATCTACATCATCTTCAAGAAAAAAATTAAGCAAGATACCAACAGATTTTTTCCAATATAAAGCTCTATCTAGAATGCAGAAATTTAAAGCCTTTTGTTTCAAGAATCTAGCTTTTTTTTTGGCCAAAGCAGGAGGAGCATTTAGATTAACAAGTACATACAATATATCAGCATACCGTAGTGAGTTCAAAAATTCTTCCTCAATAGGTGGAGTCGTCAGTTCCTCTTGTTCATCCAAGGAATGCATCATGTTTATGTCTAAGGCTTGAAAGTTTGCTCTAGCCATCAATTTGGCAAGTCATTGTCCTTTGATTAGTTTAGTGGGCCTGATTTCTAGATCATATTCTAAGATGATAGCAATCCACTTACCCCTTTTACCATCAGGGTCCTGATTTAGAATGTCCTTAACAACTGTATGTGGAACAAAAGAAATGGCATGGGAATGCAAGATGTAAAATCTGAAATCTTTCAATGCTTTGATCAAGGCAAAGGCTTGTTTCTCCACGATGTTATATTTCAGAGGTGCATCTCTCAATGCATTGCTAAAGAAAGCTATGGGTTGTTCTTGTCCCATCATGTTCTTATTTAGCAATAGTGTGTTCTGATGCAAATGAGAAGATGAAGAAGTCCTTGGTAACGTCAAGGTTGATTAGAACTGGTGTTTGAGTAAGTTCCTATTTTACCAGTTCGAAGGATTGTTTTGCTTCCATGGTCCATTTGACTTCTATCTCATTTTTCAGCATGTTTGTAATGTTTCTTAAGAGTTAAACAAGATTTGGTATGAACCTTATTAGGAAATTGATATTTCCAATGAAATATTGTAGCTCTTTAATGTTTCTAGGGTGGTTGATCTGCAATATACCTTCAATCCTTTTGGGGTCTATATTAATCCCTTCTTCAGATATGATGTGGCCTAAGCGTTTTCCTTCTTGAAGACCAAATAGTGTTTTATTAAGATTTAAAGATAGACCATACTTCCTACATTTTTCAAGGACATTTCTTAGGTGAACTAGGTGTTCTTCATCAGTTTTAGAATAGAGAGTGATGTCATCAACGTATACCACAATGAAGTAACCTATGTCCTCCGTAAAAGAAATTTCCATGGATCTTGGGAAAGTGGCCCCCACATTCATAAACCCAAAAGGAATTTTGACATACATGAAGGTGCCCCAAGGTGTAGTGAAATCGGTTTTGTGCTAGTCACTTGGGAGTACTAGTACTTGATTATACCCTAAAAAACCATCAAGAAATAATATTCATTTAGAGCCTACCACCCTTTGCAGTATATGATCCATCTTAGGTAAAGGGTAGTTGTCCTTCATGGAGGCTTTTTTTAAGTTTCTAAAGTCTATGCATAGCCTAATATCCCCTTTTTTCTTTCTCACTGACACAAGTTTTGAAACCCATTCTGAGTACCTGAGTGGGACTATGACTCCAAAATCATACATCTTCTTTATTTCCTTCTGAACTAGAGGCACTAGGATGGGGTTTATTCTTCTCAATTTCTACTTGAATGGTTTCTGGTTTTCCTTGACAAGAATCTTATGTTGAATAATGTTTATGTCATAGGACTTCAAGTCCTCATAGCCCCATGAAAACACATCCTTAAACTCTTTAAATAGCTCAATGTATTTCTGTTTTATGTGAGGTGGCAGAGTTTTGGACATCTTTATCATTTTAGGTTCTTCTATGCTACCTATGTTTCATTCTTCTACATCAGTCTTGGTGGATTCCATTTTTGGCTTCCTAGCAACATCATTGAAATCAAACAGCTCTTCTAAGGGGGAAATACCTCTTGGTAATGAGTTATATTTTCATTGCAATACCTCAAGGTATTTTTGATCTAAATCTTCACACAATTCTGCCTCAAGAGGATGTTCTAGTATATTTATATCAGCAGTACAAGGAAGGTCTGTTTTGTGGGTTTTTTCTTCAACAAAACAATCCTCTTGATGGTTTAAGTCTGACTTTGACATTTCAAACTTGGTTTTGGGCTGCAAGAAGTCTTCAATCTATTTTTCATTTTCAAATACTTGCCAGTAATCTATGTTATCAGGTATTTTTGGTCTGCAATTGACCTTTACTATGTATTGTTCATTGGTATGAGGTATTTGGCAAGTGCTGGTAGCAAAGGAAAGTTCATTGGCAAGGTTGTTTTGAGCTCTAGGGATAGAGGTAAGTTCATACTTCTCAAATTTTTTTAGGAATTATAAGGCAACATTCCTATATTCTCTTAGCCTAGGATTTCTAGCTGAATACTCTCCTTTGATTTTCCTAATGACCAGCTTGGAATCTCCCTGAGCATAAATCTTCTTAGCTCCTATGTTTTTCAACAAGTGTAATCCTAGGAGGAGAGCTTCATACTCTGCAATATTGTTTGTACATTGAAAATATAGTTTGTAGGAGTGACCTTTATTGGTGTTGTGTATCCAAACATTAGCTTATGAACCATATTTTCCACAAGAAACATCAAAGCTCATGTTCCAAAGTGTTTCAAGTTCAGATTCGCCATTATGTTGTTGTTCAGGGCTGCTAGAGTTTTGCCTGATATGTTCTTCATTTTGTGTTTGGTTTGATTGTTCTCGTAGGCCTAGATATTTCTCATTTTAATTTACTTGTTCATTAATGTCATATTCATTGTACAAGATAAATAAGCCAAGGTATGAATGGATAGAATAAATAGGAGTGTTGTTTGGCCTATCCTAACTGCTTACCATGTATTTCATGTGAGATTCCCAGTACAATCTCCTTGTTTGGTTAAAGACCAGGATGGCATATTTCATGTCCATTTGGAGGTTTCCTTGGAGTTTGGCTCCCCATGATATAGATAAAAGCATGCCATACTTTGGGGAAATGTTAACCACTACAATGTCCATGACTAGGCTTTTGGTAGGTATTTGTGCTTGATTAACACACAGATCCTTGATTAGACCCAAACATTTGAATCTGCTTGAATCAAAATAGTACAAGTCTTTGTAAGGTTTGGTTATTTCGAGGCCTAATCTCTCCATCACTACCTTTGGCATAAGATTGTGTGAAGTGCCAGAGTCTAGCATAAAATTGTGTAGGATTTTGTCATGGATGTTTAAGCTAACATAGAATGGAGGTACAAATCCTTGATATTTTCCCTCTACCTCAGGTCTAAACAACAACTATGGTTTGACATCAGTTATATTCATAGTATTGGCGTCATTTCCTATGTTCAAAAATTTCAAAACTTGGGACCTATATACATCTTGAGTTACCAGTTCAGTAAGAGGTATGGTTATTTTGATATTGGAAATATCTCCCTCAAAACTGAAAGGTGCTAGTTTTCTTGGTATATTTACATCATTTTTATCACACATAGTCTTTTCAACTACTTTGGTTGGCTGAGTTTTATTTGGACTGTCAGTTAGAGCAATCTTTCCAGGGCCACTAGTTGATGTACTAGGGTAGGTTTGGTCACCGTTATGTTGGTTGGTTTCGTCTTTGTTTTGAACAAGAGTCTTAGCCATGGTGTTTGTGTTTTATGTTGTCTTCTTAGGATTGTTTCTAGGGGTCTTCCTAACAACAATTTCTAGTTTTTTCTTGTTAGGAGTGTCTTGAGTTTTCATATTTTTGAGGTCATACTGCCTATGAACCTCCATAATAGCATTTTCAAATCCTAGTTTGTAGTCTTCGGAATCCTCATATGTCCTTTATTTTTATTTGAGGAAAAAATACCTTGTTCTTCTTTTGTGAGGAAAGTATCATCCTCATTATTGGAGTCTATTAGATTGAAATTATTTTCTTCTGGCTCTTCAGTCTCTCCTTCCTCTTCATCTACATAATTTTCTTGGAAAGGAGGTCTCAATTGCTAGTCATTTTCTCTTTGTCTGATTTGAGGAGGGTCTCTTCTGAAGTTTTGGTTCCTATTTCTATTTTGAGGATTTGCTTGGTTTTCCCTAGGAGGTTCTCTTTCATTTAAGTTGATCCTCTTCATCATCATTTCCATTTTCCTAACTAGGCTGTCAATTTTAGCATAAGATGTGGAGGCCATAGTTTCCTCTTTGTATGTAACTTTCTTTTATGTTCTCATCCTAGCCCTCTTCTCAATTAGATTGGCTTCTACACTCACATCTCCCCTTTGCATGTATTCTAAGGTTAGGGGATCTCTTTCTCTCAATTGGTAGGCCATGTCTGGATCAAATCCCTCTGGAAATTTTACTAAGGCTAGGCCTTGTAGGGGTTTCATGTGAGGTGGGAGTGCATTGTATATACTATTGAACCTAGTGCATGTTAGGTCCCTATATTACTAGTATAGTCCCTTATTGTTGTTAGTGTAAGCCCCTTATTGTTATTATTGTACCCTTGTAGCCCCCATATTGTTATTATTGTGCCCTTAAATTATTATTGCTAGGTTGGCTAGGATTACATTATGGCCCCGTGGACTCCTATATATAGGAAGGAGGTTTTGTAATTTGAATCATCCAAGAATTGTTCATTCATGTAATGTATTGGAGGTTTCCCCCTCGAACTAGATTATTTCTAAGGTGTTTATATCTCTTTTCTTCTCTTTTTGGAGATGGTTTGACAACATTTGGTATCAGAGCTTTGAGATTCTAGGGTTTCGCTGCTCCAAACAGGTCAGCATGGAATTTTTGCTATAATTTTTTTTATACGAAGGTTCAGAATCTGAAATTGTTAGAGTGCTAATCGAAACTCCTGAGGAACATCGTCAAAACATTTCAGAGCTTGGTTCACAATATTTTCGGAGATATGATTTGTGCAAGTTAGGTCATTTTGTAGGCTCCTGAATTTAACCTAAACAGGTCATCGTGGTATTTTCGTAATAAATTGTTTTCTACGAAGGTTCAGAAGCTAAAAATTTTAGAGTGCGAAGCCACAATCCTGAGGAAAATTTTCAAAACATTTCAGATATTGTTTCACAATATTTTCGGAGATATGATCTGTGGAAGTTAGGGCTTTTTGAGGCTTCTGAATTTCATCTCAAAGAGGTGATCGTGGGAAAATATTCATAGCTCTCTCTCTGAGCATTAGATTGGAATGATGTAAAAGTGGCCATAATTACACAGATTTTAGTTTTTTTTCTATCAATTTCAGAGCCAAAGGAGGAAACAGTGACACGTGGAAAGTTATACAAGTTTGCTCTACTGAACTAGTCCAAAATTGGGTCGTTGTGGGAGATTGGACATAAATTTATCTTGAAGAATCCAAATCAGATCAAACCTATGGCATTTGAAAAAAGCTTCAGAGGGATACTAAAGGGCTGAATTTCAGATATTAAGGATATGCAATTATAGATATAATTCAATTTAAATATCAAGCTCCTCAAAAGCAAGTAAAAGGTGTGTATTTTGTTTTCCGAATTGCATAAGTCTTGTTTGAAGAATAAAGTTGAATTGATTCCAAGGGCATATTGTAGAATAGATATCAGTATTGGATTCTAAACTGGTCCCTAAAAAGAATTCAACACCCATTAAGCCTTTAGAAATCTCTACTATGACTCATGAAAACGATGAATGGCAACATGACATATCAAAATTACAAGAGCAAGTGTAACAAATTTCGCTCTCGCAAAGGGCAACAAAAAATGACATGGAAGTTTTAAAGAAAGGCGTGCAAAGTAAGATGGATGGTTTGAATAAAGGCGTGGAATATAAGATGGATGGTTTGGAGAATGGCATGGAATCTAAGATAGATGGCATGGAAGCTGGCATGGAATCTAAAATGGAAAACATGAAGAATGATCTAAAAGCAGACATGGAAGGTTTGACAAAGTTGATACACGAAATGTTTCCTAATGGTGAAAAGATAGTAGAGGAAACTCATGATGAGAACAAAATAAATGTTAATCATGATTTCATAAAATATAATGTTGGCGAGAAGAACCAGCATATTCTAAAAATCGATATGAGTAAGTTTGATGGAAAGGATCCTGTAACATGGATACTACAGATGGAGCAATATTTTGAACTCCATAATGTGAAAAACACACAAAAGGTATGCATTGCAACTTTACATTTAGAACAAAATACATTTGTATGGTATTGATGGCTTTGCTCCCATAAAAAAATTGTCACTTGGTCAATTTTTATGGAGGAAATGATAGCACATTATGAGGATACAAAGAGTAACACCTTCTTTAGCCAATTGATAAATCTCAAACAAAAGGTTTTAATGGGGGAGCACATTGAGGACTTCCAAAAATTGAATATAAGGGTAACTGATATTCCAGAGGAACACGGGATTGATCCCCTCATATGTACTTTAAAGGATAACATCCAACATGAATTTCACATTTTGGAACTTGATTCATTGGAGAAGGCATTCAGGTTTGCAAGAAATATTGAATGTAAAATTATGGCGACAAGGAAGCCTACCACTCACTTCTATAAAGAGGGAAGTGTCGCTACTCCTAGATTTCCACAACCTACAAGGTTGACACCACGACAATTGGAAGAAAAAAGAGCAAAAGGGCTTTGCTATAGTTGTGATATCAAATACACTAAAGGTCATAAGTGTGCTGAGAAGAAATTATTTTACATAGATTGTGAAGAGGAAGAAGAAAATGAACAAGAAGAGGATATACACCAGGAACCAACCAAAGAAGAGGAAGAAATGAGTCCGACCATATCGTGTAATACATTGGCAAGAATTACCACTCCTCAAACTCTCAAGATAGAAGGAAATATCAAGAAGAAAAAGGTAATAATGTTGATTGATTCAGGTAGTACCCATAATTTTATTCATTGCAAGGTAGCTAAGGGATTGAATTGTTTCCTATACCCAGCACCAGAATGTCAAGTGATGGCTGCAAATGGAGGAACTATAAATTGCTCTGGAAAATTCCATAATATCAAACTAACCATGGGGGAATATGTATTGAATAGTTCAATGCTTTCCATTCCTATGGGAGGTGTTGATGTTGTACTAGGAGTACAATGGTTAAAATATTTGGGGACGATAGCTTTTAATTTTCAAGAAATTTACTTGAATTTTTTTTCAAAAGGAAAGGAAGTCAAATTATGGGGTATTGCAGGGAAGCTGAGAAAGATAATAAGCTCTAATGTCATAGCAAAGCTTCTAAAAAAATAACAACGAGGCATAATTGCACAATTATGCTCATTAGAAGTTCCAACATCAAAATCATCTATTTCTGCAGATCTCCAAAAAGTCTTGGACAATCATTCCAAGGTTTTTGAAACTCCAAAAGGACTCCCACCTATTCGTGATCATGATCATGCTATTCATTTGATTCCAGGAAGTTTTCCTCCAAACGTCGGGCCTTATAGATATCCTTATGTCCAAAAGAGCGAAATTGAACGTATGATTGCAGAAATGTTAGAGGCGAGTATAATTCAACCTAGTTAAAGTTATTTCTTTGCTCATGTAGCATTGGTACACAATAAGGATGGATCATGGCACATGTGTCCGGATTATAGGGAGGTCAATAAGCTCACCATTAAAGATAAATTTCCCATTCTTGTTATTGATGAATTATTGGATGAATTACTGGAGAAATTTATTTTACCAAATTGGATCTTCGTTCAGGGTATCATCAAATTAGAATGAAGACTGAAAATATTTTGTAAACATCATTTCGAACTCATGAGGGTCATTATGAATTTTTGGTCATGAATTTTGGCCTTACCAATGCACCTTCTACATTTCAAGGGTTGATGAATTCCATTTTCAAACCCTTCCTTAGAAAATTTTTGCTAGTATTTTTTGATGATATACTAATCTACAACAGTTCTTGGAAGGATCATGTTCAACATGTTGACAGGGTGCTCAAACTATTGCAGGAGAAACAATTATATGCAAAAACATCCAAATGTTTCTTTGGAGTACAAGAGGTGGAATATCTGGGTCATATCGTATCTCACGAGGGTGTTAAAGTAGACCCTAACAAAATTAAAGCCATTAAGGAATGGAAAGTCCCCACAACCATAAAGAAGTTGCGAGGATTTCTCGGGTTAACAGGGTATTATCAAAAGTTTGTTAAGAATTATGGGAGAATAGCAGCACCTCTAACAACATTATTGAAGAAAGATGCATTTTCATGGACTCCTGAAGCAACTAAGGCCTTTGAACATCTTAAAGAGGCAATGTGCCTAGCACCGGTCTTAGCTACGCTAGACTTCAAAAAAACCTTTATTGTGGAATGTGATGCCTCAGGAAATGGAATTGGTGCAGTTTTAATGCAGGAAGGAAGACCCATTGCTTTTGAAAGTCATCCAATCAAAGGAAAGTATTTACAGAAACCTATTTATGAGAAGGAAATGTTAGCAATACCGCATGCACTAAAGAAATGGAGAACTTACCTAATGGGAAGACACTTCAAGGTAAAAACTGATCATGATAGTCTTAAACACTTTTTGGAACAAAGACTATCTTCAAAAGAGCAAAAAAAATGGGTCACAAAGATGTTGGGTTATGACTTTGAAATAATCTACAAAAAAGGAAAGCTTAATGTTGTTGCAGATGCACTCTCAAGAAACAATGAAGAGGTGGAAGCATTGCTTTGTGCCATTTCTATTATCCAACCAGATTGGATAACCGAAGCAAGAGATGAATGGAAGAAGGACAAAGATGTATGGACACTCATTCAAAAGTTGCAGCAAGATCCTAGTACATCTGATACATTTAGTTGGAAAATGATTCCTTATGGTACAAAGATCGCTTATATCTTTGTAAGAATTCCCAACTAAAACAAAATATTCTTCTGGAATTGCACACTTCTCCTTTAGGAGGACACTCAGGATTTTTAAAAACTTATCACAGGGTGAAGAAAGAATTTTTTTGGGATGGCCTTAAATCTGATATTCGAAAGTTTGTGGCGGAATGTTTGGTTTGCCAGCAGAATAAAGTGGAAACAATTAAGACCCCAGGACTTCTACAACCTTTATCCATCCCAAGTCAACGTTGGGAGGAGATTTCAATGGATTTTATCACAGGTTTACCTAAGTCCGAAGGAAAGAGTGTCATCATGGTGGTAGTTGATAGACTTACCAAGCATGCACACTTTTGTGCATTATCTCATCCATTTAAAGCAAGTACAGTTGCTACTACATTTATGGACACAATTCAAAAGCTACATGGAAACCCAAGGTTTATTGTGAGCGACAGAGATCCCATTTTTACTGGAAATTTTTGGACGGAGTTATTTTCTTGTTTGGGTACTCAATTAGCTCATAGCTCATCTTATCATCCTCAACCTGATGGTCAAACTAAGATAGTAAATAAATGTTTGGAAGGATATCTTCGTTGTTTTGTATCTGATAAACAAACACAATGGGTCAAGTGGTTACCTCTCGCTGAATGGTGGTATAAGACTTCCTTCCATACTGCAGCAAAAATGACCCCATTTATGGCACTTTATGGATATCATCCACCATCCATCACATCATCTTTAAGAGAAAATTCAAAGGTTCAAGCAGTGGAAGATCACATCGAGAATCAACAAGAAGTTCTACAACTCTTAAAGGACAACCTAAATTTGGCACAAAATTGAATGAAACAACATGTAGATCAACATCACAGCGAGAGAAGTTTTGATGTAGGAGATTGGGTATTTTTACGGCTACAACCATACAAACAAATGTCCCTCAAGCAATCTAAGAAGGAT
The DNA here is from genome assembly GCA_034641835.2 of Pinus albicaulis. Taxonomy (NCBI): domain Eukaryota; kingdom Viridiplantae; phylum Streptophyta; class Pinopsida; order Pinales; family Pinaceae; genus Pinus; species Pinus albicaulis. The sequence goes on from CM076582.1 coordinate 480,013,962, forward strand.
AATAAATTATAGCCAAAGTACTATGGTCCTTACAAGGTGTTGCAAAAGATTGGTACTATGGCATACAAATTGGAGCTTCCTGCTTCTTCACGAGTGCATCCAATTTTCCATGTTTCATGCTTAAAGAAGGTTATAGGTGAAAATCTTCCAGTTCAAACAATATTGCCAGAACTTGATGAGGAAGGAAAATCATATTGGAACCTGAAGCGGTCATGGAAACAAGAACTCGACAGCTACGGAATCGATCAATTTCAGAGTATCTCATCAAGTGGAAGAACTTACCCACTGAAGATTCTACATGGGAGGATGAGAATTTTATACAGAAGCACCCAGAGCTACTCAAGTGTTGAGGACAACACCTTTTTGAAGGAGAGGGGCATGTTAGGTCCCTATATTACTAGTATAGTCCCTTATTGTTGTTAGTGTAACCCCCTTATTGTTATTATTGTACCCTTGTAACCCCCATATTGTTATTATTGTGCCCTTAAATTAGTATTGTTAGGTCGGCTAGGATTACATTATGGCCCCACTAGGATTACATTGTGGCCCCATGCACTCATATATATATAAAGGAGGTTTTTTAATTTGAATCATCCAAGAATTTTTCATTCATGTAATGTATTGGGGGTTGGCCCCTCGAAGTGGATTATTTCTAAGGCGTTGATATCTCTTTTCTTCTCTTTTTGGAGTTGGTTTCACAATAGTGTAGTAGTCTTGGACACTTTCCCCAACATTTCTCTTAAGGTTATTACACTCTGAGAGGATTTGAAGAGGATTTTTCTTAATTTCCCACTTGTTTATGAATGTTTGATAAAGGGAAGGGAGGTCATGTATGTTGTTAGGAATTAATTTTTTGAACCATTTCTTTGCTTCTCCTCCTAGACTTTGGGAAAACATTATAATTTTTATGGTCTCCTATTCTATTTCTTGGTAGTAAAAGGGATCATTCATTTTTTCTACATGCTATTGGGTAGTGGTAGAGTCATCTCCAGTAAAGTGAGGGATTTTGGATTGGTAGTATTGTGGCATAGGTAGTAAAGGTTTTGGTAGCACCAGGGGAGCATACCTTGCTGCCATGATGGGAGGTAATGGAATCCAAGGAGGATTTACAAGAGGAGGGTTTATGAGTGGAGGTGGAGGATGAAGTGGAGTGGTTTGCACAGTGGATGTATGAGTGGGTGTGGTAGATGTACTTCGACCAGCTACCTGATTTTGAGCAGCTTTGGAATGAAAGGAACCAAAGTGTTGGAGAAGCTGAAAATCAAGAGGAGTGGAAGGAGAGGCTTCTCTACTAGGGCTTTGATGTGTGCTAGTAGGCTCAAAGCTTGTCTAGTTTATCCCACTTTGAGACTTAGTTCTGAATAGTTTTCTCTGATGATGTAAGTCAATTTGGGTATCTTTTACGGTTGTGAGATGTTCAGGGATAGAACTTGATCTATGAATTGGTTTAACAATAGTTGAGTCTTCAGTCCTAGAAGTTTTCCACAAGATATTTTCGAGATCATCAACTATGGTAGGAGGGTTTGGGTCAGGGTGAGATCTAGTGTTAATCCATTGTGAAGCCAGATTTCAGACCCAAAGCACAGAGAGGCTGAAAATTTATGAATGTTTTTTGAAAAGACAGACCTCTCTTAATAATTACTGAACACACATAGTGTGTGACTAGGCTTTAAAAAATAGGACTAATTGACACAGTCCCAGAGGAGTCTATGAGAACTAGTGGTGTTAGTAGGCATACTGGAGGCCAGTGGAGTCACCAGGTGGATGATTTTTACTGCTTTGAGGGTTTGCTTATTGTCCACCATCAACAATTTAAAAAAACCAATCTAGAGATGTTTTGGGTTTTCTAAGTTTCTTTATGTAACACTAAGATTTTCAATGGGTTTTCTCGAGTTGAGTCATCATTTGATTAGTATGGTGAATCAATTAGATACTACTCTTGGCTAACACTTGATTTTCTAAGTTTGACAGGGGTTTGAGAGTTCTTAAGGAATATTTAGGTTGTTACTTACTTAGAGTCCCACCATGATCGCCATTATGTTAGGTCCCCGTAATTTGGAAAATTGGAAATGACCAAATAGACAAGGGTAACATCAAAACAATATTTGGAGTCCTAGGACCTAGCCTTCCTAGACTCAGAGAGGGCTCTCTCTATGTTTGTGTAAAGGATGTGACTTGGTTAATTTTAGGGTTTTGATTTTAGGCTAGTTATAGTGATAGGGTTTGTTTGTTTGTTTGGTTGGTTGGATAGGTTGTCAAGAAGAATAGGTATAGTAAGATAAAATAAATCCATTGGGCTATGGAGTCTGCAAAGGTCTTTAGAAGTACAATAATAGGTCAAGGGTGTTTCATAGGGAAAGTTAACAAGGCCAAATGGATCTAAGTAGGTTTAGTGAGTGTGAAATGAACATGAAGTTATGAATGCAATAGGTTCAAAGGGAAATTAAGGATCCTTAAACATATAAGAAACAAGAAAATCTTTCAAGATGATAGCATAGAAAAACTGAAGAGAAATAAAGAATTCTTCAACTAGACTTTTGCTAAATAGACCTCAAAACAACAGACAAGTAATCCTAGAGAGCAGTTAAGAATTCTCTGAACATTAATTTCAAACAAAGAGAACTTTTAACATAACATTTTACTGAAACTAAAGAGAATTCAAGGATTATTTAATTAAACTTCAAGGAAGAAAACATAGAGATAAAAGGATGCATACAGAAGTACAGTGCCAAGAAAGCATATCCTACTCTAAAAATTATGTCCTATGATCAAAGAAACCATGAAAATAATGAAAACTGAAGTAAAAAAATACAAGAGTGGAATAACATCACCATCTAACAGAGCTCATGAATCCTAGTAATGTGCTTGATCCATTGATGCTCAATCCAAAGCAATCACAATACACCAAAGCCAATTTCTTCAACAAACTCAAAGTCTATATCATATTGAGCTCAGAAACCAACCAACATGTATAATTAGGCCTCCATGTAGTATTTAACTTGCAAAGGAGGGTGAAAACCATAACTAGGGTTTTAGAAACCATTAATTACTCATAAATGTCATTTTTTTCCTATGAGACCATGCAAGGCCAAAGGCACAAATATCCTAATTCATTAAATGAAAAAATAACTCCTCAACCAACTTTGCCAAAAAATTGACTTTGAGGCTCCTAATTAACTTCAAAAATATCTCCAAGTGTGTTTTGTTGACTTTTTTACAAGTGCGCAGCACTGAGGTTCAAAGGCGCAATTCTAGGCCAAGGGCGCAATGCCAGCACTAGGAAAAATTTCTTGTTTTGTAACCAATATTTGGAGGCCTTAAAGGTGTCCAAATGAGCTCCATGATAGCTCATTGGAAAGCTTGTCCTATCTAGTTTCCAAATATACATTTAATTTTCCATTTGGTATCCATTTTTCTTCCAAAAAATTCATTCTCACAAAATTTCATATGGCACAGTGCCAACTCTGAAAATAGGGCAGAAAGGTGATTTTTTGGGTGTTTTTGGCACTTTTGGAGCATTAGTTTTGCTCCAAATGAGCTAAAATTGTCTGTGAGTGATGTACTTTCCAATATGAACATGAAAATTTAAGCCATCCCTCCATTGGGTGCCCCAAGAAAGAGCGCAGTGCCAGTGGCGCTGCGCCTTTGGTCCTTCAAAACAGTCAAAAACCAAAATTTACAAAAAGATGCCAAAATTTGAATTTGCCTTGTTAACTATGTTTGGGATTCCTGTAGGGATGCATCAGCAAGGATGTCAAGGTTTTATTTTTCTTTAGCCTCCTTTAGGGATTGAATCTTTGCAAGGGCTCTTTTGAGCTTAGCCTTGTCAATCTTGTTTCTTAAAGCATAATGCCTTGCCATCTTCTTCTGGAGGTTAGGGTCCCTCTTGGTCTTCTCAAACAGACCCTCTAAGTGTATTTTTTCCCTCTCTAGCGAAGGTTCTTGATCATAGTCTATTTCCATGGCAAGCATCTCACTTGGAATGAGGTTCTCTACCAAGGCTGCCTCTTGCTCTCTCTCCTTGGCTAAAGCTTTCTTCAAGCCAATTGTTCTTGGCCTCCTCCTAGGAAGGTGTTCTTCCTCTTCCTCCATGTCATCATAAGTTCCCAAGAATTCATCTAGATTTACCTTTGTCTTTACATCCTCTTTCCGAGCTCTGATAGCTCTAATATCATAGATGGCCTTTTGTGCCTCCAACTGCTTGTTTTCAACCTCAAAATAGTGAATCGCATTCTTAGCCCTACCTATGCTTGCTTGTAGATCTTTAACTTCGGAATCTTTTCTTTTGAGCAAAATTCTTGTGATCCTTTGCTCATTTTCATCATCACTATAAACATGAATAAGTTGAAATTCTTGTTCAATCTCATGTTTGTCTTCTTCTTCTTCATCAATGACCTTTTCTTTACCTTTATCAAGCTGCTTGGTTGATGTAGAAGGCATGGCCCCTTGCCTCTTAAGGGCAGCAAACACGTGCCTATTTCCGCTTTGGTAGGTTAAAGGAAGAGGTTCAATGTTACTTACCTCAGTGCCTATGTTTTATTGCCATCATTGCTTCCATATTCACTGTCATAATGGCTCTTATCATCACTGCTCTCATGGCTACAATCATCACTGCTGCTTTATGCTTCATCACTATTTGCTTCACTACCCTCAATGCTCTTTGCTTCAATGCTCTCTACCTCACTGATATCATTTCCCTTTTCCTTGCTGCTTATATCTTCTTGATTGACATTTGACCCACTAACATCTACCTCCTCATTTCCTTACTATTCATTGATTGATTTCTCATTGCCCTCTCCCTCATTGAAATTTGATTTCTCATTGTCATTTCCCTCATTATTTGATGCACTAGTACCATGAGAGGATGGTGAGGGGTGGTGAATAGGTGATGAAGGAGGAATCTCATCATGATGTGAAGGACTGTGAGAGGATGGAGGAATGGGAGGATGAGAAGAAGAAGGGACATATTGTTGTTGTTGGCCTTGTGGATTGGTGAACACCTCATGGAAATGAAGGTCTTCCAAGGAATACCCTTCTGCTGCAATTGATTCATAACAACCATTTTGATAAGAGAGCGGTGAAAGAGGCTTTGCATCTGTTGAGGATAATCTCTCTTTTTTACAATATAGAATTTTTTTTCAATTCTTCTGTTACACCATTTTTTGGTCATCTAACCTATTATTATTAGATGAACCCAAGTACACCATGTAAGACCAATTTTACCCTAAGTAAAATTGCTTTCACCATGTGAAATAACTTGTTTGTTTACATTTCGCAGTCATATTTAACCCAAAACAAGGAAATTAATTAAATAAATTTTTATTTATTTAATTATTTCCTAAGAATAAGTTATTTAAATCAGTATTTAAATAATATTCTTAGTTAAATTTGACTAAATCATCCATAAATAGTTAAATGAACCATTATTTATTTAATTATATTCCCATCATTTCCCTAAAATGATAAATAAATCATTTATTTATTTATTATTTATAAATAAAGGTATTGACCCAAGTCAAAAATCCTTTTCCCTCCAACAAATATAATAAAATATTCCTAAAGGGTGGTTCTAGAATTCGATTAATAATATTTTATTCATGCACCGAGTTCTAGACCGCCCTAATATTTTTCTATAAATAGAAGGGTTTTCCCCATTCATTAGTCACCTCCATTGCATTAGATCACTCTGGATCTATACTAGGTCACATTCTCCATTTTTGCCTTGTGAGCTCCCATTGAGTTCTATGTTTGTATGGGTTTTATACAACAACAAGAGAGAGGAATTTTAGATCTGAAACGCTGAGGACTTTCAAGAACCCATCCCATTGAGGAGAACCGGAAAAAACCTTTCTTGTTTTCCTCTCAGGTGCCCCCTTTTTTAATATAATATAAAAATTCTTTCAAATACATTGTTCTTGTCTTGTCTATTGGATGCATGGAGCCAAATTTTACTTTATCTGCTTAATGCATTTTATGCTTAGATCTAGATTTGTGCAGCATTATTTGGATCACCTAATTGCAGATTTAAAGATATTTGGCAGCCATAATCGATGTTAGGGATATTTTTTATGCGTAGCTAAAGTGGTCTTTTACAACGAAATATTCATACTAACAGCTTCTTTAGAGGTAATAGGGTAGGTGCAACATCCTCACCCTAGTAAAGTGCATGAGGAGCCTGATGTGGTAGGAGTAAATGCGGGAGAATCTTCCTTCACATGTAAAATATTTCATAATGATTCTCATCGTAGGTGCATATCTATCAAGTAAATGTGAGAAAGGAAAGATGGATTTATTGTGGTCTTTGTATCTAGCCTTTAAATAGGGTTCAAAGTAGCTCATGTCTAGGTTGGCCTAATTGAACCATTTCTCACCCACACCCTCTATGCCTGTGGCATTGGCAATAGCGTCTGAAGACAACTCAAAGGTTACCCCTACAAGGTTAAATTTTTTTTCATGCAAGTTAAGTATGAAGAGCCTAGTTAGCTCAGGGTCGTTTTGCATCTGTTGTACCTTCTCACAAAAATAAAAGCATCCTATATGCTTGAAACATTGAACAGGAAGGAGAGATGTCATTAGCTCTCTTGTGTTGAGGGGTTCAAACCTATTGATTTTTCCACCTTTTTTCTCATGCCTCCTTGGCATTTGGCCTTCTCCTTCACTACCACTGTCCTCTCTTTCTGACATTTTGACCACTCTACCTTTGAAATCCTAGCACATGATGTGAAACTGATATGGAGGAGTGTAATAGAATGGCAGTCTGCTTGTGAATGAGTGAGGGTATAAATATGTGAGAATGGGGGATAATATGACCACTTAATGATAACCCTCTGTTGATATGTCAAACTCTGTTTTGAAATACTAGAGGTTTATGTGTAATTGAGGTGAATGAGGGTAATGGAATGTCAACTTTTCTTGCAAGTGGGGGGGTGAATGAATGAGTGTTATGACCAACCTAGATGAATGAAAACCTTCACAGCACCCTATTACACCTCATTCTTGACTGATAATCTTTATGGGTAGCTGAATAATTGACAAACAATGATTTGTAAGCTTAGGTATTAGGGTTGCCTCTTAGGGTTTGATTTCATTCATTTAAACCATCAAAATACTTGGATATGAATTTAGGGCATCCACTTACATCTTTATGTGCTTAGAAGACCTTGGAGGAGACTTGAATAGGGTTTTGAGGTGGTATGAGTGTTTTCAGGGTGTAGGAGGCCCTCCTGGCCAAGGGCGCAACACCTAATCTAAGGGCATAATGCTCACTTCATGCGTGCAGCGCTTAGACCAGGCGCGCAGTGTCTAAGGCAGTAATTGTTGTGGGTGTCGGGCAAGAGCGCAGCGCTCTGCCAAGCATGCAAAGCCATCTCCCAGGTGCACAATGCCTATGTAAAATACACAAGGAAACTTTTCCAAGGGTGTAGCACCCAATCCCAAGCATGCAGCGTACAACTTTGGGAAAATTTGTCAAATTTCGCTTAGAAAATTCACAAGTTTTTCTCTCCTTGAATACTCTTGATCTCTTGAAGGAAAAAATGATTCATTTGAAATGCCAAATGAGATTTTATAGAATTCGGACTTTTGATTAAACTTTTGAAAACCCACTTCCTAATTTTTTAAGTAATTTTTCCCTTTCTTACTGATATTCTTTACATTTCTGTTTGCAGGTTGGCTTAAGTCGTAAAGTTGACTTCTCCTATCTTATTGATGTCTTTTAACACATTTACTTTGTAGGTGACATAAAAACATTGAAGTGGTTTTTCCTTTTGTGCCTTGAGAGTTGACATGTTCATTTTGGCCCTTTGGGCTTCAAACACAAAGTAACACCTTCAAAAATCTCCTTTTCCTGCACCATGGAATTTAAACCATGCTTTTTTACCTTTTGATTTGCAGGTGCCTAAAAACACTGAATTAGCTTTCTCTTACTCCTTGGAGCATGATAAATTCACTTTTGACAATATTAGGATGCTTACATAGTAGCATTATCTCCAAAAACTTCTTTTTTCCCCACCTTGGAGCTAAAATCATCTTTTACTTGGCAGGTGACTGAAAACCTTGGTTTTACCTTTCCCACTAATATTCTTTACACCTTTGCTCTTTGAGGTAATGACACATTCACCTTGGCAAACTTTAGGATGATTGCACACAACAACATCTTCACAATCCTTCCTTTTCTGTCATCATGGAGTTCAACTCATCATTTCATCTTCTCTGGCCATTTTCCCAAAACCTTAGGTGTCAAGAGTGCTTTAAGACAATCATCAATGTTGTCTTCTAAGTTCTCCATCACCCTTTCAAGTTCATTCATTTCTGTCTAGTTCACCTTACCTTTTTTCCTATCTCATCAAATAGTCTCTGATAGACTTTCTTCATGTTTGGTTTGGTGTGTCTCCTCCAGGTCATTTCTGCAAGTGGTCGGTGTTTTGACATTCAAGTGGGCCATTAAGCTCAAAACCATAGTTCTCCTTAAGACCAACTTGTTTCCCTTTATTCTGCTATTATTTTTCTTGAATTAGGAGTAGACCATCTACCTTATCAATTCCTTCTATTGATGGACCTCTTAACACTCCTGCAGAAGTGTTAAAATCTTAACATTTACCTCTTGCAGACTTTGAACTGATAGGGTAGTCTTGTTTGGAAACTTTCAAGCCTTCATTGAATAACCATGTGTTGACCTTCTATTACATCTGAGCCAGATTCTAGCATAAGAAAAATAGTGTTTTAAACATCAATGATGACCTTAAAACCTATGAAACCCTAATGACCTAGTGGGAGGGTCCTTTGACCGTGATATTTGACTGAAAATTTTCTTGGAGGCTTCAAGTGAAAAACAAAGTATTTTTCAAAGTGTTGTATTAAAGATCCAAAATCCAATGTGCTTGATTTATCTAAAGAGCCTACAGAGATAGTTTTGAGACCGGCATCAATGCTTGAGGAACTTGGGGATAATGGGAATGAGTTAGCTATAGGTGACCCTAGATGGAAAGTGGAGTTATGGGCAAGGGAAAAATAGAGTAATGATGTCATAGGTAGGAAAGAAGGATGTCGATGAGAGGCACAAGCCATTTAAGGAGTATTTTAGGAGTGGCAGGGTGACCATGAAATGGCAAGGTTGATAGAATAGTGAAAACTTTTCTATAAGGATAATGAAGGCACTGAGATTTATAAAACTCACAATGTTCAAAGAATGTTGTTTTTATAATTCTAGAACCAATCTATAGTCATCTACCAATAGTGAAAAATATTGATGACTAGCATGCCCCTTGAATTACTTGCTATGTATATGCTTCTCCAAACTGTGTTTCAAGCCTACTCACTTTGGAGGAAGCATAGAGTTTTGACCCTAAGGGATCGACATCAAACGTAGGACCTTAGGGTACTCCTCTCAAACCTAAATTTAGTAGTTTATATGGTTTACATGCTTGAAAAAATGCTTATTTTTTATTATATTCTTTCGTTTTGTTGAGGTTGTCAACCCTTACCATAGGGAAGTTTTTTCCACCAATAGTAAAATCCCTTATAAGTGCCAACTCCAATCAATGAAGCCTAAAGTGAAGAATGGAAGTAGAAAACCAATTACCATTCTCTTTCCAGTAAAGAAAAAATATAGTAAGAGGATTTGGGTGAAGAGAGAGGAGTGATCTCTAGCCAAGCACAACCAAAATAAATCCCAAACATGGGAAAAGAAGAAAATAGAAGGTAATCCCTCTATCAAGACTCATCCATGGAAGGTATAAAAGAAGAAAGAGGACATACTACTTAGGTGGAGTATAATATCTATTTATATTCATTAAAAGAAGATAATGACATCAAGATAGGTCAAACAATTCAGATGAAAGAAATAAAATAACAACTATAATAATAATTGTGTCTGAATGTTGGAGGTATGAACGAGTCCCCATGTTGATATCAGTGATCAATCTGTTTATTTTAAATGCGTCAGAAAGATAAAGTGAGGTGTGTCCAACATGGTTTAATGGGAGCACACAACAATAATATTTGTTGTACAAGAAGATGAGCTACAACAGAATTATGCAATGACAAGAGGCCCACAATCAAGTTAGGTCCATAGGATCAGTCCCCATGCAAAAGCAAGGAAAAAATGCAAGAGATCAGAGAGTGTTTTCTCAGGGGGAGTTTATTTAGTAGTATTACAAGATAATTATCATTAGCCTCAGGAATAAAGATTGATGAGTAAATTAAAGGTTTGCATCTTGGGTGAAATACCCTTATTTCATTTAAGTAGTGAATTTGACCAAGCCCAGAAATCTTATGTTCATGAACATGATTGGTAAAATATTTGAATTTCCCTTTGCTTTCAATTAATATCGCTATGCCAATTCATGGTATTTGATTCAGGAGGAGTAACCTTGTCATGAAAATGGGTTTTTCTTTTTGAGGAGCTCTAAGAGTTTTCCTAGTAGAATATCTAATTTGTATCAATTTCTTGGTGTAGTTGGTATCTTCAAGAATTAGTCTCTATTTGTAGAAGTTTGATCTTTGGGGGAGAATATTTCAACATTCTCAGGTGAAGTGAGAAAAATATTAGAAACAACAAGAACATCAGTCAAGATCAAGCTCAAATTCATCACTAATGGCTAGTATTTGCATGCAACAATAATACCATGAGAAAATTTAATTCGTATCACTTTCTTTTATTGGTAAAAAATATGCATTGGAAGAGAAAGTATTCATCTGATAGCCATAAGAGGACCAAAATTGGATGATATTTCATAAAATAGGTAATATATGTTCATCGAGATCATATCATCAATATCTAGTTCCTAGAGCAGCAATAGCTACCAGAAGACATACAGAACATGTTTTACTAATACTTGATTCTTGCAGATGTCCCTTTCTATGATGGTTGTAGCTGAGTTTGGATGGAAGAATTATATTGCCCCATCAAGAAGATATCAACCCTTTAAGAAGAAGTTTGTAGAGAAGAATGCACATCAGCAGGCAGACCCTTAGTCATTGATTATTAGAGGGATAAGAGGGAACATCTTGTATCCCTTTTCCATTGATTTCAAAGGGGGGGAGTAAGTTTTTATGGCACATTAAAAGTGAGTGGTTTCACATGCAAGGAGAAGTGTGGAAGTAGCATGAGTATTGGCCATCAATGTGGAGAAGTGATGAGGTGTTTCCATCAATGCCAAAGAGGAAGATTTTTAGAAATTTGGAATTATTTGGCTGGATAGTGGCAAAAAGTGTGTTGGCATTGATGTTAAAAGACATGGAGGAGATGTGTTGGATAGTTGGAATTATCTGATGGATAGTGACAAAAAATGTGGTAGAATTTGTGTTAACCAGGTGTGCATTTATGTCCATTAGGCTAGTTGTGATGGAAACTAGGCCAACAATGATGTGCATGGATTTCCAAGATCAGGGGGAGACCCATGATTACTGTAGTATCTTGTAGGGAATCATCATAGTAGCAGGATTATTGGAGAATTAATAATATGATTACTATGATGGTTGGGTGTCCTAGTTTTTGAAAGAATTTATTCCTCGAGAGATTAGACAAGACGCTCTTGGAAGTCACACATTTAGATAGTTCTCAGAAAGATCTTTCTAATGGTATGTTGAAGTTTGAAAATGGCTTCTTGGATAGATTTTTATTTCCAATCAAATTTGAGGTGCCCCAAAGTAAAATTGGCAAAGATAAAAGTGGCTAGAGAACCCTTTGAAGAAGTTTTAATTTGGTGGTATTTCCAATTTTGAGAAACAGTTAGCAGAGTGGCTAAGTGAATGAGTCTAAAAAACATGGCCAGAATGTGCAACAATGACAATAATTTTCATTAGTCATAGGTGGACCCCACCTATAACCTAGCCTGGTGGAGAAGGCCTAGAGGTATGAGCTTGAAGGTTTTTAAGTCTGCATAAAACCGAAGTGTCGGGTGAAAAGCATTGAGACACGATCAACCCTAACATAGTGCAAAGGAAAGCAGTCATTGGTGGAGAATTGAGTAGGAGGCCCCAACCTTAACAGCTCTTCCCACAAGCCTGGAGGAAATTTGGGCTAGAAATAATACAAGGCAGCGAGCATAGGAGAGCCAACCTAGAGGAATTTTGACCAATGCAAGAAAACAGTCCAAGACCCCTAAAATTTGTATAAAATAAATATGCAGAAAAAATGTCCCAGGCCCTTCTCCCTCCTCTTTGACAGAAAGACAAGTGGCAGTGTATAATTGGTCAAATATGACATCAACATCAACCAATGGGAGTGTGAAACATCATAATTATATTTGGTATTTTTTGGCACCTGAATGGCCCATATCTAAGTGACACATTGACCAATTATATGTTGATATGTGGAAAATATGACGTCAACATGATTTCATCCCGCTAGTAAGAGCCCATAAGGAATTTGTAATGTTAAAGCATAGGGAAATAAGGAATCAGCAACCAAACTAGGTGTTGGGAATATGTGGTAGTGTCCTAGATGACTAAGCATAGGTGTAATGCTATTGGATCTCATTAGAGTAGGAGGATGCCACTGGGAAACCTCATCCCTAGAGGTTTACCCCAGAAGAAAATTAAGGGTGCAAATGAAAATGTTTGGGAGCATTGGGTTGGGACATGTTGGAATGATAGTATAATTCATTAATTAATGAGAAGCAAGCAGGTGGACCCCACTCACACCTAATCTCGCTAAGGACCAACCCAGAATATTTACATGGAGGAAATTTGGTAGCACCAAGATAGAAGTGCTACAGGATTAGCCCAGCATAAAGGCTCATACATGCCTTGTGACCAATGATGTGGAAGAATTAATGCATGATTCTTAAGCCCTCGGGGCTATAGTTGAACGAAGCACCCAAGTCTCATTTTTTCAACAGTTTCGTGTGTTGTTGCAACCATAGGCCTTCAGGATAAATACAAGAAATAAAAAGGGGGTTGCGGAGCATATGTTTAGAAGATCCTTTGGACTATATCTAAAGAAATTTGGGCCATGATTTAAGTCCTTCATGATAATCTTAAATAAAATTGTTGTGGGATAAAATGATAAAGAGCCATGACTATAAATGAAATGAACGAGTCGACAAATATAATTGTTAATGAAGGTAGTGGTGTTTTCCAAGAGCTCTAGTTTGAGACAGAGAATTCCATGGTCTGAAAAATTAATTAATGAAGCTTGGATCAAACAAGGACAAGTATCCTTTGATCTTCCATGAATGCTATGAAGAGGTAAATGGAATAGATTGCAGGCAGAAAAATATTTGATTACCAATCAAGTAATCCATGCCTAAGGTATGTTCTATATTCTGTGGGAAATTAATTAGCATGGGAAGCCTTTCTCTATTCAGCAATTTGACTGAGAATTAATTCTCAGTATAAAGAAACACTCAAAATTCCATTCCCAGTGTTTAATGATGTTGCAGTGGTCATGTAATTATACACAACAACGTAATGGAGTTCCATGTAGGAGTACACTCTTAGGCACTGTGGATGGCATCAAAGATAACATTTAGCATTGTGTAGCAAAGGAAAAAACATAGGATTTCCATTGAGAAAGTGGGGAGAATGTAGCATAGTTGAGAAAGCTTAGTGGAGAGCACTATTGGTGAGTACTAATAAGGAGAGATGCCAAGAGTGTTGATGTTGTTGTGAGAGACTAAGAGAGCCTATGGGAATAAGGGGTCATGAGCTAAGTGTATGTTGCTACAGAGTGAGAAGATTGGTGAGAGTGCTACAAAGAGGTCTGAGAATGAGTCAAGGTTTCTAAGAATAATAGAGGTACAAATGAAAAATATGACAAAGTATCAAATGTAGAGGAGAACGGAGGGCCAAGTGGAGGAAGGAAGAATTGAAAACATGCAGAGTGACTGCCAATTACAATGAGAAATAAATTCCTTATTGAGTGTGGGTTGGAGCCTGCATACAAGGAGTTGGTTCTCATTGGAGGAAATTTCATACTAAAAGTGCCCATGAATTTTTCATGTAATCTCCATGTCATAATATGTAAAACAATCAAAATCCTTTAAATTCAAAAATATGTGCATGTAAATATTTTAGAGGGAAAAGAAAAAAAACTACTTTTTTTAATTGTATTTTTTGTTGATCTCCCTATATGTTTACTCAAATTTCAAGTGTATATGTTGGTTGGTTGCGAAATTAAATTCCACATCCAACGAGTACTCATTATGCATACTTTTGAGAAGGCCCACATTGATAAAAATTGTAGATACATTAAAAAAATGTGTTCGACACGTTTTTTTAATGTATCTGCAATTTTTATCAATGTGGGCCTTCTCAAAAGTATGCATAATGGGTACTTTTTGGATGTGGAATTCAACTCCACATCCAATGAGCGTATACACTTGAAATTTGAGTAAACATATAGGGAGATATGTCAACAATACAATTAAAAAAAGTAGTTTTTTCTCTTTCCTCCAAAATGTGTAACTTTCATTTTATTATTTTAACTATTATTTTATTAATTTTTCTTAGGAGGCCACTTTTAGGCTGAAATTTGCACTAATGTCCATATTAGTGGATGTTTGATTATAACTTGGGGGTTGATGCCTCCTACAAGTTGGTGCTTTCATAAATTCAAGGAGCTGCAAGTTGGTGCTTGCAACAAATCCATGAAGTTGGTGCTTCAAAAGGTGCATTTGGTAAGTTGATGAGGTGTCTACAAAAGAAGGGAGTTAGTGCTTCCAGCTAGTGGGTGCTAGAAAATTATCAAAGGGAATTGGTGCTTCCTTTGAGTGGTAGCTCACAAACAAACATTTATGTAATATATTCGGTGCCCTTATTTACATGAAATAACAAACAAGATTTGGTAGTTTTTCTCCCTTAATGGTTTCCATGTTAAACCTTTGTGTCACATGTGTATATTGCTCATGATGTGTGTGCTTGTGTTGATTTATATGGATACTACTATGATTTGTTAATGGTTTCTCAATTAGATAATGTCGGGTTTTAATGTTGAATGAAAATTAGCATAAAATTTTAAATTAGCCTTAATACTGATTCACCCCCACACCCACCTCAGTAATAAACATTGCTTCCAACAACTAACACTTCCTCCTTTTTCTTATTTTAGAGAGATAAATTTGTATCTCCTGTCATATGATTTGAACACCCATATCTATGTACAATCAAATTTATTTTGAGCATATAGAACAAATCCGCATTCTTCCTAATTTTCTTGCTTCCATTTCCATACCTATGTATATTATTTTTTCTTGTTTTTTCGAGGAGCCCTTATTGTGACAATTTTATAATCACATATGTTGTGTATTTCACATAATATTCAACATGATCCAATAAGGGGGAAAATGAATTGTAATTTCTAGAAGCTTTCTTGTTGAAACTTATAGGATTGTTGATCACATATTCATTATTTGAAGTCTTGAAGGATTCTCTGTATTTATTCTCATATGATTTGTAACAACCCTTTTTCATAACACCTTGTGTATTTAAAAACAACTATATATACGTATGTGAACCTATATGAAAATGAATTAGTGATAAGTTTGAATGGAGGGACATACGGATCCAAATATCTATGCAAAGGGCTATTGAGTGCGGGTTGCATTCTTGGAGGGTTTATTACAAGGTTCTATGAGTATACCCATGCCAATCTCAATAAATTGTCATGATTACCCACCTAAACATGGAATGACCTATGCTAACAAGCATTGAAGTTGGAGTGGGAAACCTGAGTGAAGGATGCTACCCATATCATTCCCTTTCCTCGTGGAATATGGTGGAGAGAGGGAGGAGGATTTGGACCAAAAAGCATGGATGTGTGAAGGAAGAGGAGTCTTATGGAAATTGTGTGGAGAAGGATAATAGTCAAAGTTTTTGGAGGAGTCATGGAATGATTAGCACATACACTTACTATGTAGAGAGCATTGTGAGTGCTAGAAACTATCGAAAAAGGGAGTTTTAGGTGAGGACACTAGAGAAGAACTCAATTTCAAAGCTACTAGTGTGAAGGAAAAAGGAGTAAATATGGGTGTGAATTGAACTCCATGTGCTCTTTGAGTTGGTGAAATGTTCCTTGAGACTATGTTGAGGCCACTAGACAATGCATCTAAGTTTGATTGGTCAATGGAGATAGCAGTGGAGGGTTGTATCATTGTGTCACTTGCTATAGTGTTGTGAAACCACATGGCACATGTTTCTTGGATATTAAACCACTAGGATAGGGAAATATGGCTCACTGTGGTGCTTTCCATGAGGTTTTGAAATGACCTAGAGAATGGACTATGGATCACTTTAGTGCTTGCGATTAAAAGGTGATTGATAAAACACCAAAAGAAGTTGATTAAAACTCCTATAATTGAGATTGAAATCATTGAATCTTAGGTGAAGACCTGTGTTTGACCATAGAAGAAGTAAGACATTATGGTTCTTACCACTGGAAAGCAGTTGATAAACCACCTAGATAGTGTAATTCTTATCCAATCACGTGATAAAGCCTTGGGTATGACTTTCCCCTAAATACACATCCCCTCATAATTTGGATATAGCTTGGGGTGGTTGACTACAAAAAGGATTGTCATGTGGTTGGCCTACAATTGGGTGGAGACTTGAATTCCCTGCTTTAGCTTCAAGTCGTCTTTAAATACACATATAAGTGTACATTTACCAAGTATATTATCCTATGGAATGTAATGAATATTGTTTCATTAAGTATGGTGAAATATATCTATGTTTTTAAATGTAAATGAATGTTCGAGTTGTATGGATCACTATATGTTCATTATTAGAATGAAGTAATATGTATACATGAATTTTTAAGGTATGCGTGGAATCTGTTATTATTATTATGTTAATGGTGAATGAAAAACTATGTGTTTATAATAAGTTAGTCAAGCTCCAATCTTATGGGTATACCTAGCTTAGCTAATCCTTATGTTGGATGTTCTATCAAAACCAAGAATTCAGGTATTAGTCGTTGGGTCATGAGTTTCCTTGAGGCTGTTGGAGGTGGGGCACAAAGTAGTTTCCTCTTTGTTTTAGAAGTATAGCCTAGGTGATGCTTCTGCTTCATATATATTATGTAGCTGACACCAATGGGAAGTGTAGTGAAACCCACGTGAATGCTACTGGACTGAAATTGAGTAGGTGCTGGTGGAACCACATCCTAGAGGAATCATGCTATATAGCCATAGGTTAAATAAAATGGTGGGGTCAATCCACTTGGAAAAAGTTGTTTAACTATCATTAAGAAGTCTACAGGTGGAATTGGAGTGGAATTTGAAGTGAATAACTATGTCACCACTCAATTCTCACAGCCCCTCGTGGTGATCAATACAAAATAAAACACATGTGAGCACACAACCAGAGGTTGGACAACTTGATCAAATTTCCCTTGTGGAACCTGAAGTCTTCATTTAATTCTTTCCACCCACAGCCACCTTATCCTTGTTTGACATTGAACTTCATGGGAAGGGATTACCCACAATGACATGAAACCACCAAGTTTACCTGTCATATTGTGTGGAGGCCACATGGGCACAATGTAGTTGATATGCTAACATGTCCCCTTATAACGGTCCAAAATTAAAACAACTCTAACTTTTGATCCATTAATCAGATCAAGTTAAAGTTGGTATCACTGGAAATTTCTTAATGAGTTGAACACAATGGTGATATCATAAAATAATTTTGTAGACTTGCAAAAATGAAGGGTTTTTCTAACCCCATCTTCATAACTATTGAAAAATGCAGCAATAAATTCTCAATTTTATTTTTCATTGATTAAATTGATAAAATTTGAATTTCCACATAATCAGACAACTTGATGGACTTAACTTATGTGACATGTCTTGTGTCACTCATTTTACTCAGTAAATTCGAGTTGGAGGAGTTAGAGTTCAGTCAAGCATGTATGATTGCTCACTTGTAGCAATCAAGGTCAGTTATCTAAGGTTGTTTTTAGTTAAAATAGTTTTAACTGTTGAAGGAACTAGTGGAAGGTCAATTAAGCAGTGGTATTTCATTCAAACTCAATGATCGTCTAGTTAATGGATCAATCGGCCCAAAATTGATAGTGCATGCAAAGTATTTGAGTACCCCAGGTTTGGTGGAGCTTCCGAGGAAGTGTAACATCAGTTGTAGACAATTATTGAGTGTCTAAGTGTTGCATGTAGTCATATGATCAACCTAAGGAATTACGCAATCCATTTTGGAGGAAATCCTAAATAATAGAGGCCTAATTCCTCAAGGAACAATGCAAGGAAATAGGAGCTCAAGAAGAGGCATAAATTGACAAAGTTTGGTTCAAAGCTTCATAGTGAGTAGAGAGATAGGTTATGCACTTGCAGGTTGTGATTAATTGAGCAAATAAATTTTAATACATCTCTATTCATCAGATTAATGCAAGTTGTATTATGGTTTTTATCACATTTCTTTCCCCGTGATTTCTTATTGCATGTCTAAAAATTTTGTCCTAAATTTTGAATTACTTTCCACGGAGTAGTAGAGTAGGTTTTTTTTTCTTGTGATTTTGATTAAAACTTCATGATCAGTTGCAAATGTACATCATAATTTATACATGGTATTAGAGCGGGTTTCACATTAGAGCAGAAATTTTGAAGTTGTTTCTTAGGAGGTTCAATTTTGGAGCTTAGTGCAGTATGAATTATTTAGAGTTGAGAAGATGACCTTCAATGGACTAAGTCTAGATTATTCCCTCGAATGCACCTCTAACCTTTTTTCATGGAAGGATCACATGGAGGTGGTATTGAATTAAAATGGATTGGTAGAACACAGCAAGACAGATGTTGCAAAACCATAGGATTATGTAGCTTAGAACCTTACTCATTAGAAGAAATATGTAGCAAGGCAAGGATAATAATCTTTGAGGGAGTATGGGATCACATTATCTCAAATATAAATGTAAAATAAACTTTGTTTGCAATGTGGAAAGCACTTATAGAATTGTTTGAGAATAATAGTAGCGATAGGAAGTTGGCGCTCAAGGATAAAATTATAAGTATCAAGATG
This sequence comes from Pinus albicaulis, assembly GCA_034641835.2. Classification (NCBI taxonomy): domain Eukaryota; kingdom Viridiplantae; phylum Streptophyta; class Pinopsida; order Pinales; family Pinaceae; genus Pinus; species Pinus albicaulis. The sequence continues at coordinate 480,032,931 of CM076582.1, forward strand.
AATAATAATGACACAATTTCAAATTATCTGGGAAATTTCACAAAATGTCATGATGAACTTGGTGAGGTTGGTGTAAATGTTCCTGAATAATACTTGGTGTTCCTAGTACTTCTGGGACTTTTCAAGAGTTGGCATAACTATCAAGATTCGATGATTGAGAGGGATAAACTACAGAATTGGGAGTGCTTATGGTTTGATTTTGTACAAGAGGAAATAAGGAGAAATACCAGAGATGGGACTTCATCCAAGGGTGAGGATGAAGAAAAAATTGCATTGTATAGAAAGGAAAAGAAGGGAAAAGGGAGGAAATCTCAATCCAAACCAAAATACACTCTAGGGGGAAAAAAGAAATATTTGTCCAAGATAAATTATTTCATTGTCATGAATTAAGGCACTATGCCACGAAGTGTCCACACAAAAGGGTAAGCAAGAAGACCTTAGGATGAGTAGCAGTTGAAGCCTTGGCTTCACAGTTTGAGCTTGGCTTTACCCTTATCGCATGCATGGCCAACATAGTGATGGGAAGCGTGTAGTACTTGGAATCTGGTGCATCATTCCACATGACAGAGTGTAGAGACCTTTTGAGTGAGCTCGAAGAAACTTGATTTGCATATGCAAATCAAGGGGGAGGATCATAAAAGGTATAACGCGATCGAGGTTGGTACAGACACCTTTTAGAGGGAGTTTGGATCCCCCCGTAGGATCATTGGTGTCATTTTCATTCCAAGCCTAAGGAAAATTTTCATCTTTGTTTCAGTTTATGAATATCGTGGTTATGATTTGATATTCATCAAAGGAAAGGAATTATTGAGACACATAGCCATGGGAAAGGTGAAGCAGATCAAGGTTTGTGTGAACAACATGTTAAGCTATATGTGGAATATTGTGTTGCATTGAGCACTAAGGTGGAGAAGGTGCAGAAACACGATGTCAGTGAACTTTGGCATAGAAGAATTGGTCATTTTCATCATGGCACCAAGAAGATTATGCAACAAAGAACCATATGCCTCCCCAAAGGATCACTTAATCAGTAGGCTATATGCAAAGGATGTACCTTGGGGAAGTTCACAAAGTACACATTACATGATCAAGTCAGCAAAGCACATGCAATCCGAAAAAGGATCCACTCAGATGTTTTTGACCTTTTTCGATAGAATCCACTGGTAGACACAAATATTTTTTCATTTTTATTGATGACTTATCATGGAAGTGCTGGATCTTATTCATGTAAATGACATACGAGACATTCTCCAATTTCATAGAATTCAAGGCATATTTGAGGAAGAAACTGACAAGAAGGTGAACGATCTCAAGAAGCGATAATGGAGGTGAGTACGTATTGAATGAATTTAAAAAAAAATTGCAAAAGAAGGAATTCAAAAAGAGTTGAAAACACCCCACAACCCACAAAAGAATGGGGTGGTTGAGAGAAATAAATATACCATTGTGGGAGAAGAAAGGGCGATCTTGCATGACCAAGTTCTACCTCTAGATTTGTGGGCCGAGGCATGAAGCACAACAATATATTTTTAGAACCAGAATCCTTATCATATTATTGGAATGGTTACACTGGGGGAGGATTTCTCAGGGAGAAAGTAGGATGTGTCGCACTTCCAAATTTTTGGATTATATGTTTACTTCCATGTCTCCAAAGAATCAAGGAAGAAGCTAGACTCAATGGAAAAATTGGAGGTATTTTCAGGTTACACAAAAAATACTCACAACTACCATGCGTACTTTGCATCCCTCAGAATAATAGTTGTGCGAAGGGATGTAAAATTTCGTGAGGAGAAAGTGATGTGGTACTCTCTTGAGAGGGGGCTTCATATCTCACCAGAAGAGGATATTTTAGCTCCAAAGGAGCATCCTCAAGAAGTTTTGGAGTAACCAAAAATTGAGGAGCAGAGAGTGGAGCCACCTAGAGAATTTAGGAAAAGAACTAGGGAAGTTAAGATACTTTTGGAGGATGCGAGAGAGAATGTGGGTGCTCCTTCAAATTTGTGCAGGAAGAGAAAGTCACCTGATCAATACATTGGCTACATGGATCTAATGACTGGGTTTGTAGAGTCTGGGCCATCCTCTTTCAAGGAATAAATAGAGAAAAATGTATTTTTTTATGGAATGGTGGAGGAATATAAATCCATTGTAAAGAAAAGTGCTTGGGAAGTGGTCCCAAGACCAACAGACAAAAAAATTGTGAGTTCGCGATGGGTCTTTAAGGTAAAGAAAGAAAAATATGAAAGCATACAGAAGTAAAAGGGCAGATTTGTGGCCAAGGGGTACTCTCAATTTTAAGGAATTTACTATGAGGTTACCTTTTCTCTTGTCGCAAGGTACTCGTTGATTAGATAAATTCTTTCTCTGGTTGTGCATATGGGGTGGAAGATCCACCAGATGGATGTAAAAACAACATTCCTCAATGGATTTATTGAGGAGGAGGTGTACATCGAGCAACTAGAATATTTTTATACTTTTGATTGAGAGTATTATGTGTGCAGACTCAAGTGAGAATTGCACAGTCTCAAACAAATGCGATGTGCTTGGTACACTAGGTGTTAGGTCCCTATATTACTAGTATAGTCCCTTATTGTTGTTAGTGTAACCCCCTTATTGTTATTATTGTACCCTTGTAACCCCCATATTGTTATTATTGTGCCCTTAAATTATTATTGTTAGGTCAGCCAAGATTACAATGTGGCCCCACTAGCGTTACATCTGGCCCCATGGACTCCTATATATAGAAATGAGGTTTTGTAATTTGAATCATCCAAGAATTTTTCATTCATGTAATGTATTGGAGGTTTCCCCCTTAAGGTGGCTTATTTCTAAGGCATTGATATCTCTTTTCTTTTCTTTTTGGAGCTGGTTTCACAACATTTGGTATCAGAGCTTTGAGATGCTAGGGTTTCGCTGCTACAAACAGTTCATCGTGGCATTTTCTCTATAAAATTTTTTCTATGAAGGTTCAAAACATGAAATTTTTAGAGTGAGAAGCCAAAATCCTGAGGAACATTGTCGCAAAATTTCATAGCTTGGTTTGCAATATTTTCGGAGATATGATCTATGCAAGTTAGGTCATTTTGCAGGCTCCTAAATTTAACCTAAACAGGTCATCGTGGTATTTTCGTAATAAATTTTTTTCTACGAAGGTTCATAAGCTTAAATTTTTAAAGTGCGAAGCCACAATCCTGAGGAACATCGTCGCACAATTTCAGATATTGGTTCGCAATATTTTTGGAGATATTATCTATGGAAGTTAGGGATTTTTGAGGCTTCTGAATTTCATCTAAAGGAGGTGATCATGGGAAAATCTTCATAGATCTGTTTCTGAACATCGGATTGGAATGTTGTAAAAGGTGGCCAAAATTACACGGACTTTATTTTTTGTTATATCAATTTTAGAGCCAAGGGAGGAAACAATGACACCTGGCAAGTCATACAAGTTCACTCTACTGAACCAGTCAAAAATTGGGTCATTGTGGGATATTGGACATAAATTTTCCTTGAAGAATCCAAATCAAACCAGACCTATGGCATTTGAAAGAAGCTTCATAGGGCTACTAAAGGGTTGAATTTTAGATATTTAGGATCCGTAATTATAGAGATAATTTAATTTCAATATCGAGCTCCTCAAAAGCAAGTAAAAGGTGTGTATTTTTTTTTACGAATTGCGTAAGTCTTGTTTGAATAATCAAGTTGAATTGATTCCAAGGGAATATTGTCGAATAGATATCAGTATTGGATTCTAAAATGGCCCCTAAAAAGAATTAAACACCCATTAATCCTTTAGAAAGCTCTACTATGACTCATGAAGACGAAGAATTACAACATGACATATCAAAATTACAAGAGCAAGTGCAACAAATTTCACTCTCGCAAAGAGCAAAAAAAAATGACATGAAAGTTTTGAAGAAAGGCATGGAAACTAAGATGGATTGTTTGAAGAAAGGCGTGGAATCTAAGATGGATGGTTTGAAGAATGGAATGGAATCTAAGATAGATGGCATGGAATATAAGATGGATGGCTTGAAGAATGACATGGAATCTAAGATAGATGGCATGGAAGCTAGCATGGAATCCAAGATGGATGACATGCAATCTAAGATCGATGAGAAAATGGAAAACATGAAGAATGATCTAAAAGCAGACATGGAAGGTTTACAAAGTTGATACATGAAATGTTTCCTAATGGTGAAAATATAGTAGAGGAAACTCATGATGAGAACAAAATAAATGTTAATCGTGATTTCATAAAATCTAATGTTGGAAGGAAGAACCACCATATTCCAAAAATGGATATGAGGAAGTTTGATGGAAAGGATCCTGTAACATGGATACTACAAATGGAGCAATATTTTGATATCCATAATGTGTAAAAAACACAAAAGGTACGCATTGCAACTTTACATTTAGAACAAAATACATTTGTATGGTATCGATGGCTTTGCTCCCATAAAAAAATTGTCACTTGGTCAATTTTTACGGAGGAAATGATAACACATTATGAGGATACAAAGAGCAACACCTTCTTTAACCAACTGATAAATCTCAAACAAAAGGGTTTAATGGGGGAGCACATTGAGGAATTCCAAAAATTGAATATAAGGGTAACTGATATTCCATAGGAACACAAGATTGATCTCTTCATAGGTTCTTTAAAGGATAAAATCCAACATGAAGTTCGTTTTTTGGAACCTAATTCATTGGAGAAGGCATTCAGGTTGGCAAGAAAAATTGAATGTAAAATTATGGCGACAAGGAAGCCTACCACTCACTTATATAAAGAGGTAAGTGTTGCTACTCCTAGATTTCCACAACCTACAAGGTTGACAACACAACAATTGGAAGAAAAAAGAGAAAAAAGGGCTTTGCTACAGTTGTGATAGAAAATACACTAAAGGTCATAAGTGTGCTGAGAAGAAATTATTTTACATAGATTGTGAAGAGGAAGAAGAAAATGAACAAGAAGAGGATATACACCAGGAACAAACCCAGGAAGCGGAAGAAATGAGTTCGACCATATCATGTAATGCATTGGCAGGAATTACCACTCCTCAAACTCTCAAGATAGAAAGACATATCAAGAAGAAAAAGGTAATAGTGTTGATTGATTCAGGTACTACCCATAATTTTATTCATTGTAAGGTAGCCAAGGAATTGAATTGTTTCCTATATCCAACACCAGAATGTCAAGTGATTGTTGCAAATGGAGGAACTATAAATTGCTCTGGAAAATGCCATAATATTAAGCTAACCATGGGGGAATATTTATTGAATAGTCCAATGCTTTCCATTCTTATGGGAGGTGCTGATGTTGTACTAGGAATACAATGCTTACAATCTTTGGGGACAGTAGATTTTAATTTTCAAGAACTTTTCTTGAAATTTTTTTCAGAAGGAAAGGAAGCTGAATTATGGGGTATTGTAGGGAAGCTGAGAAAGATAATAAGCTCTAATGTCATGAAAAAGCTTCTAAAGAAAGAAAAACGAGGCATAATTGCACAATTATGCTCACTAGAAGTTCCAACATCAAAATCATCTATTTCTGCAGAACTTCAAAAATTCTTGGACAAACATTCCAAGGTTTTTGAAACGCCAAAATGACTCCCACCTATTCATGATCAGGATCATGCTATTCATTTGATTCCGGGAAGTGTTCCTTCAAACTTCAGACCTTATAGGTATCCTTATGTCCAAAAGAGCGAAATTGAACGTATGATTGCAGAAATGTTAGAGGCAGGTATAATTCAACCTAGCCAAAGTTCTTTCTTTGCTCCTGTAGTATTGGTACACAAGAAGGATGGATCATGGCGCATGTGTATGGATTATAGGGAGCTCAATAAGCTCACCATTAAAGATAAATTTCCCATTCCTGTGATTGATGAATTATTGGATGAATTACATTGAGCAATTTATTTTACCAAATTGGATCCTCGTTCAGGGTATCATCAAATTAGAATGAAGACTGAAGATATTCCGAAAACAACATTTCGAACTCATGAGGGTCATTATGAATTTTCGGTCATGCCTTTTGGCCTTACCAATGCACCTTCTACATTTCAAGGGTTGATGAATTCCATTTTCAAACCTTCCTTAGAAAATTTTTGCTAGTATTTTTTGATGATATAGTAATCTATAGCAGGTATTGGAAGGATCATGTTCAACATGTTGATAGGGTGCTCAAACTATTACAGGAGAAAAAAATATATGCAAAAACATCCAAATGTTTCTTTGGAGTAAAAGAGGTGGAATATCTGGGTCATATTGTATCTCACGAGGGTGTTAAGGTAGACCCTAACAAAATTAAAGCCATTAAGGAATGGAAAGTCCCCACAACCATAAAGTAGTTGCGAGGATTTCTCGGGTTAACAGGGTATTATCAAAAGTTTTTTAAGAATTATGGGAGAATAGCAGTACCTCTAACAACATTATTGAAGAAAGATGCATTTTCATGGACTCCTGAAGCAACTAAGGCCTTTAAACATCTTAAAGAGGAAATGTGCCTAGCACCAATCTTAGCTATGCCAGACTTCACAAAAACGTTTATTGTGGAATGTGATTCCTCAGGAAATGGAATTGGTGTTGTTTTAATGCAAGAAGGAAGACCCATTTCTTTTGAAATTCATCCAATAAAAGGAAAGTATTTATAGAAACCTATTTATGAGAAGGAAATGTTAGCAATACTGCATGCACTAAAGAAATGGAGAACTTACCTAATGGGAAGACACTTCAAGGTAAAAACTGATCATGATAGTCTTAAACACTTTTTGGAACAAAGATTATCTTCATAAGAGCAGCAAAAATGGGTCACAAAGATGTTGGGTTATGACTTTGAAATAATATACAAAAAAGGGAAGCTAAATGTTGTTGCAGATGCACTCTCAAGAAAGAATGAAGAGGTGGAAGCATTGCTTTGTGCCATTTCTATTATCCAACCAGATTGGATAACCGAAGCAAGAGATGAATGGAAGAAGGACAAAGACGTGTGGACACTCATTCAAAAGTTGCAGCAAGATCCTAGTACATCTGATACATTTAGTTGGAAAAATGATTCCTTATGGTACAAAGATCGCTTATATCTTTGTAAGAATCCCCAACTAAAACAAAAGATTCTTCTGGAATTGCACACTTCTCCTTTAGGAGGACACTCAGGATTTTTAAAAACTTACCACAGGGTGAAGAAAGATTTTTTTTGGGATGGCCTTAAATCTGATATTCAAAAGTTTGTAGCGGAATGTTTGGTTTGCCAGCAGAATAAAGTGGAGACAATTAAGACCCCGGGACTTCTACAACCTTTATCCATTCCAAGTCAACGTTGGGAGGAGATTTCAATGGATTTTATCACAGGTTTACCTAAGGCCGAAGGAAAGAATGTCATCATGGTGGTAGTTGATAGACTTACCAAGTATGCACACTTTTGTGCATTATCTCATCCATTTAAAGCAAGCACAGTTGCTACTACATTTATGGACAGAATTCAAAAGCTACATGGAAGCCCAAGGGTTATTGTGAGCGACAGAGATCCCATTTTTACTGGAAATTTTTGGACGGAGTTATTTTCTTGTTTGGGTACTCAATTAGCTCATAGTTCATCTTATCATCCTCAATCCGATGGTCAAACTGAGATAGTAAATAAATTTTTGGAATGATATCTTTCTTGTTTTGTATCTGATAAAAAAACATAATGGTTCAAGTGGTTACCTCTAGCTGAATGGTGGGATAACACTTCCTTTCATATTGCAGCAAAAATGACACCATTTATGGCACTTTATGGATATCATCCACCATCCATCACATCATATTTAAGAGAAAATTATAAGGTTAAAGTAGTGGAAGATCACATCGAGCATCAAAAAGAAGTTCTCCAACTCTTAAAGGACAACCTTAATTTGGCACAAAATCGAATGAAACAATAGGCAGATCAACATTGCAGCGAGAGAAGTTTTGATGTAGGAGACTAGGTATTTTTACGGCTACAACCATACAAACAAATGTCCCTCAAGCAAGTTAAGAAAAATAATAAATTATCTCCAAAGTACTATGGTCCTTACAAGGTGTTGCAAAATATTGGTACTATGGCATACAAATTGGAGCTTTCTGCTTCTTCATGAGTGCATCTAATTTTCCATTTGTCACGCTTAAAGAAGGTTATAGGTGAAAATCTTCCAGTTCAAACAATATTTCCAAAAGTTGATGAGGAAGGAAAAATAATATTGGAACTTGAAGCGGTCATGGAAACAAGAACTCGACAGCTACGAAATCGATCAATTTCAGAGTATCTCATCAAGTGGAAGAACTTACCCACTGAAGATTATACATGGGAGGATGAGAATTTTATATAGAAGCACCAGAGGTACTCAAGCATTGAGGACAACACTTTTTTTAAGGAGAGGGGCATGTTAGGTCCCTATATTACTAGTATAGTCCCTTATTGTTGTTATTGTAACCCCCTTATTGTTATTATTGTACCCTTGTAACCCCCATATTGTTATTATTGTGCCCTTAAATTATTATTATTAGGTCGGCTAGGATTACATTGTGACCCCACTAGGATTAGATTCTGGCCCCATGGACTCCTATATATAGAAAGGAGGCTTTGTAATTTGAATCATCCAAGAATTTTTCATTCATGTAATGTATAGGAGGTTGTCCCCTCAAATTGGCTTATTTCTAAGGCATTGATATCTCTTTCTTCTCTTTTTGGAGCTGGTTTTACAACACTAGGTGTAAGATCCCAAAAGGGGAGAATGTAGTAATATTAAAACACAATATAAGAACTTGTTTTAGTGTTACAACAACTCCCCATTCTTCTAAGATAAATGGTATAGAAAGAACAAATGGGACCCTTTTAAAATCATTCTTAAGGTTAAAACAAATTTTAGAATTTAGAAAATTTTAACCTATTAGATTAATTTTTTCTTTTTTTTTATATAAAAAAATAAGAAAATCATGAAAAGGTGCACTAAAGAACCCATAGAAGACTAAAATTACAAGGAGTGGAAAAGAAATTGTCGAAGTATGAATCACCGAAACAATAAGTAGCGATAAAGCGAAACGGCGAAACGCCGATATGCGAAATACTGAAATGCCGATGAACGAGGTTGCGAAATACATCATATAATGGACAGTGATATCAAAAATCATCAGACGACATATGTTGATATCGCATTTTTTCATTTAACAGGAAAAACCATCACAATATCGCATGTTCACATATTGCACATTGCTGCAAAACGTCAAAATTTCGCTAATCATTAAAACGTTGATATATGGATCCCAATAAGATAACAACTGTCAAACTCAAACGAAGCCCTTACTATCAATTTAATGGTAATTTAGTTGTTTTATGATTTTGTGGTCTGTAAACAATTTTATAATTATTTCAGATTTAATACCGAGGATTCCCATTATGCATGAGTTAAGGTGATACGATAGTTAATAGCATTTGATGTGATTTTAGCTTACGCTCTCTGGTTTTTATTTCAACAGGGTAATTCTGGAAACTTAGGCATAAAATGATGTCGAGGCTTCTTAAATAAATAAGGAATTTTTCCACCCCACCTCAGTTAGTTGTTCAGCAAGAAGAAGATCATGAGATGGCTCCTTTAGTCTCATACATAATTTGCAACCCACAAATTGGTTCTTCAAGCTAGAAAGGGATCTATAATTTGTTTGAGAATGAGAATCCGTAAGTAATTTTGAATAGGAAGGCTATAGATGATGATTCTACATCCTCAAATTCAGGCTCATGATTCGACACAACTAACTCTTTTCTACACAGAATTTCTTCACGTCCTAAAATGTTACCATACACTAACTTCTTAAGCTGGGTGTTAGATCATGTAGACATCTAAGATAGAAATTTTTTTACCAAAAGCATAACAATAATTGGTATTCTAAGGCCTAAAAATTTGAAAGAAATGTACAAATTGTTTGAACCCCAGAAAAGATATGACAACTATTTTGTCCAAGAATTTATGCGAGAAAATGAACACCCTGCGAATGTGGTTAAGAATTGGATAAATGATCCTAATAGACATAAACATGATGATAAGGGTATGTACTCAGTAGTTTCTCTTAAAAGCCTATTCTCGCAAATTGTTGCAATGATGTGTTGTCTTTTTGGGTCTTCAAATACAACCAAGTTTAAAGAAGATTGGACACCCCTGATAGAAGCAGCTTCTGATGGCTATATTCTTGATTGGGATAATATTATGCCTAGTAATTTGATTATATGTATCACTTTCTATAGAGAAATTCATAATCTTCCCACCAATACAGTCACTCATTTTTATATGAGTTCATTTATCGTAAATGTTGTTTCTTTTTCTACTGAATTTCCATCCTTAGTGTTAGGGTCTATAATAACAGGGATCATAATTTTGAATTGTCTATGTTAAGACTTGTAATATTGTACATACATTTTCATATCTGCAAATGTTTTCCATATTAAAAAAATGAAAAGAGGGTATGTCCTAAAATAATAATCAAAGGACCAAAAGAAAGAAATATATAAAATATATAAAATATGAACCCCGTAAAAAAGAAACAAAAATAAATTCTGAAAGTGTTGCACATTCAAATGCCACTACTATTAGTTTACTTTAATTTTGCAAATAAATTGTGTGCAACTTGTTCAAAATGCCACAATTCATGATGATCATGCAATCTGATCTTGATCATTCATGCCTTTAAATTTTATGTTATGATAGTTAGTGAATAAATATCTAACCAAACCATTTAATCTTGGCAGATCAGTAGTTAGGTAGAGAATAAAATGAGCTCATAAGTTTAATCTGAGCCATTGGAAGATATAATTTTAGAAATAATTTAGTTTTCTTATCAAAAGAAAATAAAAGGGCCAGCAAGCTCAAATGCACCCAATAAAGGAAAGAAAAAAAATTTAGGATGAATAAAATGGTAGGTAGAATACTTTTCAAAAATATATAAGCATCATTATGCATATCAAAAATATATTTCTAACCCTTTTCCCCTCTTAAGAATCAATTTCCCCCTTCCCAGTTCTAAAAGCCCCATCCCTTAACATTTTCCCTTCATAAAACCTCAAAAACATTTTCTAACCCCCTTTCCCCTTTAAAAATCCCCTTCCCATTGCTAAACCCCTTACCCCCTTAATAAAACTTCAAAATTTTCATAAAAAAGTAAAAAACACACTTTTCAATAGTTTAATGCATGAAATAATAATCAGGACCAACTTTGAATTAGCGGCCCCCCCTGCTTAATATATTTCACAAACCCATTTCATTTTACCCCTACGCATAAATTATTTCCCAACCCCGCCTTCTTTGAAAAATATTAAAACTCCGGTAGTCATTCGATTAGCGTCAAGCAGATCAGGCATCCCACAACCTCTTTCGCACTCCCCGACATTCAAAGTTTAAGGCCAAGGGGGGGTGTGAAATGGGTGGTTTTATCCGCCCACTCCCCTGCCACGTGGCGCCATAATGTTTTATCGTACCCCCTCATCCCAAACCACCAAACCACTCCCGTACCGTGTGATAAACCACCTCTTTTTAAAAAATAATAAAACCCCTGCACCATGCGATAAACCCTAGTTTTTAAAAATACAAAACCCCGCTATTTCTTTATTTCCCTATCTCAGTCAAACTTGCAGAAAAAAATGAAGCCCACTCACCTCCCTGCAAGCCATTTTTTTCATTACAGATAGTTTTATTTTTGTTGTCCAGGTGATTAACAGAAGTAAGAGATGGAGGAGCAACTTGATACTATTTCCATCTTGCTTACTCCAGACCCACAGGATAGGAATTTGAAATAGAGAAGGAGTTTTCATTTACAGAGCCTTTAGCCCAAGAAAAATAGCTTCAAACTCTAGAAAACTTCTTTTACCTCCAGCATGAAGTAAATTTCCTTTTGTTAAATAAGCCTATGTTTGACAAATATTCAGTGGCAGATGAGATTTACCGCAGGATGATGAAAATCAAGATCCCAGATGAAGAAAAATGATAGAAATGGTGTTATTTACTATAAAAGGTGAAAGAACATACAGATGAAAGAAACAAACAAATAACAACAAGAAAAGAAACAGGGCCAGATATCAGTCAGTTATAAAGTGTCACTATCTTTTTGCATAAACATATTTTATTTTCCTTGAATAAATCCTAGTCATTTGAAAAGATATTTTGTATAATGCTTTGTATAAATACTTCGTCATTTGAAGTATGAAGGTTGGACTTCTGAATATTTCTGTAGCTGACTGATCTCTTGCCTGAGGGTTATTGTACCAACTTCCAGTTGATAAACAAAACAAGTTATAAAGAAACTTCTTTATAGGATTCATGTGTTGAGTTATCTCAGTGAAGTATAAATTTCAATTGTTCATTTTCTCTTTCTAAGTATTCCATAAACTTATATGTGCTCTAAATTTTAATGTTATAATAGGATTTTTACTGCAAAATTTGCTTAAACATTACACTCTGGTTTTAATTGTTATACATTTCTATGTTTTCTTCTAATATCCAGTTTATAGAATTCTTAATTTCCCTCTGATCCTAATTGACCTTCTTCACCCTTCTTCATAATCTGGTTTAAGGAATTATTAATTTCTCCTTGATCCCGACTGAAAATTCACTTCACCATTAAGCCTTGATATCTGATATTGCTCACCTATCCTGCCCTGTAAAAATTTCTTTATAATTTTATTTTGTTTCATTTTCAACGCATATTGACTCTGTGGCCCAATGAAAAATGGAAAATCACCTATTCATATAAATCATTAATTCCACCAAACAATAAAAACCAGTCCAATTAAGCACACATAACTAGCCTAAAATCCATAAAATAAACAAAGTTAAATAATATAGAGAGCCCTCTCTGAGTTTAGGAAGGCTAGATCATAAGCTCCAAAAGTGGTTTGTAGTTACCTCTGATATTTTTTTTTAAGGCTTAGAAAAACCTTTGGAAATTTCAGAGTGATAACATATTGGCAACCATACTAGGGATAAATCAGTCCCTAGTTAAAATAAATCTTAAAGGAAACAATTTTCCTTATTTTTCACATTAAGGTTTTAAAGGGTTGTTTGAATTTATCATAGTAAGTTAAAATTTTGGCTTCTAAGAGAACATATTATACAAGGGCTCATCTTGATCCATAGCCTGCTACAATTGTTGATGATCTTGACAGGAGTTTAAGAAAACCTAAAAAAGTAGAGAGTCAAGGAAGTAGTAGTGAGTTAATCAAAGCAAATTCATTTCCTAAGGAGTTATCAAGCATACAGGATATTCAATTTGATTTATCATTTTAGCATTCTTTATTTCATACCAAATATGAAAACTCAGTCCATGATATTGTAATCGACCCGAATTTTATTCAATTTATTGAATCAAAGAAGGATATTATACAACTTGATTTAGATCAACAAGTTCTAGATACTTTTGACAAACTTGATTTTTTAACCTCAACTTTAATAAAATAAATAGACGAAACCTATTTTCAATGGTCAGTTGAACTAGCTGTCCTAACTATTTCTACCCTATGCTCTCGACAATATCTTCAGAAGCTGTAAATACAGCTTCATTCAGTTCCACCTCACCTATAATATCCACCATGGTTCATTCCATAAAACAATTCATACTAAAACGTCATCTCCAACCTAATGTTTCGAGTTCATCTTCAAATGTTTCAATTTCATCTTCAAGCACCATTACTTTACCTCCCATTCAAGCTAAAGTCTTAGCCATGGCAGCCAGATTTACCCCTTTGGCCTTACAAGCCCCTTTACTGCCAAGCCACAAGATTACCAAAGTAAAAAAATTTAGTTCGATGGTACTGGTCAGTATACTACTCAAAAACATGTAGCTAAATGACAAATTATTTTGAGTTACATGAAGTTGATGAGGCCGATGTACAAATGAGATATTTACACAAACACTAGTAGGAGATGTTACAAAATGGTTTAAATCTTTACCTACTAACCATATTGTTGTTTTGGCTACTTTCCACCAATTGTTTATAAATAGATGGGAAAGAATGAAAAACCCTTTACATATATTATCTGAATATGAGAACATTATGAGATCTCCTAATCAATCTATTCAGGATTACTATACTAGGTTTAACAACATTTACAATGCAATTCCAATGAATATCGAACCTCCACTAGGATTGGCCCTAATTAAATTTCCAGATGGTTTTGATGCTGACATGTCCTATCAGTTAAGAGAAAGAAACCTTGCAACTTTGGAACACATGCAGAGTGATAAAGTTAGTGTAGAAGCTAACTTATTAGCTAAAAGAGCTAGGATGAGGAAAGTGACCATTAAGGAAGAACCTTCCACTTCAGATATTAAGATGGATAGTTTAGTAAAAAATGTAGAAATACTAATGGATAGACTAGGTAACATGGAAAGAAAACCTCAGTGGGAAAATCAACAAGGTCCCCAAATTAGAAACCCCAACTTTAGGAAAATTCCTAATACTGGTAAATCAAGAGAATTTGTACCCGATCAACGGATTAGACCACCTTTCCAGGAAAATTATTCTGAAATTTCACAACAGCATGAAGAAGACCAAGACACCCAAATAAAATTGATGGGAGTAAACAATGAAGATGCCATTTTTCTTACCCAGGAAGAACAAGAGTTGTACATGTTACCGCAATTACAATTAGAATTTGGAGAATATTTTGATTACAAACAAGGCTATGAATCTACTATCTATGAAGTTCATAAACAATATAGCCTTAGAAGCAAAAAGAACCCAAAGGTTCCTATTAAGAAAACAGTCCACACCCAAACTAAGAAAACAATAGAAGCTCCTGTGACCAAAAATCTACAAATTATCCCTAAAGAAACTCAAAATACTTCCACCCCAAATATTGTAGAAATCACATCAGTTGCTACTCAAACCGTTCCAGACAAAGAAGTTGAAAACAAAATAGTTGACACCCAAACTGAAATACCAAATTTTGATTGTTGGCAATATGATGCTGAGTGTTGTCCTTGATGGCAACTCACTTGATGAAGATGATGGCAACCTACTTGATGAAGTTGTCCCTGATGGAATATGTCTTGATGAACTTGTTAAATGATGTAAATCTGATGTATATACAATGAGTACAGAAGGTAATGATGGAAGGAATGTCAGTATGTACTAGAACATGATGAAAAGAGTATGTCTCAATGCATACGCGGATTTGTCTATACAAAGTAGCGTATGCACGCGGGAAATAACGTGCCAAGTCGCGTATGGGCAAAAGCGCTCTAAATATGTAAAACTAGGGGTAACCACCATGGTATTGACCCATTGTATTGAGTAATGATTCGTCTATGTGACCTCGCCCAGGAATACCATCGAAAGTAATGTGGTTTTGGCTCATGGTATTGAAAAAGGGTAAACCTATATAAGGATAAGAAAATCATTGTGCATGGTGTGTGCATGAGTCTGGGCTTTGATGAATACTTCACTCTGAATTATATTTGTATGGGTGAACTCTGTTCCTAATTGATAGATATGAATCTATGATGCTCCTATGAACATGATGAAGGCTCAAGATCTCTAGATCTAGAAATGGTGAATGTCAAGGATGATCTGAAAAGAAGTGAAGAAGATCTGGCGCAATCCTGTTGAAGAGATTGAAGAAATCTGGGTAAGTTTATAGATCTGGTCTGTACTGCAAAGTTTATCTTTTATAGATCTATACGCAGGTTCATTTCATGAAAAGCGCGTGTATACGCGGGTATGTGGAAAGAAAAGCGCGTATGCGCAGTTAGGGTTTTCTTTGGAAAATGTACTGAAGTATACGCGGGTTCATCTTCTGAAAGGTGCGTATATACGTGGGTCTTATTAAATAAAAGTGCGTATGATTTCTGATCTGATGGTTGCTGAAGGTTGAATGTGTTTATGCATATCTATTCTGAAGTTTGGGTTATATCTGATATTCTGGTTACAGTGGTTTCACTGTTCTTTTTTATGCTTTGGGAAAAGGTTGTTTATTGACAAGTAAAGGGTTGTGTTGGAGCTGTTTGATCCAGTTTTAAAATTGATGAAACGTGGTCTGTAGTGGATCTGAGGGTTGAAGCCTTCAGTATGAAAGTGGAAGCGTTTTTCCAGTAGAAGTTATCAGGGGGTAGTAGCTCCCTTCCAGGAGAGGCTGGTAAACGAGTGCAGGGGGTTGTAGCTCCCTTCCAGGAGAGGCTGGTAAACGAGAGAAGGTTGTAGCCTTCTGCAGATGGGTGCCTGCGTGCTGGTATGAGTCTGCACCAGTACATGTTGTAAGAATTTTTTTTTTTTGAAGGGGGGGGGGGGGTGGAGACAATGACAACGGTGGTTTTCTCCCGAATTGGGTTTCCACCTAAAAATCCTGGTGTTCATGTGCATTGCCTATGTGTGATGATTATTCTGTTCTTTCTGTATCTGTTTACCGCTTTCTGAAATATCTGATGAATGAATAAAGTAATGATCTGAGTTAAGAATTGAATGCATAATTATCTCTCTGAGCATACGCGATTTCAATAAAGGATATCCGCATATATACGCTAGTTTCCTTCAGGAAAGTAGCGTATTGGTTTTATGAAAGAAAAAGAAAAGTTTCATTGTCTTCCCTGAATACTGATACACCCCCCCCTCTCAGTATTCTTCTCAACAATTGGTATCAGAGCAGGTCCTTCTAAAAAGGCTTAACCGCTAGAAGGAAGATCAAGAAAGATGAGCAATCTTGAGGGAACAGCGTCTATCAAGCCTCCACTCTTCAATGGAAGCAATTTAATCTTCTGGAAAATAAGGATGAGATCCTATCTCCAGTCTATGGGAGCAAATATATGGGCCATTGTTGAACAAGGGTATCAATATCCAGCCTCGGTACCAACAGATGCGACAGAAAAGAAGAATTATGAAACTAATGCAAAGGCGGTCAATGCTCTATTGGGGAGTCTAACTGAATCAAAATTTGTCAAGGTCATGCAACTAAATATAGCAAAGGCAATATGGGACAAAATCATTCTAAGTTATGAAGGTGATGCAAAGGTAAAAAGTGCAAAACTCCAAACTCTCAGAATAGAATATGAAAAGTTAAAAATGCATAGTGATGAGAGTATTGCTAGTTTCTTTTTACGTCTTGATGACATTGTAAATCGCATGAGAAATCTGGGAGAAACAATAGCTGAATCTACTTTGGTTGAGAAAATCTTAAGATCACTAACGGAAAAATTTGAGTCAAAAGTTTCTGCACTTGAAGAAAAACAGGATCTCCAAAACCTTACTGTGGTGCAACTTCATGGGATACTAACTGCTTATGAAATGAGAAGGGGAGGATCATCGGATGTCAAAGAAGCCATCTTTAGAGCTTCTACAAAAGGGAAATATGTACAAGAAGCAGAAGGATCAGGATATGTCTCAGAAGAAGAGGAGGTAAATTTTGTAAAGAAACTTCAACTTGGCACAGGACGATTCAGAGGTAAAATTCCTTTCAAATGTTTTAATTGTGGAAGAGTTGGTCATTATGCTGCTAAATTTCCTCATAAAGAAAATTTTGCAAAAGGAAAGGAAGTAGCAAGAAGAAATAAGAACCGATCTAGCACTAGAAAAAGTTACTATACTCATGAAGACAGTGATGGGTTATCTGATAGTGAGGAAGAAGGTGAACAAAATCTTAGACTTCTTATGGCATTTGAAAATGATTCTAAAGAAGATAAGGATACTTTTATGGATGCCCTAGAGGACAATGATTTTCTTAATGAAAACAATCAACTCAAAATATGCTTAGAGGAAAGTAAAATAATTACAGAAACTCTAAAAAATCATATTGAAGAAGAGAAGAAGCACAATGAAAAATTAGAATGTGAAGTGGTAAGTCTAAGAAAAGAACTTGAGAAAGTAAAGACTCTGAATCTTAGATTTGCTAAAGGATCTGAAACCTTAGATGAGATTATCAAGGTACAACGTTCTCCTGTTATAAAGACAGGTCTTGGATATACCGGAGAATCTTCTCAAGCTTCAGCACCAAATTATCTAAAAGCAGCTACAACTGGTCTACAACATTCTGCCACTCAGAAAGGGGATAAATATTCTTCACAGGTAAAGCATGAGCAGTTCAAGTCAAGAAAATTCAGCACGAATACTTGTCAAAAGAACACCAATCGGCAGGTAAATTCAAATAGAAGATTTCATGATCGCAGAAATTTCTACTTCAATGGACAATGTTTCTCATGTCACAATTTTGGTCATAAAGCTGTTCAATGTGTTGCATATAAAACTATCATGACAAGAGAAGCAAGAAAGAAAAGGATTGATATTGGAACAAATAAGAATACCTATAACAACTTTTCTCCTCTTCAAAATGAAGTTGAATGTACTTATTGCAATAACTTTGGCCATGAAGAATCTGAATGCAGGAGCAAAGTCCAACCAAAAGAACATGTTTCTTCCAACACCAAAGTATGGAAAAAGAAGGATGTACAGGTTGAGAATTGTGGTATAGCTTTATTTGCAGAAGGAGAAGAAAATCAATGGTACATTGATAGTGGATGCTCAAAACATATGACAGGTGACAAAGACAAACTCCATGCTTATAATGCCCTAGAAAAGGAAAAGAATGTTACTTTTGGAAATGATACACTCGCTGTCATTAAAGGAAAAGGATCTGTTTTTCTAAAAGAAAAGGTGAAAGCTAACAATGTCATGTATGTGGATGGATTGAGACATAACCTGTTAAGTGTAAGTCAAATGTGTGATCAAGGAACTGAGGTTGTCTTTAGTTCAAAAGAATGTGTGGTACGTGATCTTGATACAGGTAAAAAAATTATAAAAGGAAAAAGGACTCCAAACAACCTGTATGTATTGAAGAACTGCAAAGATCAATGTTACTTGAGCAAATCATCAGAAAATTGGCTGTGGCATAGACGGCTGGGGCATCTGAGCTTCTCTCAAATCAAAAAATCAAGCAGACTTAAAGCTGTTCGTGGTCTTCCCAATATTACTCTTCCTGAAAATATCATATGTAAATCTTGCCAATTCGGTAAGCAGACCAGAGTGCAATTTAATGCCAAGGAAGGATCATCAAATGGGCCCCTTGAACTTATTCATACAGATATATGTGGACCTATGAGGAAAAAGTCACCACGTGGTGAAGAATATTATATCTTATTTATTGATGACTACTCTAGAATGTGTTGGATTGGGTTGCTTAAACACAAGGATGAAGCATTTGAGAAATTCCGGATATTCAAAGCTTTGGTTGAAAATGAATTAGATCTAAAAATCAAATGTCTTAGATCTGATCGAGGAGGTGAATATACATCAAATGAATTCCTTGAATTTTGTGAACAACATGGCATAAAAAGACAGTTTTCGGTAGCAGGCACTCCTCAAGAGAATGGTGTTGCAGAAAGAATGAATAGAACAATTCAAAAAATGGCTAGAGCCATGCTTGATGATTCCGAAACACCTGACACATTTTGGGGGGAAGCAGCTCACACAACGGTAAATATTCTCAACAAGGCACATGTTCGTGTAAATAGTGACAAAACACCATATGAACTCTGGTATGGTAATCCTCCCTCTGTGAAGCATTTTAAAGTTTTTGGGAGCAAATGCTTTATCAAAAATAATGATGAAAATCTTGGCAAGTTTGAACCAAGAGCAGATGAAGGTATACTCCTTGGCTATTCTTCTCAAAGTAAAGCATACAAATGTTACAATAGAAGACTTCGAAATATTGTTGAATGTATTGATGTTGTTATTGATTAGTCTCCTGCAGCTTCAAAAGAAGAAAAACAAGCAACAGATGAAGGTGATGATGACGTATATCCTTCTACATCAAATAGAAATAATACAGACAGTGAACCCAATGAAGAATCTGGAGATGATTTATCTGGAAAAGCTCCATCTAGATATGTTCAAAAGAACCATCCAGAATCCCAAATTTTGGGTGACAAAGGATCTGGTGTACAAACAAGAAGGACTCTTGTGGGATCTTCTAGCTATCTGGCATTTCTGTCCACTATTGAACCACACAATGTCAATCAAGCTAGCAAAGATGAATGTTGGATACAAGCCATGAATGAAGAACTTGATCAAATTGAAAAGAATCACACTTGGGAATTAGTTCCAAGGCCTCATAACAAAAATGTCATTGGAACTAAATGGATATTCAAAAACAAGTTAAATGAAAATGGCGATGTTATAAGGAACAAAGCTAGACTTGTTTGCAAAGGGTACACTCAACAAGAAGGTATAGACTTTGAAGAAACTTTTGCTCCTGTAGCTAGACTTGAAGCCATAAGAATGTTTCTTGCTTTTTCAAGTTCTCAACAAATCAAAGTTTATCAAATGGATGTTAAATCTGCATTTCTCAATGGTGATCCAGAAGAAGAAGTTTATATAGAACAACCAGAAGGGTTCATTTTGGGAAATGATGAAAATCTTGTTTGTAGACTTAAAAAGGCTCTATATGGTCTCAAACAAGCTCCAAGGGCATGGTATTATCGTCTTGACAAATATCTTCATCAACAAGGATTTTCAAAGGGGTCCGCTGATAGCAAATTATACACAAAGGTTGAAAAATATAAACTATTGATTGTGGTTGTATATGTTGATGACATCATTTTTGGGAGTTATGAAGAATCTCTCAGTAAGAAATTTGCTTCTGTCATGCAGCAAGAATTTGAAATGTCCTTACTTGGAGAACTAACATTCTTTCTTGGGTTGCAAGTGCATCAAACTGCAGATGGAATATTCTTATCACAAGAAAAATATCTTAAGAAAATTTTGAAGAAGTATGGCATGGAAGAATGCAAACCTGTAAGTACACCAATAATAACGGGATGTAACCTCAGTTCTCATGATGATTCTCCCGCAGTGAATCAACCAGAATACAGATCAATGATAGGAAGCCTAATTTATCTCACTGGGACTAGACCAGACATTATGCATGCAGTTGGAATTGTACGATTCCAAGATAATCCCAAAGAGTCTCACCTTCAGGCTGTCAAAAGAATATTCAAATATCTACAAGGAACTCAAGACTTTGGACTATGGTATCCAAATAATGATGATCTTAATCTTCATGCTTACACGGATACAGATTGGGCTGGAAATGTTGATGATCGGAAAAGCACTAGTGGTGGTGCATTCTATATGGGGCCCCAGTTGGTATCTTGGTTCAGCAAGAAGCAAAATTCTATTGCCTTATCTACAGCAGAAGCAGAATATGTGGCTGTCGCGTCTTGTTGCACTCAACTCCTTTGGATGATGCAAACCCTGCAAGATTTTCAAATCAAATATACACCTCCTATCTCCATTATGTGTGATAATACAAGTGCCATCAGTATCTAAAATAATCCTGTTATGCATTCAAATACCAAGCACATTCCCATCAAGTATCACTTCTTACGTGAACAAGTGCTTGAACAAAAGGTGAAGTTGGAGTATGTTCCCTCCAAAGAACAAGTTGCTGATAGATTTACCAAACCTCTGCCCAGGGAAGCATTCGAATATCTTAGACAGAAGCTGGGAGTAGTCTCTGTTGGGAAGAAAATCAGAACTGCTTAAATTTATAAGATAAAATTGAATACGTGGGTTTCCTAAAAGACAGTCGCGTATATACACGATTTTATCCACAGAAAGCCGCGTATGGTAAGTTGCTGACAATTTTTGGTTGGGGTCAGCATTTTACAGCACATCTGCAGCACTGTTTGATATCTCTGATGCTGTATGGTATCTCTGGATGCACAAGCTAAGGGGGAGATGAAGGAGTAAACTGATGTACAGGTTCAGGGGGAGCAATAGCCTTGCTGGGTATTATGCATTGTTGGCTTATGATTCTGAAATATGATCTCTCTTGAGGTCTTTCTGATAATGGTCATAAAAGGTCATATTTGTAATTTGATAAAAAAAGTCATGTTGAGACCTATGATGACAAATTGTAATATTCAGTCATGTAAGGACTTGTTCAAATTTGTAAACCCACTTGATTGGGTAATATGTGTAAACCCTTTTGGTTGGGTATTTGAGTCTCTTATGTAAATCCACTTGGTTGGATCTTTGATGTATGTATGAGTCCTTGGGGATAAGAAGGTCATAGAGTCATGTACTTCATTAAAAAATATGTTTGAATTTTCAGCATGAACTCAGGGGGAGCATGGTAACTTCAGTACATATCAGCTACATGAGGAGAAAATCCTTTTTGGTTTTGATCCGCCCTTTGCCCTTGATGTCAAAGGGGGAGAGTGACATGGTGTCATTGTATTCTTAATGTATCTATCTGTTGTGGTGATCAAACACCATCGTGGTTGCCATCAAGTCCAAAGGGGGAGATTGTTGGCAATATGATGTTGAGTGTTGTCCTTGATGGCAACCCACTTGATGAAGATGATGGCAACCTACTTGATGAAGTTGTCCCTGATGGAATATGTCTTGATGAACTTGTTAAATGATGTAAATCTGATGTATATACAATGAGTACAGAAGGTAATGATGGAAGGAATGTCAGTATGTACTAGAACATGATGAAAAGAGTATGTCTCAATGCATATGCGGATTTGTCTATACAAAGTAGCGTATGCACGCGGGAAATAACGTGCCAGGTCACATATGGGAAAAAGCGCTCTAAATATGTAAAACCAGGGGTAACCACCATGGTATTGACCCATTGTATTGAGTAGTGATTCGTATATGTGACCCCGCCCAGGAATACCATCGAAAGTAATGTGGTTTTGGCTCATGGTATTGAAAAAGGGTAAAACTATATAAGGAGAAGAAAATCATTGTGCATGGTGTGTGCATGAGTCTGGGCTTTGATGAATACTTCACTCTGAATTATATTTGTATGGGTGAACTCTGTTCCTAATTGATAGATCTGAATCTATGATGCTCCTATGAACATGATGAAGGCTCAAGATCTCTAGATCTAGAAATGGTGAATGTCAAGGATGATCTGAAAAGAAGTGAAGAAGATCTGGCGCAATCCTGTTGAAGAGATTGAAGAAATCTGGGTAATTTTATAGATCTGGTCTGTACTGCAAAGTTTATCTTTTATAGATCTATACGCAGGTTCGTTTCATGAAAATCGCATGTATACGCGGGTATGTGGAAAGAAAAGCGCGTATGCGCAGTTAGGGTTTTCTTTGGAAAATGTACTGAAGTATACACGGGTTCTTCTTCTGAAAGGCGCGTATATACGCGGGTCTTATTAAATAAAAGTGCGTATGATTTCTGATCTGATGGTTTCTGAAGGTTGAATGTTTTTCTGCATATCTATTTTGAATTCTGGGTTATATCTGATATTTTGGTTACAGTGGTTTCATTGTTCTGTTTGATTCTTTGGGAAAAGGTTGTTTATTGACAAGTAAAGGGTTGTGTTGGAGCTGTTTGATCCATTTTTAAAATTGATGAAACGTGGTCTGCAGTGGATCTGAGGGTTGAAGCCTTCAGTATGAAAGTGGAAGCTTTTTTCCAGTAGAAGTTATCAGGGGGTAGTAGCTCCCTTCCAGGAGAGGCTGGTAAACGAGTGCAGGGGGTTGTAGCTCCCTTCCAGGAGAGGCTGGTAAACGAGAGAAGGTTGTAGCCTTCTGCAGGTGGGTGCCTGCGTGATGGTATGAGTCTACACCAGTACATGTTGTAAGAAGTTTTTCTTAATAATAAAATTTTGAAGGCTGAGACAACGACAGCGGTGGTTTTCTCCCGAATTGGGTTTCCACCTAAAAATCATGGTGTTCATGTGTGTTGCCTATGTGTGATGATTATTTTGTTCCTTCTGTATCTGTTTACTGCTTTCTGAAATATCTGATGAATGAATAAAGTAATGATATGATGTAAGAATTGAATGCATAATTAGATCTCTGAGCATACGCGAGTTCAATAAAGGATATCCGCGTATATATGCTAGTTTCCTTCAGGAAAGTAGCGTATTGGTTTTATGAAAGAAAATGAAAAGTTTCATTGTCTGCCCTGAATACTGATTCACCCCCCCCCCCCCTCTCTCAGTATTCTTTTCAATGGTCAGTTGAACTAGCTGTCCTAACTATTTCTACCCTATGATCTCGACAATATCTTCAGAAGCTGTAAATACAGCTTCATTCAGTTCCACCTCACCTATAATATCCACCATGGTTCATTCCACAAAACAATTCATACTAAAACGTCATCTCCAACCTAATGTTTCGAGTTCATCTTAAAATTTTTCAAGTTCATCTTCAAGAACCACTACTTTACCTCCCATTCAAGCTAAATTCTTAGCCATGGCAGCCAGATTTACCCCTTTGGCCTTAAAAGCCCCTTTACTGCCAAGCCACAAGATTACCAAAGTAAAAAAAATTAGTTCGATGGTACTGGTCAGTATACTACTCAAAAACATGTAGCTAAATGACAGATTATTTTGAGTTACATGAAGTTGATGAGGCCGATGTACAAATGAGATATTTACACAAACACTAGTAGGAGATGTTACAAAATGGTTTAAATATTTACCTACTAACCATATTGTTGTTTTGGCTACTTTCCACCAATTGTTTATAAATATATGGGAAAGAATGAAAAACCCTTCACATATATTATCTGAATATGAGAACATTATGAGATCTCCTAATCAATCTGTTCAGGATTACTATACTAGGTTTAACAACATTTACAATGCAATTCCAATGAATATCGAACCTCCACTAGGATTGGCCCTAATTAAATTTCTAGATGGTTTTGATGTTGACATGTCCTATCAGTTAAGAGAAAGAAACCTTGCAACTTTGGAACACATGCAGAGTGATAAAGTTAGCGTAGAAGCTAACTTATTAGCTAAAAGAGCTAGGATGAGTAAAGTGACCATTAAGGAAGAACCTTCCACTTCAGATATTAAGATGGATAGTTTAGTAAAAAATGTAGAAATACTAATGGATAGAATAGATAACATGGAAAGAAAACCTCAGTGGGAAAATCAACAAGGTCCCCAAATTAGAAACCCCAACTTTAGGAAAATTCCTAATACTGGTAAATCAAGAGAATTTGTACCCGATCAACGGATTAGACCACCTTTCCAGGAAAATTATTCTAAAATTTCACAACAGCATGAAGAAGACCAAGACACCCAAATAAACTTGATGGGAGTAAACAATGAAGATGCCATTTTTCTTACCCAGGAAGAACAAGAGTTGTACATGTTACCGCAATTACAATTAGATTTTGGAGAATATTTTGATTACAAACAAGGCTCTGAATCTACTATCTATGAAGTTCATAAACAATATAGCCTTAGAAGCAAAAAGAACCCAAAGTTTCCTATTAAGAAATCAGTCCACACCCAAACTAAGAAAACAATAGAAGCTCCTGTGACCAAAAATCTACAAATTATCCCTAGAGAAACTCAAAATACTTCCACCCCAAATATTGTAGAAATCACATCAATTGCTACTCAAACCGTTCCAGACAAAGAAGTTGAAAAAAAAACAGTTGACACCCAAACTGAAATACCAAATTTTGATAAAGAAGGAAAAAACACACAAGCCACAATTGGTAAAAATGAAATCATTAAATTACGCAAAACTCAAATTCCATTCAATATCGAAATTGAGATAGCTAAATTAATAATATCAGTTCCTTTAACAGAAATGGTGAAAAATGACTCATACAAAGCACAAACTACTGAAATATTAAACATAGGTGATGGTGAAGATGATTTCAACCTCAATGATGATCATCCTGAGTTATTATTTGGTCCTGAAGTAAACAGAAAACATCAACAACGGGGTGCCCCTCCATTATGCATTAGCTTAAACATTCATAATAAAATATTACATAATGCTATGTTGGATTCAGGAGCATCTCATAACTTAAAGCCTAAAGCAGTCATGTAAAAATTAAACTTAGAAATAACCAGACCCTACAAGGACATGTTTTCCTTTGATTCTAGTCGAGTCAAATGCCTTGGCCTAATAAAAGATCTGTGTGTAACTCTAGTCTAGTGCCAAAAAAATAATATCGTTATGGACATAGTAGTTGTTGATATCCCTCCCAAATATAGTATGTTATTATCTTGCTCATGGGGAGAAAAATTGCAGGGATCACTGCAATTAGACATGTCATATGCTACCATTTCTATATTTTGTCAGCAAAGGAAGATTTATAGAGAAACCTTGATGAAATTCATGGTAAGTAGTTCAAAAATACCACAGAATTATCCTATCTATTCCATGCATTCTGATCTGGACTCATTTATCTTATGTAATTCAAAAAATGACAAAGATAAAATCACAGCTTTAGAAGAGAAACACAAAGAAGTTGATAGTGAAAACATAACACATGAATCTATGTGGAATTTAGATTTTGATGGCTCTGTATATAGATTAGGAGCAGGAGTTGGAGTATGGATCTTGTTGGCTTGATGGGTCCTAACCCAGGTTCGATGTGTAAGGTTTTCCAACAAACCCCTATACTACTGGCCCTTTCAGTAGTGACCTGCTTGCGCAGGTCAAAGTCTCACCCGAATTAGTATGGGTGGGTGCTAGAACTAGGCTTTTGCACCTTGAGAAAGGAAGGGTAAGGCAAGCAGATCTGAACTAGATCCTGTAATTCCCAAATTACCTCGTTCTGCGCAGATAATTAAGTCTCTATTCGCATCCACGTGCACTACATCTATAGTTATATGCTTTTTATAATATCAACACAGCATTATATAAAAAAAGTGGAATATATCCATATCCAAGCATTCAGTTACACAGATCTTCGGAAATAAAAGACAGAAAATGCACAACATAGTAATTATCAGCAATTCACACAAAAGTACTGACAGATTCAGTTCTATAACAATCCTTCGCATTCATTCATTCATCAATATTTCCTTACAATTCCCTTCCCAACCTATGCACACAGCAACAGGTTTCGCACACAGCAGGACTTGCATCTCCGCGCACACAACTAGTAGGATTCCGTTCCCCAAAACCCAAACAGATAGCTTAAACAAGGGGTCGTATCAATAGCTCATCATTTCTTGTCCTTTACAATACAAATTTCTTCTCTATTTATAACAATCTAGCCTAGACTTTCCTATGGTCTACAGCCCATGGTTTTCGAATCCCTAATTTACCATTTCACCCATTACAATGCATTTGGGGCTTTGACCCACCCCAAAAACCCTGCGCTAGACTAAATATAATCAAAAATATAAAAAATGGACTAGTTTCACAGCTTGTTAGGAGACCCAGTTCCAACAGTCCCCCAACACAATCTTGTGACTCTTCTCGAGTCACTATGGTGGTGTAGATTCCATTTGTGCCCGCAAGGTATCAAGAGAATGTCTGAGTTGAGGGAGTACATCCTGACTTTTGGCAGCAGCATCCTGTGCAAGAGCAACCAGCTTCTGGGAAGGCAGATCTTCAATGGTCGTGGTAACGCTTGTAAGAAGTTGATTAAGGCGCTTGCTTGCACCATCAATGCCATGTGTTAACTGGAGGGCTGAGGTAGTCGAGGGCTTCAGACGTTCAGTCATGACGTGTTGTTTATGCCAGAGTTTCACAATATCATCGTGGAGGTCGTGCTATAGGGTAAACTGCTTTGGTTTTTGGTTTTCGAATATCCCTCTCAGGGCTTTTTGGTGCCCGAGGCAGACAGTAATATTAGATGTGTTGTTCACAAAGATGGCATGAGCATGTTCATATTAACTTAAAATAACTTGATAGAATGCGATGAAGAATTACCTCTTTGACAATCTTGGAGTCCCTTGGAGAGCTCTAGGCAGCGAAGCAAGAGTCCTTCTTCACCGGCTCCAAATATTAGTCCTGCAATCAGTCAAAGCACCCGCGTAATTTCTAACATAACATATATCCTATCAATCAAGTCAATATATAATGAAATTATAAATTATACACATCTGAGCCATGCATATCATACTATGTAAATGTTCAAACAATAATGACAATATTAAGCATTGAATGGACAAAATGAACACAGTTCTATTGATTTTGAAAGAAGGAGGATTACAACCGTCGGTTGTACCAAGCCCTCCTCAGTCTCCCAATCTCTTTTATCTCTCAAGTGAAGAAGTCCAAGTCAAAAAGCTCTCTAGGAACCTCTTTGACTCTTGGCCTTCACAATATAACATTATTCTCTATTCCACAAGTATGCCAAAACCTTTAGCAATCATTCGACCTTTAATTAAGAGCCTTTAGCTCCTTCTTATAGGAGAGGGAGAAAGCCATTGTTGCCTTTATCTTTCCACTAGTTTGGAATGGAAAAAACTTAGATGTTTCTTTAATCTCTATGTTTTTGCCTCCTTTGGAGTTCAGTCTTGTTATAGCAATGACCAATAATGAACTGGTGATCTGCAGTTTCTTTTGTGAACTGACTCTCTTGTGAGGGAAAGTCAGAGATTCAAATCATTCTCCACGGGCTTTTCCCGATTCAAACTTAAAACACGGGTAACGCTGCCCTTTAATGTAAACAGAGCATTTCCCTAGCCACTAACGCAGAATATTCACTGATGTACTGTGTTATAATGCTCTTGTATTGTTCTAGATAGGTGTTACCCTGGCAGAAATAGGTTTAATTTAGGTCTTTGTACTCCTTCCATATTTGTCTTCCCCTCTAAGCTAATGAGGAGGTATTTTGACCTGTAACAGATGCCCCCTAAAGTTTGAGGTCAGAGACGAGGACGATGGCCAAAATACTTTATAATTTGTGTAGAGATAAAGAGATTGAAAGACTGAGGAAAACCTGAAAACAACAACATATGTCAGAAAATATAGTATCTTCCTTGAGTCGGGCATATCCCATGCTCAGTAGCTTAAACAACATGATTTCTCTAGAATAGAGATATGAAGAATCTGTCCATCGATAGGCACATTGTGGAAGTGTCTGTCATAACATGATCAAGCTGAAGAAGTTGTCTCCATAAACAATATCGCAACTTGGGGAAGGAAACACAACTTTAATTATGTAGCCTTTGCCCCAAGGTCTTGACCGCCGATTCACTTAAAATGCATATTTCTCAACATGTGAATGAAGGAGTTGTCATCAAACATGTGAGAAATCGTCTGATTACCAGTCGATAATGAAAACTGTTAACAGACATGAAGGTGGCCACCGATAATGATGATGGTCCCTAAGATGCACAGTACAATCTAGCGAGTGTGAATAAAATGAGTTGAAGTTGAACACTCGTAGAATCATTCGACCAGGAGCCAATGATGAAGACCCCTGATAAAACACAGGACTACCTGCCACTGATGTCTGCAAGTATCCAGGTACTGATGGGTTTCTGGATCAACTTCCTAGATAAGGTGTTGAAGTCGATAGGAAGTGATCTGTTGAAAGGTAGGCACTGAGGCATCCTACATCAGTCAACACGAAACAGAAACAACTGATTTTGTTTATGATTGAGATAATGAAGAGTAAATGGGAACGTCGGACGACAAATAATTTCTGGCATAATGAGTAGTTTGGTTGATAACAGGAGCAGTAGGTAGCGAGATCTGCTTGAACAATAGAAGGCACTCTAGCAGGGTACTAGGCAGCTGAAGCTTTTATGAACACCAAAGAGTGTGTTAGGATTTTACCGGTGTAGGGACACTGGGAAATGAAGGCTAATACTCATAGATGGTAGGGTTCGGCTAACTGTGAAAGAGTTTTCTGGGAAGTGCCATGTTCAAGAATTTTGCTGCCAAATCGACCTTTTTTTAAAAATGAAACAAAGGTAGCATCCATTTTGTCCAAATTTTTCCCCGTCTTATTAAGTTTAGCGAGTCCAGACGAGTAAAATCGGTGAATTTTTCATGTTTAGAGAGTCTGAAAAATGTCAGGAAAGACAACTCTGTGCCCCATCTGATTAAGTTTAACGAGTCCAGATGAGTAAACTCGGTGAATTTTTCATGTTTTAGAGAGTCTGAAAAATGTCAGGAAAGACAACTCTACGTCCCGTCTGATTAGGTTTAACGAGTCCAGATGAGTAAACTCGGTGAATTTTTCATGTTTAGAGAGTCTGAAAAATATCATAAAAGACAACTCCATTGGGGTACCTTTGTCATGTATTGATAACTTGGCACAGCAAATGGATAATAGTAAGCCCGAAACAGTTCATTTTCCATAAGTTAGTCCATCGAAACCGGAAAAGTGAGAAATCTATGTTCGATAGACATCTACCTCATTTTGTTATGAGTACGAGGAGACGGAGTGAACTCAATACTCTTTGTGAAATTTTAACGAGTCTGAAAAAGAAAAACTTGGTGCCCTCCGTGAAATTTTAACGAGTCGCGCGGAGAAAACTCGATTACCTCCGTGAAATTTTAACGAGTCACGCGGAGAAAACTCGATTACTTTTTCAGTTTAAAGAGCTTTGAAAAAGAGAAAAGAATGGCTCCATCCTTTCTGTCGTGGTATTTTAACGAGCTCGACAAAGGAAACTCGGGGTTTTTTCAGTTTTATAAGCGAGAAAAATATTCCTAAAAAGAAAGCTCAGTGCTTCTTCATAGTTTTAATGAGTCTGAAGAAGAAAAATCTAGGTTTTCCGGATTAACGAGCAAGAAAAAGACCATACAAAAAGAATGCTCAATATCACATGAGTATGTCTGCATATCAATATTGATCGCTCATCAGAACATCAGTACCAAATCTCAATATTTGCAACACATGCGTAGCAATAATTCACGACTTTGCTGACTAGCTTGAGAGAGTCGTGCCCCAAAAATGGCTATAAAAAGGTCAGAAGGCCTTCATTTTCACTGTGCGAAGTGCTGTGAAGAAGATCTGGGGTGAAAGGGGTGAAAACTTCAGCTGATGATTATGGTCAATCCAGGCGAGGGTTTTCCTTCCCGCAAGATCCAGGAAAGAGCTAGAACCTCCTGCTATCATTTAATTATATTTTTGTTACTTTTTGCTGGTTCAAAATGGCGGATTTCGGAGGCCCTAAAAAAATTTCTTACGCCTAACACGGGCCATTAGTGTTATAGACGCGTTAAACGCATAACCCATGAGGATTAACGCATTAGCATGCTCTGTTTTGCACTAGGGCCAGCGTTAGGTGCACCGTGTTTTTTAGCAACTCGATTTCTACTGTTTTGAAATGGTCCTGGCAAGTTTTGATCGGTTGGAAATGTTGTTTGTGCAGGTATTCAACTGTTTAAACATGAGTATCTGGCGAGAGAGAGAACATGAACGGGAATAACGAGAGATGGTGACGAATGCTGCAAGCTTGATGGCTCTCCACAGGTGTGGATTGCTAAAATATGCCCGCTTAGAACTGATGAGGGGCCAAGAGGACCTCATGAGGTGGCTAATCCAGCAGTGCGACGAACGCCACCATGTCTTTCGGATTGGGGGCAATGAGCTCTCAATCGAAAAGGATGATGTGTACTTTTTGACCGGCCTATCATGTCGCGGAGCGAGGCCCAACTTGACGGGGTCCAGAGCTGACCCACGTTCCACTACTGATCTGATTCGTGCACATTGCATACGTGACACTCAGGCTGTGAGCAATCAGATACCGATCGCCTAGGTGACCTTGAGACCATTGAGGTCTATCTTATGGATGATTTTTCACCTGGCAGGTGCCAAGAGTCAGCATGTGGCCACTAAGGCCCAGATGCTCCTAGCCCTGGACTGTATGCAACCTTATGTTTTCGACTGGTGTGACGGGGTTATCCGTCGGGTCCGAGCAGAACTTACAGCATGTAAGACTCGTACCCAGAGAGAGTTTGGGTACGGTACATTGGTTGTTTCTTTCTTACTGGAGTGGATACCATTGATGAGGCCCAGTATCGTTATAGCGCCATTGCGCCCACGCGAGCCGAGGCAGGCTCGGTGGGCAGCTTTGCTTCCGCGGACTGGAGAGGGTCCCGTCCGTCATTGCTTTGATGATGGATTTTTTGATTGGCTAGACTCCCAGATAATCATGATTGAGGATTATCCCTATGCAGGTATGAACTTCACAGGCGATTCGGAGTTAATCCTGCCTCCTGGTACCCAGTGGGGACTCGATGGTAAGAAAGAGATGATCAGTGAATTTCCAAAGAAGTACTTTGTTTTTTTATCTTTTGAATGTTTATGCAATTTTTGAGATAGGGTGAAAATTATGTTTTGACATGAAGCTTTTGTTTGCTTGACACAGATGTGGCACCTGTCCGGCCAGTTGGGGCCCCTCACTCTGCACGGCGAGGACTGCAGCTACCCGGGGCTGGCGCACCAGTAGAGGATGCGGAAGCCGGCGACGATGATGATGCCCAAGTTTTACATGAACTCTCCAAAAACCTGGAGGGTCTGAGTATGGGTATACCACCCATTCCTATGCGAGAGGTTCCAGTTCGTCTACAGCGGCATACTGTAGGTGTGCCGGAGAGATACCTAGTGCCTTTGAGGAGGATAGCTAGAGTAGTTGTATGCTACCATGAGCATCAGGCCTAGCTAGCGAAGCGGATGTATTAGTGTCAGAGCGTGGCTTAGTATAGCCAAATTTTTGTAAAACACCCAAGTTTTGGAAGATTTTTTGATGTAACTATGTACTGGACATGACCTATATATATATATATTTTTATTTATTTTTTTTGGTGATTTTGTGTTTTTAAATTTTGATGTGTTTTCAATGATCTATAAAAATATATGTGCTCATGAGTGAATCTTTTATAGTAAATATGACAAATGCCAATCTAACACATAATTTGCCAAAGAATCAGCTAATGCATTAAATTCTCTAGGAACGTGCTCAAAGGTAATTGTTTGAAAATGACATTCTAGAAGTCTTGCCCTTAAAAAGTAACGTAACAACACAGGATGGCAGACACGATAATGATTGTTTAACTGCATAATGATGAGTTGGGAATCTAACCTGACCACTAAATTGGAGATGTCATGAGATGCCGCTTCCGTGAAGAGTTGGATCACTGACATGTACTCGGCAACATTATTTGTGGCGCTACCTAGGTGTTAGGTCTCTGTAATTTATTAGCAAGATTGGGAGAGTCCAATCACAGAGTTAACATCATTTCAACCAAACTTTGGGATTCTAGGATCTAGCCCTCCTGAATCCGGAGAGGGATCTCTCCAATATGTACAAAGATGGATATTGTCTTTGAAGTTTAAAGTGATGATATTAGGCTAGTTATGAAGGCCAAGGGTTTTGTTTTGTTTTGGATGGTTGAGCATGAAATGTTGCTTGAGGGGAAAGTCCTAAGTGCAAAGTTTCAAAAGTGAGAAGTTGTAAGCAAATAGAACATATTTGGCAGATAGATAGATATAACGCTGGTTTTTAGTCCATTGGGCTATGGAGTCATATCTGGGTTTTAATTGAACAACAACATCAAGTGTGATCCAAGGGGCAAGTTATCTATACCACAAGATTATTGAGATTAAAATTATGGAATGGAAACATTAAAATGTTGGAGGGGTGGAAACTGATAATAATTTCTCAGAGGATTTATAGTCAGTCCAAACAAGAAAAGCCTCTTAAGTAACTGTTTTAAAACCAACCATGGATAGGTCTAACCATAGAATTCTTGGGCAAGTTCTTATTAAAGCAACTTAATTGACAAACAATCCAGTAATCCTCATAATTACCTTCAGAAAGTATGAAAACACATAAGAAAAACAGAGTGTAACTTAAGATCAGATAAAGTACTTTTAAACCTAGTCTGCTTTCAGTCAACACCAAGGGAAACTTTCAGAATCTGCCTTTGGAGAAAAGAATCTAGGAATCAGGGCAAACCATATCATCTTCTAGTCTAACTTTAATAGCAAATAATGGAAATAACATTCGAGAACAATGTTTTGAGCAAACAGGAGGACGAGGGAACGCCAACGTTCCTAATTGTTTAAACTGTATTGAATCATTCTTAAATAAACAAATCTGAAGAAAACATTAAGATAAAGACTTCTCAGCCAGAGAAGGTTACTGCTATATAGAAAATCCTAACCCTGTTTAAACTGTTCTTTACAGAGGGAAAATGAACAATATGGCATACATAGAAGGAAAACGATTAACAAAGAAAGAAGCACTTCACCAGTGATAAAGACAAGGATCCCAAGAAACAACTTTTATATTGATGTCAAACCAGTTACAATCTTCAAGTCCAATGTTTCAGTTCAGCAATCATCTTCACTATTCAACCTAACTACTCTAGCGCAAACAGAGCTTCAAGGGCCAGTGAATACTATGTACAAATAGAAGTCTCAAGCTCAAGTGTATTTCAAAGTTCTGCAACCAACAATTTCTCATCTTCTTCTGAGGTATTTATAGAAGAATGAGGAGGTGATCTGAGAAAAGATCTCTCAGGATAATTAATACATGTTCAAGACTTCTCGGCCTTTTGAGGGGCTCGAGGGATAAATTTACAGGTGGATCACTGTATACAGCGTTTTGTTTATGGATTAGCTAGGTGAGAACTTTGTTTGAATTGAGGCTGTGTAATGTTTGGGTAACTTTCTGCTGAGATATTTTACGTAGTGATTTCTTAAGAGTAACTCCCTGGCTGTGCTGGAGGCGGATATCTAATTTTCTTCAATAACTCAGCCTTTGGTTTGAATGGTTTGAGGCGGCAATTGGCCTCGGTATTGTTCGAGTCAATTTTCTCCAGATGTTGTGGTGGGCTTTACGTGCGATAAATACTTTAGGTTTCTTTATTTATGTAATAGGTTAGGGAATTAGGCTCTAGATAAGCATTCTTAGCCGTAATTCCCATATCTGTCTTCAATCCTCCATTCTTCTGTGCTATGTCTTCAAAACTGATACTCTTTAACTGTTTTGAATTAAAACAGTGTCTTGCCGATGTGCAGGGCCGCGCTGGGCTTTTTAAAGGCATCAATGCCCATGAAGCATTGAGAAAACAATGGAGCGAAACCCCGCGGATGGTTTTCTTTATCAGCCCGAAGGCGCAGGAAACGTCTTTCCCTACCCCCGGCTTTCTTTCATTAAACAACGGAAAGCCATTAAAACGCCTGCAAAACACGAAAATAGTTAAGAAATCCTGCGAGCATAGGTTTAAACTGCTTCAGATGGCGGGGAAGGAGCGTAGCCGTTGGATGAAGGCAACCAACGGTGGAGATCTACGCAAAGCGGCAAAAGAGGAGCGGGGGGAAGAAATGAGGATGGGGTGGTTTTGGACCGTCTGATCTGGACACGAGGACGGTCCAGATCTAATCGGAGGGTCTCAATCGGAGGTGACAGAAAATGGGATGCGAAAAAAATAAAAATCCGATGCGATTGCGCAATCGGGAGGGGAAAACAGTCAGCGGCGGCGAGTCGTTCCCGGATCGAACGGCCCGGCGGAGGTAAATACGAGGATGGCCGGTGGGGAACGGATATAAGTGTCACGATTGGGAAAACATTGCGATTGGCTGCATGAAGTCAAAACATTAAGGTTGAACTTGACTGATTGGGGTGACAGCATTCGATTGGGTCAGATCGACGGTCTAGATCCTTTGTTCCGTTTTCTTGCATCGGCGGAACCCTTGTACTTCGTAAGAAACCCATAAATTTCAAATAAAAAACCAAGACTTTAGGTGAAATGGTTGAATATATATATATTTGACAACGATTGCGGGCCCACGGGTTAATGAAATAACAATATGATCTGCGGTTTATGACAAAGGGGCTGATCGCAATCGGAGTTTTGAAATGGCTCACAAACATGCACACTTGAATCTTTCCGATGCGATTAGCGCTTCATGGGTTTGGCGCTTGGACATGATGAGGCGTATTGGGGGAAGTGGTTTAGGGCCTAGCCAAAGGCAGCCCCAGGTCCATAAAAAGGGACGAAAACAATGGGGGCGGCACGGATGGTTCTCTTTATCAGCCCGAAGGCGCAGGAAACATCTTTCCCTACCCTCGGCTTTCTTTCATTAAACAATGGAAAACCATTAAAACGCCTGCAAAACACGAAAATAGTTAATAAATCCTACGGACATAGGTTTAAACTGCTTCAGATGGCGGGGGAGGACCGAAGCCGTCGGATGAAGGCAACCAACGGTGGAGATCTGCACAAAAAGACGAAAGAGGAGCGGGGGGAAGAAATAAAGCGGAGTGAATCTGGGCCGTCCGATCTAGACACGTGGACGGTCCAGATTCAATCGAAGGATCTCAATCGGAGGTGACAGAAAAAGGGGAGGCGATTGAAAATAAAACTCCGATGCGATTGCGCAATCGGGAGGGGAGAAGGCGATTAAGCGCTGTCCGTTGATCTGCAGATCAGATCGACGGCGGAGAGTGAATCGGGGGATGGCCGATCGGGGGAACAGATATAAAGTATGCGATTGGAAAACATTGCGATTGAAACATTCTAATCAAAACATTCCAATTGGAACATTTCGATTGGGTGATAACCGTTCGATTGGGTCTAGATCGACGGTCTAGATCCTTTGTTTTCTTGCATTGGCGGAACCCTTGTACTTCGTAAGAAACCCATAAATTTCAAATAAAAAACCAAGGTTTTGAGTGAAATGGGCGGAATATATATATGATAGGCTTGGCGCTTGATTGCGGGCCCACGGGTAAATGAAATAACAATATGATCTGCGGTTTATGACAAAGGGGCTGATCGCAATCGATATTTTGGAATGGTTCACAAACGTGCACACTTGAATCTTTTCGATTCGATTAGCGCTTCATGGGTTTGGCGCTTGGTTTTTATGATGAGGGCGTATTGGGGAAGTGGTTTAGGGCCTAGCCCAAGGGGCTTAGGTCCATAAAAAGACTCGTATTTTTATGATTTTTCACGGTTTTTTAATGGAAACAAAGGGTGCTGAAAGGGTTAAAAAGTGAGTTTTTAACCATGGGAAGGGTGATTTATGAAGGGAAGAAAGGAAAAGATGAATAATAGAGGAAAAATATGAAAAAAGGGAAAGGAAAAGAAGGTTAATTTCCGAGTGGGAGAAAGGGAAAAGGGATGGCTTTGCAGCAGTTTCTTCTTTGTATTTCAGCAGAAATTTCAGAGTACGAGATGGGAACTGCAATGAGGATTTTGGACAGAGGCATGAGGCCTTGCAAGGAGTCTTCAAGAGCCAACAATTTTTAGTGATAAAATTTGTTCCTTGGAGGCTCAAAAAAGATCTTAGCCACCTTTTGGTATAACAAATATACATAGGTGGCTAACGGTGGCTCACTTGGGGATGGTGCCTTCTTGAGAGCATCAAAGAATTACTGAACTTGATTCTGGGAGGTGATCAGTTTAGCACTCATCCATTGGGGGGTACATCCTTAAAAGTTGGGTAATCTCTAAAATGGAGCTTTATCAACCAGCTTGGTACCTACCCAATCCTACAGATCTAGCATTTTTTCTTCATTAGAGTGCACTTGGATTGGAAAACTCTATTCACAACATTTTATTCTTTTGAAAGAAGGAAATAATAATCTATTTCTAACCCTTATTTCTCCCTGAACTCAGATTAAACAGTTGAGCCCAGATATTTCTCTACCTAGTCTACTGTTTGTTGGGATTAAACAGTCCAACAAACTTTCATTCTCTAAATTCTAAAGCAGAAATTTAAAAATAGTCAAGTCAAGATTGAGTTGTTTGACTTGCTATGATCTATGGCATAAGAACAAGCTGCGCATAGATTATTATTTGTAGAAAATTAAATAAAAAACGGAAGGCTTAAGATCTGAAAGTTTCTCATTATGGCCTTTTCTCTTTACAGCTCTGTTTTTAATTTTGTTTTGAGCTGTCTCTTTCTTGATATCTGATTCAGATTTTGGGCAAATATGAACCAGTTTTTCTCCTTTATGACTCAGAAAAATAAAAGAGTTTTGAGTCATCTCTCTTTGGAAACTTTGGTTCAGATTTTGAACATGTTTGAACCTTAATTTCTATCTTAATCTATCTACTGATAAGCCAATATTAAACAGTTTGGCAAATCAAATTCACTACCCTATCAGCAGAAAATTGAAAGCTAATTAGTCAAGATTAGACAGTTTGACTAACTAGAAGTGTGTGTTGTAGGAGTGGCATTTAAGCTTGCACACTTTCAGATTTATTTCTCTTTTTTGGCATGGGGCTATACCTTTATTGTTTTGTCAATTTGCCCTCTTTTCTTTCTTTCTTTGTTTTTTTTATTTTTTGATTTTTCATAACTTTGAATGCAATGATGGATGAAATGTTTACAATGGAAAAAAGAAAAAGAAGGTTTAAAAACATATCATGAATCAAGAGAAGTAATGCTTGAGCATCTTGCCATTGACAGGACCCCCAAACAAAACTGCTCCATCCAGCTCTTGCAAGAAGAATGCATTGTTTCCAGCAACTGAATGAATAGAGTAAGGGCCAAGCCATAGATTGTCAAATTTACCATGCTTTCCCTTGTCTTCTCTCTTCGAGTCCCACTTTAAAACTTTGTCCCCAATCTTGAAATTGGTGGCCTTTATTCTTCTGTCAAAAAGCTTCTTAATGCTGTCATGTTTCTGCAATGTTTTGTTGTACACTTCCTCTCTGATTTGCTGAAGATGAATGGTCTGATTTATTCTTCTGATCATGTCATTATCTTCAGTCTGCAATTCTTGGATAAACTTCATAACTGGTACACCAAGGCTATTAGGAAAGATTGCATCTATACCATACACAAGCTGGAAAGGTGACATTCCAATAGATTTCTTCAAAGTTAATCTGTCAGCCCAAAGTGCATGGATCAGCTTTGTGTGCCTAGACTTCTTATTGTCCTCCAACAGTTTCTTGATTATGTTCACTAAGATTTTATTGGAGGATTCTGCAAGTCCATTACCTTGAGGGTAATAGGCTGTGGAATGCCCAAGTGTTATCTGGTATTTATGACAGAAGTCAACCATTTTCTTGCTTCTAAATGCTACTGCATTATCTGTGATGATCTTGGTAGGGCAGCCAAATCTGGAAAGGATATTGGTTTCTATGAACTTTATGATAACTGAATCATTGGCTTGCCTACAAGGAATGGCTTCTATCCACTTAGTGAAATAGTATGTGGCAGTAAGGATCCATCTATGCTGGGCAGAAGATGAGGGATGGATTTCACCTATGAAGTCAAGTCCCCACTGTTGAAAAGGAGCTTCAACAGTGATTGGATGCAGAGGAAGGGGTACTAATTTTCTCTTGCCCTCAAATAATTGGCATTTATGGCAAGTAGTTTTCATTTTGTGAACATCAGGAAAAAGGGTGGGCCAAAAGAAACCAGCCCTCAAAATTTTGTTGGCTGTTGACTTCCAGTACAAATGGCCTCCACACTCTCCTTCATGAAATTCCTGCTTAATCTTCTCTGCATCAAACTCAGGAAAAAATTTAAGCAATATACCACTAGCATTTTTCCAATAAAGACACCTATCTATAATGCAATAGTTTACTGCTTTCAGTTTTAAGAACCTTGCCTTCGTTTTCGATAAACCAGGAGGCGTATTTAAATTAAGAAAAACATAAACGATATCAGCATACCAAGGAGAATTCAGAAAATGGTTTTCAATAATAGGAATTGAGAATTCTTCTTGGCTGTCCAAAGCATTAATCACATTAATATCAAGAACTTAAAAATTGGATTCAGCCATTAATCTAGCTAGACCTTGGCCTTTGATGAGTTTAGTGGGTTTTATCTCTAAATCATATTCAAGAATAACAACAATCCACTTACCTCTCTTACCATCTGGATCTTGTGTTAGAATGTCTTTTACAACTGAATTTGAGACAAAGGAAATGATGTGTGAGTGAAGGATGTATACTCTGAAGTCTTTCAATGCTTTAACCAAAGCAAAAGCTTGCTTTTCCATAATATTATACTTCAAAGGGGCATCCCTCAATGCTTTGCTAAAGAATGCAATAGGCTGCTCTTGTCCTTGTGGATTTTTCTATAAAAGGATAGCAGCAATGGTATGTTTTGATGCAAATGAGAAGATATAAAAATCTTTCGAAAAATCAGGGCTTATGAGAACCGGTGTTTTGGTTAATGCTTGTTTCACCAGCTCAAAGGATGTCTTTGCTTCCAAGGTCCATTTTATCCCTTGCTCCTTCAACATGTTTGTGATATTTCTAAGGAGCTCTGCCAAGTTAGGGATGAACCTTCTCAAAAAGTTAATCTTTCCAATGAAAGACTGCAACTCTTTGATATTTCGAGGATGAGAGATTTGCAATATAGCCTCAATCCTCTTTGGATCTATCTTTATACCCTTTT
Source organism: Pinus albicaulis (assembly GCA_034641835.2). Lineage (NCBI taxonomy): Eukaryota > Viridiplantae > Streptophyta > Pinopsida > Pinales > Pinaceae > Pinus > Pinus albicaulis. The sequence goes on from CM076582.1 coordinate 480,072,994, forward strand.
CTGAAATAATGTGTCCAAGAAGCTTACCTTCTTGGAGACCAAATAGTGTCTTCTTAGGGTTTAAAGATATTCCAAACCTTTTTCACTTCTCGAAAACTTTCCTCAAATGTTCTAAATGTTCTTCATCTGTTTTTGAAAACACAGTGACATCATCTAGATAGATAATGACGAAGAAGCCCAATTCTTCCGAGAATGCTATGTCCATGGCTCTCTGAAAGGTTGCTCCAGCGTTCATTAGACCAAAAGGCATCTTCACATACATGAAAGTGCCCCATGGAGTAGTGAAAGTTGTCTTTAATTGATCAGCAGGGTGAACTAAAATCTGATTATACCCTGAATAGCCATCAAGCAACGAAATCCTTTAAGACCCCACCACCCTTTGTAAAATGTGATCCATTTTTGGTAAAGGGTAGTTGTCTTTTAACGAAGCTTTGTTTAGGTCTCTAAAGTCTATACAAAGCCTGATTTCTCCAGTCTTCTTCCTAACGGACACCAGATTAGATACCCACTCAGAATATCTAATAGGGACAATAATGCTAGCATCATACATTTTCATGATCTCCTTCTGAACCAATGGCAACTGGACAGGGTTTATTCTGCGCAGTTTCTGTTTAAATGGTTTTTGGTTTTCTTTAAGAGGGATTTTATGCTGTATTATTTCAGTGTCATAGGATTTGAGATCTTCGTAACTCCAAGCAAAAAAATCAGAAAATTCTTGGAACAACTCTATGTATTTGAGTTTAATGTGAGCTGGCAAAGTTTTGGACAGTTTGATCATTTTCGGTTTTTCCTCACTGCCTATATTGCACTCCTCTACTTCAGTCTCTACAGGTTCCAGTTTTGGTTTATTGGCCACATCGTTAAAATCGAAAAACTCCTCTAAAGGCGTTAGACCACTCGGCAAATTTTCATCTTTAGAATGCAGAGTTTGTAATTTTTCCGTTTCTGACTCTGCACTTAATTGTGTTCTGTTCTTAAGTTTTCTAGACAATAGGTTAATATTGGCAGGTTGAGGAGACGATTCTTCTTCATCAAGAAAGTTTTCTTCCTTGCAGTCTGTATCATAATCTGAATCTGAACTGGGCAGTTTGAACTCATTTCTAAATTGCATGAAGTCTTCTATTTGTTTGTCATTGTCAAACACTTGCCAATATTTTTCATTATCAGGTACTGCCGGTCTAAATTTTATCGGAGTTGTGTTGTCTCCAGTCTCATATGGCGTTAGACATGTCCTGGCCGCAAAAGCTAGATTGTGGGCCATAATGTTCTTTTTCCTTGGGATGAAACTCAGGTTTGATTCCTCAAATGTTGTCAACAGATCCATGACATCATTCCGATAGGCTCTAAGTCTGGGATGATTTGCATTATACTCCCCATTGACTTGCCTAATGATTAACTCAGAATCCCCATACACATTAATTCTTCTGGCTCCTAATTTCTTCAAGAGATGCAAGCCTAAGAGAAGGGATTCATATTCTGATATGTTGTTGGAACACTGAAAGTTTAATTTGCATGAGATGCATTCTGTGTGGTTGTTTTCAGTGTTAATGATCCAAACCCCTGCACCAGCATTATTTCTACTGCATGACCCATCAAAATACATACTCCATAAAGGACTGTGTTCGGTTTCGTCTGTTTGGCGATTGTCCCTTTTAACTATGGTGCCTTCTGACTGTTTATGATTAGCAGCACCCAATTGAATTTGTTTTGACTCCTCAAATTCTTCAATGGATTGAGGGATGATGTCAGAAACGTTAGGGGTGTTTTCTGGGTTGTTAAGTCCTAAAAACAATGGACTCATAACCGGTAAATCAAGACCTATGCTTTGTTTACTAATGTTCTCACATGTAGCAAAATGTTTGGACACTTCTGCGTTATTATACTCTTCTTCCCCGTCGGCCTTTAATTCTGTTAAAGTGACTTGCTCACTAGGAGTTTCATTGTTAAACATGATAAAAGAATCAAGGCCTGTATTGACAGAATATATAGGAGAGTTTCGTGGTCCGTCTTGACTTGTAACCATGTATTGCATATGAGACTCCCTGTAAAGTCTTCTGGTCTGATTGAAAACCGGGATGGTCGCATATGTCATGTCCATCTGCATAGTCCCCTATAACTTAGCTCCCCAGGATCTTGATAATAGAATTCCATACTTTGGGGGGACATCAGCCACAACAATGTCCATGAGTAAACATTTGGCTGGAATCTGGGCTAGGTTAACACAGAGGTCTTTGATCAATCCTAGACATTTTACTCTATTTGAGTCAAAGGAGTATAGGTCTTTGTAGGGTCTGGTAATTTCTAAACCAAGGCTCTCCATCACAGCTTTAGGCATTAAATTATGAGAAGCCCTGGAATCATGCATAGCGTTGTGTAGAATTTTGTCATGGATGTTCAAACTCACATAAAAGGGAGGAACTGGTCCCTCTTGAAAATTCCCTTCAATCTTAGGGCCAAAAATCAACTCTGGTAGGTCGTCACTAAGATTAACTGTATCTCCATTTTCCTCTATATTTAAAGCCTTCAAAATTTGGTTCCTATATACATGTTGGGCAGCTAACTCAGTTAATGGAACAGAGATTTTAATCTTTAAGATTTCCTGTTCAAGGCTGAAAGGGGTTTGATTCTTTGAAGCACTTGTTTCAACCTTATTAGCTGTCACTCTATCAACAATTACAGCTTGCTGATTTGATTTACTTGACACCACTATTGTAGAAGGAGTACTAGCTGAAGTGTTAGTACTGCTGATGTCTTCACTCTGTTTTTCAGAATTTTGAGTGTTTTTCTCCTTATCCTTATCAGAATTAACAGCCACTGTTTTGTCTTTTTGTTTGGCTGTTTTGGGTTTAGCTGCGGTGCTGCTTTGAGAGGGCTTGTCAGAGGTTTTGGTGTTGGGGGCTTGTTGACTGGTCTTGCTTCTAAGGTCATATTCTCTTTGAGGTTCTATGACGACATTTTCCATGTCCCGATAATAATTTTCATTATCATTTCTTTTGTCGTCGTAAGGTGTGTAAAGACCTTGTTTATTATCATAATGAACCTCAAAGTCATCATCCTCTTCCCCAAACATGTTGATATCCTCTGGCTCTGTTATGTCTTCTGTTTCTTCAACCTCACTTACATAGTTTTGATGAAAGGGAGGGGTGATCTGTTGATCGTCTTCCCTGGGTCTGTTTGGAGGTTGGTTCCTTCTAACATTCTGATTCTGGTTCCTGTTTTGAGGAGCAGTTTGATTTTTATTTTCTTGTGCTCTCTTAATTATGCTCATCTCTTTCATCATTTATTCCATCATTCTCTCCATTTTTGAGTTGGAAGTAGAAGGTGTGGATTCTTCTCTAAAAGATACTCTCTTCTCGCTCTTCATTCTTTCTCTTTTCTCCATCAAGTTCACTTCCACAGAAAGAGCACCCCTTTGCATGTCTTCTAGAGTTGCAAAAACCCTTTCTCTAAGTGAATATGTCATGTATGGATCAAACCCTTCAGGAAATTTGTTTAAAGATGAGCCCTGAGGAGGTTTTAGCTCAGGGGAAAGTGCATTATAGATACTATTAAATCTAGTACAATAAGCCTGTAAAATTTCCCCTGGGTTCCTGTGGAGATTGTTGTAGTCAGCCAAGATTTGGAGAGGATTCTTCCTCACTTCCCATTTGTTTAAGAAAGATTGGTGGAAACCTTGAAGGTCATTAATACTATGAGGGGCTAAGCCTTTGAACCATTTTCTTACTTCTCCTCCCAAACTTTGAGCAAATAATCTCATTTTGACATAATCGTCAGCAATCTCATTTCTGTCAAAGTAGTCATTCATCTTATCCACATGTTGTGATGCAGTAGTGGCACCACTATCATCATACAATGGAATTTTGGACAGATAGTCCTGTGGAAGATTGGCTAATGGTACAGGAAGGACTAAGGGAGCATACCATGCAACCATGGCAGGAGGTGGGGGTGGATTTACAGAAGGGAAAGTGGGCTGAGGTGAAGTGGTTTGAACAGTGGATGTAGGGTGAGTAGAAGTGGATGGACCAGGAGTAGACTGTTGAGATGATCTTGGATGAGAGACACCTAGCTTGTGAAGGAAATGTAAATTGGGAGGTGTTGTTTCCCTGCTACCAGGATGTTCACTTGTTTCAGGAGATGAAAGTGAAAATTCAGAGTCTAACTGGGTTATATCATCAAATGACCTAGTCTTAAAAGGGTTTACTAAGTCAGTTTGTGATTGTTGCAGAGCTGAAAGATTTTCAGGGACTGAATTAGCTCTCAAGGGTGATCTGAAAACAGTTAATAATTTAACCTTAGGAGACTTCCAAAGGATACTTTCTGGATTATCAACTATCTCAGGCGGGTTGGGGTCTGGATGAGCTCTAGTGTGAATCTTTTTAGAAGCCACTATGCTATGTTGCTTAGACCTAAAACAAGAAAAGTTGAACCAGATATGACAATCTTGGAGAGGTTAACCAATCTGTTTTTACAATTTTAAATCCCACAGTCCTCTAACTGAGTTTGAATGATTTTATAATGATAAGGTTTCTTCCCAGTGGAGTCTTAAGGTCTGCTAGGATTGTGGAGTCGCCAAGTGGAAATTTTTAGCTCCTTTCAGAGGTAAAAGGTCTTATGGTCCACCACCATGTTTATTTAATTCCAATCTGAAATATTTTTAGGTTTTTCTAAGTCATTTTTCAATTTTGTGGTTGTAAAGAATGTTCTAACTTTGTTCCAAAACTTAGCTAAGGTTGTGAGACAAAGGCAGTCTACTCTTATGGTTGAGCCAGCTGATTTTTCAAGGTTAGATGAAGTCTTAAGAGAAACCTAGGGTTTACCTAGCTTGTCACTGATTCAAACAAGTTCCATCATGATTACCTTTATTAGGCAGTGCTTGAAAAGGCTGCTTCTTACTCTCAAAATGTTCTCGATTTAAAGGGTTTTCTGAGGCCTCTAAAAGGTATTAAAAACACTCAGGTTCCCCAGCGGAGTCGCCAGAAATGTTAGGTTCTGGTGGCTCAGCTGCAAAATAGAAAAATTGTCTGCGAAACCAGAGATTCTGGGTTCGATCCCCAGTGGAGTCGCCAGAAATGTTAGGTCTCTGTGATTTATTAGCAAGGTTGGGAGAGTCCAATCACAGAGTTAACATCATTTCAACCAAACTTTGGGATTCTAGGATCTAGTCCTCCTGAATCCGGAGAGGGATCTCTCCAATATGTACAAAGATGGATATTGTCTTTGAAGTTTAAAGTGATGATATTAGGCTAGTTATGAAGGCCAAGGGTTTTGTTTTGTTTTGTTTTGTTTTGGATGGTTGAGCATGAAATGTTACTTTGAGGGGAAAGTCCTAAGTGCAAAAGTTTCAAAAGTGAGAAGTTGCAAGCAAATAGAACAGATTTGGCAGATAGATAGATATAACGTTGGTTTTTAGTCCATTGGGCTATGGAGTCATATCTGGGCTTTAATTGAACAACAACATCAAGTGTGATCCAAGGGGCAAGTTATCTATACCACAAGATTATTGAGATTAAAATGATGAAATGGAAACATTAAAATGTTGGAGGGATGGAAACTGATAATAATTTCTCAGAGGATTTATAGTCAGTCCAAACAAGAAAAAGCCTCTTAAGTAACTGTTTTAAAACCAACCAAGGACAGGGCTAACCATAGACTTCTTGGGAAAGTTCTTATTAAAGCAGCTTAATTGACAAACAATCCAGTAATCCACATAATTACCTTCAGAAAGTATGAAAACACATAAGAAAAACAGAGTGTAACTTAATATCAGATAAATTACTTCTAAACCCAGTCTGCTTTCAGTCAACACCAAGGGAAACTTTCAGAATCTGCCTTTGGAGAAAAGAATCTAGGAATCAGGGCAAACCATATCTTCTCTAGTCTAACTTTAATAGAAAATAATGGAAATAACATTCGAGAACAATGTTTGAGCAAACAGAAGGACGAGGGAACGCCAACATTCCTAACTGTTTAAACTGTATTGAATCATTCTTAAATAAACAAATATGAAGAAAACATTAAGATAAAGATTTGTCAGCCAGAGAAGGTTACTGCTATACAAAAAATCCTAACCCTGTTTAAACTGTTCTTTACAGAGGGAAAATGAACAATATGGCATACATAGAAGGAAAACGATTAACAAAGAAAGAAGCACTTCACCAGTGATAAAGACCAGGATCCCAAGAAACAGTTTTTATATTGATGTCAAACCAGTTACAATCTTCAAGTCCAATGTTTCAGTTCAGCAATCATCTTCACTATTCAACCTAACTACTCTAGCGCAAACAGAGCTTCAAGGGCCAGTGAACACTATGTACAAATGGAAGTCTCAAGCTCAAGTGTATTTCAAAGTTCTGCAACCAACAATTTCTCATCTTCTGTAGAAGTACTTATAGGAAGATGAGGAGGTGAGATTTTAACAAAATATCTCAAGGACAGTTAATGCAGAGTGAAGACTTCTCGGCCCTTTGAGGGGCTCGATGAAGAAGTTCACAGGTGGAACACTGTATTAACTGTTTTACATTTATGGATTAAGCTCGGTGGGAGCTTTATTTGACTTTGAGGCTTTATGTAATGTTTGGAGTAACTCCGCAGATATTTTCTGCATTGATTTCCTTGCAGAAGTAACTCCATGGCTGCGCTGGAGGCGAATATATGGTTTTCTTCAATAACTTCGGCCTCTGTTTGAAAGGTTTGAGGCGACAGGTGGCTTGTTGGTAGTTGAGGAATCAATTTGCCTCAAGATGTGGCGGTGGAGGCTTTCCGTCTGATAAAACACTTTAGGTTTTCTTTAAACTGTGTTTTGAGTTGGGGATTAGGCTTTTGATAACTGTCTTAGCCGTAATCCCCGTAAGACTGTCTTCAATCTTCATCTGCTGTGTTTTGTCTTCAAACTGATACTCTTTAACTGTTTTTGAATTAAAACGGTGTCTTGTCGATGTGTAGGCCGCACTGGGCTTTTCGGCATCAATGCTCATGAAACATTGACAAATCATTGAATCCAACCGTGTGAATGGTTCTCTTTAACAGGTCGAAGGCGCAGGAAACGTCTTTCCAAACCCTCGGATTTCTTTCATTATACAATGGAAAACCATTAAAGGGCACGCGGGCGCACGGGGGGGAGTTAATAAATCCTCGCGGACATAGGTTCGAGCGCCCGGATGGCGGGGGAGGAGCGGGGGGCGGCCGTCGGATGAAGGCAACCAACGGTGGAGATCTGCACAAAAAGACGAAAGAGGAGCGGGGGGAAGAAATAAAGCGGAGTGAATCTGGGCCGTCCGATCTGGACACGTGGACGGTCCAGATTCAATCGAAGGATCTCAATCGGAGGTGACAGAAAAAGGGGAGGCGATTGAAAATAAAACTCCGATGCGATTACGCAATCGGGAGGGGAGAAGGCGATTAAGCGCTGTCCGTCGATCTGCAGATCAGATCGACGGCGGAGAGTGAATCGGGGGATGGCCGATCGGGGGAACAGATATAAAGTATGCGATTGGAAAACATTGCGATTGAAACATTCTGATCAAAACATTCCGATTGGAACATTTCGATTGGGTGATAACCATTCGATTGGGTCTAGATCGACGTTCTAGATCCTTTGTTTTCTTGCATTGGCGGAACCCTTGTACTTCGTAAGAAACCCATAAATTTCAAATAAAAAACCAAGGTTTTGAGTGAAATGGGCGGAATATATATATGATAGGCTTGGCGCTTGATTGCGGGCCCACGGGTAAATGAAATAACAATATGATCTATGGTTTATGACAAAGGGGCTGATCGCAATCGACATTTTGAAATGGTTCACAAACATGAACACTTGAATCTTTTCGATTCGATTAGCGTTTTATGGGTTTGGCGCCTGGTTTTTTATGATGAGGGCGTATTGGGGAAGTGGTTTAGGGCCTAGCCCAAGGGGCTTAGGTCCATAAAAAGACTTGTATTTTTATGATTTTTCACGGTTTTTTAATGGAAACAGAGGGTGCCGAAAGGGTTAAAAAGTGAGTTTTTAACCATGGGAAGGGTGATTTATGAAAGGAATAAAGGAAAAGATGAATAATAGAGGAAAAATATGGAAAAAAGGGAAAGGAAAAGAAGGTTAATTTCGAGTGGGGGAAAGGGAAAAGGGATGGCTTTGCAGCAGTTTCTTCTTTGTATTTCGGCAGGAAATTTCAGAGTACGAGATGGGAACTGCAATGAGGATTTTGGACAGAGGCATGAGGCCTTTCAAGGAGTCTTCAAGAGCCAACAATTTTTAGTGATAAAATTTGTTCCTTGGAGGCTCAAAAAAGATCTTAGCCACCTTTTGGTATAAAAAAATATTATAGGTGGCTAACACTAGGAAAATTCCCCCAGAACCAAGGAGGTCTGACTCAGGAGTGTAGAGAACCCAAGCAGCTGAAGCAATGCATCTAGTGTGATGACTAGCACCGTCTGCATATCCGACGTATGTTAAGGGGAGTGACGGCATCTGTGTGAAAGAAAAATATTATACATGAGAAAAACACCTTGAAAACCAAGATACAATCCAGAAGACATCAAAATAATAAGCAAAACTTATATACATAAAAATTACAAAGCATATGCCTAGTGCAAAACTAGGCAAAATACTTCTTTAAGTAGAGCCCGTTGTGGGGCTCCGCAAGTGGAATTCCATTATAGTCCTGAAGTTTGTAAGCTCCCTTTGAGAGGGTTTTAGTGACGATGTAAGGACCAAGCCATAATGGTTGGAGTGTTCCTGCCCCCAAGAGGTCGTGTTTCTGATCATAAAGTAGAACTAGATCGCCCTCTTGGAAAGAATGAGGCTTGACATATTTTTCGTATTGAGCCTTGACTCGGCACTGGTGATCTTCGAGTGCTAGTGTAGCATCTCGGAAAGTTTCGTCCAAATGATCGAGTGAGAGAAAGCACTCTTCTGTGGCGGTGGTACTGGGCAGGAGTTCAACAGCAAGTTTGAGTGATGGAATTTCACACTCGATTGGAAGCACTGCCTCTAGGCCGAAAGCAAGTTGGAATGGTGTGAAACCTGTGGCAGTTTTGACTGACATTCAGTATGCCCATAACACGAAATACAACTTCCGATGCCAAGTGGTTTTATGGCTTCCGACCAATCGCCGAATCATGGTTTTGAGGACGCCATTTACGGCTTCGACTTGACCATTAGCTTGAGGGTAATAAGACGAAGAATGATCTTGACGGGAACCTAGCATGGATGTTAATTCGGTCATCATATGATTTTGAAAGTGAGATCCATGATTTGTGACAATCGATAGGGGTACGCCGAACCGACAGATTACCTGATTAAACAGGAAGAGAGCGGTCGTTTCGCCATCGGCCTTGAAAGTGGGAAGGGCTTCTGCCCATTTCGTAAAATAGTCGACCGCAACCACGATGTAGTTTTGTCCATTTTCCGAAGTGGGATTGCAGGTGACGAAGTCAATTCCCCATTTAGCGAAAGGAGCAATGGAGATAACCGGGTGAAGGGGGGGCAGGATGAGAGCGCATTTTCTTTGTGAAAATTTGACATGGATGGCACTTCTGGACTGCTGCAATACAGTCTTTAAACAAAGTGGGCCAATAGTAACCTACGCGCAAGATTTTTTGGGCAGTAGCTATGCCCAAAAGATGACCACCACATGCCCCGGCGTGGCAGTCATTCAAAACGTGTTCCACCTCATAAAAAGTGAGACAACGTCAGAGAATGGTATCAACACCACGGCGATATAGTGTATCATTTAGCACGAGGTAGTGCTTTGCTTGGTGGCAGATACGACGACGGTCATCGGACGTGAGAGTTGGGCGGAAACATTGGGTTTGTAGGTAGACCAAAATTTCTCCATACCATGGGTCCGAAGAATTGACCAAGTACACAGATTCATCAGGAAATGGATCGTGAGCTACTTCTGCTGGGTCAATTCTGGGAAGATCCAATAATAATTTGGCGAAGAAGAGGGATTTATTTGCTTTGGCAGCCGTGAAAACCAAATCAAATTACTAGAGGATTACGATCCATTTGGAATATTTTCCTCCAATAATTTTTCTAGACAAGATATGTCGCATGGGGTTCTCCAAAGCAATGATCGTAGTCTGTCGCAGCAATATATAGTGTCGGAGTCGGGTGACGGAAAAAAATACCGCCAGAGAAAGTTTCTCCACATGTGAATAACGTAATTTAGGTCCGATTAGACCTTTGGACAAATAGTATATCACATGTTCACTGTCGTCATCATGTACTTGAACCAAAACCATTCCAAGTGAGGATGGTGAGGCTACCAGGTAGAGGAGAAAGTCGTGTGAGTAATCGGGGGCACTAAGGAGTGGGGCTAAAATAAGTGCATGTTTTAAAGCATCAAATGACCGTTGAGCTTGGTCATCCCACAAATATAGTGTTCCTTTCTTCAATAATCACATGAATCCTTTCGTCATCTTGGCATAGTTAACAATGAAACGACGCAAAAAATTTGCCTTCCCTTGCAAACTTTGGAGTTGAAGGATGGATTGTGGTGCTAAAAATTCAACAATCGCCTTAACCTTATCAGGATCAACCCTAATCCCATGCTTGGAGACAATGAAACCTAACAGACGTCCTGACTCGACCATAAATACGCATTTATGAGGATTCAAACGTATATTGTATAATTTGCACCTAGCAAAAATTTCTCTTAAATGAGCAAGGTGATCCCGTCGCTTCTTGGAATGGGCAGGAAGGTCATCCAAGTAAGCCTATACAATATGTCGAATGTCATGAAAATCGTAGTCCATAGCCCACTGAAAAGTTGCTCCATCATTCTTCAGACCGAATGGGAGTTTTCCATACGCAAAAGTGCCCCAAGGACAGATGAAAGCAGTTTTATGCTGGTCATATTTTTTTATCGCAATCTGGTTATAGCCCGAGAATCCATCCATGAAGGAAAAAGATTCGCATCCGGCACAATCGTCGACAATTTGATCAATGAACGGTGTAGGATAATTGTCTTTAGGACAAGCAGCGTTCAGATCATGATAATCGATTCAAACTCGAATGGTGCCTTGTTTTTTATCAACGAGAACCGGATTGGAAACCCATTCTGTTATAGGAACGGGATAGATGAAACCAACGTTCAAAAGTTTTTCGACTTCAATCTTGATGGCGGCTGCTTTGCGCTGGTGGACAGGTCTAAGACGTTGCCGAACAGGTTTGGCATTATCATAAATCTTGATTTCGTGCTCGACAATAGAAGGGTCTATGCTGGGATTTCGTCATAAGACCAAGCAAACACATCACCGAATTCCTTAAAAAGGGATGTGAAGCGTGCCATTTCCTCTGGATTGCAATCGGCTCTAATCTGAATATTTTCCACGATACCTGTTTTGACCGAGATATCAATGAGAATTGTCTTAGAAAGATTACCCATGTTCCCTTCTGACTTGATAGTTTGGACAGTTGTGTAAGTGGAGGGAACCATCTCAGGTGGGTCAAAAGATGGGATTTCAGTTTTTATCGCCTCCGAGTCAATTATCGAAGCGCGATGGTGAAATTCTCCCCAAGGTCATTCTTCTAGAGACATGATCTCTCGAATAGCTTCGTCTGTAGGCAAGACTTCATTGAGGAGATCCTTAGAGATAATAGTGATGTGAGGGAGGTTTGTACCTTCAGTCAAAACCATAGCAGTGGAGGGTTCAGATGCGGTTTGGATGGCTTGGTAAGCCAACTCGACTGGTGAGAGCAGCATCTGATCTCCATAGGAATCAATGTCTAAAGGTGCTGGAATGATCCATGGGTCGATAGAGCCATCCAAAGTGGTGGATATCATTGCAACCGTGTTTGGGATCTGTGGCGGTGGGAGAGGAAAACAACCTAGTAGGGAAGATGCCTTCAGAATATCGGTACCGATACTGACATAAGAGTCAGGATAGCCTCCTATTAGGGGTACAGTGCTACTTGGTAACGTGGCATAATCAGGGGTGCAGAAGGATAACTGATACACTGTGACTATTTTCCCATCCAATGGAAATAGGATGAGTTGGAAGACCGAAGACACAATGGCAGTCATGGCATAAGACCAACTGCGACCAAGCAATAGATTATAGTCTAGATGGCGCTCTACGACTTCAACGTCCACGTTTACCATTTTCCCACTCAGAGTGATGGGAAAGCTAGCAAGGTATCCTTTTGGGAGGAAAGTGTGGCCATCGAAAGCTCTGAGGGAATTCGATTGTGGGGTGAGTGTAGGAGAACCTAAATTGAGCCAGCAAGCTTGTGACATAACGCAGGTCGAAGCACCTTCGTCTATGACAGTGTGATGGATTGGTCTCCCTTTCGACACAACCTACACTTGGAATGCGAGTTGGTGTGAGAGGCGAGGTTTATCCTTTTCCATATCAAAGATAGCTAGCATGGAATCCTAGGGGTCTATTCCACCAATGGCCAAAAGCAAGGCTTTCCTTTGTGCTGGACAGGTTTGTAATACTTCGAGAGCAGACATAGCTAACAGTGCCTGCGCCAAATCTTCTACAATGTTGTAGTTTTGGGCTGCACATGCAGAGGTGTTATGAGTCGTGCGTCGAAGTGTCCCTTTGGGGGGATGAATCATGAGGTCAGCAATAGGCCGTTCGATATGCAAATCGTTTGGCGGTGGTGGGTTTGAACTAGTACCAGGTTCTTGAGCATCTATGGTAGGGTTTCCATAAAGCTTAGCTCGAGTTTGAAGGTCAACACTCTCAATGCCATAAATGGCAGATGGTCCTTCGCTGAAAGGATATGAACCACCATTGCCCCGTTGATGGGGTTGTGGCAGATTGTCAACCATGTGTTGATGTTGTCGCTATTGATTAGGGAAAGGATTATGAAGAACGGCAGGTGTTCACCCAGAATCCTTGTTGGCAATAAAATTGATGCATTCCTATAGCCAAGGACATTTGTATGTCAAGTGGTCCTCCACACAGATTTTGCAAGGAAATTTCATGGGTTTATCCTTCCCTTTGTCATTTTTCACAGCATTTTTCTGATTAGTGTTATTCTGATTATCCGACTGCTCTTCCGAAGAAGATGAATTTTTCTTGTTCTTCTTATTTTTCCAGCTAGGTTTTTGTGAGGTTTGCACTGAATTTACCTCAGCGGTGGGAAGAGTAGTCGTTTGGTGAGGGGCGGTGGCAGCCGAAGATGGTTGGGAGGCTTGCCCCCGAGACTGCTTTGTGGCTATGCTAGAGATCGTGCCAACGAGACCATCGGCATGAGCTCCGGTTTTCTGAGTAGCCGGAGGATTTCAGTTGCCGGGGGCATGGGGGATAAAATCATACAGCGAGCCAGATTATGAATAGATTAAATCTAAATGCTAGGCACGGCGAATGCATTGATCTTTTGTAACCGCACCAGAAATTCCAATGTATTTAGCTATGTGAGGTAAGAGATACTTGCAAAACCAATTGGCTAAGAGATGATCCGGAATTGGCACTTTGACTAGCCTCCTCCTATGTCTCCATTCATGAATGTGATCAGAGATGTGGGTGGCGGTGTCTTGGCGAAGCGAGGTTAATAGTTCCGTTCCGGTTTCAAATCTAATTGGTATTTGGAAGTTCTTTAGAAACTCCGTTGCTAAAGCACCAAACGTATTGATGGTGGTGCGTGGTAATTAAATGTACCACTTGGCAGCATTGCATGTAAGCGTGCGGGGAAACAGTCAAAGTTGGACACTATCATCTACCATGGAATTGGATATAGACCATAGGTGAAAGGTAGTGATGTGTGCAGCTGGGTCGTCCCCTTGTTTCCCATCGAACTTTGGGATGTCGGAAGGAATCTTATGCGGTACTGGAGGCCAAAGTGGGTTGTGATTGATGGGATCGTTAGTCAATTTATGGATATCGGGGATGTCCAAAGCTGCCAAGAATGGAAATTGTGGATTTTCCCCCGAATCTAACCAAGGCAGTATGGGCTGACTATTTAGACCATAGGGTCCACCCATCAATATGTTACCAGGAGGATAAGTAGGACTTTGGTAAAAACTTCCTATAGGCAGAGGAGTAGGGACATACTGTTGCTGTCCATAGGGCATGTTGTATTGCAGGGCGAACTGTTGGTTGCCCCCAGTATAAAAGTGCCCTCCCATTCTAGATGGAGGTTGAGGTTAGTTAGTCCAAATGGATGCAATAGAGTTTCCCGGAGGCATGCTACTACTTTCATAGTTTGGCAACGGCATAGACCCTACACCTATATTTGAACCACTTAAGGGAAGAGTATTAACAATAGGTTGTCCTATTTGTCCTAAGGATTGCAGAGGTAGTGAAATGTTCCCTGCTACCTGCATGCTGGTGACACTGCCCCCAGGCATAGAGGCCGAGGGGTTTGAACTCAGTAGAGAGTTCCAAGCGAAATGGTTGCTAAAAGGTACCGAAGTAGTCATACTCATGGGAGGAGCTACCCTGGGTCCCAACGTGGTCACGGTAGGAGTAGATGCCGAAGGATTCGGCAAGCTACTGACAGTTGTGATGACCGTAGGGTTGGGAGTAAGTATATGTTGACTACTGGGGTTACCCAGTGGTGGCATAGAACTGACCACCGGTGGGGAGGATGGTGGCGAACCTGGGATGGTTGCCATTGGCATCGACCCTGTGGGTGACGGTCGTGAAATGGATGTTGGTGCGACTGAAGAAATATCTTGGCGTGGTGGAATCCGAATTATCATAGGCCCCAATGGATCAGTGAGCAGAGGATTGTAATGAGGTACAACCCCTTTAGTGAAAGGGTCCTCCAGAAATTCCAGATGATATGAGGCTATGTGATAATCAAGATTAGTCAGTGGAGACTGCTCTTCCGTAGAAGGCACAGGGTCACCAAGGTTCAGTTCTTCCTCAATAGTTAGAGGAGGTAGACCTTGTTGTCATCTAGACAGATGGCGTGGGTCAGGGGACGCCACGGTGACCTGCTTATTTTTAACAAATTTTAATTGTGATGTATTATAAAGTCTCAGTGACAGTAACCACACACCTAAAAAAGAAAAAAAAAAGACTCTCTAAAATCAATCAGCAAGCAGCCAGAATAGGGTGCCCTGTTTGAGTACTACCGTTTGCTGGTGATGAAATCCAGTATCACAATAGTATACAAAGAGGGTTGGTCGAAAGTACAGTTACGGTCACTCTAGAGCTTCGCCCGAACCTCAGACGATAGGTGTAAGCACTCTTGTGGAGACGAGTACCCTCCTAAAGACCGAAGACAGAGTGGGTCTATCTGTTTTAGGTACCAGGACAACCCGTCCCAGTCACCTTGTGTAATTCCCTAAAAATTATGGCCACTAAAGATACCTCAAATCACAGACATCATTATGGGGGTCCACGGTCAAGGACAGTGTGCTATATGGGCAGAATACCTAGATCCCCGATCTAGTTTCGACATCCCCGAAGGGAACCCCAATATATAACACACCCACTGGATGCAGTCGAAGGTGAGCTACCTTCTTGTGCACCCAAGTGTTGTCTCGCGCTGAGCTCCGGTAAAGGAACGGTCCCGATAATATGAGTATAGTAGGATTTCGCTCATTAATGACTCTAGTTTCAAGTTTTGAGATCTTGGGTAGTTTTCTCACTGCTCCTAACCCAAGATCCTAGCCTGAACTACTTTTTGTGTGAGTTCAAAAAAGAGTTGATTGATTTTATTATCACTTTATTCTTAGTGTGCTTGATTATTAGTCTTGCGGAGGGGGAGTGGATCTATGAAATGTGATGAGACTCTGACTCAAGAAACCATGCAAAACATGCTCTAGATATTAAATTGGATGAAGAGTGTTTCTATAGGGAGAGGTTTCTTTTCAACATCCATGCACTAACATTCAAATAGCTCAGTTCAACTTTTAAAGATTCAGACTTCTATCTACCTCTTTTAAAAATTCTATGAATTGGAAATTTAAGAATAAACTCAGCTAGATGCAGAAAAATAATAATAATAAAAAATTTCTCTTAAAAATTAAATGCTTTGGACACTGAATTTTCAAACAAGAGAAACAAATAGAAATGCCAGCTTAGCAGACAAGCACAGGGATTCATTCAGTGAAAGGTACTGATGGCCAAAAAACTCTGCAACTAAAACACCATCACAGCAGTGGACAGCAAGGTTTTGGTTGAGTAACGCTCTATCTATGAGTAAAGACAGCGACTAACACACTGTATTTAGTCAGAGATAGCATTATAACGCACTGGAAAACCTACAGAGGTAGCGTTAGCCAGGGAAAAGTTCTTCAGTTGGTCAAACAGAAACATGATTGAACTCTGCGAGCATTTGATATGTCTACTGGGCATCAAAAATGGTCGGAAGGGTCTGTGAACAGAGGAAAGAAGAGAGGAGGGAAGAAATAATCCAGAAACTATGGGGAAACTCCCCAGTGGAGTCTCCAATTCTTCTATAGGGTAAACTGCTTGGGTTTTTGGTTTTCAAATATCCCTCTCAGGGATTTCCGGTGCCCGAGGCAGACATTAAGATTAGCTGTGTTGTTCACAAAGATGGCATGAGCATGTTCATATTAAATTAAAATAACTTGATAGAATTCGATGAAGAATTACCTCTTTGACAATCTTGGAGTCCCTTGGAGAGCGCTAGGCAGCGAAGCAAGAGTCCTTCTTCACCAGCTCCAAATATTAGTCCTGCAATCAGTCAAAGAACCCGCATAATTTCTAACATAACATATATCCTATCAATCAAGTCAATATATAATGAACTTCTAAATTATACACATCTGAGCCATTCATATCATACTATGTAAATTTTCAAACAATAATGACAATATTAAGCATTGAATGGACAAAATGAACACAGTTCTATTGATTTTGAAAGAAGGAGGATTACAACTATCGGTTGTACCAAGCCCTCAGTCTCCCAATCTCTTTTATCTCTCAAGTGAAGAAGTCCAAGTCAACAAGCTCTCTAGGAACCTCTTTGACTCTTGGCCTTCACAATATAACACTATTCTCTATTCCACAAGTATGCAAAAACCTTTAGCAATCCTTCGACCTTCAATTAAGAGCCTTCATCTCCTTCTTATAGGAGAGGGAGAAAGCCATTGTTGCCTTTCTCTTTCAACTAGTTTGGAATGGAAAAAACTTAGATGTTTCTTTAATCTCTATGCTTTTTCCTCCTTTGGAGTTCAGTCTTGTTATAGCAATGACCAATAATGAACTGGTGCTCTGCAGTTTCTTTTGTGAACTGACTCTCTTGTGAGGGAAAGTCGGAGATTCAAATCATTCTCCACAGGATTTTCCCGATTCAAACTTAAAACACGGGTAACACTGCCCTTTAATGTAAAAAGAGTGTTGCCCTAGCCACTAACGCGGCATATTCACTGATGTACTGCGTTATAACGCTCTTGTATTGTTTTAGATAGGCGTTACCCTGGCAGAAATAGGTTTAATTTAGGTCTTTGTACTCCTTCCATATTTGTCTTCCCCTCTGAGCTGATGAGGAGGTATTTTGACCTGTAACAGGTCGGTGCTGGTTTTCAATCGTGCCAAGCACTGGTCAAGCACCAAGGTAGGCAGCGTAGCATTGATCTTTTCAACGGCTTCTTCTTTTTGTCGTAAGTCCTGATTTTTTTTTTGGAGGACTGGATCACGTTGGACCCGAGTCCAGAGCTGTATGGCTGACTCCATTTTGATCTGGAGAGCGTGGAGGCTTTCCTGAAGAGAGTCGACCCTTGCCTTCCACTGGGTCGTGAGTAGTGCCCACTTATCCTCCGTAACCATAGTGACTTTGTTTGCGATCTGCTCCAGGTATTCATCTGTTAATGTGACTGTCGCGTCATAGTGCTCACGACAGGTGTGTTGTTTCTTCCTTGGTCCTGATGCCAATGCCCTCATCCTCTTAGTGCCGGGAGGAGGGGTGGTGGCAGTCTCTACCTATGTCGGTGTTGTATCAGTTGGCTGCGGTGGGTTACCTTTGGGCTTGGTTGTAACCAATGCTGGAGTGTCGAGGAGACCTTTTTTCCAGGCGGGGGGCCATAGTGAGATCAGTAAATCAATTTCTTCATCGGGTACCATATAAGGGAATTTCGTCCATGTCTGACTGGCAAGGCTATGAATCTGGACTTGGTGCATTGTGATTTGAAATGCAGCAATATGCTTGTATTTTTCATATATGGTGGGGGATAATCGAGGTCAGGAGTTTATGGTAGTGGCAACACTACTCTAGAAGAGGACCCAAAAGACCTAGTTATCCTTGATGCACTGCTTATCCTTAGAGTCCCACAAGTGAGCATACCGAGCGCCTTCGCACATCCCAGCAGGGAGCTCTGGAATGATCGAATCCTCTGGTTTGTCCCAGAAGACTAGTGCTATGAGGAATAACAGCCACGAATAGAATAAATATGTCCCATGCTCCTGAGACTCGCAGACATTGGCGAGAAATTCATCACACAAGTATTGAGCCCAATTAAAAAACACACCCTTCGCGCACTGGATGGCTAGCTGGATTACATAGGCGGGGACAATCGCAACCTGGCACCTCCGCATTATTTTGCAGGCTAACAGTCGAGTGCCCATCTGAGTGGCAGGGTCATTGATGGTTTGGATCACAAACCCTCGCTGATTTCACTATACTGAATAGGTATCCTGGACAAACAAAGCAGTAGCGGCTTCGTACTTCTTTCTGACTTTTGTGAGCAGGTGCAGCCCCTGCATCGAGAGGTCTATAATCTTGTGGATCAACTCAGCATCGATAGGGACCCTATCGCGAATCCATAAGCAGCCATTGTGAACGAGGGCAAGTAACTGGCATGCCAACCGATCTGTGATGTTGTAACGGCTAAAGTGGGGCATGCGGAGAAGATTCAGGAGTCTGGATCCCGTCAAGACGCATACCCAGTGTTGAGGTACTACTATTATTCCATCATCCTCAGGGATTGTATCAAAGTATAATGCAAAGGCCAATTCCAGGAAAGCGTCATGGTCTGCCAGATCATGATCATTGAACTTGACCTCATGGAGGCGTCTGCAAGGGTCACTGAGGATGGGGACCTCTCCTGGGGTTAGCAGAGTCTACAGGTAGGTGATCAAGCCATCCAAGTGTTTGATATTTGCATAGATGGTCTTTGTGGTCAAACGAAGGGGGGTAACCAGTTGATCGGGTTAGCCAGCAGAGCCCCCTCCTGGTCATCTTGTTCTGAGGGTGGAGGTTTGGGACGTCTTGGGGAACTTCGGGGCCTTTTTGCTGCCTGTGGGGTATTCCCCGAACTTTGAGCTTTCTCCTTACCTTTCCTTGTGGTCCGTGGAGGGGGGAATTCTTCTAACTCAGGCTCATCTTCTAGAACTTCTTCAACCTCAGGTTCAGTTGGGGCAGAGGTTTCGATAGGGGTAGTAGTCGGCATACTTTTATGAAAAATGAATCCTGGCTCTGGGTGATTACTACCTGCCAGAGGGGGTTGACCAGTCATGAGAGGGATGCTGCAATTGTAAAAAAAATCATTACTCAATTGCTTCCGCGAGACACTTAAAGTAGGCCACTTGTTTACATGAGACAATACCGCTAATCGAACTATCCTGCCCCCTTTTAAGCAATGTCCATCGGATGATAAAAATAGATATTTTATGCGAGGCAGGTTTCCCAAGGAACGGTAAAAAACTCCCATAACTTGACCTGCCAACGGCTCAGGAGCCGTTCCTCTCAACGGTAACTTCTACTTTTTACCAGAGGGTACAGTCCCAACGACTAGTTGTCACGTCCCCAATGATTTAGGCATACTCATCACGCTAAGGTTACCGATTTGTGATAGCTTTCTGTCTTCGCCCAACATTGGCTTGCTTCCTAAGTAGCTCTTGGCCCAAGACCAAGAGACTTTTATCATTTGTTCTACTAAGGCTTAAGGGGGGCTGACGTCGGAACCAACTGCCTGACCCCTGGTTGCGTCTCCGTCGTAGAGGTGGCTTGATGCATGGGACCACTACCTGCGGAACCTACAAGTGTCATAGAGAACCTGTTTCTCACTCGTGGGTTGACTTGTCCTTCTCCTAGGGTGGGTTCGTCGTAGTTTCTCAGACCTATCTCTACTCCAATCCTTTCCTTTGGGACCATACAGAGGGAGTCCTTTGTGATATGAAGACAACGCTACGTAGAGGCTTCTTCTAGTCAGGTCTTCCAAGCTTCTAGATCCTTACTGGGATCCTCAATATTCTCCTTGTAGCATGGTACAGTGTCCTGGGTTAGGTTTTCCCTATCTCGCGTTGTCAATTTATAGATATAATCCCCATCCCCCTCCTTAGGTATAGGTTCTGCATAACATTTACCTTCTACTGGGTCTAGTGGTACAACAACCCGGGTGCCCTTGTTTTCAAATATCATGCTGAAATTTTTGAGATTGATGATGCCCCCCATGTCTATAGCCAAGTCTAGCCCGAGGAGCGCAGGGTAGGGATCCGCATCTTCCACAATTTCTATCACTTAAAAGTCATCTAGGATCCTTACCCCTCTGATATCAACCACGACACTGGGGAGTCTTCCTAGAGGAATGATTTTTTGTTGATTTACCATTCGAAGCTAGATGGTGGGTCGCTCCAGCTTGGGTTCCCCATGTGTTGCCAAGTGTGCTTAGGTAGTATATTGGCGTCCAATCCGAGGTCTAAGATAACGCGATCCATCTCGTGGTCGTTGATCTGGACTGTCAGCCGCATTTCCCTGCCAGTGCATATTTGATATTTGTATAACGTATGCACATCCTTGATGATGGGTTACCTGGTAGCGCATGCTGTGCAGCTTTCCAGTAAAGCATGTAGATTTCGTATTGTCTGAGGGTTGCACAGCAGCCTCATGCATGCTTGTAAGAAAGGTTAAATCTCTTTAGTTACTTCCACATCTCCTAGGTGTGTAGATGGAGAAATTTTAGTCTCAAGGAAGTCCTTTCGAGCTTCCATAAACGTTTCCCTTGCTTTGCTCAAGTCTAGTCCTTCTTGGTTTCTAACTGCCCTGTGGATTAGTGTGTCAGTTTTGTCTTTCTCCTTAGCCCCCCTAGTCGCCAATCCACTGTGCGTTACTACATTTACCTTCATATCTTGACCCCTTGGCTCGGTCTAGACCCTTCGCACCTTCTGCGCACATAGGAGCTGCTTTCCCTGTATCTTTTCTTTTAGGGCTGCACAATCTTCCAGTGTATGGCCCAACTGTCTACAATACCGGCAGGACTATTGTAAGGTGTGCAGGAAATTATTTGAAAAATTCCCTGTGCCCCCAAAGTTATAGCAGATTGAATGGCCTCGACCCCGACCTGCGCTTATGATTTGGCTCCTGTCCCTTCTCCTGGGGGGGTTATCCCTACCCGAGGGGGCTTTTGGTGAGGTAGGGTTTTCCCCCCCGTTCATTGCTTCATTATGGGCTCGACAATCCTGATCCTCATGGCCAACTGACCAGCAACATCAGCCCCAGCGTCGCTTTGATGCGGAAACAAAGGTATCTGAACAGAACCATCAGTTGACATTACGCAAATCATCTATGCAGCTTTCTCCATGCTAGAGCGTAGGTCCCCTTGAGTCCTGTTGTTTCGGGCTACACGCTCCTGGTCCTTCTGCGTGACCTTGTTCCGTGATAGCCCCTCTTCCTTTCTATCACTGTAGATTCTGAATCTCCTGGTGCATAGCCTCAAGCTGCACCTGGATATGTTGTACTTCTAACACAACATCCTTTAGAGGTGTAGCTTCTAATTTCATATCATCTTCCAAGGCCTTGTCTTGTGAGTCAAAATTCTGGCGACCCATAGGTACGCGTAGGTGAGGGAGCAGCATGGTGATAAACCATTTCGTAAGCTATCTGTCATCGTACCAAAATCCTCCTTCTTTGATAGCTTTTTTTAGACATTGATCTGCTTCCCATACAGACTCATTTGCCCCTTGTTTGAAATCTTTTAGTTCTACTACGACTTGAGAGTGAGACTTAGTGTTCTGAAACTGGTGTCTTAGGGCATCCCTGATGTTCTGGATAGTTGCGCCCTTATTTTGTGATACATACCCCATATACCAGTCCAAATCTCTTCCATCAAGGGATAAGGATAGCTACGCTTTTCTCATAGTGTCGTCCACCACACCCTGTGCAACCAATACCGACTTTGCCACAAACCAAAACCGCTCTATGTCTTCATCGACCGCGCCCTTGAAGGTAGGTAACTTCAAGCGCACCGTCATGGTTCCCTAGGTTACCTTCTTCAGTGTTTGCTTGTAATTACCCGATTCCTTTCTCAAACACCTTCTAGTCCAAGCAACGGAACCATTTGTTGGCTTGAGGGGTCCTGACCCAGGTTTGGTGTGTAAGGTTTGCCAACAAACCGCTATACTACTAGCCCTTTCGGCAGTGACTTGCTTGCGCAGGTCAAAGTCTCACCCGAAGTAGTATGGGTGGGTGCTGGAACCAAGTTTCTGCACCCTTAGAAAGGAAGGGTAAGGCAAGCAGAGCTGCGCTAGATCCTGTAATTCCCAGATTACCTCGTTCTGTGCAGAGTTAATTAAGTCTCTATTCGCATCCACGTGAACTAGATATATAGTTATATGCTTTTTATGATATCAACACAACATTATATAAATAGAGCGGAATAGATCTAGATCCAAGCATTCAGTTACACAGATCTTCGCAGCTAAAAGACAAAAAATGCACAACACAGCAATTCACAAAAAAGTACTCACAGATTCAATTCTCTAACAATCCTTCGCATTCATTCATTCATCAATGTTTCCTTACAATTCCCTTCCCAACCTGTGCACATAGCAGTAGGGTCCGCACACAACTGGACTTGGATCTACGCGCACACAGGCAACAGGAGTTTGTTCCCCAAAACCCAAACAGATAGTTTAAACAAGAGGTTGTATCAATAGCTCATCATTTCTTGTCCTTTACAATATAAAATGCTTCTCTATTTATAACAATCTAGCCTAGACTTTCCTATGGTATGTAGCCCATGGTTTTCGGATCCTTAATTTACCCTTTTACCCATTGCAATGTGTTTGGGGCTTTGACCCACCCCAAAACCCCTGAACTAGACTAAATATAATCAAAAATATAAAAAATGGACCAGTTTCGCAGCTTGTTAGGAGACCCCGTTCCAACATATCTACAATTTATAAAATGATCATTTAGAAGGGCATGCTTACAGATTAAATTTCAAATGCACTAATAACATGGAAGAATATGAATCATTAGTGCTAGGCCTTGAAATTGTAAGAAAACTTGGAGCTAAAAGAGTTTCCATCATGGGAGACTCAAAACTAATTATAAAACAATTCAAGGGAGAGTACATTACTAATAATCCTAGACTTAGGTGTTACAGAGAAACTATCCTAGACTTGATAAGATGTTTCCTTGAGACTGAAGTTGTTGTCATTCTAGGAAAGAAAAATATACAAGCACATAGCTTAGCCACTTTTTCCAGCACATGCAGGTTACCCTTTCAGCCAAATCATCAATACACAGCTGAGGTAAGACATAGACCAACCATACCTAATAATTTAAAGTATTGTAAAATATTTTCACAAGACAATCAAATTCATGAATTTATGATTTCTGAAGGAGAATTTCAAAATGGTAATATAGACACTGATTGTACATTGTATTATACCATAAATAATGAAATAAGTTTAAATGATGTAAATAAGATATAACCTGTTAGCCACCTGTAAAATTTGATTATACCAAAAGGTGGCTAAATCTGTTTTTGAGCCTTCAAGGAAAAAAATTCATTGCTAAAAATTGTGGGCTCTTGAAGACTCTTGAAGGCCTCTTGTTTCTGTCTTAATCTTCACTCCTATGCCCATTCCCCATTCATAAATCCTACTGATTTCCAAGGCCAAATGTTGCTGCAAACACATTTTCCCATTTCTCTTCTCCCAAAACTAACCTCATTTTATGTCTCCCCATTTCCCATGAAAATCCCTCATTTTCATGTTTCTCCCCTTTACCCCTCATTAAAATCCCCTTTATAAGGTTTTAAGACTCTCTCCTAACCTTATCAAAACCCCCCAACTCCATTGAAAACCTTGAAAAATTCCAAGTAAATCATGTTTTTTATGTATAGGGTTTAAGTCCCTTTGGGCCAAGGTTTCTAACTGCTTCCGATCATATGCCCACACCCTGGGACCAAGCGCTAACACTGGAGGCGCTTATCGCAGATCGCATATCGCAAGTTTATATGTACCGATATCCCATGGGCCCGCATTCCGTACTCTAAACCATTGAATAATCCATGCCCGATCTCTTTTTTCCTTTCTAAATGTTAAAAACCCACTTTTCCAATGTTTTGGTCTAAAACCAAAGTCATGTATTAATATCAAAGAGTTTATTGAAAAGAGCGATCGCGGATCGCAAATCACAGAAAATGTAATGGGTAGATTGAAAAGCCCATGTACAAAATTGCGATATGCGATGGGCCTCGTTATATATCCCAACCAAACATAAAAAACCTTTTTTATTTATAAACTTTGGGTTTTATTGCATTTTATGTATTTCTCCGTCGGAGCGGTTTCTAAATAAATCTACACCGTTGATCTGATCTTCACATCCGACGGTGTGGAACTTATCAAGCCCGGTGGACCCCGCCAACCATGCGCCGTTGCCCAAAAACATCGTGGTTTTTATTGTACCGCTCTTCGGCGGACGACGGTTTTTTCCCGATGGCCAGTGAATCCATACACTGCTCGACACGCGTCCCTGGGCACTATTCCGAAAACCACTTTTCATCGTGCGTTATAGTTCAGACTAGGACGCCCAGCGATATCGCTGTGGACCGTCCGATCTGGGCCCACTGATCCAACGGTGATCGCTCGCTAAAGTTGCTCGATGGTTAACAAAGGTGTGCGCATGATAACCAGGCCATCGTACAGCGGCAAATCAATCTCCGTTGTCAATCTGATCTGCAAATCGACGGCCCACAATTCATCGCCCGATCTCTCCGTTTGACTTTCCATTTCCCAATCCCGACTGTCGATCTCTGCGTGATCGACGGCTCAGATTCATCCTTCTCCTCTGACCGCCTCGTTCAATCTCGACCATCGATCTTTGGACGATCGACGGCTTGGCTTTAATCCTTCTTTCACCCATTCCACGATCGCTCCCGATCAATCCTGATCGTTGGATGATGCCATCCAATGGCTCCGATCCCCTCGCACGCCCTCCGATGTAGTTAACCTATATACGCAGGTTTTATAATATTTTTCATTTTTTGTAGGGTTTTAAATCATTTTTTCGTTATTTCCAAAGAAGATTTAGAGGCGGAGGGTGACGACTCTCCCGTCTTCGATTCATCAAAGGAAATCATCCACAGGGTGGAAATGCACATTTCATCAATTTTTTCTCAGGCATGGATGCCTTATAAACCCTGCGCAGCCCTGCACACCAGAAAAAACACCATGAAAGGGGCACATTCAAAGAGTATCAGTGCCGAAGACCAAAATGTATCAGAACAGAGGATTAGAGACAGTTTCACGGGAATTACGGCTAAGACGGTTATCAAAAGCCTAATCCACGATTTAAAACACATTTTAAAGAATATTTTAAGGGTTTTATCGACAGGAGCGCTTCCACCGCCGCAATTGAGGCAAATTGATCCCTCTAGTTATTGAAATGCCACCTGTGCCTCAAATTATTCAATCAGAGGCTGAATTTATTGATCAGGATCAGATATTTGTCTCAAACACAGTCGAAGAGTTACTCCTGCGGGGACTTCAACACAAAGAATGACTACAAAGTTACTTCAACGCCAAAATAGAGGCTAATTGAACCTTCTCCATATTCTAAAGGCACCTACAGCCTCACAAAATATCAAAGGCCTCCAAACAATTAATACTAATCGAGGATCTTATCTCTAAATTGTCGGAAAAAATATTTTAAAGGATTAAAGAATAGTCCAGAAGAAGATCTTTTCAATCATTACGCTTCGAAAGGTGGAAACAGAGTTATGAACTAGAGTTAGGAATGATTACATCCCCGCCTTATGCCTTTCCTGGTTCTCAAAGGCCAAAGATTGGATTAATTACATAATTAATGATACTTGGCCCCTGGGAAACCCTCCCACCTTCTCATTCTTCTATAAAAAATTCTGTAAACAATGAGAAAATGTCAGTCTCTAGACATCTGAATGCATGTAATAGTTATTCTAAAGCTACTGATGCCCTGTTTGCAACTTGAAGATACATAAGCTGATATGAGAAGTTTGAAGTTGTAGAGACCCATCGGGCTTGCTGATTGTAACCAGTTTGAACATCAAATGCAAGCTACTGATTTATGGGATCCTGATTTTTGTCAATGGTGATGTGTTCCTCACTGTCAATTGTTAATTTTCTTAATGTTTCCGCTTTGTTCACTTTCTCTGATAAAGAGCAGCAAACATAGAGCTAGGATTTACTTTCTACAGTACCCTACTCTTACTGAAAGCTTTATTGTCTATGTTTTCTTCATTTGAACATTCTCTTTGAAGAGTACATCAATGCAGGCTGATTTAAAGGCACTTTCCTGATCTAAATTTCTCTTTTTCACTGTTATCTATGTTTTCCTTATTGAATATGCTGAAAGCAGGGTAGTTTAAAGGCACTTACCTGATCTTAAGTTCTTCAACATTTTTTGTAAATGTTCTCTTATTAAAGGTACTTCAATGTAGGCTGGTTTAAAGGCACTAACCTAATCTCAGAATACTTTTATGTTTTCCTTATTGAATATGCTGAAAGTAGGGTAGTTTAAAAGCCTTTTTGATCTGCATTGTTCCAGAAGCTGTCTTTTAATATCTTTCTAAGCGAAGAAAAGGGCTTCCAAAGCAGGCTAGTTTAAAGGTATTAACCTGATCTCAGAATACTCTCATGTTTTTCTTTAAGTACAAGCTGAAGCAATATAGTTTAAAAGAACTTATTTGATCTTAGGATGTTTCACTATACCTTCATTTGTTTGTTCTTCATTTCCTATCTATTTCATTCCGTAAAATCACCTTAAGAGATCCTTTGACATAAGTGACTTGCCCCATGGATCATGCTTGAACCTTGTTGTCCAATTAAAATCCTCCTATGACTCCATAGCCCAATGGGTTAAAACTGTCTTTGCCTTTCTATCAGCCAAATCATTCTTTCATCTGCAGACACCTTCACCCTTCATTTTTGAAATTGCCTTCACCTTCATCATGTCCTTGCCCAACCAAAACAAAACAAAACAAAAAAACCCAAGCTCTTCATAACTAGTCTAATATCATAATTTCATCTATTAAAGATCACATCTTTAAACTCATTCATAGAGAGATCCCTCTCTGGATTCAGGAGGGCTAGATCCTAGAATCCCAAAGTTGGTTGAAATAATGTTGCTTCTGCAGTTTTAGTCTTACCAATCTGCTAAAATTACAGATTCCTAACATTTCTGGCGACTCCGCTGGGGAATTTTTGAGTTCATAGTTGCTTGGCCAGCTTTTATAGACTCTCTATTTTTCCATACAACCACTCAACTTAGAAAAAACCTAAAAATATTTCGGATTGGTATTCAATAAACATGGTGGTGGACCATAAGACCTTTTACCTTTGAAAAGAGCTAAGAACTTCCACTTGGCGACTCCACAATCCTGAACAAACCTCAAGACTCCACTGGGAAGAACCCTTATCATTGTAATATCTTTCAAACTCAGTCACAAGACTGTAGGATTAAAATTTTTTCCAAAATAGACTAGTTAACCTCTTAAAGATTGTCATATCTGGTTGAACTTTTCTTTTTTTATTTGGGTCTAAAAAGCATAGATAGTGGCTTCTAGAAAGATTCACACTAGAGCCTATCCTGACCCTGATCCACCTGAGGTAGTCGATAACCTAGAAAGTATCCTTAGGAACTCTCCTAATATTAATTTATCAATTGTTTTCAGATCACCCTTGAGAGGTAATTCAGTCCCAGAAAATATTTCAGCTCTACAACAATCTCAAGCTAACTTAGTAAATCCATTTAGAACTAGGTCTATTGGTGATTTAGATCAGTTAGATTCTGAGTCTTCACTATCATCCCTAGACACTAGTGAACCTCTTGGTAGCAGAGAAACAACACCTCCTGATTTGCATTTTCTTCACAATTTAGGTGTCTCTCATCCAAGATCTTTTGCTCACCCTACATCCACTGTCCAAACCACCCCACTTCAACCCACTGTTACTATTGTGAATCCACCTCCACCACATATCATGGCAACATGGTACGCTCCTTTAGTCCTTCTTGCACCACTAGTCAATCTTCCACAGGACTATCAGTCCAAAATTCCATTATATGATGCTAGCAATGCTACAACTGCATCACAACATGTGGATAAGATGAATGACTACTTTCATAGAAATGAAATTGATGATGATTCGGTCAAACTTAGGTTATTTTCTCAGAGCTTAGGGGGAGAAGTGAGGAAGTGGTTCAAAGTTTTAACCCCCCATAGTATCTGTGATCTACAAGCCTTCCATCAAACATTCTTAAACAAATGGGAAGTAAAGAAAAACCCTCTCCAAGTCCTTTCTGACTATAAGAATCTCCATAGAGACACTGGGGAAAGTGTACAAGCTTATTGCACTAGATTCAATGGTGTGTATAATGCACTTTCCCCAGAACTAAAACCTCCACAAGGCTTAGCTTTAAACAAGTTTCCTGAAGGGTTTGATCCTGAGATGGCTTATCAGCTGAGGGAGAGAGATTTTGAAACTCTTGAAGATATGCAAAAGGGTGCTCTTTCTGTGGAAGTCAACCTAATGGAGAAGAGAGCAAGAATGAAAACTGAAAAGAGAGTGTCCTTTAGAGAGGAAAATGCCCCTTCTACTTCCAACTCAAATATGGAAAGAATGATGGAGGAGATGATGAAGAAAATGAGCATCCTTGAGAGAGCACAAGCAATTAAAAACCAAACTGCTCCTCAAAACAAGAACTAGAATCAGAATTTTAGAAGGAACCAACCTCCAAACAAACCTAGGGAAGATGATCAACAGGTCACTCCTCCCTTTCATAAAAACTATATAAGTGAGGTTGAGGAAACGGAGGAGATAACAGAGGAAGATGATATCAACATGTTGGGAATAGATAATGATGACTTTGAGATTCATTTTGATAGGGAACAAGGTTTTCATACCCCTTATGATGACAACAAAGATGTTAATGTCAGTTATTGTCAGGACATGGAAAATGTCATCATAGAACCTCAAAAAGAATATGACCTTAGAAGAAAAACCAGTCAACAAACTCCCAACACCAAAACCTCTGACAAATCTTCACAAAACAACACTACAACCAAGCCTAAAATTTTCAAACAAAAGGATAAAACAGTAGCTGTAAATTCTGATAGAGATAGAGAGAAAGGCACTCAAAACAAAGAAAAGCAGAGTGCGGAAATTAGTAGTACTACCACTTTAGCTAGTACTCCAGTTAAGACCATTTTGTCAAAAAAGAGTAGAAAAAATCAGCAAGCTGATGTTGCTAATAGACTGGGAGCTAGTAAGGCTGAGACAAGTTCATCAAAGAACCAGATTCTTTTCAGCCTAGAGCAGGAAATTTCAAAGATCAGAATCTCCGTTCCCCTGACTGAGTTAGCTTCCCAGAATGTATATAGGACCCAAATTTTGAAGGCTTTAAATATTGAGGATAATAATGACTCAGTCAATCTTAATGATGACCAGCCAGAGCTTATTTTTGGTCCTAATATTGAACGTATATACCAGCCTAGATCCATCTTAACTCTGGATCTATTAAGCGCCGAGAGGGATCAGATCTCTCGAGGTGCAAACCTCTTTTTTTGAGTGCAAAACTTGAGAAAAGGTTTGCACCTCCAGAGATTTGATCCCTCTCGGCGTGTAATAGATCCAGAGTTAAGATGGATCTAGGCTGGTTTCAGTCATGTGTGGCCAAGGAAAATCTATCGAAAATATGATTAATTTTATCAATAATATGCAAATACAGATAATATAAATATAATAATTTTATATCTGCCCAATATGTATTTATGTGGTCATTTTAATTTTAAAATTTTCTTAGTTACCTCAGTTTTTTGAGATGATAAATATTGTTAATAACTTTAATGACGGAATATTTTTTTTGAATGCAAAGTGACAATGTAATAGTGTTGAATGATAGAAAATGAAAATAATAAGAGTGTAGTCATTTACAAAAAGTCTTCATTGTGATCAATCTCAAATTATTTTCTTTTACTATTCTTATTGTCACCCTTGTTAGTTTTGTCATCTTTTCATATCGATTATATGAAAAGGGCATTTGAAATAATAAACCATTTAAATATTTAGCTTGAACTATTGTACTAAACACCATACATTGTCTCTCTTGCTCTTCAATATTAATAGGTTGATTTACTATAACACAAATATTAATGTACATTGTTAATAATTTTGTGTGTTGGCACTGAAATAAATGCACAATCTTAATCCAATCACTTTAAAATTAATGTACCATCAATGTACATCCAATTACATAAAATTAGAAATCAATGTCTACACTGAAATCAATGCACCTAATGCAAACAATCAAATAAGATTAGAAAACAACATCTACACTGAGATCAATGCATCTAATGCAGGTAGTCAAATAAGATTAGAAATCAACATCTATATTGAAATCAATAGATCTAGTGCAAGTAATAAAATAAGATTAGAAACCAAGATCTACACTGATATCAATGTATCTAGTCCAAGCAATCAAATAGGATTGTAAATCGCCATCTACTTCCCTCTCTCCCCCCTCGAACTACATCTCTCTTTTCCTCCATCTATCCACTCTCTCACATCCTCCCTCTTCCTTCCTCTCTCTCCATTTCTTTCCCACATATATATTTCCCTCTCTCTTCACCCTCCAACTATGTTACTCTCTCTCTCTCTCTCTCACACACACACACACACACAAAATCTACACTAAAATCAATGCATATAGTGCAAGAAAAATAGGATTAGAAATCACCATCCACACTGAAATCAATGCACCGAGTGCAAGAAATCAACTCCCCCCTCTCCCCCCTCCAACTACGTTTCTATTTCCCTCCATCTCTCCTCCTCTACACTGAAATCAACATCTACACTGAAATTAATGCGTCTAGTGAAAGCAATCAAATAGGATTATAAATCACCATCTACTTCCCTATCTCCCCCCTCGAACTACATCTCCCTTTCTCTCCATCTCTCCACTATCTCACATCCTCCCTCTTCCTTCCTCTCTCTCCATTTATTTCCCACATATATATCTCCCTCTCTCTTCAACCTCCAACTATGTTACTATATCCCTACCTCTCTCCTTCTCTCCATATCTCCTTCTTTATCTCTTTATCTCACCCCAAAACATATACACACTCTCTCCATATCTCCCTTGACACTTCATCTCTCTCTCCACCTCTTACTCTCTATGTAATCCTTCTTCCCTCCCTCTCTTCCCCTCTAACTCCATCTCTCCTTCTATCTCCCCCCCTCTCTCCTCCTCTCTCTCGTCCTTCCTCCCTCTCCCCTCTCTCTCTCTCTCTCTTTCTTTGCCCTCCAATTTTCTCTCTTCCCCCATAACTCTCTTCCTCTCTCTCATGTCCTCTCTCTTGTCCTTCCTCTCCTACCTTCCTCTATCTTTTCCTCTCTCTCTCTCTTTGAAATCTAGTTATCTCTCTCTCTCTCTCTCTCTCTTTGCCTTCCAATCCTCTTTCCTCCCCCAACACACACACACACACACACACACGCACACACACACACAGTCTCTCTCTCAACATATACATTAAAATCAATGCATATATTGCAAGAAAAATAGGATTATAAATCACCATCCACACTGAAATCAATGCATCAAGTGCAAGAAAACATATTCCCTCTCTCCCTCCTCCAACTCCATTTCTCTTTCCCTCCCTCTCTCCACTCTCTCACATTTTCTCTCTCTTCCTTCCCCTTTATCCCTTTCTCTCCCACATCTATCTCTCTCTATATCTCCCTCTCTCTCTCTCTCTCTCTTCACCCTCCAAATATGTTACTATATCCCTCCCTCTCTCATTCTCCCCCCATTCCCTCTATCTCTCATTATTTTTCTCTTTATCTCACCCCCAAACATACACATACTCTTCTATTTCTCCCTTGTCACTCCCTCTCTCTCTCCACTTCTCGCTCCTATGTAAATACATTACTCTAGATCCATAGTTTGATATTATTTGTATTTACACTGAAATCAATGCATCTAGTGCAAGTAAGAAAATACGATTAGAAACCAACATGTACACTGAAATCAATGCATCTAGTGCAAGTAATCAAATAGGATTAGAAATCACAATATCAATGTACATTTTTAATAATTTTGTGTGCTTACACTGAAATCTGTCAAACCAGGAGGTAACTCCTCAAAACTGGAATTGTGTATTAGCTGAAGAATGTAAATGCTTATATAGATGGGAGGTGAGGCTATTGGGATTCAGTTCCCAATGACTCTTGGCCTTCCTTATTTCCTAATAATAAATAATATACAAAAATACAAATGCACACCCATCCATAGGATTAGGTGCCAACATTCCCCCCTTTAATCCGAAGGGATGTTGGTGAGTCCAAGCATCGATCTGAACTTTTCAAACTTCTCTCTTCCAAGTGCTTTGGTGAAGATGTCAGCAGTTTGCTCATTTGTGGAACAATGATGTAGATGGATGGTCTTGGCCTAAACATGATGTCGAATGAGATGGTACTTTGTATTGATGTGCTTTGTTCGATCATGGAACTTTGGGTTCTTGGCCAACTTTATTGCAGAAGTGTTGTCGATCATGAGTGGAGTGGAATACATCTGTTTCATCTGCAAATCTTCCAGGATTTTCCGGAGCCACACAATTTCCTTTGTTGCTTAAGCTGCTGCCACATATTCTGCCTCGGTCGTGGAATCTGCTGGAACTGACTGTTTGCGTGATCTCCATGAGACAGCTCCTGATCCAAGACTCATGGTGTAACCTGTAGTAGACACCCCTGTTTCTTTGTCGCCATCAAATTCTGAATCAGAGTATTCGATCAAGTTGAAGTCGCCTACCTGTGTATATTTGAGTCCAAAGTCTTGAGTCCCCTTCAAGTACCTTAGTACTCTTTTTGCAGCAGACCAATGTCCTTCACAAGGTTTTTGCATGAACCTTGAGAGGATTCCAACACCAAATGAGATGTCAGGTCTGGTGGTGGTCAGATAGATAAGACTTCCTACAAGCTGTCTATACTTAGTTGCATCCTCAAATTCCTTCCCTTCAACAGATTTGAGCTTCAAGTTTTGTTCCATTGGAGTGCCTAAGGGTTTACAATCATCCATGCCAAATTTGTTCAAGAGATCTCCAATGTACTTCTTCTGAGAAAGAAAGGTGAATTTAGGATGTTGAATTACTTCAATACCCAAATAGTAATGAACATGACCCAAATCAGTCATTTCAAAACCTTTCTTCAACTCTTTCTTCATGGATGAAATATAGCTCTCATTGTTTCCTGTTATCAAAAGATCATCTACATATACCACAAGATATACAACTGTTTTTCCAACTTTCTTAACAGACAAAGTTGCATCATCAAGATCAAAGTGTTTGAAATCAAGTTTCAGAAGATGCTCGGTCAACTTCTCATACCAGGCTCGTGGTTCTTGCTTGAGGCCATACAAGGATTTCACAAGTTTGCAAACTTTGTGTTCTTGACCCTTTATCACAAATCCTTCTGGCTGGGACATATAAACTTTCTCCTTCAGATCTCCATTCAAGAACGCTGTTTTTACATCCATCTGATGGACTTTCCATCCACTCTGAGCTGATAAGGCAAAGAGAGTCCGGATGGTGGTCCATTTTGCTGTGGGAGCAAATGTTTCTTCATAATCAATTCCTTCCTTCTGTGCGAATCCTTTTGCCACAAGCCTAGCCTTGTGCTTGTCAAGTGAGCCATCTGCTTTGTACTTGTTCTTGTAGACCCACTTACAGCCAATTGGTTTCGTTTCCAAAGGCGGATCAACTAGCTTCCAAGTGCCATTCTTTATCAAGGCATCATACTCCTTCTGCATCGCTTCTTTCCACTCATCATGAGAAGCGGCTTCTTTGAAGGAAGTTGGTTCATGATCTGTAGACAAACTCAATTCACAGTTATAAGCAATATCCATATCAACAGGGGAATCAGAATTATCTACATCACCTTCAATTTCTTGAGTGGAACTTCTTGTTCCTGTTTTTCCAACCTCATCGGGATGAACATCCTCCAGTGTCTTTGTCAGCCATTTGGGAGGACCTTTCTGAGATGGCCCAGGCTGGTCACTTGACTGAGTTGGGATTGATTCAAGATTCAATCTCCCAATTCTGTCAATCACATCATCCAATGTGTCATCCGTGGTTGTTTCTTCATGTGGGGGAGAGTGTGGTTCGGGAAATGATTCCACAGTTTGATTCAATATCGGAATCCCCCCTTCAAGGTGTGGAATCACATTATCAAACTCTTGGAAAGACTTTGCATGTGTGAATCTATCCAGGCGATCAAGTTGCCGCTCAAAAACCTTGTCACTCTTGGAGGATTCAAGAAATATGACATCTCTTGCTATCACAAACTTCTTATTTGCTTCATCATAGAGACGATATCCTTTGGAGGTATTGGAGTACCCCAAGAAGATACATTTTCTGCTTCTAGCACCAAGTTTGTTCCTTTGACCCTTGGGTATCTAGGCATAACAGGTGGACCCAAAGACCCTGAAATGCTTTACCGAAGGAATGTGGCCATGCCACATTTCAAAAGGAGTTTTGTTTCTAATTGAACTTGAAGGACACCTATTCTTTATGTAAACGACACATAGAACTGCATCAGCCCAAAACATCAATTTCACATTCTTGAAAGATAACATGGAGCGAACCATATTTAAGATAGTTCTGTTCATTCTTTCAGCTACACCGTTCTGTTGGGGATTATATGGCACAGTTGTTTGATGTTTGATTCCATGTTGACAAAGATAATTTTCAAATTCGTTTGAAGTGTATTCTTTTCCATTATCAATACGTAGAGAGCCAATATGTGTTTGTGCATCATTTTCAATCCATGCATGAAAATTCTTGAAAGTTTGAAAAGCATCAGACTTATTCTTCAGTAAGTAAATCCAACACATTATGGTGTAGTCATCAATAAATGTCATCATGTATTTGTTTCCATTTGCAGAAGCAATAGGCATAGGGCCACATAAATCTGAATGAACAAGTTCAAGTTTCCTATGTGCTCTTGAGTGTGAATCATGAAATGGCTGTTTGCTATGCTTTCCTAGAATACAAGCATCACATTCCTTAGGTTTTCTAGGAATTGTGGGCAGTCCATCAACACCATTTTTCTTCAACAAACGAAGGCTGTCATAGTTTAAGTGTCCAAATCTAGCATGCCATAAAAGACTTGATGGAAATGTACCTTCATCATGATATGAACTGAATGCAAAGTTTTGAGCATGAGCAGATGAACCTTTCAGCTTCAAAAGTCTCCCTTATTCTATTCCCTCCATGACAAGTGAGTGATCTGATGCTGATCTGACCTCTGCCTTGCCATCAAACAAGTGAACTGAGTGTCCTTGCTGCCGGATTTCGATCAGGGACAACAAGTTTCTCTTCAACTTCGGGAGGTATAGAACCTCATGTAGGATATGATCAGGAAGACCAGGCAGTTTAAGCCTGACTGTGCCAAGCCCTGATGGCTTGAGTTTGGATTTATCTATGAAATATACTGCTCCATCAACTTTGTCAGTGAATTCTTCAAAAAAATCTTTTCTAAATGTCATGTGACATGTTGCTCCTGAATCTAGCAACCAATCATCTCTCCATGAAGTAAATGAAACACCAAATAGGTTTTCAGTTACTCCATTGTTACAATGTGCTAGAACAGAATGAGCTGTTTCAACTGGTTTACCTTTGTCTTTGTCATCAGTTTTACCTCTGTCTTGATTTGTTTGCTGCTGAGCTTTGGATTGTCTGCCCCCCTTTTCTCTGAAGTGTCTTCTTCGTCTTCTGCCTTCTCTTCCTCTGGATGAACCTGAAGCGTGTCTCTTTTCTCTCTGTGCCAAGTAGGCAGCCTCTTTAGAAGATGAAGGGACTGTCATCTTCTTTTGAAGGAGGAGATAAAAAACTCTACTGGAAAATTTCTCTTGAAGGAGAGAAAACAAAAAAACCTATTGCTGGAAAATATACTCAATTAAAAGGGCAGAAACTCTTGCTGGAAAAAATTTTCTGAGTTTAAAAACTCTTTCTGGAAACTAAATCTGTTCAGAAAACTTTGCTGGAGACTGAATTTTTAAAAAACACTCTATGCTATAGACTGATTCTGCATAAAAAAAATGTATATTTTTTTTTTGTTTGGGGAAAAAAATGTATATAAAAGGATGATATGGAATGGTGAATGGGAAAGGGTGGAATTATGAATGGGAAAATATAGTGGGAAGGGGGCGGTATAGTGAATGGGAAAGGCGTAAGACAATATGGCAGTATTGAATATGGGAGGGGGCGGTATATTATGACATGGGAGGGGTCCACAGCGCTCACATGTAATATGGTCGATGGTAATATATATCAAAACAGCGTGTAATGAATATATGATACATGGGGTGTATACATGGGACAGCGTTTAATATATATATGGGACATACAACACATATATGACAGCGAAAAGTGAATTGACAGCGTTGGGTTACCACGTAATAATAAAGCAATGACAACGTTTATTTCAAAAATAATACAACCACAACGTTTAAATAATACAACCACAGCGTTTTATATGTAAATGGGAGCGTGATCTCTCTATGTTTATGCACGTTGTGTAAGGGCGTAGATAACGCAGATAACGCAGATAGAGAGCTGAGGGGCGTAGGGAGTGTTGCAGAATCCGGAGGGCATGGTCGACAGGTGTTTGGAGAGGGAGAAGAGGCCGGTGCAAAGGGACGCAAGTTGAAGGGGCGGCGTAACGCATAGAGGGAGTTCGTAAGGGAGTATGCGTATGTGTATGAGTTGCAGTGAGCTGTTTCAATGTGCGTTTGAATGGTGGAGAGGGCGTTGTCAAGTAACGCAGGAGTGGTAAGCCGTGGAGGGAGGAACGCGTAGTGAAGGGCGCAGTGGAGGAAGGCCAAAAGGCCGAGTGGGAAGCTCTGCGCGCGGAGGGACGAAGTGTGAGGGTGAGTGTGTATAACAATGGAGGAGGGAAGGCGTTAAGCCATGGAAAAGGAGGTCGGGTATGTGAGGATAGGAAGCGAGTGAATGTGAGGAGTTCGTTTGAGTGGGTGTGTATAACTATGTAGATGCACCTGTGAGCGCCATAGGATGATTGGAGAGCGCTGAGGGAAATGAATGGAGAGGGCGCAGGGATGAGGGAGAGGGCGTAGGGAGAAAGTGAGGGAATGGAGTGAGGTAGGGAAATGAATGGGCGCCAGAATGGGTCGATAGGTATGGAGTGGGGAAAGGAGAATGAGGAGGCCCAAAAGGGCGTTACATAAAAAAAAAAATGAACTTGAATCTGCAGTAGACAGAGTTGCAGGACTGCTGGAAAGGCAGAGCCTGCAATTTGCAGATTGACAGAGCCTGCAATTGTCAGTGCTAAGTAGGGAAAAAAAATGCAGAATAACAGTCTAGCAATTAGGAGCAGCAGAAAACAATTAATAAAATTGACTGAGCAAAGGGTAGGGAGTTACACCACAGGGCAGAAATGCCAAATGTGAAGCTGGCTCTGATACCATGTCAAACCAGGAGGTAACTCCTCAAAACTGGAATTGTGTATTAGCTGAAGAATGTACATGCTTATATAGATGGGAGGTGAGGCTATTGGGATTCAGTTCCCAATGACTCTTGGCCTTCCTTATTTCCTAATAATAAATAATATACAAAAATACAAATGCACACACATCCATAGGATTAGGTGTCAACAAAATCAATGCACAATCTTAATCCAATCACTTAAAAATTAATGTACCATCAATGTACATCCAATTACATAAAATCAGAAATCAACGTCTACACTGAAATCAATGCACCTAATGCAAACAATAAAATAAGATTACAAAACAACATCTACACTGAGATCAATGCATCTGATGCAGGTAATCAAATAAGATTATAAATCAACATCTATATTGAAATCAATGGATCTAGTGCAAGTAATAAAATAAGATTAGAAACCAACATCTACACTGATATCAATGCATCTAGTGCAAGCAATAAAATAGGATTATAAATCACCATCTACTTCCCTATCTCCCCCCTCGAACTACATCTCTCTTTCATACATCCTCTCTCTCTTCCTTCCCCTCTAGCCCTTTCTCTTTCCCTCCTTCTTTCCACTCTCTCACTTCCTCTCTCTCTCTCTCTCTCTCTCTCTCTCTCTCTCTCTCTCTCTCGCTTTCTTTGCCCTCCAATTTTCTCTCTTCCCCCATAACTCTCCTCCTCTCTCTCATGTCCTCTCTCTTGTCCTTCCTCTCCTACCTTCATCTATCTTTTCCTCTCTCTCTCTCTTTGCAATCCAATTATCTCTCTCTCTCTCTCTCTCTCTCTCTCTTTTCCTTCCAATCCTATTACCCCCCCTAACACACACACACACACACTCTCTCTCTCTCAACATCTACACTAAAATAAATGCATATAGTGCAAGAAAAATAGGATTAGAAATCACCATCCACACTAAAATCAATGCATCGAGTGCAAGAAATCATCTTCCCTCTCTCCCCCCTCCAACTCCATATCCCTTTCCCTCCACTCTCTCACATCCTCTCTCACTTACTTCCCCTCTATCCCTTTCTCTCCCACATCCATCTCTCTCTCTCTCCCTCTCTTCAACCTCCAACTATGTTAGTATATCCCTCCCTCTCTCATTCTCCCCCCATTCCTCACATCTCTCCTTATTTTTCTCTTTATCTCACCCCCAAACATACACATACTCCTCTATTTCTCCCTTGTCACTCCCTCTCTCTCTCTCCACTTCTTGCTCCCTATGTAAATACATTACTCTGGATTTAGAGTTTGATATTATCTGTATTTACACTGAAATCAATGCATCTAGTGAAAGTAAGAAAATAAGATTAGAAACCAACATCTACACTGATATCAATGCATCTAGTGCAAGAAATCAAATAGGATTAGAAATCACCATATAAAAAGTTTACATTACTCTTCATCTATCAAACTTTACATTAGAAATCACCATCCATACTGAAATCAATGCATAAGTGCAAGAAATCATCTTCCCTCTCTCCCCCCTCCAAGTCCATCTCTCTTTCCCTCCCTCTCCACTCTCTCACATCCTCTCTCCCTTACTTCCCCTCTATCCCTTTCTCTTCCACATCTATCTCTCTCTCTCTATCTCCCTCTCTCTCCCTCTCTTCACCCTCCAACTATGTTACTATATCCCTGCCTCTCTCCTTCTCCCCCCATTCCCTCCATCTCACCTTATTTTTCTCTTTATCTCACCCCCAAACATACACATACTCTCTCTATTTCTCCCTTGTCACTCCCTCTCTCTCTCCACTTCTCGCTCTCTCTGTGTATTTCTTCTTCCCTCCCTCTCTCACCCTCCAATTCGATCTCTATTTCCCTCCCTCTCTCCTCCTATCTCCCTCCCTCTCTCCTCCTCTCTCTCTTCCTTCCTCTCCTACCTCCCTCTCTCTTCCCCCATCTCTCTTCTCTCTCCCTCTCTCTCTTTTCCCTCCAATATAAAATGGAAGAGAAATAGAAAAATATGGTATTTGGCCCATTGTGTTAAATTTATATATGTAGGGAGAGAAGTGATTTTTCAATAGGGCCAAAATTAGATTAATTAGATTAATTTTAAATGTTAAATATTAAACATTATTGCTGAGGATTCACCTAAATAAAACCACTTTTTGAGTGTTCCTAAATATAAATAGGATTATGGAGTAAATATAAAAAGACATTTTATTTATTTACCATACCTATGGTTTATTTATATTCTATTTATTTACCATACCTCTTTTATAAATATGGTATTTGGCCCATGGTATTCAGCCCATGGTATTAAAGTGGCACATTTCTATACACTCGGACATATAAAAAGTTTACATTAATTAAATTTAATAATATTAATATTATAATATAATAATGTGAATATTAGAATTAATAATAATATTAATATTAATATTAATATGAGGATTAATAATGTTTTTTTGGCATGTATTAATAATAATTACACACATTACATCTACACATCTCTATATATTGGGCCGACATTTACATTACACACATTACATCTACACATCCCTATATACTGGGTTGTAGAGCGCCTCTCGGCACAATCAAGAGGGACTTGTACCTCCCTTCTATGTGAGTTTCAATGTTCATGACAAGATCCTGCATAATGCTATGCATGACTCTGGAGCCTTGCAAAACCTTATGCGAAAGGTGATAATGGAAAGGCTAGGATTAGAAATAACCAGTCCTTACAAGGATTTATATTCTTTTGATTCAAACAGAGTAAAGTGCCTTGGCCTGATCAAAGACCTTTGTGTGACTTTGACCCAAATCCCAGCCAAGTGCATGGTGATGGATGTTGTGGTGGCTGATGTGCCTCCTAAGTATGGCATGTTATTGTCAAGATCATGGGGCACCAAGCTCCAAGGTACCATACAGATGGACGAGACATATGCCACTATTCCTGTTTTTAGCCAGCTCAGAAGAGTGTACAGAGAGTCACACATGAAATTCATGGTCAGTAGCCCAGAAAAGCCTAAAAATTATCCCATTTATTCTGTCCATACTGACCTGGATTCATTTATATTTTGCAATAATGAATCCACAAAACAGTCAGAGCCAAAACACAGTGACTCAGATAAACAGTTAGAGACCCCAAATCTAGAAATAAATGCAGTTCTAGATATGGAAAAAAATGAGAGAGAAATTTTGGAACAGTGCGTTGAAACAACAGACCAGAGTGAAAAAATCCAAGATGGAAAACAACAGACTGCCCCTCACGCTTAGCTCCATGACAAACCTGAGAAGGTGAAACAAATACAACTAAGTGCTGAGATTTCACAACAACCCTTGAGCACGTTGGTTGAAGGGGACAATAACCAA
Source organism: Pinus albicaulis (assembly GCA_034641835.2). Taxonomy (NCBI): domain Eukaryota; kingdom Viridiplantae; phylum Streptophyta; class Pinopsida; order Pinales; family Pinaceae; genus Pinus; species Pinus albicaulis. The sequence continues at coordinate 480,113,952 of CM076582.1, forward strand.
GACAAAACCGAAAATAGTCCTCTGTGGAGTATGTATTTTGATGGGTCATGCACTAAAAACAATGATGGTGCAGGTGTCTATATTACCAACACTGAAAACAACCACATAGAAAACATTTCCTGCAAATTAAACTTTCAGTGTTCCAATAACATAGCAGAATATGAATCCCTTCTCTTAGGCTTACATCTGTTAAAAAAGTTAGGAGCCACAAGAATTAATGTGTATGGGGATTCAAAACTAGTCACCAAGCAAGTAAATGGGGAATATAACGCAAATCATCCCAGACTTAGAGCTTATCGAAACGATGTCACAGACTTTTTAAAAACTTTTGAGGAGTCCAAATTAATTTTTGTTCCAAGAAAAATAAATATTGCCGCACACAATTTAGCTTTTGCGGCTAGAACATACTTAACGCTAGTTGGAACCAAAGACTGTACAACCCAAATTAAGTTTAGACCAGCGGTGCCAGATAATGAAAAATATTGGCAGGTCTTTGAGGGTGACAAACAGATAAAGGATTTTCTGCTGGGCAGGAATGAATTTGAGTCATTTGATCCGGATTCCAAATCCGATGAAAATCTCCTAAACAAAAATTCCCCTGAGAAATAAAAACCATCTGGTCCTATAGAAATCAACATGTTAAATAAAGAACTTGACACTCATACTGAAGAATACAAGGACACAGAAAACGAAGACATTGAGCTATTGTCGTCAAAGGACAAGAACATACCTAGGGGGCTAGCACCATTAGAAGACCTCTTTGATTTTAACAATGTAGCAAAGAAGCCCACTGTAGAATACACAAAGTCTGAGGTCGAGGAATGAAACATAGGCACCGAGGATCAGCCTAAAATGATTAAATTAGCTAAGTCCTTGCCACTAGACATGAAAAGGAAATACGTTGACCTGTTTAAAGAGTTTGTCGATGTGTTCGCCTAGAGCTATGAAGACTTGAAAGCCTACGATACAGAAATCATCCAGCACAAGATCCCTTTGAAGGAAAACCAAAAACCCTTTAAGCAAAAATTGTGTAGAATTAATCCAATACAACTGCCTCTAATAGAAAAGGAAATCAAAAAAATGTATGAGGCAAGAATCATTGTGCCTGTGAGGTTTTCAGATTGGGTTTCTAACCTTGTATCCGTTAGGAAAAAGACAGGAAAAATCAGATTATGCATTGACTTCAGAAACCTTAACAGAGCCTCCCTAAAAGACAATTACCCTTTACCCAAAATGGAACACATCCTACAAAGGGTAGTTGGTTCAAAGAGGATTTCTCTGTTAGATGGTTTTTCAGGGTATAACCAGGTTTTAGTACTTCTAGAAGACCAACTCAAGACAACTTTCACCACTCCTTGGGGCACTTTCATGTATGTGAAAATGCCTTTTGGATTAATGAATGCTGGGGCCACTTTCCAAAGGGCCATGGACATTGCATTTTCAGAGGAGATAGGGCACTTCATTATAATTTACCTTGATGACATAACAGTTTATTCCAAATCCAATGAAGAGCATCTAAAACATTTAAGAAAGGTCCTTGAAAAGTGTAGAAGGTTTGGGTTATCTTTAAATCCAAAAAAGACAGTGTTTGGCCTTCAGGAAGGTAAACTCCTTGGCCATATCATATCAGAAGAAGGGATTAAAATAGATCCAAATAGAGTTTAGGGAATACTACAGATTAGCCAACCAAGAAACATAAAAGAATTGCAGTCCTTTATTGGAAAGATTAACTTCTTGAGGAGGTTTATTCCTAACTTAGCAGAGCTCCTTAGAAACATGACTAATATGCTCAAGAAAGAAGTAGGAGTGAAGTGGTCTGTAGAAACCAAAAAATCCTTCGAATTGGTAAAACATGCGCTCACCCAGGCACCAGTCCTAACCAGCCCAGACTTTTCAAAAGAGTTCCTTATTTTCTCCTTTGCCTCAGAACATACTATGGCTGTAGTCCTGTTGCAGAAAAACCCACAGGGACAGGAACAACCCATTGCTTTTTTCAGCAAGGCTTTAAGGGATGCACCCTTGAAATATAACATAATGGAAAAATAGGCCAATGCTTTGGTAAAGGCCTTAAAGGACTTCAGGGTGTATATTCTACATTCCCACATCATTGCCTATGTACCTAATATAGTGGTAAAAGACATCTTGTCACAAGACCCAAATGGAAAGATAGGTAATGGATTGCTGCTATATTAGAGTATGATTTGGAAATCAGACCAACCAAACTTATTAAAGGTCAGGGCTTAGCTCAACTAATGGTTGAATCTAATCTACAAGCCCTTGACATTAACATGGTAGATGCCCTTGATTAACAGGAAGAATTACCTGCTCCCACTGTCAAAGAGAAGTTTCGAAACTCACCTTGGTACACTGATATCTTGTATGTACTTCCAAATCTTAATGCTTCTCCTGATTTATCAAAAACAAAGGCAAGGTTTTTAAAATTGAAAACTAGGAACTATTGCATTTTAAATGAATGTTTATTTTGGAAAAATGCTGATGGTTTGTTGCTTAAATGTTTGCCTGAAGTTGATGCAGAGAGGATCAAACATGAATTCCATGAAGGAGAGTGTGGAGGTCATCTTTACTAGAAAACCGCAGCTAATAAAATCCTTAGAGCTGGCTATTACTGGCCCACCCTCTTCCAGGATGTCCATAAAATGATAGTTGCATGTCACAAGTGCCAGATTTTTGAAGGCAAAAGAAAACTTCTTCCTGTACCATTACAACCTATCTCTATTGAAGCTCCTTTTCAACAGTGGGGCCTAGATTTCATAGGGGAAATCCATCCAGTTTCGTCTGCCCAACACAAATGGATTCTCACAGCCATGGACTATTTCAAAAAATGGATTGAAGCCATCCCTTCTAGGAATGCCATAGATTCTGTCATTATAAAATCCCTTGAAGACCATATCTTGTCTAGATTCGGATGCCCTAGGAAGATCATTACTGATAATGCTACTGCTTTTTGTTCCAAAAAGATTGATTTTTGTCACAGGTATCAGATTACACTTGGTCATTCTACTGCTTACTACCCCCAAGGAAATGGGCTAGCAGAATCATCAAATAAAATTTTGGTGACCATCATCAAGAAGCTGCTTGAAGAGAATAAAAAATCATGGCATAACAAGTTGGTGCATGCTCTGTGGGCAGACAGATTGACCACAAAAAAGTCCATTGGAATGTCCCCTTACCAGCTTGTTTATGGAGCAGATGCAGTGTTTCCCACCAGCCTAGGTGTACCAGTAATAAAACTAATCCAAGAAATACAGTTAGAAGAGGACAGCATGATTAGGAGGATCAATCAGACAATACACCTCCAGTAGACAAGGGAAGAGGTTTACAATATGGCTCAGAAGGTGCAAGAAAACGTAAAGAAGTTGTTTGACAAAAGAACAAAGGCTTATGTTTTCAACATTGGAGATAAGGTACTCAAATGGGATTCCAAAAGAGAGGATAAGGGTAAACATGGAAAATTTGACAGTTTGTGGCAAGGTCCTTACATCATCCAGTCCACCGTTGGTCCTAATGCCTTTTTTCTACAAGAGTTAGATGGCACAGATATGTTTGGGGGTCCTATCAATGGCAGGGTACTTAAGCATTACTACTGCTGAGTTCGATTTTAAAGCTTTCATTTCCATTATAAATACGATTTGATTTGTTCAGTCTCATAAAAGAAAAAGTACAAAAACAATGAAAACAAAGAAAAGAGGGCAGATTGTGAAAACAAGAAAGGTACAGCCCCATACCAAAAAAGAGAAATAAATTCTGTAAGTGTGTAAGATTAAATGCCACTCCTACAAAACACACGTCTAGTTATTCAAACTGCCTAATCTTGACTAATTATTTTTAAATTTTCTGCTGATAGGGTACTGAATTTGATTTGCCAAACTATTTAATCTTGGCTTATCAGTAGTTATATTAGGATAGAAATCAAAGGTTTAAACATGAACAAAATCTGAATCAAATTTTCCAGAGAATAAAGAAAGAACGACTCAAAAAGAGTAAAAACAGAGTTGTAAAAGGATGAAGGCCACGATGAGAAATTTTCAGATCTTGAGCCTTCCATTTTGATTTAATTTTTCTGCAAAATAATGTCTATGTGCAGCTTGTTTTTATGCCATAGAGAACAGCAAGTCAAACAGCTTAATCTTGACTTGTCTGTTTTTAAATTTTTGTTGTAGAATTAGAGAATAAGATCTGTTGGACAATTTAATCCCAACAGATGGTAGAATAGGTAGAGAAGAATCTGAACTCAACTGTTCAATCTGAGTTCAGGGAGAAAGAAGGAGTAGAAATAGATTAGATTTCCTGCTTTCAAAAGAATAAAATTTTGTGAATAGAGTTTGCCAATCCAAGTGCACTCTAATGAAGAAAAAATGTTAGATCTGTGGGATTGGGTAGGTAGAAAGTGTATTGATGACAATCCATTGTTTTCATGGTTGCTAATATTTTTTCAGAAGATCAACCCAGCAAAGGAAGAGTAGCCCAATGGATTAGGCACAGGTCAACCTCCCAAATAATGCAAGTCTGAAGTTCTTGATGCCTTCAAGAAGGCACCATCCCCAAGTGGAGCCACTGTTAGCCACCTGTAAAATTTGATTATACCAAAAGATGGCTAAATCTATTTTTGAGCCTTCAAGGAAAAAATTTCATTTCTAAAAATTATGGGCTCTTGAAGACTCTTGAAGGCCTCTTGTTTCTGTCTTAATCTTCACTCCTATGCCCATTCCCCATTCAGAAATCCTGCTGATTTCCAAGGCCAAATGCTACTGCAAACACATTTTCCCATTTCTCTTCTCCCAAAACTAACCTCATTTTATGTCTCCCCATTTCCCATGAAAATCCCTCATTTTCATGTTTCTCCCCTTTCCCCCTCATTAAAATCCCCTTTATAAGGTTTTAAGACTCTCTCCTAACCTTATCGAAACCCCCCAACTCCATTGAAAACCTTGAAAAATTCCATGTAAATCATGTTTTTTATGTATAGGGTTTAAGCCCCTTTGGGCCAAGGTTTCTAACTGCTTTCGATCATATGCCCACACCCTGGGACCAAGCGTTAATAATGGAGGCGCTTATCGAAGATCGCATATCGCAAGTTTATATGTACCGATATCCCGTGGGTCCGCATTTCGTACTCTAAACCATTGAATAATCCATGCCCGATCTCTTTTTTCCTTTGTAAATGTTTAAAAACCACTTTTCCAATGTTTTGGTCTAAAACCAAAGTCATGTATTAATATCAAAGGGTTTATTGAAAAGAGCGATCGCGGATCGCAAATCGCAGAAAATGTAATGGGTAGATTGAAAATCCCATGTCCAAAATTGCGATATGCGATGGGCGCCGTTATATATCCCGGCCAAACTTAAAAAACCTTTGTTATTTATAAACTTTGGGTTTTATTGCATTTTATGAATTTCTCCGCCGGAGCGGTTTATAAATAAATCTACACCATTGATCTGATCTGCACATCCGACGGTGTGGAACTTATCAAGCCCAGTGGACCCCACCAGCCATGCGTCGTTGCCCAAAAACAGTGTGGTTTTTATCGCATCGCTCTTTGGTGGATGGCGGTTTTTTCCCGATGGCCAGCGAATCCATACACTGCTCGACACGCGTCCCTAGGCACTGTTCCAAAAACTGCTTTTCATCGCGCGTTATAGTTCGGATTAGGACGCCCAATGATATCGCTATGAACCATCCGATCTAGGCCCAGTGATCCAACGGTGATTGCTCACCGAAGTTGCTCGATGGTTAATGAAGGTGCGCGCACGATAACTGGGCCATCGTACAACAGCAAATCAATCTCCGTCGTCGATCTGATCTGCAGATCGACGGCCCACAATTCATCACCCAATCTCTTTGTTTGACTTTCCATTGCCCAATCCCGACCGTCGATCTCTGCATGATCGACGACTCAGATTCATCCTTCTCCTCTGACTGCCTCGTTCAATCTCGACCGTCGATCTCTGCACGATCGACGACTCGGATTTAATCCTTCTTTCACCCATTCCACGATTGCTCCCGATCAATCCTGACCGTTGGATGATGCCATCCAACAGCTCCAATCCCCTCGCACGCCCTCCGATGTAGTTAACCTATATACGCAGGTTTTATAATAGTTTTCATGTTTTGCAAGGTTTTAAATAATTTTTTTGTTATTTCCAAAGAAGATTCATAGGTGGAGGGTGACGACTCTCCCGTCTTCGATTCGTCAAACGAAATCATCCACAGGGTCGAAATGCACATTTCATCAATGTTTTCTCAGGAATGGATGCCTTATAAACCCTGCGCAGCCCTGCACACCAGCAAAAACACCATGAAATGGGCAAAGTCAAAGAGTATCAGTGCCGAAGACCAAAATGTATCAGAACAGAGGATTAGAGACAATTTCACGGGAATTACGGCTAAGACAGTTATCAAAAGCCTAATCCCCGATTTAAAACACAGTTTAAAGAATATTTTAAGGGTTTTATCGATAGGAGCGCTTCCACCACCCAAATTGAGGCAAATTGATCCCTCTAGTTAGTGAAATTCCACCTGTGCCTCAAATTATTCAATCAGAGGCCGAATTTATTGATCAGGATCAGATATTTGTCTCAATCACAGCCGAAGAGTTACTCCTGCGGGGACTTCAACGCAAAGAATGGCTACAGAGTTACTTCGACACCAAAACAGAGGCTAATTGAACCTTCTCTAGCTTCTAAAGGCACCTACAGCCTCACAGAAAATCAAAGGCCACCGTACAATTAATACTAATCGAGGATCTTATCTCTAAATTGTCGGCAAAACTATTTTAAAGGATTAAAGAATAGTACAGAAGAAAATATTTTCAATCATTAGGCTTCGAAAGGCGGAAATAGAGTTATGAAGCAGAGTTAGGAATGATTACATCCCCGCCTTATGCCTTGTCTGGTTCTCAAAGGCCAGAGATTGGATTAATTACATAATTAATGATACTTGGCCCCTGGGAAACCCTCCCACCTTCTCATTCTTCTATACAAACTTCTGTAAACAATGAGAAAATGTTGGTCTCTGGACATCTAAATGCATGTAATAGTTATTCTAAAGCTACTGATGCCCTGTTCGCAACTTGAAGATACATAAGCTGATATGAGAAGTTTGAAGTTGTAGAGACCCACCGGGCTTGCTGATTGTAACCGGTTTGAACATCAAATACAAGATATTGATTTATGGGATCCTGATTTTTGTCAATGGTGATGTGTTCCTCACTGTCAATTGTTAATTTGCTTAATGTTTCTACTTTGTTCACTTTCTCTGATAAAGAGCAGCAAACATAGAGCTAGGATTTACTTTCTACAGTACCCTACTCTTACTGAAAGCTTTATTTTCTATGTTTTCTTCATTTGAATGTTCTCTTTGAAGAGTACATCAATTCAGGTTATTTTAAAGGCACTTGCCTGATCTAAATTTCTCTTTTTCACTGTTATCTATGTTTTCCTTATTGAATATGCTGAAAGCAGGGTAGTTTAAAGGCACTTACCTGATCTTAAGTTCTTCAACTATTTTTTGTAAATGTTCTCTTATTAAAGGTGCTTCAATGCAGGCTGGTTTAAAGGCACTTACCTGATCTCATAATACTTTTATGTTTTCCTTATTGAATATGCTGAAATCAAGGTAGTTTAAAGGCACTTACCTAATCTTAAGTTGTTCAACTATCTTTTAATGTTTTCTAACTGAAAGAACTTCAAAGCAGGCTAGTTTAAAGGTATTAACCTGATCTCAGAAAACTCTCATGTTTTTCTTTAAGTACATGTTGAAGCAATATAGTTTAAAAGGACTCATTTGATCTTAGGCTATTTCACTATACCTTCATTTGTTTGTTCTTCATTTCGTATTTGTTTCATTCCATAAAATCACCTTAAGAGATCCTTTGACATAAGTGACTTTCCCCATGGATCCTGCTTGAACCTTGCTATCCAATTAAAATCCTCCTATGACTCCATATCCCAATGGGTTAAAACTGTCTTTGCCTTTTCTATCAGCCAAATCATTCCTTCATCTACAGACACCTTCACCCTTCATTTTGAAGCTGCCTTCACCTTCATCATGTCCTTACCCAACCAAAACAAACAAAACAAAACCCAAGCTCTTCATAACTAGCCTAATATCATAATTTTAGCTACTAAATATCACATCTTTAAACTCATTCATAGAGAGATCCCTCTCTGGATTCGGGAGGGCTAGATCCTAGAATCCCAAATTTGGTTGAAACGATGTTGCTTCTATAATTAGACTCTTCCAATCTTGCTAATAAATTACAGATTCCTAACAGAACCAACTAGATTCACTAAAGTAGAAATAGAACAATTAGAAATAGTAGAAATTGAGGAATTAATCAATGATGAATCAAAATTTTTAAACCTCAAAGAAAACATTTTTCCTAAGGGATTAGCCCCACTAGAAGACCTTTTTGACTCCAATGATGTAGCTAGAAAACCTAAAATGGAGCCTCTAAGGTCAAATATAGAGGAATGCAACATAGGAACAAAAGAAAATCCCAAGCTTATCAAGATATCTAAGACATTACCTCCAGCTGAAAATCTGAAGTACATTAGCTTGTTTAAATAATTTCAAGATATCGTTGCCTATAATTATGAAGACCCCAAGTCTTATGATACCAACATTATCCAGCATAAGATACCAATTAAATCAAATCAGAAGCCCTTTAAACAAAATTTAAGGAGAATTAACCCCATTCTTATGCTATTAATAAAAAAAGAAGTTAAAAGGATGTACGATGATCAAATTATAGCACCCATTACATATTCTGATTGGGTATATAATTTAGTCCCCACTAGAAAGAAAACGGGAGAAATCAGACTCTGTGTTGATTTTAGAAACTTGAACAAAGTATCATTGAAGGATAACTATCCCCTCCCTAAAATGGACCACATTCTCCAGAGGGTAGTAGGTTCATCCATAATTTCATTACTTGATGTATTTTCTGTATACAACCAAATCCTAGTATAACGTGAAGATCAAGCTAAGACTGCATTCACCACTCCTTGGGGAACTTTCATGTACTTGAAAATGCTTGTTGGACTGATGAATGCTGGAGCAACATTCCGAAGATCGTTGGACATAGAATTTTCAAAGGAAATCCATGATTTTTTAGTCATTTACCTAGATGATATCACAGTGTTTTCCAAGTTAGATAATGAACATCTAGATCATTTAAGAAGAGTATTCATAAAATGCAGAAAATTTGGCATATCCTTAAATCCTAAAAGGTCACTTTTTGGATTAGAAGAAGGAAAAATTCTGGGACACATTATTTCAAAATAGTGCATTAGAATTGATCCAGATAGAATAGAAGCAATCTTAAATATCAATAATCCTAGAAACATCAGAGAATTACAAGCATTTTTAGGAAAAATAAATTTTCTTAGAAGATTCATCCCTAACTTAGCAGAACTAATTATAAATTTAAACAACATTTTGAAAAAGGATTCAATACTTAAGTGGATAGTAGAGGCTAAACAGTCTTTTGAAGCAGTCAAAGAAGCCCTTACCAAAACACCTGTCCTCATAAGTCCTAATTTTAACAGAGATTTCATAATTTTTTCATTTACTTTAGAGCACACCATTGTAGCAGTCTTGTTGCAAAAGAACGATGAGGGCCTTAAACAACCCATTGATTTCTTCAGTAAAAATTTGAGAGATGCAACACTATAGTATAATATCATGGAAAAACAAGCTCTTGCTTTAGTGAAAGCCATAAAATATTTCAAGGTATACATTCTATACCCTCACATAATAGAATATGTTCCAAACTTAGTTGTAAAGGACATTCTAACTCAGAATGGGCCTGATGGAAAAAGAGGCAAATGGATTTCCACAATACTAGAATATGACATTGAGATCAAGCCTACAAAATTAATCAAAGGCCAAGGTTTGGCCAAAATCATGGCTGAATTGAATTGTTAATACTTAGACATAAATTTCATTGCTGCCATAGATGATCAGGAAGAGATGGCGACTCCAAAAATTAGTGAATCTTTCATAGATTCACCCTAGTATGCAGACCTTACATTTGTTTTACTCAACCTACAAGCTCCTCCTGGTTTATCTAGAACCAAAAGTAGATTCTTAAAAATGAAAGCAATGAAATATTTTATCTTAGATAATGTCTTATTTTGGAAATATCATGGTGGCATCCTGTTAAATTGTTTATTAAAATATGAAGCTGACAAATTCATGCAGGAATTTCATGCAAGAGATTGTGGAGGACACTTTTACTGGAAAACAACTTCTAACAAAATTTTGAGGACAAGTTTTTACTGGCCCAACCTTTTTGCAGATGTCCGAAAGCATATGACCTCCTGTCACAAATGTTGAATATTTGAAGGGAAGAAGAAAATATTACCATTACCCCTCAAACCTATCTCAGTAGAAATTCCATTTCAACAAAGGGTTTTAGACTTCATTGGTGAAATTCACCCACCCTCTTATGCCCAACATAAATGGATATTGATAGCCACTAACTACTTTACTAAGTGGATAGAAGACATCCCTTCTAGAAAATCCATAGACTCTGTCATTATTTAATTTCTTAATAACAACATCCTTTCTAGATTTAGATGCCCACAAAAGCTCATCACTGATAATGCTTCTGCCTTCAAATCCAAGAAAATGATATATTTTTGTAACCAATACCATGTCACCCTAGACCATTCCACTGCCTATTACCCTCAAGGTAATGGAATAACAAAATATTCAAACAAAATCCTAGTCAACATCATCAAGAAGTTACTAGAAGAAAACAAGAAAATCGGAAAAAAAATGTTGGTGAATGCCCTAGGGCAAACAAACTAACCACTAAGAAATCTATTTGTACATCTCCCTATCAATTGGTATATGAGATGGATGTTTTTTTTCCATCTTCATTAGGAGTGCCAGTAATGAAAATGATTCAAGAGCTGCAAGTAGAACCCAATGACATCCAAAGAAGGATAAATCAAAAAATTCGTTTACATCAAATGAGGGAAGAAGTTTATATCAAAGCCCAAGTAATTCAAGACAAAATCAAGAAGAATATCTTTGATAAGAAAACTAAAGCAGATGATTTTTTCATAGGTGATCAAGTACTAAAATGGGATTCCAGAAGGGAAGACAAAGGAAAACATGGAAAATTTGAATTTCTCTGGAATGGCCCATACATCATTTATGGTTACAGAGGCAACAATGTATTTTTCTTGAAATAATTAAATGGAATAGACATACTAGGTGGACCAGTCAATGGTAAAATGTTGAAGCATTATTTTTCACCAGATTAACCAGTAGCTCATTTGTTCAATTTTACTCATTTTAAATACCATAGAAAATTTTAGATTGGAGTGGATGATTATCTTCTAAAGTTGAAATCCTAGAGAGGAAACCTTAAGCTTTAAAAGATATAACATCATATGTTTGAATAAAGGAGATCACAAAAATTAGTTCCAAGCAAAGCAAAGCCAAAGTTCCAAGGCCACTGATCAGAAATTTCTTGACATCTCACAAGGAGATTCCATCCCCAAGTAGAGCCATTGTTAGGGTCCTATAATAATAGGGATCATAATTGTGAATTGGCTATGTTATATCTTGTAATATTGTACATACCTTTGCATTTCTGCAAATGTTTTCCATATTAAAAAAAAAAATGAAAAGAGGGTATGTCTTAAAAGAATAATCAAAGGACCAAAAGAAAGAAAGATAAAAAATATATAAAATCTGAACCCCGTATAAAAGAAACAAAAATAAATTTTGGAAGTGTTGCACATTCAAATGCCACTACCCTTATTTTACTTTACTTTTGCAAATAAATTGTGTGTAGCTTGTTCAAAATGCCACAATTCATGATGATCACGTAATCTGATCTTGATCATTCATGCCTTTAAATTTTATGTTATGATAGTTAGTGAATAAAGATCCGACCAAACCATTTAATCTTGGCATATCAATAGTTAGGTAGAGAATAAAATGAGCTCATAAGTTTAATCTGAGCCATTGGAAGATATAAGGTTACAAATAAGTTATTTTTCTTATCAAAAGAAAATAAAATGGTCAGCAAGCTCAAATGCACCCAATAAAGGAAGGAAAAAATGTGAGGATGAATAAAAGGGTAGATAGAATACTTTTCAAAATTTATATAAGCATCATTATGCTTATCAAAAATATCTGTCTAACCCTTTTCCCCTCTTAAAAGTCATTTCCCCCCTTCCCAGTTCTAAAAGCCCCATCTCTTAACCTTTTCCCTTCCTAAAACCTCAAAAACCTTTTCTAACCCCCTTTCCCCTTTAAAAATCCCCTTCCCACTGCTAAACACCTTACCCTCTTAATAAAACTTTTCATTTTTCATAAAAATAAAAATAAAAAACCCACTTTTCAATAGTTTAACAAGCGAAATAATAATTGGGACCCACTTTGAATTAGCCCCCCTGCTTAATATATTTCACAAACCCCTTTCATTTTACCCCTCCGCATAAAGTATTTCCCGACCCCACCTTCTTTGCAAAATCTTAAAACTCTGCCAGCCATTCAATTAGCGTCAAGCACATCAGACATCCCACAACCTCTTTCGCACTCCCTGACATTCGAAGTTTAAGACCAAAGGGGGGGTGCAAAATGGGTGGTTTTATCTACCCACATCCCTACCACGTGACGCCACCAGATTTAATCGCACCCCCTCATCCCAAACTACCAAACCACTCCCGCACCATGTAATAAACCACCACTTTTTAAAAAAATAATAAAACCCCCGTGTCATGCGATAAACCCCAGTTTTCAAAAATATAAAACCTCGCTATTCGATTATTTCCCTATATCTATCGAGCTTGCGGAAAACCCACTCACCTCCCTACAAACCAATTTTTTCATTACATATATTTTTATTTTTGTTGTCCAGGTGATTAATGAAACCAGGAGATGGAGGAGCAGCTTGATACTAGTTCCATCCTGCTTACTCCAGACCCACAGAATAGGAATTCAAAATAGAGGAGTTGTCATTAACAAAGCCTTTAGCCCAAGAAAAACAGCTTCAAACTCTAGAAAAATTCTTTTACCTCCAGCATGAGGTAAATCACCTTTTTGTAAATAAGCTTATGTTTGCCAAATATTCAGAGGCAGATGAGATTTACTGGAGGATGATGAAAATCAAGATCCCAGATGAAGAAACATGGGAGAAACGGTGTGATTTACTATAAAAGGTGAAAGAACATAAAGGTGAAATAACATACAGATGAAAGAAATAAACAGATAACAGCAAGCAAAGAAACACGACCAGATATCAGTCAGTTAGAAGGTGTCACTATCTTTTTACATAAAAATATTTTATTTTCCTTGAATAAATCCTAGTCAGTTGACAAGATATTTTTTGTAATGTTTTATATAAATAATTCATCATTCTAAGTATCAAGTGTGGATTTCTGAATATTTTCGTAGCTGACTAATCTCTTTCCTGAGGGTTATTGTACCAACTTCCAGTTGACAGACATAACAAGTTACAAAGAAACTTCTTTACAGGATTCATGTGTTGAGATATCTCAGTGAAGTATAAATTTCAATTGTTCATGTTCTCTTTCTAAGTATTCCATAAACTTATATGTGTTCTAAATTTGAATGTTATAACAGGATTTTTACTGCAGAATTTTCTTAAACATTACACTCTCTTTTAATTTTTGTACATTTCTATGTTTTCTTCTGATATTCGGTTTAGAGAATTCTTAATTTCCCTCTGATCCTGATTTACCTTCTTCACCCTTCTTCATTATTTGGTTTAAGGAATTCTTAATTGCTCCTTGATCCCAATTGAAAAATCACTTCACCATTGAGCCTCGAGATCTGATATTGCTCACCTATCCTGCCTTGTAAAATTTTCTTTATAATTTTCTTTATTTTTGATTTCAAAGCATATTGACTCCATAGCTCAATGTAAAATGGAAAAGCACCTATTCATCTAAATCATTAATTCCACCAAAAAATCAAAACCAATCCAATTAAGCATACATAACTAGCCTAAAATCCATGAAATAAACAAAGTTAATCATATAGAGAGATCCCTCTCTGAGTTTAGGAAGGCTAGATCCTAAGATCCAAAAGTGGTTTGTAGTTACCTCATATATTTATTTTTAACGCTTAGAACAACCTTTGGAAATTTCAGAGTGATAACAGGTAGGATGGAAATGGACGAGAGAAGTTAAAACCCCCATCTTTGTATAGTTAGAATTCCCGTGGGAATCAGAATACCACTCCCATATCTTAAAAATATGCAATCACGTAATGCTCCCTATTTTTCAAATCATTTTGGAAAGGAAAATCTCTAGAGTCACCCATGAAGACAATAGAAATATCAGGTCTATAGGAAGATGTTTTTGTGAGGAAATTTTCATGTATATCCGAGATTTTGGAAGTCATGCTTTCCCTCATGTCCTACCTTTATATATAACAGATAAATTGTTGGCTGAAGAAATTTCTTATCAGACCGTAGGTAATGGGTTGACTAAATTTCTGAAAGAAGCCAAAAATAAAATTTTGCGAACTTTTCCTATCACATGTGGGTCATATACTCTCGATAATTTCAAGCATGCATTTCTTGAAATTGATTGATTAAAACCCTTCACTTTCACAATTCTTCCCAACAGAAGTTATGGTTCATATGGTGTTGCCAAAGAAATAACAAATCAAGTCAAGTTGCTATCATTTGCAAGTGAGCCTAATAAATTTGATGATATGTTTGAATCAATTCCAGAATTCTCAAGGGTTTTGCAAATAGAAACTCTGAGATTCAGTCCAAAAGAATTAATATAATTCAAACAATATCATGAACAGAGTAATTCTCATTTGCTAGATTACATGTTCCACGGGCCAATGCCAGAACAAATTCCAATTCCTCAAGCTCAGATTCAAGTTCCAGAAGCAGCACAAGTTTTGATTCTTATTCCTCCAGTTCAGGTACAACTACTAGTGGTAGAACCACAAATCGTAAATGTTCCACAAGAAGAGATATTTAATCAAGACTGAGAAAGTTTTGAAAAAGAATTATATGATACTAATACTTCCGCTGATCAGAATGTTATTTTGTTAGAAACTCTTCCCACTGAAGATTCTCTAAGAACAAAAATTCATATAAGTGAATCAAGCATTCAACAAGTATCCTCTAATTTAAATAGTTTTGAAGAAAAAATGGAAATTCAAGAAATCTCATTCACTGCAGAGGTTTCCGAAATTTCTATTCAACAAAATCAGACACCAAGGACCAATGGTAGAGAGGAGAGACAAGAAGAAAAAGTGACAGAAGACATGGAGATTATCCCTACTTTTCCAACAACATAAATAATTCTAAAGATTGAAGAAATACCTCCTTTGTATGTATTTTATAGACCAAAGCATAAATATGTTGTATCTAGGTCAAATAAGAAGTGAAATATTGAATATTTGCCATAAATTCCTATGGACTCAACATCGATGCAAGTTCTCTGGAAAGGAAACGATCAACTCCAGCAAAAGAACTTAGCCGACTATCTTAGTTTGCAGGTGCTTATGCAGATGCAACTATTCATAAGGTAACAGAGATTGAGTCATTAATCATGGAAAAATATTAGAAAATTACTCAAATGGAGCAAATTTTCTTCGAGGAAAAGCAAAGTATAGAGCAGGAGTTACAATCAAATATTAATATTCTGCAAATCGAGTTTGAAGGTCTCAAACTCAAAATCAATAACGAAATTAAAGAAAATGATTTAATAACCCAGCAACTACAGAATAACATTCAAAATCTCCAAGAGAATCCAGAACTTAATGAGGCAAAGAAATAAGAAACCAAGACGGAAACATTGCTGGTGTTATCACTCGGATTGAACCTCAAGCTAAAGAAGGAAATTCTGAGCTAACCACAAACCACACTTATCCAAGTAGCTAGCCCTACTAGGTAAGGAGAGGGCTCTCTCCACAAAAATCACAGAAAAGATGACTGAGGAAAGAAGATATTAGGCTAGGTATAGTAGCTCAGGGTTTTTGTTTTTGATTGTATAGGGTTGTGCTAGATCAAAAGGAGCAAAGCAGTCAGGGCAAGGGAAATTAGGTAAAAATTTGCAGGTGTTCTATGGGGCAAGGTAGGCATAGTGATTTAGCACTTTAGGATTTCAATGGGTGGGATGCTCAAGATAGGTGAGGAGCTAGAAAGAGCATGGTGAAATCATGGTTTCTTTCTAAACTGAAGAAATTACAGACTATGAATATTTACCCAAAATAGAGCATAAAAATTATGGATTCTTTTCATCAAACTTGAAAACATTCACTTAATATAAAATGAAATGATCGATGAAATAAAAAAAAACATTCTAAAAACTGAGCAGAAAAGGATAAACTGAAACTAAACACCATACCACATGGATCCCATAAAAATAGTTGCAAATTTGATTAATATTCCTGCTACAAAATATGTCTCTTCAAAAGCCAAGCATCCAACTAAGTCCAACCTCTACTAATGAGAAAGAAGAAGAAGATATAGAACTCAAAAAAAAAATCATCCTAGCCTCAGGGGGTCAAATCCCTGAGATGAGGATCAATTTTCACCAAATGCTAAACAAGAATCTGAAGACTAGAAAGACCCAACAACTTGCCTCTAAAAGAGAGGAAACTGATTCATTTGACCTCAATTGATGACTTACCTAACGTATCTACCTTATATAAAAGTAAAAAAATGACTTTTACATTCATATTGAACATTTACATCAGTAAAATTACATTTCCCAAAGTGAAAAGTCAAACTGGAGAAGATTTGTTGAAGATTGTAAAAAATTGCAATTTTCTGGCAAACGTGAAGCATCCAAGCAGGAAAAATAACCTGTTTTGAAAGCTGGTTTTGAGTACCTTCCCGGTGTCCAAATAATATCCATGATAGCTCATTATAAATATATCTAAGTCTATATTATAGATATATATTCATTTTTCAAAATAGTTTTGAGTTTCCCTATCAAAAATCCAATCTCCCAAGACTGGTAAACGACAGCGACCAGCTCAAAAAGGAGGTAGAAACATGATTTTTAGGTGGTTTTTTGCATGTTTTAGGGACCAGTTCTCCTCCAAAAATTCTGAAAATTTCTAGGGGTGATGCCCTCATCATTATAAACTTGTTGGTGGTGGCCATTTGGCATTTTGAGGCCCCAAAAAATAGCGCAGCGTCCACGTTGTTGTGCCTTTCGCAAAATTTCTAAGTTGAAAATTATCAAAAATTGCATAAATTAACATGAGTGCGAAAATGTGCCAAAATTATGAGGGTAATTGCTCATTTAATGATTGAGGCCTATAGTGACACCTCAGCAAGTATATCCAACCTTTATTTCTCTCCATGCTTGGTCAAATTTTCAATTTTAGAATTGGCTCTTTCGAGCTTGGCCAATGCAATTCTCTCCTTCTGTGCATAAATTTTGACCCTTGCCCTCAACAAGTCATTGTCCTTGTTGGCCTTCTTAAGTAACCTCTCCAAATTTAGATTGGCTCTATTAGGCCATGGTTCTCAGTCCTTGCTTATTTCTAGGGCAAGATGTTCATTTTGTGTGAGTTGGTCTTCTAGGTCAGCTTCCTTTTATTTCTCTACGGCTAGAGCTCTTTTCAGCCCTCTAGTCCTTGGTCTCTGCCTTGGAGGCTAATCCTCCTCACTAATAGTTGTATTCTCCTCTTTAGACATATTTAATTTTAAACCCTAGGGTGATGGAATGAAATGAAGGGAATGTGAATGTCAATGGGAACCTAGGTTAGTGGAAACCCTAGGATTTAGAGGTATTAGAAATGATATTGCTTTAGGGAATAGGGATATGGGAAATATACATGGAAATGGAAAGGGAAATAGAAATTTTTTTATAGGAATCAGATTAGGGATTAGGTTTAAATAAGAATTAGGGTTTCTTGCCTTAGAAATAAGTTTGAATGACTATGAAGCAGAACAATACATCAATGAGATGATGGTTGGGCTACTTAATGATAAATGGAGCTTTGAAGAACCCTTTTTCTGAGATTTTGGCATGAAATGATGGATTGGAAAGCTATGAGAAGGTTTTTTTGTCTTTCTAAGCAAACGTGCAGCGTCCAGAGAAAACACGCAACATCCAGAGCAAATGTGCATCGACCCTTGAAAATGCGAAGCTACCCCTCTTTGCAAACCACATTTGGAGGCCTTATCGGTGTCCAAATTGGGCCTAGGATAGATCATTGGAAATATTATCATGTCTAATTTCCAAATATACCTTTTTTTTCTTATTGGAGTTGATTTTCATTGTCAAAAGTTGATTTTCCCAAGACTGGTCAAAAAGTGTTGAATGAGGGTGTAGAAATGAAAAGTGCCTGTGAAGGAAAATTTTGGGGGACTTCGTCAACTCCAAATTGAGCACATTATAGCTCCTTGGAAAGCTCACTCTGTCTAGTTATCATTTGACTCATCAAGAAATTGATATGGACACTCCAGCTATGAGAAACTTCATTTTCCCAAGGTCACTCTAGAAATGTAGAAAACCTCTTGTAGCACCTGTATTTGTGACATTTCTAAAAAACCATGATACCTGTGTAAAAACAGAAGGATTTTTTTCTTCCTTTGCCTATTATGGACAAAAACCTCTCTTGCTTTTGTCAAATTCATCTATGTTTGCTCGGAAACATAGTTTGAAGCGAAACTGGCCCTATGAGTAGCAAATGGCTTGACTCTTGGAATGATTTCTTGGAAAATGATGGATACATGATTTTTATAAGTTTGGAATGACCTCCTACTTACTGATATGACCTAACTTATGCCTCCTCTTCTCATATGTCTTTGATTCCATAGAAAACCCTAGCTTAGTGGGAAATTAGGGTTTGGTGCTTATGAACAATGATGACTTGGGCACGCTTGGGAAAAATGGTTAAGAAAAAAAGCGAGGTCAATGAAAATGATGGAGATGAGGTGAAAGTAGATTAAAATAAGGCAGGATGGGTGGGATGAAAATATCAGTGCTAACAGCTAGTAAACCAACAAACAATTTTTTATGGAAATACCAACATATTCAAGAGAAGATTAAAATAATTGATCAGTTAGTCACTCAAATTTCTAATTTAAGGATTTATTATGAGGAAACTAATGATAAAGTGTATAATTATTTAGATTGGTAAGACACAGTGCAAGGGAGAGGGAGTGATCTTCCTCACTTTGAAGAATCAATAAAGGACATAATATTTGGAGACTGGGACATGAAAATGAAAAATGAAGAATTAGATATTATCATAGTTAAAAACATGTCATTCAACATCTCTAGATTCTCTTCTACAAGCTAATATTATCCAAAAAAGTCCAAAAGACACTATGCCTGAAGTCAGCCTTTTTAAACAATATTGGTAGGAAACATCAAGCAGGAAATATCTTGACATAGAAAACTTGAAAAAGATAAACATGGAAGTTTAATGGTATCCATTGATCAAGCCACGCAGTCAATTAGGAGTATTGAGGTGTCTTTCCAACGCAGTAGTTCAACTTCTTCCAGCACTCAATGATGCAATATTTATGGGCCAAATGAGAATGCAGCCAATACCTCCCCCCAACTCGAATATATGATCAAAGCTTGCCAGCTCAAAGAAAAATTAGAGAGTGGATCCGAGAAATAGTCTTAAGGCTATTACAACTAATTCATTTTAATTTCCTAGATTTTAGTTTATAGTTTAGATTAGATTAAGAAGACCTCTTTCACAAGTCTGCTATTTTAGTAATATTAATTAGTATTTAAACCCCTTTCGTGCATTTAGAAAGGGGTCCAAATTTTTGAGAAGGTGGCTTTTGGAACTTACATTATTGTTTGAACAGAAGTATCTAATTGAAAGTCTGATCCTAGAGGCTATCTTTGCAGAACTAAGCTATGAGGAAATGGGTACTATTATCTATGTATTAATCATTTTTGTGTTTATGAGATTATAGAAATCTTGTTTCTATCTATTGATCTCTTTTTGATAAGAATTGAAATGATATATATTCTCATTACTATTGATAAAATGTATTGAACGATATGTTGTTAGAAAAGTGACTTTGAAAGCTGTTATATGATTAATGTTCTTCATCAACAAAATAAATTACATTGATTTAGTTTTTTTAATGTGCTTATATTCATTTTAGTATGCAAATGATCCTATATTTTTTCATAATTGTGAAATCTTACTCTGTAATCATATAAATCGATCCATTCCAGGAAGTAGTTAGAATTTTATTTTTTTTTGTCATCAGTAGAATAGATCACTCCATTAGTGTTGATTTTATTCCATTGTTTTAAAACTCATTTTTATACGGGAAATTGGTCCCTATATCCCCAGTCGGACCCACCATTTCAACGGAAAAGGAGTAGCAAGGAGTTACACTAACCTCCCAACTGGGTGGAATCCCTAATGTTGAGGAAGTCACTCTCCAGCCTTCAAAATTTTTGGTGCTAGAAGGAGGGAATCTGACTATGTATGGAAAATAAAACCAAATATAAATTTAAAATCCAACATAAGAGTAAAACTCCCTCCAAATTTTCTACGGCTTCTAGATCTTCTTCACTATCTCCAACTCACAAACCTAAAGTTGTAGAGCCATTTCTTATATCTCCCGAAACATTACCTCGTAAAAATTCTTCAGTGGACATTCCTAAATATCCAAAAGTTCAGTCTTTGATTGAAATATTAGAACAAATATCTATATCTCTAGATAAATTAACCAAACTAGAAGTTTCTGAGGAAAGTATTACCTCTAAATTTCAAAGTACTGGTGTGTTAACTCGATCACAAAGTGAAAAACTTGGGATAACTCCTTTTGAGTTTCCTATCTTATCTCATCACAAGAAAGCAACCAAATCAGCATCTCATTACCATTCACTTCCACCATCTCTTCTCATCAACCTATTTCTACTCAAACAATCAGTGATATGTAAGTAGTACTAATCCAATAGTAAGTTCTTCTCCATCCACATCTACTTCTGGACCCACTAGCTCATCTTCGCAAGCATCAAATCAAGTAATGGCCAATTTCCATGGGTTAATCCGGGAGCTCTGCAAATGAAAATTTTACATCCTCTCCCCGATCTTCCATAAAAATGGTTACAAAAAAAGAATCTTGATGATGGTTTTCCTGTTGAAAAACATCTCAATAATTTTATGTTGGATATGAATCTCCATGGTATGCAACATTAAGATGTTGTAGTAATATTTTTTCCCTATAATTTTCAAGGATCTGCAGGATCCTTGTATTTTTCTCTCCCTTCTGGTTCAATAGGAGATTGGAATAATTTTCAAGACCTATTTATTTCTAAATATGGTGATGATACGACAATTGCGTCCTTAATCAATGATCTTTATAATTTAAAAGCTAGTTCAAATGAAAGTATCAAATATTGAATAAATTTCCAGCTGCCTCTCAACCAGGATTGGATGTACAAACAGAGTGTTACATATCTTCTCTTCCTTCTAATATACCAATTTTTGTAGATAGAGCTAATACGCCTATCCTTGTAGAAAATATGAAGGAAGCCTTGTCTATAGAAAAAATAATCGTAGCTATAGAAAATAAAACCAAGTTAGAAGACAGAAAATATAAAAAAGTAACATTCAAAGATGATCAAAAGAAGAAAAATCCAAAATATCCTTTCGATCTTGAAGGATTGCAAAATGTTCTGAAGACCATGTAAAATGAAATGGTTGAAATCAAAAAACAAGTTGATGGGACTTCTTCTAAAAAAACCTTTAGACAATTTACCAAAAAATCAGTCATCTGTATCACAGTCTCCTAATATCATTTCTAATGTTGAATCTAAAGAAGAAGAAGAATAAGAAACTACAGCTTCTACTAACGAATCTCAAGATGAATAAGTAGCAGAATTACATGGATTATGGGATTTTTTCATAAATTCTTCTAACAAGGAAATAGATTCTGAAGCAATGCATGTTAGCACTAGAATTAAGGATTTTGCCGATCCAAATCAATCAATTCAGAAGCAGAAGGTCCCAACTTCTATTGCTAAAGAAAAACCTGTTAATAAAAAACCACTAGTTAAACCATCTTAGCATGTTATTACTGAATCTCAGCCCATTAAATCTATACCCAATCTTAAATCTAAAAATTTGGTAGTATCTGATACTATTCAATACAATATTGTTAAGGATATGAATAATATTAAGGCCAATATTTCTCTTCACTAAGTTATCAAATTAAAGCAACAAAAAAATATTTTATTGAAATATTTAAATGCAATTACTACATCTCCTCTTCCTTCAATTGTTATTGTTAAAGCTACTAATGGTATAGGAAAGCCTCCAACTGACAATTCAAACAAATTAAATGCTTCAGATGCTATTTTGATTGGTGATAGATCCAATTCTCATACACCTCCTTTCCACTTAACTTATGAAATCTACAATATAAATGTTAATAATTGTTTGATTGATTCTGGAGCATCATCCAATATCATGCCACATTCAATTTGAAAAAGTTAAATATCGCACCCCATAAATCATCAGTTAGCGTAGTTCAATTGGATAGAACGAAATTTAAGGTCTTAGGATAGATCAATTCAGTAAGTATTCAACTATCATCAAATCCCAAAATCGCTCAAATTATTGATATAATGATCTCCAATATCCCTGAATTCTATGGTTTATTTCTTAGCAGAGACTGGTCTGACAAGTTACATGGATATTTTGCAATAGACTGGTCTCACATGTGGCTTCCATACAATGGAAAACCAAACCAAATTAGAGTTGATCGCGAAAAACATATGAAATACTCAGTTACAGATCTCGAAGAAGAAAATGAACCCATAACATTCAATAATAATATTTTGGGTAATTGTTCTTCAAATTCATTTTTGGGTAATTTTAATGCTAAAAGTTCACCTTTCTCAATCAATTTTGTTAATTCACAAATAGAAAAATTTTCCCAAAATAATTTTTTGAGATGTTTAATTTTTGAAGAAGAAAAAATAATCCATTCTCCGTTTTGGAAACTTGTATTTGATGGATCAAGATCCAATGATGGTACAGGAGCAGGATGTGTACTTGTAAATCCAAAAGGTGAAAAAATTATTCTAGCTTGTAGACTTGAATTTGAATGCACTAACAATATTTCTGACTATGACGCTTTCGTTCAAGGTCTTCGTAAAGCGATGAGTCTTGATATACAATATATTTAGGTACTTGGAGATTCAGAAATCGTCATAAAAGAAGTACGAAATACTATTCACTATCTCTCAATTCACTTGAATCATTATCAATCTTTGGATCAAGACCTCACATCTCATTTTCTAGCATTCAATATCTCTCCTATTCCTAGATAACAATATGTTAATGATGATCTTTTGGCTAATGTTGCATCCAAGCTAATTCCACCTGAAGATTTTAATACTGAAAAATTCTTTATTGAATTGATTTTTCATCCATATGTACCAGATAATGTTACTAATTGGTGAGTATTTAATGATGATCATGACATTTTAAATTTTCTTACTTCTGAAAAATATTATGATGATCAAATTCTAGATGAATATGAATATGATAATCAAATCAATCAACAAGATGATAAGAACCTTTTACCAAAGTCTATGGTAAAACTAGAAGATTTATATGATTTAAAATACAAATTCAAAAAAATCAAGATTGCAAACTGCAAAGTTATACTTTGGAGTCTGAATTAATGAATTTAGGATTTGATAAAGAACATCAAGATATGAATCTAGGGCTTACCCTTTCTTCTGAAGAAATAAATGTGTTCATTTCCTTATTAAAAGGATACAAAGATATTTTTTCATGGATTTATGAAGATCTTAAAACCTATAACCCAAATATCATTCAACATATTATTCCTATGGTGCTTGATGTTCAACCGATCCAACAGAAGCTTAGAAAGATACATCCAAATTTGGAAACTCAAATAAAAAATGATTTAAACAAAATTTTTAAAGCCAAAATTATTTTTCCTGTCAGACATTCAAAATTTGTTTCTAATCTAGTACCTGTAAGGAAAAATAATGGTGATATCTGAATTTGTATTGACTTTGTAATATTCCAAAATTAGCTTGCAGCTAATTGGAATATTAAATTTTGCCTTTATCACATATGAGTTGAATAAATAGGTAAGGAGGCCCATGCATAGTAAAAAAAATGAATAAATCCCATCATAATGTGAAAGGAGATCATCACAATAGCTGGATTTTAAACTTGTGTGTGTGAACAGGGGAAAATGGATGAGGACAAAGTCAATTTTTACTAAGTCAACATGCATGCATGAAGAAGAGGAGATCATCAATGTGACTAGTTCAGTGTGAACAAGGATCAACATAGACAAACATTTGAGAGCTGGATTGAAGGCACTTGAATGTGAAAAGGGATGAAGCAGATTGAAGAGGTCATGACCAAATCAAACAGTGCAGTATGGAGGAGTGGCCTTGATGAAGGTACAATGTAATTTTGGAGGGAGATTGCTCATGTGGAGTTGGAAACCTTAATGGGTGGGACCCAAGGTGAGGAGGCTCACAAATTTTATAAGGAAGAGAATGGAAACCATTTTGGGTTAGCTTGGATATTATTCATTTTGGTCTATTTAGACTGTTTGGCATTCTCTTGTTGTTTAGCAGAGCTGCAGTGCTATCTAGCACAAGGATCTCCTATTTAGGAATCCTTCTCCTTTCTTGAGAGGCCTCTTGAAGGAGTATTGTACTTTAGTTTTCCACATTCAGGCTTGAGGCAAAGCATCATCCTTCAGCTATAGCGTTATTCCTGTAGCAAGAGATGTTGTGTTGCAGTGGAAAGTCCCTAACACCACTTTCTAAGATTATATTTTAGAGGAGGGAGCTTCCCTATCTTTGCAAGATCTGTAAAGAAGGTTTCTGAGCATATTGTACATCCTGACATGTGGCCAAAGCATTCTCCACCTTCTACAGTGCATTCACTGACATAAAATGCGTCATTTTACTTAGTGTTGTAGTAGAAGCGTTTAAGCCCTTGTTTGTGAGCTTGTCCCTTGGAGGAAGGGCCAACCATTATCCTGGAAGGATTTGTAAAGCATCATCCTTCTATTTCCTGTATATTTCAGCTATGTGTATTCAGAGATGTAGTGTAACTACATTTTCCAGATCTAGATCTGCAGATCTACTATTATGTACTTGTGCTCTCATGAAACCCTTGTTGGGTTATCTCTTTGATGTATAAAAGGAGCTAAATCTCCATTTTCCTCCATTTTTTGATATAATAAACTCCATATCTAATTTTTACACCATATTTCATTTGAAACCCTCAAAAAATCATGTTGTATATGCTTCAGTAGCTTTCTGTTGAGTTAAGTCATGGGATTTGGGCCTTTTTTAGCCATATTAAGACCGGGAGATCTGTTTAACTTAGTAAAACATATTTGTTTATGATTATTTTCTGGGTGTGAGTCCCCTATAGCATAATATGAAGGATCCAACTGTTATTTTCCCCTGTTATTATGCTAATTTCTAGGAATAATTTTTTTGGGGCTTAAAATGCTACTTGTCCCCAATTCTTGGATCATATAATGGAGTATAAGTTGTTTTTGTAGCTCTAATTGATGGTTGTTAGTATGAATATTAATTCCAAGCATACGAAAAAATACCACTTTAGTTGTGCATAAAAAACAACCCTAACAACAAATATGGTTGCTAATATCCTCAAATCTGCAGTTAGGTGATCAAGATAAATGCTGCAAAAATATAGATCTATGCATTAGAAGACATTAAGTAGTAGAAAAAACAAGATTTACTCCATGCATCCAATAGAAAATACAAGAATGTGTTGAATGAATTTTTTATTAATGGCACCTGGGAGGAAAACACAGGAGGGTGTTCCCAGTTCTCCTCAATGGGATGGGTTCTTGTAAGACCTCAGCACTTGAGATTTAAAATTCCTCTCTCTTGATGGTGTAAAAAACCCATACTAAAATGGTAGAAAAATATGACTATGATGGTGGATCAATATTCAAACCAAAAATATAGATCCAGAGTGATATTTAGGCAACAAAAGGTGGTAAATGAATGGGAAAACCCTTTTATTTATAACAAAATATTGAGCTAGTATAGATATTGGTGCATAATTATATTATTAACCAAATTAAGATCCAAATTTTATGGAATATTTTATTATATTTGTTGGAGGGAAAAGGAATTTGACTTGGGTCAAATCCCTTTATTTGTAAATAATAAATAAATAAATGATTTATTTATCATTTTAAGGATGTGGTTAAGTAATAATTAAATAAATAATGATTTATTTAATTATTTAAGGGTGATTTAGTCATATTCAACAAATAATATTATTTAAATAAGGTTTAAATAATTATTCTCAAGAAATAATAAGATAAATAATGATTTATCTAATTAATTTCCCTGTTTTGGGTTAAGTATAACCAAGAATATTAATTAAATTGTTGTTTAACTAATTATTCCTTGAAGAGAATCAAACAAATGTAGATTTATTTAATATTTCCTCATGGGGTTTCCTGTTTAGACCATAAAAAACTTAATAAAGGTGGTTTACTAAGTTATTTGTCATAGTGAATGCAATTTTACTTGGGGTAAAATTGGTCTTACATGGTGTACTTGGGTCCATCTAATTATAATAGGTTAGATGACCAAAAAATGGTGTAATATATTTCCCCCCAGTGTGCAAGCGTCAGGAGCTAATCGTATGACCGAAGTACATTGTAAGAACTCAATCACTAGACATCGAAGGGGAAGTCAAAGAGAGAGAAGTATAAGGTATACCAAAGTGCTAAAAGAACTAGACCCTGAGGAGGCGAGACTTACAGGTGCAACAAGTCTCTTTGATGAGTGAGTACTGTTACACTGAAAATTGTCATCCTGACATTATTCCATGTGTATGAGCTCATTATTACTCATACTTCTCCCTTTTGCAAGTATAACATATCAGTTCCTCATCTCAAGCCTTGAAAATCAGAAAAAATTCCTAAAAAGTCTCCTAAACTTTGGTGTCGCACTTTCTGGTTATCTTTCCTGCGGTCCCGCACCCAATGTTCAGATTTCCTGTGTTCCTGAATGCACTTTATCTTTGTTATAGGTGCGGACCCCTGTAAGATTAAAAAGGCACAAGTAAATCCCAAAAAGCTCAATTAAAGTAAATTCTGGAAGCTTCTAGAATGGATCTTGCGGTGGCAGAACCGCTCTTGTGAGGTGCATGAATCCCTTACCTTATGGAGCTAACCCCTTGATGTGAGGAGCTTGTCCCTTTGAAGGAGGATTCTATCCCTTCATACTTGGAACATAAAACCTCTTCTTTTCCACTATAAAAAGAGGCATTGGGTAGCCTCAAAGGGAGTTCAAGCTTTTAGAATATTTGAAGTTAAGTGCTGTTGAGATTTAGACTCAGTTAACTAAGACTTTTGTGAGGAGAGATTGTATACCTCTATTTGTCTTGGTTGGAGGAGTGCAGAGCTTATAAAAGTAAAGGAGACTCCTACTTCGGACCCCAAAAATTCCTGTGCAACATCAAGGCTCAAGTTGTAAGGATTTTCTTCTTTTGAAATTAATACAAATATACTCATTTTTCTCAATAAGCTTTCAATCAATGGTTTATTTCATAGATTCCTTGATAACTATGATAAGCATGGTTTATGATGATTTCTATACAGGTGCTATGTAATATTTTTCTTGTTTGAGACTACAGGTTTACGAGGAAACTCCTTCAAGCGCGCGAGGGACAATCACGACTTCAAACAAGCACTGGACAAACGATAAGTATTTTACACCTATATAGAGATTTTCATAGATCATATATGCTTAGAGAAAGATTAGTCTATTTGGCTGTTTGTTGCTAGATACCTTTAGTACTAGGGAAATCGGTCTTGTCCGCAAGACGGATTAATCCATACAACAAATTGGCGACTCCACTGGGGAAAGAACTTGTTGTTTTTTGTTCTCTTTTATTTTGATTTGAGGAAACGTTTTTCTTGGTTTTTGATTGATTGACATCTTCCTGGGTAGCTTAGGTTTTCTCTGTTTTTGAAAATTTTGAAATCCTTTAAGTTTTTCTCTAGTTTTTCCTGGGACCACACTTTGCCTTGTTTTCACAGTGCGGGAAGTTTCGCACTTTTCCTGTGCAAACAGTGCGGGACCACACCTGTGACATCTTGGAGCCTGCGGACCCTGTTAAAGTTTTGAAAAACTTCAGATTTATTTCTTTAATTTATCTTGATTTTGATTTTCAGTTTTGTTTTCTGCCCAGATTGATGATTGTTTCTGTCAAAAGCTTTATGTTAATAAATCTCAGCAGTATTGGTTTTTTGATGATTTTCTAGAAGTTTTGCGTTTTGGATTGTATTTCACTTGGTCTTTGTAGCGATTTGAAGCATTTGACACTTAGAAGTACCTCAGATTACCTTGGTCTTTTTGGTCTTTTGCTGGATCTGACCTGATTGTGAAATCATCCTTTATTGAGAAATAGAGTTACCTGTTTCTTTGCAAATCTTCGAAAAGAAACTTTGTTATTGGTTTTTGAATTTCATTTTTAATAAAAACATAATTGAGTGTTTTCGATCTGTTTGTTATTCTGGACAAATAGATCCCTAGTTTTCTGAAAAACTAAGTTAAAACATTCTTCAAAAAAAAAATCTTAAAGCTTTTATTCATTTAGATTATTAAAGTTTGTAGTTTTGAGTGCTATTAAACTTTGTAGATCTCAAAATTAGTTTGTAGTTTTGAGTGCTTTTAAAATTTTTAGATTTATTTTGAAGGACAATTGTTTTGTAGCTTCGAGTTTTTGGAAAGTAAATGGATTTTTATTGTGATCTTTGATCATTTGTTGGAAAAGACAAAAATAGTTTCTTTCAATTGTTCTTTATGTTTAAAGAAGGAATTGTTTATTAAAAGAATTGCATTCTCTAACTTTTCCTTAATTAGAATTTCATTGAAAGAAAACAGTTTGATTATCATTTTTAGGTGCATTTTTAGTGTCTTTTGGAAATCGAGTCTTCACACCATCAGAGTTTCATTTCTGCACCCATTGACTTAAGGAACAACTCTTAAAAGTAACGCTTAATTAAAATTCATCTAGTAATCTTTTTATTTTCTAGGGCTCTTATCACCAACATAGCATAGGCTAGTATCTTGGAGTGGGGAGTAGTTAACTCTCCAAGGTAGTAAAAACAAACAAGTAGACAAATCTTGCGGTAGGAGATAAATCCAATTGTAATTTGTATAATCTGGGAAGCTTCCCTTAAAGAATTCAATCACGAGATCATGTCCGAACCTTTGAGACAATCAATTATGTTTCATTGGGGAAGATAGAAGATTTTGCGTGTATTACAAACGATAAACCTCGGATTAACCATTGTCGAGGAGCCTGGGGTCACTTATCGGTAAACCTCAGATTAACCATGTCGAGGAGCCTTCAAGGGGATTGAGCTTGCTACTCTGCCCTTGCGCGTGAAATCCGATCGTAGACTGTTCCCCCAGTTATATTTGTTATTGTTGGTAACCTTAGTGTCTATTATCTTAAGATTATTTCCTAAGGTGACGGTGAAGGAAAGATCTCACTGTACCTGGAGCAGACGTCAACTAGACTCACTTGGGCTCTCTGGGGGGTTCTCTTCACACGAGATGGTTTTGTGAGGAAACTTGTGCCAGTATGTTTCATTAAGCAGGTTGTCGGGGTAACTATTCCAACCGCCCTTTCTGTGTTAAATTTCTACTAAGTTGGATTTCATCACCAACTAGTGTTTTTAGTACGGAAAGTTACTGTTTGTGTGTGGTTTGAACTCTTATATTTTTAAGCGTGTGATTCAACTGTCTGTTTCTTTAGAGACTTTAGGTGTTTTCATTGAAATTTTCTTTGTTTGCGTGTGATTAGTTAATATTTAATCGTGGCGGAATTGCCGAGACAATCCCGGAGACTACAAGGGAAACCCCCTGAATATTCACCAAGTTAGCTCGAAGGGCTTCATGCTCTGGTATCATCCAGTAGTGGTAGGATTAGATCAACAGAAATTGGAAGTTCCTCTATAGTTGTTCATCCTAATCATCAAATACCTACAACAGAATATATTCAAGAACCAATTTCAGTTTCTGAAGTTACTAGTAGTATTCCTGCTTCCAGTGAACTGGCTGACGAACCTGAAATCTCTGAACCTGAAACTAAACCTTCTGCTTTGGAAACATCCTTAGGATTTATTTGACCAACTTCTAGTGATATTGGTTCACCTAGGGTAAGGAAATTGTCACTGACGATCTTCCAGCTGGTCTTATTTCCATTGAAGAACTTACTAATCCAGACGAAGATATATCTCTTCTCGACTCCCCTCAATCCTTAAATCTTAGGGAGCGTGAATCTATTTTCTACATCCCTATTCGAACTAGTGCTTGGTATCTATCTTTAACATTTTTTTTAGAGAATCTGGGTCTTTCTTTTTCTCCACCTCGAGTTCCATTTCATCCTACACCCAGAGGTTACTATTCGCCATCCATTATGGTCGGAGAGTCATCCATATTTTCCCAGACACTGGAATCATTTTTACATGGTGGTCCTTCTGTTCCTTCGGGATATCAGGCTCTGTCTGGTACTTTCTCGGGAGCAGCTCCTCAACCAATTGAACAAGTGTTGTCATCTGGTTTTAATGGTGTTAAAACTGAAACGTCGAACGCAGTGCAAATATATATTATGTCTGGTAATATTCTGAATCCTCAACCTCAAGGCAGTCAGTTACCACCTGGAGGGCCAATACAGGGAAATCCGTTACCGCCTGGGGGGAAACCTTTAGGTAGTCAGTTACCGCCTGTGGGGAAACCTTCAGGAAGTCAATTACTGCCTGGAGGGCAACCTCAAGGTAGCTTTTTCCCAGGACAAACCGTGGAATCATATTATTTTGGGGGACAACCCCAAGGACAGTACACACCTCAAGGGTATCAAACTTCAGGACAATATATGCCCCAAGTTCAACCTCAAACTCAATATGTCCCTCAGGGTCCTTATCAACCCTAGCTTCAGTACGCGCCTCAGGGTTATCAACCTCAAGGTCAGTACCCAATTCAAGGTTTCCAACAGCCTTCTGATCAGCCATCTATTCAAGGAGCCGGAAATGCACCACTTACTTATCAACCCTACGTTCAACCGGGTTATGGTCCTTACGTTCAAACTTCTGTGAGACAATACCCCGGAATGAATATGGTGTGGGATCCGTCCCAATATCAATAGCCTATGCAGCCTAATGTGCAGTTT
The DNA here is from genome assembly GCA_034641835.2 of Pinus albicaulis. Lineage (NCBI taxonomy): Eukaryota > Viridiplantae > Streptophyta > Pinopsida > Pinales > Pinaceae > Pinus > Pinus albicaulis. Next base: position 480,145,174 of record CM076582.1, read on the forward strand.
CCTTATCAGCCTGGACAACCTTTAATTTCTAGTCCAACTCAGCAACCTGTCCAGCCTACTATTCAACCTTCTGCACCTAGTACTATTCAGCAAGATGGTCTTAGTTCACCTAAGACTCTGCCTCAAACTGCTGCAACTGCTACTACTGCTATTCAACCTGTAACACCTACTTCTGGAGTATCTGTAACCCCAAGTTCGTCTATCCCTGCATCCGTGAAAATCCATCAAGTCTCTGTACCCTAGTCAGGATCTTCGGTTCAAACTTCGGTTCAGCTGCCTACGGGACAAGCCGGTATGAGTATAGTTGTCACAAGTCAACCGAAATTCACGTATCAACCGTACCAAGGACAGCCAAAATTCGGTCCCTATACACAAAATCCAAACTATCAGTATCAACCGTACCCTGGCTATACTTATCAACAGCCTCAACAACCCCACTTCGGTCCAGTTAATCCTGGTTTTCCAGGAGGTTATACAGTTCTTAATGCAAATCCAATTCCCAGTTATCCTGGGTATCCGCCTCCTGGAACTGCTTTGGCTACTCAATGTTTTCGTGACCCTAACCGTCAGTTACCATTTATGGCAACTTTGGATTTACCTGATTTGACGCGCCTTACGAATGATCCAATTTTTTATTATCCGTATTGGCCGCCAATGCCGCATAAGTTGCCTGGTGATATACCGCAATTTGAAGGTAAGTCAGGAGTCCATCAAATCACGTCATGACTTATCACCTTTGGTGTGCGTCTAATTCAATTATTGATGATTCGATTCGCTTACGTCTTTTCCAAAGAACTCTTATTGGTCTTGCAGCCAAATGGTACGTTGAATTACCATGAGGCTCGTTTCATAACTTCAGCCAGTTAGAAATTTCCTTCTTGACTCATTTTCAGTTGCCGGTCAGATACGACAATGGCACGGAATTATTAACTTCGCTGAAACAATCCACATCTACGTATATTTCTGATCATATTCATGAATGGCGACGTAGGATATGTTTGGTAAAATTTTATATTCCCGATCAAATTTTGGCAGAATGTTTTGTTAAATCATTGTTACCCAAGATTACTGAAGATGTAGCTAAGGATGGTGTTGTTACTGAAGAGAAAGTGATTTCTCAAGCTCAGTACCTTGACCTCGTTTACACACAGTCGGCTACTTTACATGAAAAAATCCCAGACCTTCCAAAACAAGGTCAAATAGTTGCTGCTCCTTCAGGGTCTCATGCTGCTGACGGTATGATTGGTACGGTCAATACTAAAAGTAAGAAGAAATCTTCAAAGAATTCTTCTCCAATTGTAACTTTACCTGATTCCCCGAAAGGAGAATCTTCCCCCGAAGTTTCTGCCGATATTCATGTTGTGGAGACATCTACATCTAAATCTAAATCCGGTAGTAAAAATAAAGGGAAGAATAAAAAAAAAATATTTCGAAAGAAAAAAATGATAAAAATGAATCCAATGATGAAAAACGTAAACCACGTTATCCTTGTTACATTTGTGACGAAGATCATTTTACTAAGGAATGCCCACATCGGGCCGAGGTTGTGAAATTCGTCAAAGGTTCACAACCTGCTGTCTTGAAGGATCCCTTTCTGACTCAAGATAGTAAGATGGTTGGTTCTACCTCGATTGCTTCAGAAGAACCAATTTTGATGATGTCTCATGTAAGGATTGCGACGCGATCGCAAGATTATGGTATTAAGAATCCTGTTGATGGTAAAGAAGCAGAATCTTCTAATGCAAATACATCAACTAAACCTCCTCCTGTTTTTGTTCCGCTACAGATTGAGAAACCAAATCCAGACTTAATAATCAAACCGCCTGCTAAAGGTGTTCTTCGTAAATCAGCTTTCAATCCACATGCGAGAGCTGCTCAGAATTACAACATTGTTGAAGACTTAGCTATTTCTCCTTCAGCGATGTCGGCTTTGGAAGTGCTGCAATCATGCCCAGCACAGCGTAAATTGCTTTTGTCTGCCATAGGAGCTATCGATATTCAAGATTCTAATATTATAATCTTCGATCTAGAAAATAGTACACCTCGCCTACCTCACCAAATGGCTTTCCAGATTCCGATGACATTAAAAAACAGACCGATCTATCAGACTGTGATTGATGAGGGAGATTCAACGTGTATTATGTCGATTCAGTGTTGGAAATCACTTGGTTCTCCTATGCTGAACCAATCTCCAACGATTCTTAAGGCTTTTGATGGCTGAGGTTTCCACCCTATTGGTATTTTGCAGGATTTACCCATAGGGGTCGAAGGTAAAATTGTAAATCTAGATGTGGAAGTGGTTGATTCCCCTCTTGATTACAACCTTATTTTGGGTCGTAGTTGGTCTTACGCTATGACTGTTGTTGTCTCTTCGGTCTTCTGACTCATAAAATTTCCATATCAAGGAAGGATCGTTACAATAGATCAGTTAACTTGTTTTCTTCCGACCCAGCCTCTACAGAAATAATCCAGCATGTTAGTAAAGCGGGTATCCTGTACAAGGATGTTGGAGTAGGTTTGATTAAATATTTTGATTTTCTAGGAACTTTTGCCATTCCTCCTCCTAATGTATCGCCTTCTGTTGTAACTATTCATATGATTTTTTCAGACTCTGTTATGTTTGATGATCCTTGGATCGTACCTTCCGAATCCGAGTTAGATTAAATTGATGGCATGATGCCTTTGAGTCCATTTGAACTTGCATATCAGGCTGTATAGTCATTTTCTGACCCCTCTTCAACCGAAATTTATCCAGTGAATGGGATCCACGAGGAATCACTTTCTATATCTAGTTCAACTACAACGGAATTTCCTAAACTTGTTCATACTGATGAGCAGATTCGTGAGTTCTTGTCTGTTGACGATTTACCATGGGAAGATCTACATCACCGATCTTCATTTCTACCTGAACTAGATAATTTTGAAGATGATTTCACTTCAATATTTACTGCCGAATATGTCAAGGAACCGTAGAATCCATTGAAAAATCCTGATTCTGAGTTAAATTTGGAAAATATTTCTCGAATGATTCCAATTGACATTTCAGTAAAACCTGGAATAATTAAAAAGATTCATATAGGTGCTTCATATACTGAAGAAGAAATTCAAACTTATAAAGCCCTATTTCAAGAATTCTGTGATGTGTTTGCCTGGTCCTATGAAGAAATGCCAGGAATTGATCCGTCAATTGTCGTACATGAAATCAAGACTTACCCGGATGCCAAACCCGTCCGTCAACGTCTACGTCAAATGCATCCTAGAAACGTTGCTGCTATCAAAGCAGAGGTTGAAAAATTACTTCATGCAGGTTTCATTTATCCAATTCCTTTAACAGATTGGGTATCTAATATTGTTCCTGTGACTAAAAAACAAGGAACGATACGAGTATGTATCGATTATAGGGATATTAATTGAGCTTGTCCTGAAGACAATTATCCAACTCCCTATATCGATCAAATAATCGATGATTTTGCTGGCAGTGAAATGTCTTCCTTTATGGATGGCTTTTTAGGGTATACTCAAATAAACATACTCCCTGCTGATCAGCCTAAAACAACTTTTATTTTCTCGTGGGGGACATTTGCTTACTGCAAACTACCCTTTGGATTGAAGAACGCTGGAGAAAATTTTCAAAGGGCAATGTCTTATGTGTTTCATGACATTAAGCACATTTTGCAACCATATCTCAATGATTTAACTACTCATTCATCACGCAAGGCTGACCATCTCACACATTTACGTGCTATCTTTATGAGATGTCGGCATTATCGAATTCGGCTGAATCCACACAAATGTGTTTTTTGTGTCGAGTCGGGTCATTTACTAGGATTTTTTGTCTCGAAAGCAGGTATTCACGTCGATCCATTGAAGGTCGAAGCTATTGTCAAATTACCTCCTCCTTCAACTTTACGCCAACTCCAAAGTTTGCAGGGGAAAGCAAACTTTTTACGTCGATTTATTCCTAACTACGCCGAGCTTACAAAAGGTTTTACCCGGTTGCTAAAATAGAACATTCCATTCTTTTGGGATGAGATCGCTAATCGATCTTTCGATGCACTTAAACATGCGTTAACCCATGCACCATTATTGCATCCTCCCAAATACAACTAGGATTACATTCTGTACCTTGCTGCTTCTCATTCCACTATTGGGATGGTTTTAGTTCAGGAAGACGAATCTAACACTGAACATGTGATTTATTATCTTAGTTAGAATCTGCATCCGACTGAGATTAAGTATACGCATGTGGAGAAATTGGCTTTGGCAACTGTTCAAGCTGTCCAACGATTTAGACATTACATATTGTTACACAAAAATACGGTAATTTCTGATTGCAACCCTATGATGCACATTTTGACCAAAAAATTTCTAGGGGGCAAGTATTCCAAATGGATAGTCATCCTACAGGAATTTGACTTGGAGTTTGAGAAATCCAAGGCAAAGAAATCTTTGGTATTTGCGGAACTAATGTGTGATTTCCCCTCTACTGATAGTGAAACTGTGGCAGAGCAGCCCATTCCGGAATAATCTCTATTTCTTATCAGTACTCTTGATCCATGGTATGGAGATATTATTGTTTATCTCCAAACTCAATATTTTCGGCCTGAAATCTCACGATCTCAGCGACAGAAGATACGTTTCCAATCCCAACAATACAATATTATTAGTGATACACTTTATCGTCGTGGAGCGGATTCTGTTTTCCGACGTTGTCTTATTCATGAGGAAGCTGAAAAGGTTTTAAATGACTGCCATTCTAGAATATGCCACAGCCCAAAAGATATTGCGCGTTGGTTATTTCTGGCCGTCGTTATTCAAAGATTGTATTTATGCAGTACGGAAATGCCACAATTGTCAACTTTTTTATCGTAAGATGCACGCGCCACCCGCTCCTCTTCATCCCATAATTGCTGTTGGTCCTTTCACAAATTGGCGTATCAATTTTATTACATGTAACCCTCACTCGGTCGGGGAGCATGCATATATTATCTTAGCAGTATATTATTTTACTAAGTGGGCTGAGGCGATGCCTACATTTTCGGTTGACAGAAATACTGCTGCAACTTTCGTATTTAATCACATAATTGCTAGGTTCGGTGTTCCTCAAGCCATTATTAATGATCATGGAAGCCATTTTTGGAATGTCATGATGACTAAACTGACAGAACAGCTTGGCCTGCGCCACGATAGTTCCACTCCATATTATCCGCAAGCCAATGGTCTAGTCGAAGCCATAAATAAAGTTTTAGTCACCATGATCAGACGAATTATTGGTATTCATAAGACGAATTGGAATTCCATGTTATTTTCAGCACTTTGGGCATATCGAACCTCAGTCAAAACATCAACTGGTTTCACTCCCTTTCAACTCGTTTACAGTTTGGAAGCTGTGTTGCCAATTGAATGCGAAATTCCATCTTTGAAATTAGCCATAGAATTACTCCCAGCTACGTCTGAAGAGGAGAAACGTTTTTTGTACTTGGCTCAATTGGATGAAAATTGGAGAAACGCTGCAATAGCAAACGAGGCTCATGTCAAAAGAGTAAAAGCTCAGTATGATAGAAGTGTTACCCCTCGAAATTTTTCAGAAGGAGACCTAGTCTTAGTTTGTGATCAAGCCAATGATAAGCTAGGAGCTGGGAAATTCGTGCCCATGTGGCATGGTCCTTTCATTGTTAAGTGAAAGCTGGAAAAAGGGGTCTATGAGCTGATATATTTTGATGGTATCCCTTTAGATAAGCCCAGAAATGGGTTATATCTGAAGCGATATTATGCTTAAACCTGGTGTGGATATCTTTTATTTTTTAGGTTAGATTTCTTTACTGCTGGTGTGTATTAGATTAGAAAGGTGTGCCTAGTTTAGAAGTGTGTTTTTATCACTATTCCTGCTTATCTGAGTTTTACTCTTGATATTGCAAATGTCGACGTCTCTTCAAACCTACATTCGTTTTGCTGATGGTGCTTGTCGTAGTACACGGAACATTTCTTCCGCAGCTTGGGTTATCTATTCACCCTCTGACGAGTTAGTTTCCATGCCTGGGGTAAGCCTTCGTCAAACAATGAATAACATTGCCGAGTATAGTGTAGTGATTGAGTTACTATCTGAGTCCATATCATTCGGGATTCAGAGTTTGATTGTGAGGTTGGATTCTGAACTTGTTGTATTACAACTTAACAAGGTTTATGCCATTAGAAATCCAGTGTTGTTACGATTATTTTTAAGAGTTTGTCTCTTTGAACGTGAATTTGACTACATTGAATATCAACATATTCCAAGACATTTAAATACATTAGCAGATGCAGTTGCTTCTAGTATGATAAATCGACATTTGCAGTGATCAAAACAGTAAAACAAATAACATTCATAACATGTATACAGATAGCCGGTAAATAGTGATATATCATAGGATAGAAGTGTTTTCAAAAAATATACATTGTCTTCGATCATAGGTTGGAAACACCTTATGATCGGCGAAATGGTAACATAAAAAGTCAAAAATATGAGTCTACAACACGATCATCCCATCACTAATGGTGATCACGATAAGAAACCACTGCCCGAGCCACCCTGCACAAGAACCTCCTAAAAGGTCTTGGAACACCAATCACGTATCTCTGCAATCTGAGTGGAATGTCATCTATGTCTATCTCTATAATATCTAGAGTCAAACGCTCTAGATGATGCTCTAAATCAGTCAGGATTTCTGTTGATTGGCCTGCTGGAGCTGGTGCGGCTGCAACTGGTTGTCTTATCTTATAAGGTTGGAGATGGGCTGGTCGCCGTGGGCCCACATCTGTATTCAAAAAACTTTTGGTTATTAATTTTCAAGACGATTTAAAAGAAAAGAAAAAAAATTAGAACTTAGAAACTGTTGAAGAAAGATTTTTACCTGAGTCATCCCACTGTTCCCCTGCTGGGAGAGTCACCTCTCGGTCATCGCGGAAATATATCCTGGTGTATGGAAATTCCTCTATGACAAAAATTTGGCGATCCAGCCAACGAAAATATGAAGAATAAAATCGAACAATCTCAGCGCCCTCAATACTGTAACGGGCCATCAGTGCGGACCAACGAACCAGCCTAGGTTCTCTAAGTCGACCGACATCAACAGGGATACTTTATGGAGCTAGCATAGGAATCCTCTCTAGAGCAAAGGAGACAACGATGGATCCATATCCGAAGTTATTCAGTTTCCCATTTTTTTATCTAGTTAGTTGGCCTTTAATATTAGCTAACACAGCGTCACACCAATTGAAAATGGTGCAGCGAAAAAAGTCCATAGAAATGCGCATCTAAGAACCGGTTGCTACATACAATGCTGCGCTCCCGCATAGTATGGTAACAGTAAATGCAATAAATTTCAGCTCGGGATGGATGATAGTTTTTATATCAATCTGTTTGTCCCTGGGGTCTGCTTCATTATTACAGAATTCTTGCCGAAGACTAGCGACAGTCTGGCCACCTGGCCTAGTCCCAAACAAGGAGAGTTTTTCGCCCCTCTTGGACAAACCAGTCAGAAAATAAATTTCCTCCAGCTCGATTTCGAGCTGGTGGCTACCAATAATGAAACACTGGTCCTGCACGTTCCACTTGTTTACCAGCCATGTCAGGAGCTCTACCTGTGCTCTCATGCCTTGGATGGCCCAGAATTTATATAAACCGCACGCTCTTAATGCTTGCATTGTGGGAATATGGAGCATTGAAGCATCATCCACATCCTCATGTTCACGTTCTCTCCAAATCAACATCTTGTTAATCCTACAATACATAAAAAGATAGATTAGAACAATCTAATTTGAAAAATTTTGGGCGTCAAAAGAGAAATTTGGGTTTTAAATTTAAACGCATGCGGACCGCACTTTACCTTTGTAAACAGTGCGTAGGAATGCACGCTCTCTGTAAGGAAAGTGAGGACCCACGAATTTTTTCCTTGTAGGAAAAATTCGGGGTCCGCAGGTACCATGTGTGTCACCTGCGGACCCCCGCGGGCGATTTTCAAACCATATTTTTCCCTTAAAAATAAAATTTAAAGCCTAAAAATGAATTGTAAACGGATGAAATGCAAGATTAAGAGGTCGTGGATTACCTGGGACTGACGATTCTCGATTTCAACAGACGGATTTTCCAGAATCTTCACAGGAACTTTTTTACCCAAAAGCTTCTACTTTTCACTCTGAACTTGAACAGTAAAAATGAAGTTGAAAAAGTCCTTTTTATAAGTTTTTTCGAATAGATGAATTTTTAATTTATTTATTTTTCACTTTAAAAAGGGTATTTTTGAAGCATTTTTACTCATCTTAAACAGGTATGTGTAATGTTTCAAGTTTTTGTGTAGAAATTGGATTTTTTAGGAGAGTTGATCATTTTTCAACAAAGAGCATACTTTTATCACTTTTTCGGACTCTTTCAAAAATTAACGAAAAAGAGAAACATTGGAGTCCTCTTTTAAGCCCTTTTCAGACTCTCTAAACATGAAAAGATCGCCGAGTACTTGATTGTTCGAACTCATTAAAGTAAATGAATAATCGTCCCTTCAGTATAAGTTTACCCCTTTTACGGACTGAAATGGACTATTTACGAAAAAGGTATATGTTGACTAATTACGGTCAATAGAGTTCTCTCCCGCATTATTTTATCCTTTTTCGGGCTCGAGAGACTAAATTTATGAAAAAGTACACCCATGGATTTTTCTTAAGTTTTTTCTTCTGACTCCCTAAAATTGAAAAACACTGAGTTTCTCCTATACTGGACTCGTTAAAATTTAACAGTAAAGGACCTGTTCAATTTCAAACAGGAACGAACCACTCCTTCTTAGGGTTTGAATCTTAAACTAAGTTGGACTCATCCGAAGGATGAGCTTATAAACAAGCAAATGTTATCCTACTCAAGCTTGTCAAAAATAAAGAGGTACTTGACAGAAATGGTGGGAGAAAAGAGAGGAAAATGGGCGTGTTTGTTACATTTTGATTCTTCGAAAATTCAGTCAACCACTCTTGAACACGACACTTTCATTCACCTGGGTTGGGAAATCCTTTGCCTAATAGTTAATCAAACCTCATTAAAAGTTTTCATCCGGTTTCTGGGTATTAGCTTTGGGTCAATTGTCGCCAAGCCATCTGCAGTGTCGTTATGTGTTCAAGAGGACAGTTCAAATAAACCATTCATCTGTAAAATATATGTCATCCATTTTGACCATCCCTGAGTCAGTCCTTGCCAATATATTTTCAAAACTTGATCTATGATTTCGTGTTGTGGGCTTGCCTACGACGGATCGCTTTCTATCGACAACAACTCATTATCTGGGAATTTAATCTAGAAATCGTCAGTACCTTGAAATCTAAATATTTTAATGGCAGGTTTCTCGCTTTCGACGACGGGTTACATCATCGACTTTCGATCGAATGATTCCATGAGATGTTCGACTTCAGCTCATTCATTCACATTTCATGGATTGTACTGGGTACTTTGAGAGCCATTGATATTACTGGTGGCTACTCTCACACTTGTTAACAGTTTACATCATTGACTAGTAATCAAGTGGTTTCTACCATGTTCGACTTCGACACATTCATTCGCATGGATAGAATGGTACTAGTTCAAGATGCGGAAATCAAGACCTTGGATCTAGTTTCTACCATCCAGGCTACGAGGAATTTTGGTATAATTTATACAGTGGACTATTTATAAACAGATGGCTGCGTCCATACTGTGTTCACACATGTCTATACTGTCATATACTCAAAATCATTCCTGTATCAGAACAGTTGAATCAGTTTTTAGTTAATTTAATCTGAGTATGGGAATGCCTACCTCAGTGATGATATGTATACATATATATTTTGCATTGAATGTTTTTACAGGTACTGGCTAGGGTGACCATAGGATGATCCTTGAAATGATAATGTACTGCACTCTTCATATATGACAAACTTCAGCATCATCTATTCCAGACTTTGCACTTTAGGGGGAAATCTATTACACTGAAAATTGTCATCCTGACATTCTTCCATGTGTATGAGCTCATTATTACTCATAATTCTCCCTTTTGCAAGTCTAACATATTATTTCCTCATCTCAAGCCTTGAAAATCAGAAAAAATTCCTAAAAAGTCTCATAAATTTTGGTGTCACACTTTCTGGTTATCTTGCCTACGGTCCCGTACCCAATGTTCAGCTTTCTTAGTGTTCCTGAATGCAATTTATATTTTTTATAGGTACAGACCCCTGTAAGATTAAAAAGGTGCAAGTAAATCCCAAAAATCTCAATTAAAGTAAATTCTGGAAGCTTCTACAATGGATCTTGCGGTGGCAGAACCTCTCTTGTGAGGTGCATGAATCCCTTACCTTATGGAGCTAACCCCTTGATGTGAGGAGCTTATCCCTTTGAAGGAGGATTCTATCCCTTCATACTTGGAACAGAAAACCTCTTCTTTCCACTATAAAAAGAGGCATTGGGTAGCCTCAAAGGAAAGCCCAAGTTTTCAGAATTTTTGTATGGTGCCGTTGAGATTTAGGACTCGCTAACTAAGACTTTTGTGAGGAGAGATTACATACCTCTATTCGTCTTGGTTGGAGGAGTGCAGAGCTTATCAAAGTAAAGGAGACTCTTGCTTCGGACCCCGGAAAGTCCTGTGCAACATCAAGGCTCAGGTTGTAAGGATTTTCTTCTTTGAAATTAATACAAATATACTCATTTTTCTCAATAAGCTTTCAATCAATGGTTTATTTCATAGATTCCTTGATCACTATGATAAGCATGGTTTATGATGATTTCTATACAGGTGCTATGTAATATTTTGCTTGTTTGAGACTGTAGGTTTACGAGGAAAACTCCTTCAAGCGCACGAGGGACAATCACGACTTCAAACAAACACTGGACAAATGGTAAGTCTTTTACACCTATAAAGAGATTTTCATAGATCATATATGCTTAGAGAAAGATTAGTCTATTTGACTGTTTCTGCTAGATACTTTTAGTACTAGGGAGATCGGTCTTGTCTGCAAGACGGATTAATCCATACAACAAGTACATGTGCTAGAGGCGACAGGGGACGCATACCTATGCCCGTCGAGGCAAAGTACAAAAAATAAGGCGTCCAGTGAACAAAGGGACTGAAAATATAGTACATGCTGGCATAAACATGAGCCAGATAAACAACACGATAATGAATCCCACATACATATTGTTCCTGGGATAATATCCAGGACTTGTACAATAATATCTGAGTACATGAGATATAAATACAACCCAGATGCCCCTGAAAATAGGAAAGGGCTCTGAAAATATGACTGATACATGCAAACAAAAAGGCGCTGCAAGCAGATGAGGCCGACATCATCAAATGTATGGAGCAACATCAAAGGATGTAATGAAGATATCATCCAGGTATGTGGGGGGCTACCTGTAGGGCCACCCCATCATGAGGGCTCAGACATCGCACACATACTCGATAATCACCGATATCAGCTGCTGCATCATTGAGCCATCAAGTATACAAATCTCGATCATGCTGAAAGGAGCTGGAGCTGAGAAACAATCAAGTCAAAGGGAAATAAGGAGTCCCTTTGCCTAATCCGAGGAACCGAACAAGAGTGGAAGCTGGAACCAAGGCACACCGCCCTCTAGACCTGTTTTCTGGAAAGAGTGAGCTGATGTCGACAGAAGGATATCCACCATAGGTGAGGCAATAAGGGATCCTCAACTAAGGCACGGGAGAAAAAAGTAGAGCGTCTGACAAACTGACACCAATGATGATGATGAAATGGGGGGTACTGAGTAGAAAACGAACAAATTTCCTTATTATAGCATAAAGGGCATAGATGACCTGGCAGTGAGTGACACAATATCATGAGGGATGGGGGACAGTGGGACTGAAGGCCATAATGTGTGACATGAGAGAGGGACAAAGCAATGAATGATGGAGGACTATAGCGAGATGCAAAGGGACTCAGGATAGATTCCATGAATGAAATGATGACTAAACTCAGATGCTCTAAATGAGGGTGACTCGATGGTGCTGCCACATAGAAAAGGTCCAATGGGGACCATAAAAACATGAGTACAAGATGGTAACTCACGACGAAATTCAACACGAGCGTGGACAAGTATGGAGGCAAAGTGGTGCCCCCAGTATGAGTGTTTCAAGTGAAGAAATTCTATTTTGAGGAGGGGTGAAGTGACACTTCTTAGAAAAAAAATTTCCCGATGAATTTAAAAACCATGAGCTGGATACCTAAAGAAAACAAAACATTCATTTCTGGAAGGAAATGCTAAGGGTAATATTTTTCTGATAGAGTGCATTGCGAGGATTGGGAAGGGGATGGCCTTTGAAGTTCTCTAATAGATATGCCCCCTTACCTAAATCCTTACTAATGATGTAAGGTCCTAGCCATAATGAGTCAAACTTCCCATGACCAAGGACATCATGGGCCTGGTCATACACCATAACAAGATCACCTTTGTGAAAAGTACAAGGGTGGAATTTTCGTTCATATTGAGCTTTGGTGCATTTATTAGCCACCTCAATGGTTTTCAATGCAACACGACGGTCTTCAGAAGCGCACTCAAGCATGATAATTTGTTGTTCTAAATGTTGGGTGTCTGGGAGAAGTTTGACGGCTAGATGAAGGGAAGGGATTTCACACTCGATCGGTAAGACTGCCTCCTCTCCAAAAACAAGGTGGAAAGGGGTAAACCCGGTGGCAGTTTTAACAGAAGTTCTATAGGCCCAAAAAGCAGGGAAGAGCATAAGGTGTCAGTTGGTTTTGTGCTTATCCACCGTCCATTGAAGCATGGTTTTAATAATTTTATTGACTGCTTCAACTTGGCCATTACCATGGGGGTAATAAGAGGAGGAATATTGGTGCTCAAAGCCCAACAGTGAGGATAGCTCATGCCATATCTCATCTTCAAAATGTCGGCCATGGTCAAAGACCAATTGTTTCGGAACTCCGAATCAAGCGATCACATGGTTAAAGAAAAAGAGGGCTTCGGTAGCTGTCGTGTTGTTAAATGTTGGCATGGCCTTAACTCATTTAGTGAAATATTCAACCGCCATGATGATATACTTATGGTTACCAATTAATGACGGTCGACACTCCATAAATTCTATGGCCCACTTACAGAAGGGACCAGCGGAGATGACAAGATGAAGGGGAGCTAGAGGAGCTCATGCCTTAGGGGAAAAATGTTGGCAATTGGGGCAGTGTTTGACTGCCTCAATGCAATCACCAAAGAGAGAAGGCCAAAAGTATGCAGCGTGCATGATTTTCTGGGTAGTGGCCAAACCGGAGAGGTGGCCACCACAAGCTTCGCTATGACAGGCATTGAGTACTTTCTTTGCTTCAGTGTGTGTGAGACAATGACGAAGGACAAAATCTACACCGTGACGATAAAATTCGTCACCGATAATAAGGTAGCGGGGGGCCTGGTGTCAGATACGTCGTCGAGCATCACGGTCAAGATGGGGGGCGAAATTTTGGGTTCGCAAATAAGTGAGGATGTCCCCATACCAAGGGTCATCAGTGGTAATGGAAAATAAATGTTCATCGAGGAAATTATCATTAACTGCAGGATCCTGCATACCTGTAGGTAGTTCGGAGATGAGTTCGGTGAGGGCTAAACCTTTCTTACTTTTTGGTGTGACAAATTCAAGATCGATTTCCTGGAGGATCATGATCCAAGGGGCATACTTCCCACTGATGATTCGATGACTCAATATGAATGCCATAGCTTTGGAATTAGTCACGACCTTGATGGAACGCATGAGGATGTAATGAATAAGTTTTTGGACCGAAAACACGATAGCTACTGCTAATTTCTCTTCATGTGAGTAGGATAGAGGAGGTCCTACCAGGTTCTTACTGACATAATAGATAACGTGCTCAATTCCATTGTCATATTCCTGACCCAGCGACCGATTAGGTGGAAGCAGAGATATATAGGATGAAATCCCTATCAAATTCAAGTGGAAAAATCAAGGGAGCGAACGTGAGAGCATGCTTCAGGGCATCAAAAGACTCTTGAGCATAGTCATCCAATAGAAAAGGGATATTAGAGTGGAGGAGTCTAAGGAACCCATGCGCGGTGGTGGCATAGTTAGGTATGAACCGGTGAAGGAAATTAGCTTTGCCTTGGAGGCTTTGTAACTGGCGTAAAGTACGAGGGATAGGAATCTCAAGGATGGCTTGAAATTTCAATGGGTCAAGCGTGATACCATCTTTAGACACAATGAAGCCTAGAAGACGGCTGGAAGGTACACAAAAGACACACTTCAGCGAGTTGAGGCGGATATTATACTTGCGACTTCGGAGAAAGACGGTATGCAGATCGTGGAGGTGTTGCGCTTGATGTTCAGAATGCGTAGTTAGGTCATCTAAATAAGCAAGGATAATATGAAAGAGGTCATGGAAACAGTAAGACATAGCCTGCTGAAAAGTGGCTCTTGCATTTTTAAGGCCAAACGACATGACTTGATAGGCAAAGGTTTGCCATGGAATAATGAACATGGTTTTAATTTGATCAGCACAATGGATAACAATTTGGTTGTACCCGGAGAAACCATCCATAAAGGATAGAACCTCGTGCCTTGCAAACTCATCAATGATTTGGTCAATGAATGGTGTGGGGAAGTTGTCTTTGGGACAAGCTTTGTTCAGATCGTGAAAGTTAGTGTAGACTGTAGAAATTTGTTGAATGATGAATATTTATCCACCGAGATTATCCTGATCACATACTAATTCGAATTCATATGGTACACATAATCTCTTCTACAATCAATCATCAATTTGCGGAAATGGAAACAGTCGCATGCGCACATAAACACAATATGTAATGGGGAAAGCTTATAGCTGAAAACCCCTCATCTATTTTGTATATTATATGGAGAGAGCATGTAACAGTACATATCACAATACTCCTCACAAGTACTCAGTACTATCTCATAAAGTTACACACAAACCAGCTCAGTTTTGAACAAGTCACAGGTTCAAAACTCATCCACTAGTTGCCCGCCTCTATTGCGCAATCAAGGCTAGTCTAATGAGAGATCCAAGGTTCGAATCTCATTGGCTTGACAGCACAATCCTCATGGGAAATTCCTCCAAGTGTGGTGCAAATCTCATGCACAACTAATGTCACAACTGATAGCTATCTCAACCCTTTCATCTACCTCTTTCACTGGTCTCCACTGAACTGTCCATGCACTATAGTGAATTGATGTGTTCTTGAGTTGAATAATGAGTTAATAATTAGTGAATTAAATAATATTTAATTCACTCCACTCATTACTAGTTGATTAGCTAGTTAAACTAATCTCAACTAGTTCAACTAAGTTAAATTGAACACAACTCCACCAAACTTCTGCCACTGAAGTCCTAACTGAAGTCAACCATGCATGAGCTCACCAAACCCCAAGGAATAGCGTAATTCCTTCTATCAGATGCATGGGCCACATCTGTAGCTCCAACTGAAGTGCTCCAAGAGAATAAACTGAAGTTTAGAGTCTAAATATTATTAAGGGCTAATAATATTTGACTGACCTATTTTTAGACAGGCAGTCTAAAAATAGACTTCGACCTGTATGTCTAAAAATAGAGGTCCATCTATTTTTACCAACTTGACCAATCATCCAAGAATAACATACTGCAACTCCTGGACCATGCTCCATATGTCTAAAAATAGACATAGTCTGAAAATAGACTTTGTGACAAAAATAGCCTGCGGGCCCACTTAGTGAAGGCGACTTCATTTCACTAAGCTCCATCATCTTGTTGCATTTTCAACACTCCCTCTCAACAAGATATGGATTATCTAAAACCCCTATCCTGCCTCTATGGAATTCAAACTTGCTCCTGGTGAGTGCCTTCGTCAAGATGTCAGCATCCTGATCCTCCGTGGGAACATATGAAAGTAACATGATTCTCCGCTGAACACAATCTCTGATATGATGGTACCTGATGTCGATGTGTTTGGCTCTATCATGAAATACTGGATTAGCCGAGATTTTAATGCAACTCTGGTTATCACAATAAATCACTGTAGGCTCCAAATGCAACCCGAACAATCCAAAGAGGATCTTCCTCATCCAAATAGCCTTGCATGCAGCCAAGCTTGCTGCCATGTACTCAGCCTCTGCTGAACTGAGTGCCATGGATCTCTGCTTCCTGCTGTACCAGGAAACTGTTGTCGACCCAATGCTGAAAACTCCTCCAGAAGTGCTCTTCTGGTCCGTTGGGCTCCCTGCCCAATCTGCATCAGTGAAGCCAAAAAGCTTCGCTCCATCCTCCTGTCTGTACCATAGACCATATCCCGATGTGCCACTAAGATAATGCAATACATGCTTGCCTGCCTTCCAGAAGAGCTTGGTAGGCTTAACCATAGCTTGCGAAAGCTGGTTAACAGCATAGCATATATCGGGTCGTGTATTGACCATATACATAAGCGACCCCACCAACTGTCGATAAACAGTGGCATCCACTACCTCCGCTGAAGTAGCATCCTCCTTCCTCCAACCACCAGGAAGAGGAGTATCAACAGGCTTGCAGCCATGCATGTTGAACTTCTCCAGTATCTCTCAGGCATACTTACCCTGAGAAACAAACAGTCCATCACTGCGCTGCCAAATTTCCAATCCCAGAAAATAATGAAGGAGGCCCAAGTCCTTCATCTCAAACTCTCTAGCAAGATCCTCCTTGCATGAAAGTATCAACAGCTCATCACCCGTCAAAATCATATCATCTACATATAGTACAATGATCAGCAACTTCCCCTCCACCACAATCTGGTACAGGTTAGGATCTGCCTCACTCTTGGAGAATCCAAGTCCGGTGAAATAACTGTCTATCCGTGTGTACCAAGCACGAGGTGCTTGCTTCAGCCCGTACAGTGCTCTCTTGAGTCGGAAAACATGCGACTCACTGCTGAAGATCTCGAAACCTTCAGGCTGCTCTATGTACACCTCCTCCTCAATGACTCCATTGAGGAACGCAGTCTTCACATCCATCCGATGAATGTGCCACCCCATCTGCGCTGAGAGAGCAAGGATCGTCCGTATGGAAGAGTACCTTGCGACAGGTGCAAAGGTCTCCTCATAATCGATCCCCTCGATCTGTGAGAAGCCACGGCGACAAATCTCGCCTTGTACTTCTCCACACTCCCGTCAGCCGCCTGCTTCACTTTGTAGATCCATCGCGAACCCACCACTGATTTCCCCTCCGGTCTTGGGACAATCTCCCATGCACTGTTTCTGACGATCGAATCATATTCTTTGATCATGGCATCTACCCATGCGGGTTCCTCCACATCTTCCTCAAAAGAGGATGGCTCCGTCACGACACATTGACTCACAAGAGCCATGTATCCAGTGTACCGATCCGGTGACTGTCTCTGTCTGCGCTGTGCTGTAGGTGGTCCTACAACCTTCTCTGCATCTCGAGCCAGTCGCTCAGCTTCTGTAGTGCGCATGCGCCCTCTGATGGTTGGCGCTGCATGGGTGGTTTCTTCCACCTCCTGAACTTCCTCTTGTGGCTGATCCACATCCGGAAGCTCCTCCTTAGGAACTAACAGCTCCTCATCTGCATGCAAGTGTAGCTCCCTCTCAAGCGAACACTGCATGGCTTTCTCCTCCTGAAATTTTATATCCCGTCGCACAACAGTCTTGCGACTGTCTGGCACATACACCCGATAGTTGTGAGGCATATCAGTGTACCCCACAAATATTCCAACCTCAGCAGTTGGATCCAGCTTCCTTCTCGCATCCTTCGTCACATGCATGTAGACAGGAGAACCAAAAATCCGCAAATGGGAAATATCAGGCCTCTTGCCAGAATAAGCCTCCTCTGGTGTACTCATGCCAAGAACCTTGTGAGGACAACGGTTCCGCACATACACTGCTGTATTGCATGCCTCAGCCCACAAGTGAAGGGGTAGGCCCTGATCATGCAACATCGCCCGTGCAGCACCCACGATCGTTCTGTTCTTCCGCTCAGCCACCCCGTTCTGCTGTGGGTTATGGGGTGCGATGAGCTCTCTCCGAATCCTTTCTGCGCTGCAAAAGTCTTTGAATTCAGCCGAGATGAATTCACCACCATTGTCGCTCCTAAGAGCCTTCACATGCTTCCCCGATTCCTTCTCTACCAACGCCTTGAATTCACAGAACTTTGAAAATGTCTCGCTCTTCTTCTGCATGAAGAAGATCCAGCACTTCCGAGAGAAATCATCAACAAATATCACATAGTACTTGTGCTTTGCTGTCGAAGCTACAGAGAAAGGACCACACACATCTGTGTGAACTCTCTCAAGGATCGTCGTGGCACAAATATCCTTCTCGTGAAAGGTGGCTTTCACATACTTCCCTAAAGTACACCCCTTGCACTGATCTGACTACACAAGAGTGCCCTTAGGAAGCCCAGTAGAAATCTGCTGCAGGATCTTCAAAGCTCCATGGTGAAGGTGGCCCAATATCCTGTGCCACAGTTCGCCCTCATCATCCTGGCTCACCACTTCTCCCGCCTTGCATGCCATTACTGCGTAGCCATCTACTTGCAACTGATAAATGTTCTTGACTCGAACCCCTATCTTCCGGGTCTCACCAGTAGTCTTACTGCACAGGAAGGCTTTTCCTTCGTTGAAGACCACATCATACCCCTTGTCTTCCAACATCGCCACAGAGATCAGGTTCTTCATCAATCCTGGAACATGCAAAAATTCCTTCAATATGAAACGTTTACCAGACTCCCTCTCAAAGGAAATGGTACCGATACCAGTCGCACTGTATCTACCATCATCGCCCATCTCGATGTGCACTCCAAGATCTTTTTCCTCCAGATCTGAAAACAGATCTCGGTCTCCGGTCATGTGAAATGACGCACTATTGTCCAAGAACCATACTGATCCCGCCACACTTGAAACCAAGCATGCAATCAGTGAAAAATCCAATTCGAATTGAGAAGCCAATGCCTCTCCCACTGCAGATCCAACAACCTTCTTATTTTTCTTCTTCTGCGGAAAATTTGTGGCATAGTGTCCGTGCTGGTGACAGTGAAAACACTTCACCTTCGACATGTCTTGCTTCTTGCCTTTCGCACCAGACTAAGAAGCCTTCTTGATCTTCCCCTTCTTTTCTTTGGCAGCCAAAGCGCAATTTTCTTCATCAGATACCTTTGATGAAGATCTGTCCCTGGTAGTCCTCCTTATCTCCTCCTGCATGAGATCTGCCCAAAGGCGCTCCCATCCCGGAAACTTCTCCCGACCATTGGCACTATCTTGATATGAATGCCAAGCCTTTGGAAGACCAAGGAGAGCTAGGTATACCATATCCTCTTCTTCGACAGTCACCCCCACACTTCCCAACTCATCTCTGCATTGAGTGAACTTCGTGAGGTATTTTGCGATAATGTCACCTTTCTCCATCTTAATGTTTATGAGCTTATCTTTGAGCGCCAGCTTCCTTTTGTCGCTCTTACTCTGGAATAGATCTGTCAATGCTTTCCACATCAAATATGGAGAAGCTTTTCCATGCAGGCTGGATACAATATGATCCTTGACGCCCTCCAACAGAATCCTTCGACATTTCGCCATCTTCTTTTGCCAAGCCTCGACTTCAGCAGGATCAGTGGGCTTTTGGACATCCATATCTACGAACTCCTTCAGTCCATTATCTTCTAATACTGCCTCCATGCAATCCTTCCATGCAACATAATTCAAACTTCCTTCAAGAGAATATTCAAGTCGCAAACCGTTGAAAGACATTTTCAACTCCGGCACCAAGAAAACAAACTACTGCAAAATTCGAATTCCAAACTCAAAAACGCAACTGCTTCTGGATCTGTGAGAACAAATTATTTCTAGCACAGAGATCGACTTTAAGGGCATTTACAGGATATATCACCTTTCAGAGAAAGGATGGATCCAGAGGCTACCTGGCCCGTTACAGACTCTGTCTACCGAAATAATATTGTAATCACTGCAATAGATCCCGATGATTGATTCGCTCCGATATCATGTATAAATTTTATGAATAATGAATATTTATCCACCGATATTATCCTGATCACATACTAATTCGAATTCATATGCAACACATAATCTCTTCTACAATCAATCATCAATTTGCGGAAATGGAAACAGTTGCATGCACACATAAACACAATATGTAATGGGGAAATATTATAGCTGAAAACCCCTCAGCTATTTTGTATATTATATGGAGAGAACATGTAACAGTACATAGCACAATACTCCTCACAAGTACTCAGTACTATCTCATAAAGTTACACACAAACTAGCTCAGTTTTGAACAAGTCACAGGTTCAAAACTCATCCACTAGTTGCCTGCCTCTATTGCGCAATCAAGGCTGGTCTAATGAGAGATCCAAGGTTCGAATCTCCTTAGCTTGACAGCGCAATCCTCATGGGAAATTCCTCCAAGTGTAGTGCAAATCTCATGCACAACTAATGTCACAACTGATAGCTATCTCAACCCTTTCATCTACCTCTTTCACTGGTCTCCACTGAATTGTCCATGCACTGTAGTGAACTGATGTGTTATTGAGTTGAATAATGAGTTAATAATTAGTGAATTAAATTATATTTAATTCACTCCACTCATTACTATTTGATTAGCTAGTTAAACTAATCTCAACTAGTTCAACTAAGTTAAACCGAACACAACTCCACCAACTGTCTCATCAACTCCACCAAACTTCTGCCACTGAAGTCCTAACTGAATTCAACCATGCATGAGCTCACCAAACCCCAAGAAATAGCGTAATTCCTTCTGTCAGATGCATGGGCCACGTCCGTAGCTCCAACTGATGTGCTCCAAGAGAATAAACTGAAGTTTAGAGTCTAAATATTATTAAGGGCTAATAATATTTGACTAACCTATTTTTAGACAGGAAGTCTAAAAATAGACTTCGACCTGTATGTCTAAAAATAGAGGTCCATATATTTTTACCAACTCGACCAATCATCCAAGAATAACATACTGCAACTCCTGGACCATGCTCCATATGTCTAAAACTAGACATAGTCTAAAAATAGACTTTGCGCCAAAAATAGCCTGCGGGCCCACTTAGTGAAGGCGACTTCATTTCACTAAGCTCCATCATCTTGTTGAATTTTCAACACAGACACAGATGCTACCTTGTTTTTTGAGAAAGGGAACCGGATTGGACACCCAAGTGGTGTACTCAATGGGATAGATAAAACCAGCCTGCTTGAGCTTATCGATTTCGGCTTTGACAACTTCTCATCTGGAAGGATTAATGGGTCTCAAATTTTGACGGACATGATTGGAATCAGGCCATGTATCGATATGGTGTTCGAAAATGTTAGGATCAAGTCTGGGAATTTCTAAATAGGACCAGGAAAAAATATCATGGAATTCTTTAAATAGCTTGGTGTAAGCCTCAACCTCTTTCGGGGTGCAATGGGCGCCCAAGGTGATATTTTCTTCTATCCCTGGTTTGTTAGAAATGTCAATTTTAATGGTAGGAGAGATATTGGCCATATTTCCTTCTTCAAAAGCATATGGGGCAGGAATTGGATTTATAAACCAATTGACTTCATTATGAATGAAGTCTTTAGTTTCCACAACATATTGGTCGTGGGACTGCTGCAAGAGGAAGCATGCACGGTGGTGCATATCATTCCATGGAAATTCAAGGTCAGTCATCGCTTCCATAATGTCTTCATCAGAGTGAAAGATGGGGTGACTAGAGGAAGGGAGACCACCTGACGTGGTAGAGCTACCTAACTCATCATCATGTGAAGAAAGGCTCACATGCGCAACGTCATGGGGGATGACCGAAGAGTAAGCAGATAAAGGATCTACCGATGTTGAGCCCAGGGTGATCAGTGAAGGGAGGTCAAGTGGATCATCAGGGGAAGTCTCCATGGGGGCTTCCACCAAGGGTCTCATGGATGATGACAGGTAGAAAATGGTGGTTGAAGGCTCCCTCATGTCGACATCAGGAGGAGGGATGTTAATGGGAGTAGGCAGATCCTATGGTTCTTCCAAGGTAGAACTCGTGAACAAGGAGGGGGTTCACTTGTTACGTTTGGCCTCAAATTGGTGGAAACCTTCCAAAGAGGAACGATACTCTTCAAGGCAAGGACAGAGGTGAGTGTAGTGGCCATGGAAATCACACAAAGCACAAGGGTGATTTGTGCACAATGATTTGAGTTACGGGCCTGAATCAGGTATAGTGACATAGACCTCAGGGATATCAGATTTCGAAAACGTCTCATTAACCATGGGCTTAAGGTGAGGCAACTCCGGACAAGTATGGGTGGCATGCCTGACAACATCACACAAAGCACACTATATAATGTGCCTTGGCAACTGAGGAGGGGTAAGGTTTGTCGAGGTAGTCTTGTCCTTGGTTTCTTTGTTGGCTTTGCCTCCGTTACCCGAAGCTGTCGCAATAGGAGGAGGTTCCTGTTGAGGTTGTTGAGGCAATGCAGCTGTGGGAGAAGTCATAGGGACAGGTTGAACCAGGGTCAAAGAAAGATATCGTTTGGGGTGACTAGGCGGGGTAGCGGCTGGGGGATCAAGGTACCAGAAAAGAATCCCTAGGGTCAGGTTAGGCAGAGAGAGGGTGGCCATAACAGGTACCATGTAGAATCCAGGAGGGGGGGCTAGGAACGGTATCTGACATGAGGGGTAATGACCAAGTGGGATGGCTGCAATATGGTGAAGGCTTGGAGGAACCATTCCAGGAGGATAAAGAGGCTCATGAGTACCAGCTAAAGGGCCAAGAGGAGGAGGTCAATAATTCTGAATCGAAGGTCTAGGAGTAGGCTACGGAGGGTGAGGAGGTTGCTGACTAGGCGAGGCGAGCCGCTTGAGGGCAGCCCGAGACGATTGCATCATGAAAAAATTCGATGAGCTAGGATTAGAGACAGGAGGAGGAAGACCAGGGAATGTACCAAGCATTGAGGAATATTTGTAGACTTTGGGTGAGACATTGTTCAAAGGATTGACGATTTGCTTATTGGCCACCGAAGAGATGATGGACTCAGGGGAGGTCTGAGACTTCAGTTCGTAATATGTCAACTGGTCAATGGTGACTATCTTTACATTATGAGGGAAGGACATGTTGCAGTGGACCACGGAAGGGATAGCATACATCGCATAAGTGTAGCTATGACCCAATAGAATGTTGTAATCTAAGGGGGCATCTATGACTTTTATGTCAACGCAAATAGTCTTGCCTGCAAGAGTAATAGGACAATCACGGAATAAGCCAATGGGCTGGGAGGCGTGGCCATCCCACGCTCGGAGAGTGATCGTGGAAGAAGCCAACTCAGGTGATCCAAGTTGCTTCCAAACCGAAGCAGACATCACACAGGTAGATGCCCCCTCAACAATAATGCACCGAGAAACGTGAGCGTTCCGGATCTTGACTGGGATTTGGAAGGTGATGGAAGGAGGGAGAGGAGGATGTTCTGACTGGTCAACATCAAAGAATATCAATTGATCGTTGGAAGGATCTACAGTGCCCATGGCAGATAGTAGATATTTTTGTTGTGAAGGGCATGACTGGAGGAGTTCCAGCGTTGAAATGGCAGCAGGGGATTGTGCCAAATCATCTATTATGCTATACGAATGGGCAACTTTGCTGGAAGCAGCGTTTTAGCGTAGTGGTCCTTTAGGGATCTAGGTATGAACCTCTGTCTTGGGTGGAGGGATCTGTAAGGGACCATTATTTGTCGAAAAAGTCTTTGTATAGACTGAAGGAGGCGGCTCGGGGACAAACGTAGCGGGAGGCTTGTTGTATTGATTGGACCGAGTCTGAATATTGATGTATACGGTTAAAGGTTCATCAGAGTTCATCATGAGAATCTGGTAATCGGAGGTACCATATGGAAGAGGTTGAGTGGGCACCTAACCTTCACATGGTTGGGTAGCCACAAATCCTTACTGAGGGAAAGGATTAGTAAGCACTGTCGACTGACTAGATGCAGCACTAGGAAGTACGGAAAGGGAGGATTTTTGTCCTTGCAATGTTGCTTGAGATTCCCATAGTTACTACATCTATGGCAAAAGAGGACAATCATGCATGTAATGACCATAAACACTACAACAAGAACAAGGCTTGTTCATGCAAATAGGCCTCTCCTGCTTGGGCTGAGTGCCCTATTGTTGGTTCATAGTGTTAGGAGCATTACCTTGATTAGATCCAGGATTACCAGGGGCATCTTGATTTTGAGTGCCTTTCCTCTTCTTTTTTGAGGGAGGAGGATTAGTCACGCCCGACTATGCATACACCTGCCCCTGAGGGGGTGGTTTTTGCTGTTACGGGGGTTGAGGCTGTTGTGTAACTAGCTCCAAAAATAGAAGAAAAGAGATATCAATGCCTTAGAAATAAGCCACTTCGAGGGGGCAACCTCCAGTACATTACATGAATGAAAAATTCTTGGATGATACAATTTACAAAACCTCCTTTCTATATATAGGAGTCCATGGAGCCATAATGTAATCCTAGTGGGCCACAATGTACTCCTAGCCGACCTAACAATAATAATTTAAGGGCACAATAATAACAAAATGGGGGTTACAAGGGTACAATAATAACAATAAGGGGGTTACACTAACAACAATAAGGGACTATACTAGTTATATAGGGACCTAACATGCCCCTCTCCTTCAAAAAAGTGTTGTCCTCAACGCTTGAGTAGCTCTGGGTGCTTCTGTATAAAATTCTCATCCTCCCATGTAGAATCTTTAGTGGGTAAGTTCTTCCACTTGATGAGATACTCCGAAATTGATCGATTCCGTAGTTGTCGAGTTCTTGTTTCCGTGACCGCTTCAGGTTCCAATATGATTTTTCCTTCCTCATCAAGTTCTGGCAATATTGTTTGAACTGGAAGATTTTCACCTATAACCTTCTTTAAGCATGAAACATGGAAAACTGGATGTACTCACGAAGAAGTAGGAAGCTCCAATTTGTATGCCATAGTACCAATCTTTTGCAACACCTTGTAAGGACCATAGTACTTTGGTGATAATTTATTATCCTTCTTAGCTTGCTTGAGGGACATTTGTTTGTATGGTTGTAGTCGTAAAAATACTCAATCTCCTACATCAAAACTTCTCTCGCTGCGATGTTGATCTGCCTGTTGTTTCATTCGATTTTGTGCCAAATTCAGGTTATCCTTTAAGAGTTGGAGAACTTCTTGCTGATGCTCGATGTGATCTTCCACTGCTTGAACCTTCGAATTTTCCATTAAATATGATGTGATGGATGGTGGATGATATCCATAAAGTGCCATAAATGGGGTCATTTTTGCTGCAGTATGGAAGGAAGTGTTATACCACCATTCAGCGAGAGGTAACCACTTGACCCATTGTGTTTGTTTATCAAATACAAAACAACGAAGATATCCTTCCAAACATTTATTTACTATCTCAGTTTGACCATCGGATTGAGGATGATAAGATGAGCTATGAGCTAATTGAGTACCCAAACAAGAAAATAACTTCGTCCAAAAATTTCCAGTAAAAATGGGATCTCCGTCGCTCACAATAACCCTTGGGTTTCCATGTAGCTTTTGAATTGTGTCCATAAATGTAGTAGCAATTGTACTTGCTTTAAATGGATGAGATAATGCACAAAAGTGTGCATACTTGGTAAGTCTACCAACTACCACCATGATGACACTCTTTCCTTCGGACTTAGGTAAACCTGTGATAAAATCCATTGAAATCTCCTCCCAACGTTGACTTGGAATGGATAAAGGTTGTAGAAGTCCTGGTGTCTTAATTGTTTCCACTTTATTCTGCTGGCAAACCAAACATTCCGCCACAAACTTTCGAATATCAGATTTAAGGCCATCCCAAAAAAATTCTTTCTTCACCCCGTGGTAAGTTTTTAAAAATCCTGAGTGTCCTCCTAAAGGAGAAGTGTGCAATTCCAGAAGAATCTTTTGTTTTAGTTGGGAATTCTTACAAAGATATAAAAGATCTTTGTACCATAAGGAATCATTTTTCCAACTAAATGTATCAGATGTACTAGGATCTTGTTGTTTGGTCAATTTAGTGTGTCCTAAATTGCTACATTAATTTTTCAATCTGGGATTCGTAAGCTGACGAAGTGTGGCGCACTATATGTGCAAGATAACCTATCTCTTACTTTTTGTCGTTATTGTTTTTTTTTTTTTTATCTTAGTTGGTTTCCTAATGTGAGATGGAAATTCTAAAAGACAAGTATGGTTATGATTTTTCAAGGCAATGATGTCCTTTATAATGATTTACCAAACTTCAAAATTCAAAAGGATTTTGAAACATACAATGAAGAAATTAAAAGGAAATGAAAATGTGCCACTATTCTAGTTAAAACAAACAGTGAACTATTGATCATGAAAACCATTACCCTTGCTGTTGTCTAAACATAAAATAAACTGTACTCAAAGAAAATATTGCAAGTAAAGTAAAACTAAAATCAAATTACATCAACTCATATTCTGACCCCTCACCATTAGTCTCGCTATGGCTTTCGGTTGTAATCATAAACAACTTCAGCAATCTGATATCTAAATTGCAGAAAAATAAACTAATATCAGATTACACACTCATACTTCAATCCCTCACCATTAGTCTCGCTATGGATTTCGGAGGTAACTGAAAATGACATGAGAAATTTAATATCTATCTTGAAGAAAGTAAACTAATATCAAACTATACATTCATACTTCAATCCCACACCATTCGTCTTGCTATGGCTTTCGGAAGTAACTGAAAATGACATGAGCAGTTTAATATCTAACTTGCAGAAAAGTAAACTAATATCAAACTACACATTCATACTTCAATCCCTCACCATTAGTCTCGCTATGCCTTTCGGAGGTAACTAAAAATGACATGAGCAATTTAATATCTAATCTAACTACTAAAGCAAATGTGCAAGACTGAAATAAACAAAACAGTGCTGGAATTAAACAAAAACTAAGAAAAAGAAATCAGTAGAAGGACAATATTGATTCCATGTCATTAGTCATTATAAAAAAATGTGCAAATGCCCGGGCTGCCTATTGTAATCTGAAATAAGAGCACTGATCAGTTAACAACAACATAAAACATAAAAGATTATGGACATAAGTAAAATATAAAACATGAAAGATTATGGACAAAGATGAAATGTAAATACCATGAAAGATGTAATCTATATACACGTGAATGATTATGGCACAATGAACATGAAGAAATGAAGCATGAAACTATACAGTAATACACAAAACCTCAGCGTGTGCAGGGGCCCTCTGCATAGACCTCGGGGAGCAGCTTTCAAATACGAATTACGCTTATGAACAGAGTCTTCTCATATATTAAAATGCGGTCATAACAGAGAGATAATGTCACAGCACAATGGCGATGCAATTACATTACAGAGCTAAAGAAGATCTAACTATTATGCGTATGAGAACGCATTATTTATAACAGAAGGAGATATAACTAATTCCCTAAAGTCTGCGCTGATAGAAGACACGTGAACCATCACGTCTAGAGATCTAGCGTTATGGCCGTCGTGAGGATTAAATATATGGAGAGTGGCTATTGGATTCGGCTTATGGAGCCGTTTACAGGTGTTGATGTGTCTCCCGTGATCTAGAAACGGCCACACAAATCTCCACGTGATGAGAAACAAAGTTCTGTCACTGTGGGACTCTACGGTTGACCACCACTTGGCCACCTTTGACCACAGCCTTCTTAGGTGAATTCGGCTGAGCCAATAGGACACGATCCATGTCCACGTCATTTCTAACTTGCCCATGTGGCTCGATTTTCCTGAAGATACCTGCAACATAGACTTTAACAAAATAGCTGCGGAAAGTTGCAGCAGCTGCGGAAAGTGACAAGATTCCGCAGCTAAATGAGCAATAATCTAAATCAAATAGCAGACACAAAACATAGTTAAAAACCATTTTAGATGCTCTTTTACAATTAACATGCAATGATATTGATGACTTAGAAGGTCCAGGTGAATGAAAAAGTTCTAGAAAGGTGTATAAGAAAGATGCAGATTTGAGACTCAACATACCCCCACTGTGAAGGTGTTGCATGTCCTCATGCAACCAAAATTTGGATAATTCTTCTTCAATTCATATGCCTTGACACTTCAGCCAGTACATCTAGTCCTCTCCCCCTCTTCCTTGGTGCTGCTAACATCCTGGGCTTCTTCATCAAGCATCTGAATTTGATATTAACCAATGCTCTACTTAACTTCTGGCATTTCTTCTTCAATTTCCTGTTCTTTTTCTGCCATAGTCCCAGATGTAGCATGGTATTGTCATGAATTATCTTGTTCCTTTAATGCCTCATTTTCATTTTTAATGTGTTTATTTAAAACCTCCAACTCAAAGACTTCTTGTTTCAATGATTGGACGAGATCTTCTTTTGCTGTGTGAGGCTGAGTGGATGAAGTGCTGGGACCCGTGGCTGCTCTTTCTAAAGATTCTATATAATCATATACTTCTTGCTGCTTTGGGTCTATCTCAGGTGTTGTTTTTATTGGGCTATCCCCAAAATTCTGTGGAGGAGAATTGTCTTCAAAATCTGGCTGAAAAGGGCTCATGTCAACATTTGGCTGAGAATGAGATGGACTATGTTCAATGTCTGACTGAGAATGAAATGAATTATGTTCATTTTCTGACTGAGAATGAGATGGACTATGGCCATATGGAGTTTTTTCATATGTTTCTTCTCTCAAATCAATAAAATGGGGTCCTTTCATTTGTGTTTTCCTCAACTTCCCTTCAAGCCTGGAACTTCTTCTTACACGCTGTGGACCACTATCTTTTCCTTTTTGTTTTTCTTTTCCCCTCTTTTTGGCCATAGATGACTGTTCCTGAAGGTGAACTAGTCTCTCAGATAACACTTGATGATCTTCTTCTGAGGAAGGGGTTTGATGCATAGCCTCAATGCTTTTTCTCTCTTTTGATGTTATTGGCTTTTTACCCTTGGTTTCTTCCTTCCTCCTTTTTGACAGTCTCTCTTCTCTACTAGTTCTTTCAACTGTAGTAGTAGGAGTACTTTGAGTTTCATCATTTGTTCTCTTTCTCCTACTCCTTCTTGATGTACTGCGTTCAGGAATTTCTTGAGGTTCTTCAAAGAAATTTCTAATCAAAAATTGTTCCCATGTGTCCTTTTTCTCTTTTAACTGTTTTTCAATCAAAATTTTCACAAGACCATGGTGATATAAATGTGGTTCCATGTCCCCTAGATGCTTCTGGATGGTCACAGACATCTTCTTCAAACTATTTAATAAAAATTATGGCAGATTGAGGGTCTGGTTGTCTAGAAAATTCATCAGCAATCGGGTATGATACATATACATTGACCCAAAACGGCACTCACAGGTGATAATTTTTTGAATAACTAGCAGCAAAGTAGCCCACTCCTCTTTCAAAGCATGAACAGGAATTCCCCTTTTAAAAATAGTTACATCCATACCTGGGTTATGTAGGATTACTCTCCAGGCTTCATCACTAATACTCTTGTTCTTGAACCAGCGTTCACCTTCTTGAGGAAGTTTTGTGGCAGCTGCTATGGATGCCTCATTCACCATAAATTTGAGGTCCCCAATCTCTACCTCCAGGCCATTGAAAGACCTTGCAAAAGCTTTTGTCACCTGTTTATGGTAGCCTCTAAACTTTTGGATGAATCAAAGCCACTTTGCCTTTTTCAATATATCCCTGACTTGCGGGTATCCTTCCATGAATTTAGGTCCTTCTGGTTCTGTTCTCAACAACTGACCCATCCTTCTTTCTGCTCTTTAAAACTTGTCTGCGTGAGGAGGGTTCAACGGAGGTAAGACGGCTAAATGAGCGGAAATGAGCACGATGACTATAGGCAGATATCAGAGAATGGGTATACAGACTGTAGCGTAATAGAGAACAAATGGGGTGAAGCGGAACAGAGAAGGGTTACGTGAGCACGGTAGAAATGCGGCTGTGAGATCAATAGAACAATAGGAGGAGTAGAACGCATCCGGAAATATTTAAATTTGGGTGGCTGCAGAGTAAATGTAAGCACGTTTATAAAACGGCTACTGATTTTATGCAGCTGAAAGAAGCCGTAGTCAAATCAACCACGTTTCATCATCACAGGTGGAGTATCGGAGTATGAGTGAAGATCGGAGGCTTGATTATGGGACCGTTTGAAAATGAATGCAAGGATTGTGGGAGGATCATATAGAGATCGTGGAATGGTTACGGATTTTGTCAACACAATCATTGCATATAATGGAGCTATGGTTTATAACTATGTAAAAATGTGCTTAAATGCCATTTGAAATAAATTTTTACTCATACCTTGGAATTCTTGCCATTTTTCATTGGTCTTCAATTAGTTGCTCCTCATTGATGTCTTGAATGCCCCATGTCTTCATAATATGTCTTCATACCTGCATTTGATTTCATGATTGTGGAAATAACATCTGGCTGTACATTCTTTTGAAAAACAGAGTGGTAGCTGCAGAATCTGCTTCCGGCTGCGGAAACTGGTGTCAGCTGCGGAAACAGGTGTCAGCTGCGGAAACTGACACAGCTATTATTTGGGTGAATGGAAATAGATGGATGATAACTGACTGAATGAAAATGGTCATGAAAGAAAATTTTATTGGTGAAATGAAATGAAACAGATGAAATGAAGTGAAATGGAATGAAGTGGAGTGAAATGAAGTGGAATGAAGTGGAATGGAATGAAGTGGAGTGAAGTAGAATGGAATGGAGTGGGTGGTCACAAAACTTGTGAAATGAGAGAGAGATTTTTTTTTGGAAAATATAGGGTGTCAGGTGTTCCTGATTTTCACCCTACATTTTCTATATAAGACTGCCAATCAATGATTGGTTTTCAGGCTTATACAATTTTATTTTTTATTTTTTTTTTAACTGAAAAGAACAAAGACTAGGCTGGTGGTGAAGAAGAATTTTTCTATACCAGCCTGATTGCAGAATTTTCTTGAAACATTTTGACAAATTCCTCTTTTGAGAGTGGCTTATGATAGACTTTTAATCTGTGGCCATTCACAATAAGAGGAGTTTGAAATTCATCAATGGTCTTGATTCTTACCACTCCATTGCTAAAGATCTTGTCAATCTCATATGGCCCAAGCCAATTAGTCTGAAATTTTCCTTTAAAATCTTTAAACTTGGAATCAAATAACAATGCCCAATCTCCTTCTTGAAATTTCTTCTCTTTGATGTATTTGTCATGCCATTTAGCTCTTTGATATTGAACTAGATCAGTTCTTAGAATTGCCTCTTGTCTGATCTCATCTAGCTCATTCAACTGCTCCATTCTATGTTTTTGGGCTTCTGATAGATCCATCCCCAACTGAACTGCTATCTTGAAGGTTTTGACTTGGAACTCAATGGGGAGCAGGACTTCTTTCCCATAAACAAGTTCATAGGGAGAATGTCCTGTTGTATTTCTCCATGTAGTTTTGTAGGCCCACAAGGCTTCAGAAAGCCTTTCTGCCCAATCTCTTCTATGTAGATGAACAGTTTTGGTGATGATACTTTCGAGAACTTTATTTGTAGACTCCACTTGACCATTTGCTTGCGGATGGTAAGGAGTAGATTTTCTATGCTTGATTTTGTATTCTTCCATCAGCTTCTCCACCAAGTTGGATGTGAATTGGCTTCCCTGATCTGTCACAATTTCTCTTGGAACACCAAAGCGAGTAAAAATATCCTCATAAGGAAAATTAACAACTGATTTTTCAGTAGCAGACACTAATGCTTTGGCTTCTACCCATTTAGTAACATAATCAGTACAAACCAATATATACTTCTTTTTCTTAGATGGTGGATTAATAGGTCCAATGAAATCTAAAGCCCATTTTTCAAAGGGTTCAATGAGTACCTGTGGTTGCAATGGCATTTCATTTGAAAGGGTAGGTTTCCCTACTCTTTGGTAGCTGTCACACCTTTTGACATATTGTTTTGCATATTTGAAGAGGGAAGGCCAATAATATCCTAAAGAGAGGATTTTATAGGCCGTCCTTTTGTCTGCAAAGTGTCCACCGCATGGTTCATCATGACATGCCTTAAGGATATCAGGCATTTCATCTTCCCTGACACATCTTCTGATCACAAGATCTGGCCCTGTTTTAAACAATTCATTAGAAATCCATGAATATTTTGAACTCTCCTGGATAATCTTTCTTTTTTCACTTGGAAAAAAATGTGAAGGCAGTTTCCCTGTAACCAAATAGTTAGAAATATTTGCATACCAAGGAGTCTTAATAGTTATTGCAAACAAGTATTCATCAGGAAACTTATCCTCTACAGGAGAATCTTCTTTAGTATTCTGAATCCTAGACAAGAAATCAGCTACTGTATTCTGTTTTCCTGGTCTATCCAACACAGTAATATTGAATTCTTGCAAAAGTAAAAGCCATCTTGTCACTCCGCCATTAGTAACAGGTTTGTTCATTAAATATCTAATTGCAGAATGGTCAGTATGAATAAAAGTTTCATAGCTTGTTATGTAATGTCTAAACTTATTAATTGCATGAACAATAGCTAAAAACTCTTTTTTAGTCACAGTATAGTTCAACTCTGTGGGAGTCAAATTTTTACTGGTGTAATAAATGGCATAAGGAATTAAATCTTTTTGACCCAACACAGCTCCAAGAGCTGTATCTGAAGCATCTGTAGAAATATGGAAAGGAAGTTTCCAATTTGGTCCTCTCAAGATAGGTGCTTCAGATATTCTTGTTTTCAAAGTTTCAAAAGCTGATTGACAATCAGGATCCCATTTAAATTCACAGTCTTTTGTAAGCAATTTGAAGAGTGGAGATGTTATTTTAGTGAAGTTTTCTATAAATCTTCTATAGTAACCAATAAATCCTAGAAAACTTATAACATCTCTTTGACAATTTGGAATAGGCAACTTGGAGATGACTTCAACTTTTGATCTATCAACCTTAATCCCATCTCCTGAAATATGATGCCCCAAAAAAATCCCTTCAGTAAACATCATAAAGCATTTTTCATGGCTTAATGAAAGGTTTGTTTCTTTACATCTTATAAGAACTTTTTCCAAATTTTCTAATGCCTCTTCAAATGAATTACCATAAACTGTAAAATCATCCATATAAACCTCTACACAATCATGGATTAGATCAGAAAAAATTCCTAGTACTGCTCTTTGGAATGTTGCAGGTGCATTACATAACCCAAAAGGAAGTACTCGATAGGCAAAATTTCCCCATGGACAGGTGAATGTGGTCTTATCTTGATCTTCAGGTGCTACCTGAATTTGATTATAGCCACTAAAACCATCCAAGAATGAAAATTACTTTTTACCTGCTAATGTATCTAATACCTGATCGATAAAAGGAAAATGAAAGTGATCCTTCAAAGTTGCTTTGTTCAATTCCCTGTAATCAATGCATACCCTCCATTTACCATTCTTTTTAGGTACTATAACCAAAGGAGAAACCCATCGGATATCTGAAATTGGATAGATGAAGTTTACATTGAGTAATTTTTGGAGCTCTTCTTTCACTATCTCCCTAAGATTTGGATTCATCCTTCTTTGAGGTTGTCTGATTGGTCTACTATTTTCCTCAATATAGATATGATGGATGCAAGTCTTAGGATCAATACCTTTCATGTTAGTATACTCCCATGCAAATGCAGTAGAATGTTTTTGCAAGATTTTGGTTAGTTTTTCCTGTTGTGACTTTTCCAAATGTTTGTTGATATTAATGTTTTTCCTGGAAAAATCTCAATGGTAGAACTACCAAACTCTTCCATAGAGTAAAGAGACATTTGTCTTGATGATAAATATTCTATGTCAGATTCCAACTGAAATTGTGTGGGGTCATATTCTGAAGATGTCTCAAAATTTTCTAATGTGTTCATAATTTGACTATCCTCACTAATTTCCGAAATGGTAAAGACAGGTTGTATAATATCCTCATCATCAACCCATTCATTGTCTCCTAATTCTGTAATTGTTTTTGCTGGAGGATACAAATTGAATTTCTTTGTCGAATTACCATTAGAAATGTACATATCCCCAGATCTACAACTAATGAAAGCATCAGCTGTGGCTAGCCAAGGTCTTCCTAAGATAAGTGGGTGCCCTCCTAGATTACTCTTGGGAGTCAAAATCATAAAATCTACTTGATATTCCCAAGAATCTAAGGAGACTGAAATATCTTCTAATACACCATCTGGTTTAATAATTGATCGATCTGCAAGTTGCAGTAAAGTAGGTGTAAAAAGAAGGTTAGGAAGTTTTAGCTGGTCCATAGTTTGTCTACTCATAATGTTGATAGCAGCCCCTAAGTCAATCAATATGTTTGGAATTTCTATCCCATTTATATGTGTCTTGACAATTGGACTTCCTGGATCTACATACTTCTGCATGGTAATTTTTCCCATCATAATATCTGCAATCTTTCCTACCAGATGGATTCTTCTTGTGTCTTTTAGTTTCCTTCCCGGTCTTTTGAAACTCAACTCCTTTATGGTTTTTGCTAGAATAGGAATTTCTCGAATGGCTTGTAGCAATGGAATCTTGATACAAACATTCTTCAATTCATCTAGAAAGTCATAGTTAGGCAATAAGATTTGTTTTTCCACCCCCTTATCAATTTTTAGTCTTTCCGGAAAAGGAGGTGTAGATGAAGATACAGGTTGCTCAACTATAGGAGTTGTGGATGTTAGCTTTTCTTTTTCTTTTTGAATTTTTGAATTTTTAAGAGATTCTTCCTCAGAACCCTTATTGACTTGAAGAGAGTCCTCCTCAGAGGTATCTTGCTCTTGAATGTCTATAGAAGGTTTTTCTAAAACTCTACCAGATCTGAGTTGTACATCGTTGAGAGGAACAATCATATAGGAAGGAAATTGTTGTCCTTCTACCATATAAGTAGTTTGAGGATTCTTATTGTTAGGATTTGGCAATGGCTGAGCTGGAAGTTGATTTGTCTTCTGTTGGTATGGGAGCACAAGAGCGAGGATTTGGGTTCGGGAAGTTGTGGAGCTTGTTGTTTTGAAAAGATGGAGGATATTGATAAAATTGAGAAAATCTCCCATAAGGATTTTGCATCCCTTGTACCCATGGCTGATATGGATTTTGATGTTGGGGCCAAGGTTGTTGCCAAGGATTCCAATTTGGTGGGGTTTTAAGATTCATAGGGTTGTTAAACCCTTGAGTTTGTTGTCCCTGCCAAGGTCTTCTTGCAACAAAACAGAGAGATTCTACTGAATTTGGGTCTTCTTGAAAGATAGCTTTGAGTCCAGGAATTGAAGTACAATCCTTGGTCTCATGATTCTCTGATAAAATCATACATGTTTCTACAACTTTTGCATCCAAGGGACATTCCCTTCAAGCATGTTTCTTCGTACATTTCAGACAAAAGATGGCTAGAGCATCTGTTTCTGCTTTTTGCTTGTTTTGGATCTTAAGGGTGTCTAGTTGTTCACTAAGGCTCCCTAAGATATCAGTTTTAAATTCACCAAGCATATTGCCAATCTCTGCCCTACTTACTGATCCAGTTGCAGATTTGTTAGCCCTGATAAGAGAAGGATCCCTAGGCCCTTTTCCTGTTTTAGATTTTCCTCTTGAGAGATGGACACATAGTTATGTTATGTCATGAAGTGGAAGTTGAGAAATGTCTCCTTTCCCCATCATGTTTAAAATATCTATCCATTCATCTCTAATGGCTTTTAATATGAGGGCTTTCAAAGTTTCATCATCTAAGTTGCTCATCTTTGCTCTTTTTAAGTTGTATTGAAATCTTTCAAGCAAATCTTCCAAATTTTCATCTTCTTTTTGCATCATTTTGAATACCTCATCCTTGTGATTGGTGGGCATACAATAGTCCAAGTATCTATCCAAATTTTTTTGTTTCATATCATTCCAAGTCCTAATAGATTGATTGGCTAATCCCATGAACCATTTCAAAGCAGCTCCCTTCAAAGTTGAAGGAAACAGTTTGAGTTTTTGAGAGTCTTCCATATAGTCATAGGTTCGGCACACGACTTCAAACTCAAACAGAAATGTTTTAGGATCCTCACTTCGCAATCCATAAAAGTTGGGGGGGACAGATGGTGAGATATTTTTCATTGTTGTATGAGTTTCCTCATCAACTATAGGGAATCCAAACAAGTTGTCTCCTTCCCTATTTCTTCCATTATTACCTTCACCATTGTTGTCTCCATTGTTTTCTCCTCCTCTACCTCTACCTCTACCTCCAAATCCATCTATTATTTCCTCTGCCATGATAGTTTCTTTAGAGTCCTTAAAGTCCTCTGGTTCTTCTATCAAGGGAGGATGAGAGAGAGTCTTTCCCTTTTCTTCTTCAGGTGATTCTACTTCTTTGATTACAAGATACTCTCCTGTAGAAGTAAAGAAAGGATCCTTTTCTAAATGAGATTTAGTAGGTGGTCTAGGAGAATCCTCTAATTCAGCTGTTCCTTGAATTCCAAGAATATTAAGGCTAGGGGTAGATGGTGGTGAATCTTGTCTATGCCTTGAAGAAGATGGAGTTGTGAAAATCGAACTCTTGGCTTTAGCTATAAACCTTCCCCTAGAATCTCTTGCTCTATGCATGTCATTTTTTATTTTTTAAGTTGGGCTAATAATTCTCTTTCTAATCTTCTAGGTCACACTAGGTGCAAGAAGAGAGCATACTTAAGAAATTACTGAACCAATAACTCTCTTTTCTGATCCTCCAGATCACACTAGGTGCAAGAGGAGAGCATACTTCAAGAAGTTATCAAGTTTTCCCTTCTTTTTTATTGTTTTTTTTTTTAAGAAATTGGTTACCTAGTTACACTTCCCCGGCAACGGTGCCAAAATGTTTGGTCAATTTAGTGTGTCCTAAATTGCTACATTAATTTTTCAATCCGGGATTCGTAAGCTGACGAAGTGTGGCGCACTATATGTGCAAGATAACCTATTTCTTAGTTTTTGTCGTTTTTGGTTTTTTTTTCTTTTTATCTTGGTTGGTTTTCTAATGTGAGATGGAAATTCTAAAAGACAAGTATGGTTATGATTGTTCAAGGAAATGATGTCCTTTATAATGATTTACCAAAATTCAAACTTCAAAAGGATTTTGAAACATACAATGACGAAATTAAAAGGAAATGAAAATGTGCCACTATTCTAGTTAAAACAAACAGTGAACTATTGATCATGAAAACCATTACCCTTGTTGTTGTCTAAACATAAAAGAAACTGTACTCAAAGAAAAGATTGCAAGTAAAGTAAAACTAAAATAAAATTACATTAACTCATATTCTGACCCCTCACCATTAGTCTCACTATGGCTTTCGGAGGTAATCATAAACAACTTGAGCAATCTTATATCTAAATTGCAGAAAAATAAACTAATATCAAATTACACACTCATACTTCAATCCCTCACCATTAGTCTCGCTATGGCTTTCGGAGGTAACTGAAAATGACATGAGCAATTTAATATCTATCTTGCAGAAAAGTAAACTAATATCAAACTATACATTCATACTTCAATCCCTCACCATTAGTCTCGCTATGGCTTTCGGAAGTAACTGAAAATGACATGAACAGTTTAATATCTAACTTGCAGAAAAGTAAACTAATATAAAACTACACATTCATACTTCAATCCCTCACCATTAGTCTCGCTATGGCTTTCGGAGGTAACTGAAAATGACATGAGAAATTTAATATCTAATCTAACTACTAAAGAAAATGTGCAAGACTGAAATAAACAAAACAATGCTGGAATTAAACAAAAACTAAGAAAAAGAAATCAGCAGAAGGACAATATTGATTCCATGTCATTATTCATTATAAAAATATGTGCAAATGCCCGGGCTGCCTATTGTAATCTGAAACAAGAGCACTGATCAGTTAACAACAACATAAAACATAAAAGATTATGGACAGAAGTAAAATATAAAACATGAAAGATTATGGACAAAGATGAAATGTAAATACCATGAAAGATGTAATCTATATACACGTGAATGATTATGGCACAATGAAGATGAAGAAATGAAGCATGAAACTATACAGTAATACACAAAACCTCAGCGTGTACAGGGGCCCTCTGCACAGACCTCGGGGAGCAGCTTTCAAATACGAATTACGCTTATGAACAGAGTCTTCTCATATATTAAAATGCGGTCATAACAGAGAGATAATTTCACAGCACAATGGCAATGCAATTACATTACAGAGCTAAAGAAGATCTAACTATTATGCGTATGAGAACGCATTATTTATAACAGAGGGAGATATAACTAATTCCCTAAAGTCTGCGCTGATAGAAGACACGTGAACCATCACGTCCAGATATCTAGCGTTATGGCCACTGTGAGGATTAAATCTATGGAGAGTGGCTGTTGGATTCGGCTTATGGAGCCGTTTACAGGTGTTGATGTGTCTCCCGTGATCTAGAAACGGCCACGCAAATCTCCACGTGATGAGAAACAGAGTTCTGTCACTGTGGGACTCTACGGTTGACCACCACTTGGCCACCTTTGACCACAGCCTTCTTAGGTGAATTTAGCTGAGCCAATAGGACACGATCCATGTCCACGTCATTTCTAACTTTCCCATGTGGCTCGATTTTCCTGAAGATACCTGCAACATAGACTTTAACAAAATGGCTGCGGAAAGTTGCAGCAACTGCGGAAAGTGAAAAGATTCCGCAGCTAAATGAGCAATAATCTAAATCAAACAGCAGACACAAAACATAGTTAAAAACCATTTTAGATGCTCTTTTACAATTAATATGCAATGATATTGATGACTTAGAAGGTCTAGGTGAATGAAAAAGGTCTAGAAAGGTGTATAAGAAAGATGCAGACGGAGACTCAATACAACTTCCTAATGAGTGTACATACATCTTTATCCTTCTTCCATTCATCTCTTGCTTCGGTTATCCAATCTGGTTGGATAATAGAAATGGCACAAAGCAATGCTTCCACCTCTTCATTCTTTCTCGAGAGTGCATCTGCAACAACATTAAGCTTTCCTTTTTTGTAGATTATTTCAAAGTCATAACCCAACATCTTTGTGACCCATTTTTGCTGCTCTTCTGAAGATAGTCTTTGTTCCAAAAAAAATTTAAGACTATCATGATCAGTTTTTACCTTGAAGTGTCTTCCCATTAGGTAAGTTCGCCATTTCTTTAGTGCATGCAGTATTGCTAACATTTCCTTCTCATAAATAGATTTCTGTAAATACTTTCCTTTGATTGGACGACTTTCAAAAGCAATGGGTCTTCCTTCTTGCATTAAAACAACACCAATTCCATTTCCTGAGGCATCACATTCCACAATAAAGGTTTTTGTGAAGTCCGGCGTAGCTAAGACTGGTGCTAGGCACATTGCCTCTTTAAGATGTTCAAAGGCCTTAGTTGCTTCAGGAGTCCATGAAAATGCATCTTTCTTTAATAATGTTGTTAGAGGTGCTACTATTCTCCCATAATTCTTAACAAACTTGCGATAATACCCTGTTAACCCGAGAAATCCTCGCAAATGCTTTATGGTTGTGGGGACTTTCCATTCCTTAATGGCTTTAATTTTGTTAGGGTCTACCTTAACACCCTCATGAGATACAATATGACCCAGATATTCCACCTCTTGTACTCGAAAGAAACATTTGGATGTTTTTGCATATAATTGTTTCTCCTGCAATATTTTGAGCATCTTTTCAACGTGTTCAACATGATCCTTCCAAGACATGATGTAGATTAGTATATCATCAAAAAATACTAGCACAAATCTTCTAAGGAAGGGTTTGAAAATGGAATTCATCAACCCTTGAAATGTAGAAGGTGCATTGGTAAGGCCAAAAGGCATGACCAAAAATTCATAATGACCCTCATGAGTTCGAAATGCTTTTTTTGGAATATCTTCAGTCTTCATTCTAAATTGATGATATCCTAAACGAAGATCCAACTTGGTAAAATAAATTGCTCCATGTAATTCATCCAATAATTCATCAATCACAGGAATGGGAAATTTATCTTTAATGGTGAGCTTATTGAGCTCCCTATAATCCGGAGACATTCACCATGATCCATCCTTCTTGTGTCCCAATACTACAGGAGCAGAGAAAGAACTTTGACTAGGCTGAATTATACCTGCCTCTAACATTTCTGCAATCATATGTTCAATTTCGCTCTTTTGGACATAAGGATATCTATAAGGCCTGATGTTTGGAGGAACACTTCCTGGAATCAAATGAATAGAATGATCATGATCACGAATAGGTGGGAGTCCTTTGGGAGATTCAGACACCTTGGAATGATTGTCCAAGACTTGTTGGAGATCTGCAGAAATAGATGATTTTGATGTTGGAACTTCTAATGAGCATAATTGTGCAATTACGCCTCGTTGTTCTTTATTTAGAAACTTTGTCATGACATTAGAGCTTATTATCTTTCTTGGCTTCCCGACAATACCCCATAATTCGACTTCCTTTCCTTCTGAAAAAAATTTCAAGAAAAGTTTTTGAAAATTAAAAGCTACCATCCCCAAAGATTGTAACCATTGTACTCCTAGTACAACATCAGCACCTCCCATAGGAATGGAAAGCATTGGACTAGTCAATACATATTCCCTCATGGTTAGCTTGATATTATGGCATTTTCCAGAGCAATTTATAGTTCCTCCATTTGCAACCATCACTTGACATTCTGGTGCTGGGTATAGGAAACAATTCAATTCCTTGGCTACCTTACAATGAATAAAATTATGGGTGCTACCCGAATCAATCAACACTATTACCTTTTTCTTCTTGATATGTCCTTCTATCTTGAGAGTTTGATGAGTGGTAATTCCTGCCAGTGCATTACACGATATGGTCGGATTCATTTCTTCCTCTTCTAGGGCTGGTTCCTGGTGTATATCCTCTTCTTGTTCATTTTCTTCTTCCTCTTCACAATCTATGTAAAATAATTTCTTCTCAGCACACTTATTACCTTTAGTTTATTTTCTATCACAACTGTAGCAAAGCCCTTTTGCTCTTTTTTATTCCAATTGTTGTGGTGTCAACCTTGTAGGTTGTGGAAATCTAGGTGTAGCAACACTTCCTTATTTATAGAATTGAGTGGTAGGCTTCTTTGTCGCCATAATTTTACATTTAACTTTTCTTGCCAACTTGAATGCCTTCTCCAATGAATCAGGTTGCAAAACAAGAACTTCATGTTGGATGTTATCCTTTAAAGTGCCTATGAAGAGGTCAATCATGTGTTCCTTTGGAATATCAGTTACCCTTATATTCAATTTTTGGAAGTCCTCAATGTGCTGCCCCACTAAACCCTTTTGTTTGAGATTTATCAATTGGCTAAAGAAGGTGTTGCTCTTTGTATCCTCATAATGTACTATCATTTCCTCCGTAAAAATTGACCAAGTGACAATTTTTTTACGGGAGCAAAGCCATCGATACCATACAAATGTATTTTGTTCTAAATGTAAATTTGCAATGCGTACCTTTTGTGTGTTTTGGACGTTATGGAGATCAAAATATTGCTCCATCTGTAGTATCCATGTTACCGGATCCTTTCCATCAAACTTCCTCATCTCCATTTTTGGAATATGGTGGTTTTTCCCTCCAACATTAGAATTTATGAAATCACAATTAACATTTATTTTGTTCTCATCATAAGGTTCTTCTACTATCTTTTCACCATTAGGAAACATTTGTTGTATCAACTTTGTCAAACCTTCGATGTCTGATTTTAGATCATTCTTCATGTTTTCCATGTTGTATTTCATGTCCGCTTCCATGCCATCCATCTTAGCTTCCACACATTTCTTCAAACCGTCCATATTCGCTTCCATACCTTTCTTCAAAACTTCCATTTCATTTTTTGTTGCTCTTTGCGAGAGTGAAATTTGTTGCACTTGCTCTTGTAATTTTGATAGATCATGTTGCAATTCTTCATCTTCATGAGTCATAGTAGAGCCTTCTGAAGGCTTAATGGGTGTTGAATTATTTTTACGGGGCATATTTTAGAACCCAATACTGATATATGTTCTACAATATGCCTTTGGAATCAATTCAAATTGATTCTTCAAACAAGACTTATGCAATTCGGAAAAAAAATAAACACCTTTTTCTCGCTTTTGAGGAGCTCGATATTGAAATTCTGATATCTTTGTGATTGCAGCACTTCAATATTTTAATTTCTGTACCAACGTAGCCCTCTGAATTCTCTTTCTAATGCCACAGGTCGGACCTAATATGGATTCTACAAGACAAAGTTGTGTCCAATCTCCCACAATGACCTAATTATGGACTGGTTCAGTAGAGCGAACTTGTACGACTTGTCACGTGTCATTGTTTCATCTTTGAGCTCTGAAATTGATAGCCAAAAAACTACAGTCTGTGTGCTTGCGACCACTTTTTACGACACTCCAATCCGATGCTCAAAGAGAGAGTTATGAATCTTTTCCCACGATCACCTCTTTGAGATGAAATTCGGGAGCCTGAAAAAGCACTACCTTGCACAGATAATATCTCCAAAAATATTGCGAACCAAGCTCTGAAATTTTTTGACGCATTTCCTTCGGATTTTGGCTTCACACCCTACAAATTTCAGATTCTGAACCTTCGTAGAAAAAAAATTATAGCGCAAATTCCACGATGACCTGTTTAGGAGCCTGAAAAAAGACCTAACTTCCACAGATCATATCTCTAAAAATATTACGAACCAAGATCTGAAATTTTTAGATGATCTTCCTCATGATTTCAGCTTCGCATGCTAAAAATTTCAGCTTCTGAAACTTCTTAGAAAACAAGTTATAGCAAAAATTCCACGATGACCTATTTCGAGAAGCGAAACCCTAGAATCCAAAGGTCTGATACCAAATGTTGTGTAACCAGCTCCAAAAATAGAAGAAAACAGATATCAACGCCTTAGAAATAAGCCACTTCGAGGGGGAAACCTCCAGTACATTACATGAATGAATAATTCTTGGATGATACAATTTACAAAACCTCCTTTTTATATATAGGAGTCCATGGGGCCATAATGTAATCCTAGTGGGCCACAATGTAATCCTAGCCGAACTAACAATAATAATTTAAGGGCACAATAATAACAAATGGGGGTTACAAGGGTACAATAATAACAATAAGGGGGTGACACTAACAACAATAAGGGACTATACTAGTAATATAGGGACCTAACAGAGACGACAAGGGAGGAGGAGGTGCTAATGTTGGAGGAGTTGGAGCACCAAGCTGTGGATACGGATAATAAGGAGGTTGGGTAACAGTGTGGTAAACAGGAGTTTGGGAAAAAAGAGGAGGCATTTTGTATCCTGGATACGTGCTATTGGGAGGGGGAAAAGTGCAAGAGGTGTTGCCCCCCCCCCCCTAAGAAAAACCATAGCCCATGGGAGGTTGAGCATACAGATTAGAGAGAGCTCCAACGATACTATCGGTGGCATGAGATGCCCCCAGTGCGTTGGCACCACCGAGTCTGGGAAGATCAGGTAGAACGATATAAACATAACCCGACTGAGCATAGATCAGGTCATATTTTAACGCAACTTGGAG
Organism: Pinus albicaulis; assembly: GCA_034641835.2. Taxonomy (NCBI): domain Eukaryota; kingdom Viridiplantae; phylum Streptophyta; class Pinopsida; order Pinales; family Pinaceae; genus Pinus; species Pinus albicaulis. The sequence goes on from CM076582.1 coordinate 480,188,706, forward strand.
AGTGGCTTCTTTGGTTTGAGGAAAGTGTGATGCGACATCTTTCCTGATAGGTGGCAAGAGAGATCTAAGGAACTAGTCCATCTAGACACAGTCTTCGAAGGTAGGGGCTCAACATAGGCTCTTTCTTCTCCGCCATTCCTGGACATGATTGGATAGGCAGGTCGTAGACGATTGACAGAAAGAAGTCAAGAGTTCGGTACCAGTGTCATAACAAAGGGGAAGCTGTAAGTAAGACAGAAAAGCCATGGAAACAGTCACAAAGGTGGTATGAGAGGAAGTGGCCTAATCAACATACCACTTAGAAGCTTCACCTATAAGATAGACAGAATCATCGGTAATATAGTTAGACGAACACCACATGTGGAAAGATCGAACAAGATTTGAAGGATCTTCTCCAGCAAGGCCTTAAAACTTTTGGATGTCGGAAGAGAGCTTCATCAGCATAGGAGGCCAACTAGCATCATGGTGTATAGGGTCATTTATCAACTAGTCAAAATCGGGGAGGCTGAGGTTTGCCATGAAGGGGAGCAAGGGCGCAGCCGGGGTAGTGTTTGTTGCGGTCCCACTAGTGGTATTCCCAGCATGAGGGCCAGCGTTACCACCAGCATTAGGTCCTTCACCAGACATGGTGAAGGTGTCAGGGGGAGAACTAAAGGCAAAATGAGAAGGAGAACCCAAAGGACCAGAAGAAGAGTCGGTGTGCAGACTAACTTGAATCCTACACAAATGAGTAAGTCTTCCTACCAGAAATTGAGGATGAAGGCCAAGAAGTCTCCGAGATAAATTCCTTGGTGGTGCAATGATGATGACATAAACATGGCGCAAAGGAAAAAGAGATCGACAAGGGCAGGGAGGTGCAGGATCAACTGATTACAATGTCGAAACAAGGGCAAAGAGGTGCAAGATCAATTGATTTCAATGTTTTAGAGTCTTTTCTTGGTGGTGTTAACTAAGCCCTTTTTCACTTAGGGTGTGTGTGTGGAGTGTGTAAACTTTAATTTTTAAACCCAGTCGTTTGTAGAGAAAAAGAAAAAGTGTGTTGTATAGTTGTAAATAAACCTGCAAATGAAAGTATATAAGCCTGCAAAAACAGAAAATAAACAGCTAATAATGCAATAATCTAAACCCAAGGAGGCAGGTCTCTCAACAACTAGTCTATAGGTGAGTAAAAACTAATCAAAACACACTAAAAAAAAGACAATAGATCTAAGTTTAGAAGGGACATGGATCTAAAGGACAAAATCTGCTGGAAAGTGGTGCAGAAAAAAACAACAAATTAGTGGAAAAATTGTTGTAAAAATGGGTGTCGGAAGGCTATCTCCTGGAGGGAAATGGAGTGAACCCTAGAGGAAAACCAAAAAAAATATAAATGAGGTGATTTGGATGGATAACAAGCTGACTTGAATCATATCTGAAGGTGAGGTATCAGATCTAAAAAAAGGCTGAAGACTCTGAAATTTCAGACAACCTGAGACAGCTAAAACTCTCCCACAAAAAGTGGAGGGTACTAAAGCCCCAGGGGGATAGGTTCCCACTTAGTTGAGAAAAACATAAAAATTACAGGTGCAAAACGAGCGGAGATGGAGGTCAGACAACATTGAATAGAGGCTTAGACAAACCAAGAAAACTTTCAGAAAAATCCCTGCAAAAAATCCAGGTTGCAATTTCTGACCTATTTGCAGCAGAGGTCATAGTTTTTGGGCTGACTCCTACTTCTTGAAGCTCCAGGTCGGATTTTTTGGGCAAAAAAGTGCGACCTGCACTTCCAGCACTCTTGGCAACATATTTCAGAAAAAAAATGTCGTCTCAGCTGCGGCTGATGTTTGTCACTTGCGCAATAGGTCCGAAAACACATGGAAGTTAGAAATTTTATCATTTTATGGTTTTATAGGTTAAAAAACACATCAAGAAAAGAAAAAACAAGGGGTTGAAGAGAAATCCTAGGGTTTGAAGCAGCTAGATATGAAAGGATCAGAAAAACGACAACGGTCGTAATCGTATACCCGTGTGGAGTCGCCAGTTGTTAGTATGAATCTTAATTCCAAGCGTACGAAAAAAAACCACTTTAGTTGTGCATAAAAAATAGCCCTAATAGCAAAGATGGCTGCTAATATCCTCAGATATGCAGTTAGGTGATCAAGTTAAATGCTGCAAAAATTTAGATCTATGCATTAGAAGGCATGAAGCAGTAGAAAAAACAAGATTTACTTTATGCATCCAATAGACAAGACAAGAATGTGTTGAATGAATTTTGTATTAATGGAACCTGGGAGGAAAACACAGGAGGGTGTTCCTAGTTCTCCTCAATGGGATGGGTTATTGTAGGTCCTCAGCACTTCAGATCTAAAATTCCTCTCTCTTGATGGTGTAGAAAACCCAGACAAAAATGGTAGAAAAATATGATTATGATGGTGGATCAATAGTCAGACCAAAAGTATAGGTCTAGAGTGATCTTTAGGCAACAAAAGGTGGTAAATGAATGGGAAAACCATTTTATTTATAACAAAATATTGAGTTAGTCTAGATATTGGTGCATAATTAAAATATTATTAACCAAATCAAGATCCAACTTTTATGGAATATTTTATTATATTTGTTGGAGGGAAAAGGAATTTGACTTGGGTAAAATCCCTTTATTTTTAAATAATAAATAAATAAATGATTATTTATCATTTTAAGGATTTGGTTGAGTAATAATTAAATAAATAATGATTTATTTAATTATTTAAGGGTGATTTAGTCATATTCAACAAATAATATTATTTAAATAAGGTTTAAATAATTATTCTTAAGAAATAATAAGATAAATAATGATTTATCTAATTAATTTCCCTCTTTTGGGTTAAATATAACTAGGAATATTAATTATATTGTTGTTTAACTAATTATTCCTTGAGGCGAATCAAACAAATGTAGATTTATTTAATATTTCCTCATGGGCTTTCCTGTTTAGACCATAAAAAACTTAATAAAGGTGGTTTACTAAGTTATTTTTCATATTGAATGCAATTTTACTTAGGGTAAAATTGGTCTTACATGGTGTACTTGGGTCCATCTAATAATAATAGGTTAGATGACCAAAAAATGATGTAACAATGGCTATGTGTTTTTAACACATCATATGAGTCTATTCATTATTGAACATCCATTATTGTGTTCATGTACTGCTGTGGCTCCAACTTTAGAATATCTTAAGATATTCTCATTTTTGTAGATTTTCCCTATTTTGGGATATTATAGACTTTAGAAATCTAAACAAAGCATGTAAAAATGATAAGTTTCCTTTACCATAAATGGAAAGTTTTTTACAGTCAGTAGAAGGTTAAGAATTAGTGTCCTTTTTAGATGGATTTTTAGGATATAGCCAAATTTCGGTTCATCCAAATGATCATTTAAAAACTACATTCAAAATAAAGTGGGGAACATATGCATACCAAAAGATGCCATTTGGATTAATGAATGCAGGAGCAACTTTTCATAGGGCCATGGATATTGCTTTTAAAGAATTGATAAATCAAACCGTGGTTGTATATATCTTGATGATATAACAATTTATTCAAAAAAGAGAAATAATCATTTGCATGACTTAAAGCAGATTTTTGAAATATGCAGGAGATTTTGGATTTATCTTAATCCAAAGAAGTCAATTTTTGCTTAAAGTGCAGGTAAACGTCTTTGTTTTATCGTCTCAAAAAATGGAATTTGTATTGATCCTAATAGGATTAAAACAATTTCATAAATTCCACTACCACATAATAAAAAATCGATGCAGTCCTTTTTAGGACAGATAAAATTTGTAAAAAGATTCATTCCATATTTTTCACATATTTTCTTTCCATTGCAAAAGAAGATAAAGAAAGATGCGTTGTTTAAATGGAGAGAACAAGAAAAGGAAGAATTTCAAATTATTAAACAAGCAATCACTGATGCTCTCTCTCTCTCAACTCCAAATTTTACCAATGAATTCATTCTATATACTTTCGCTTTTGAGCTATCAAATGCCACGGTATTAACTCAGCCAGATGATAAAAATATGGAAACTCCAATTGCATTTTTTAGTTCTAATTTTCAAGGAGCTGAATTGAACTATACAAGAGTTGAAAAACAAGCATTTACAGTTTATAAAGCGGTGAAATATTTTTTCCCTTTTCTTCTGAAAGCTCATGTTCCTTTCTCGTCGATTCGAAAACTTCTTATACAAAAGGAACTAGGATAAAAGAGAGCCAATTTGGTAACTAACTGGTGGCCGGTTACCGCTTCAAAGTCACAATTCAAACTGTCATGCATGTAAAATGCATCCCAAATTTTCACGCCAAATAAACCCACAATCTGGGAAAATTCCAATGCTTTGTTTTTTTCTTCGCTGGAAAATTAAATAAACAAATGCTAAGGCTTTAATTCTTTTCTTCAAGCTTATGCTTAACCTTATAGCAATAATCTCGCAACACATACAAATTCTCTTCCATGTGAAAACCAAGCAAACCTTACAATTTATATTCCACAATAATATAACCTTTACCTCGCCTAAGGTGCTTACCTTGGTTAGAGATTTACCAAGGTGCTAACCATGTAACAAGGCCCCTCGGTCCACCGCTCATTCAATTCATATCACACAAAATATGCATACCACCATATATATACGTTCCTCAATCAAATGTTGCAAATATTAATACGCAGTGGCCTCATATTTAGACCCAACAAATAATTAATCAATGCCAGCGCCAATACTCTCACGACTTAACGAACCTCACATTTAAATATGCCTTTAATACCTCTAATTTTATTAAAATCCAAGGGGTCGACCATTTAGTACCTATGCGCCCTTCCCACCTTAAACTTTACCAATACACTAGGGCAGCATGACTTTTGGGGCCCACATCAACTATATATATTCAACCATGCGATCTTTTCATTACTTTAATGGATATTCGAATAACTTCAAACCTTTACAATACAATGCATCTTATGTAATATTCAGATATGCGGAACCTTAGACTTTAACAACAAAACCCAACCGCCAATAATATTGTTCGGGCCCACATACCTCATTTCACCGGCTATGCAACTTGGTTATCATCCGATGGTCTGTCTATTATCGCGTTCCACAATGGCACGTTTCGAAAACCACTTATCGACACGCGTCCTCCAGAGACCCTAATCGCGTTTTTTTATCAAAATCCATTACCATTTTCTAACTTGTGCAAACCCACTGGTATATTGAATGCCAGTTTTTATGTTCATTTCGCAGTTTCGACACTCACTCGAGGTTCTTCCTTAACTCTACCTCCTTGTATTTCTTTTGCGCCTTTTTTTATACAACCTCTGCCTTCACTCTTGCTAGTTCTCTGGGTACATAGTTCGCTACCAAATCAAAGCACCATTTCCGACTTCTCAACACGTATCTACATATTTAATTTCTTGAATCCTCCACTCTATAATACCGAGTTTATAACCAATTATCCTCTAGCATTCAGACTAACACAGAAGGTATATATGTCACGAATCTCCTTTCACAAAATGTATCATCTTTTCTGAAGGATCGATCAACCAATGAGATTCGACTGCAGGTTTGAGCTCTTACATTGAAATTGGAATTTGAATCGCACCTCTTCACATCAATTCGAACAACGGCCTTCCACCTCAACTGATGTCAATTCTGTCATGCTTTCATCTGAAAATCAATATCGATTAACATAATCGATATTCCTCATTCACTCCATGCAATACAATTTATATTAGTGGCAAATGAATTCCAAAGACCAAAATCCTCTGCATACAGGGTTAAGCCGAAACCGCATAAGCCAAATATAGTTCAAGGAATGAATTTACTCTTCACACAGAGATTAACAATCCAGACCTCTTAATAGCATAATGGCTCAGGAACTAAAGGGAATCTAGCTCTTCTTCAACCGGAGACTATAGGAGTTCGATTCACTGCAGACTTCATCCAGTACATCATATGTAAACCCAGACAGATAACTTACTGCTTTTTTGGAATCGATCCTTCCAGTGATCGATTCCTCCAATTAGCAATTCGATTTGAAATATACACAGCATCATCACCAAGTCCTATTCATAGTTCTATCACATACTGATTGAAACCAAGCATATTCACACATGGATAATTTCTACAATACACATTTGACTCAGGGGTAAATTTTGTACATAAATGGAATTACTTACAGTTACAATCTATCCTGATCTTTAGTTTGATGGCCCTTTCAACCTGACTACTCTGTCTCTCTCTGAACAGTTCTCTCCTGAATTCCATTGAGGCTTATTTTTATACAGAAATCCACAAATGAAACGATTCAGTTGTTTGATAGCTCAACAAAACTCTTGGACTTCCTAATTTCCTAGGTAAACTGAAACTGACTCTTCACTCTCTTAACTATTCGACTTCTCTCATGTTCTCCAATTGCTTGGGAAAATCTTCAATTTCTTCTCCACATTTAACTAAAAATCACTCAAATATGAATAGTTACGTAGGAAAGAAAAACACTAGACCCTACTAGGCCTATTTACATGCAAAGTATCTTCTTGAGCCTAATGCCCCTGCATCAGACTCCCCAGGTTAAAATGATTCATGATCTCTTGATCATGTGTCTTTAGTTCTTGTCTTCCTGGATCCCACAATTTATTCTGTAACTGATCAACTGCTATAATGTTCTTCTTTTGCACTCCTCCAAGCTTCCATATTTTATTCTGTCTTGCTCCACTTGCTAGGCTTTCACAGTCTGTGACTGTATTTATTTTGCTGCTTCTTCTTTGTTTCTTTGTTGCTATCCTTTTCTGAGACACATTCTCCATCAGCTTTCTCATAAATTCAATCTCCCTGTCTAAAATTTCCTCTGACCGCTGGATACCGGTTCTCCTTGATTTCTGAACTTCTACCTCTGTTTGCTGAGTTCTTAAGTGTTGAACTCTTACACTTACTTGACTCTTACTACTGCTTGTGGCCACCCAATCATCCATACCCTCTTGTCTTCTGCAACAGTAAAACTTTTCCTGATTGTCACTCATGACAATTTCTTCATTCTCTGGCTTCAGCAACTTCTTGGACTGGTAATTAAATTTCCAGTCACTATCATCATCTCTTTTCTTCTCCTGGACTAAACATCCCTTAGTCCTTCCATCAGTACCTGCAATCATAAGGCAAACATCAAAGTTACAAAATCCTTGTGTCTCTTCCTCCTCTGGCAACACTTCAAATTGTTGCTCCAATATTTCTTCCATCAATACTTCAATATGTTGTTCTGCCATTTCACTCTCTTCTCTGGATGTTTTCTACAAACATTTCAACCACCTCTTATGTATAACCAGATCATCAATATGCTTCAAACTGGTTTCAGCATGTTCTTCTTCATTCAAGACAACTCCAAGAGATGGATTGTCTTCTGCAGTCTCTGTCAACACAGCCAAATTATTAGTTTCAAAACCACAAGACACAATGGCCTCAATTGATGACTCAATCACCAATTCCTCTTTCTGCAGTTCTAAGTCTTTTCTGAGACCCAGAAAATCTTCCCTGACTTAATTCCTTTGTATCTTCACATGCTACAATCCCCAATCTTCAAATTGAGGTCCTCTCTCTTGTATTGAATCCTACTGATTCATCATACTCTCGAGCAACTCAAATTCTCCATTCCATGGATTAAAGTCTTCCACGGAATTCTTCTCTTCTTTTAATTGACTGCCCAATAGTGTCAATTTTCCTCCAAAATCAACAAGATCTACATTCACAAAACAGTTTTCAAAACAAAAATCACAAGGCCTCAGTGCCCTTCTCTCTTCTGCCAGCATTTCAGTATGTTGTCCTAAATTTCTTCTCTCCTCATTCAGCACATCAATATGTTGACTCCAGTCCTTCAAACAATCTTTGAGACTGTTATTTAGTCTCTCCTTTGCATCATCCTCTTCAAGGATGTCTCCCTATTCTAGTTCATAAAAATGAACTTTCTCATCCTCAGTCATCTCTGAATTTACAATCTGAACACCATTTCTCTGTGTTTCTGTCCTCTGCTCCAAAACACTTAACTTATGACACAATCCGATCATCTCATATGAGAAAATATCTTCACAATCTTCACTATCTTCCTTTCTATCACAAGTCAAGTTCCCTGCTATCACTATCTCTTCAGCCCTCATCAGAATAGAATTCTGATTTGCCATCTCTACAATAACTTCATCTATCTGTCCATCACTCTCCATTTGGCCATTTAATAAAAACAATTTGTCATTAACAAATTGATCACCATCAAACAGAGCTGTCTTATCCTCATTGAAGCAATCTCTTTTATAAAACAAGGAATTTATGAATTCCTTTTGTTGCAGCAACACAATCTGATCTTCATCTGAAAGATACTCATCATACTTCACTTAGCAACATTCAGCTTCATCTACCACAGTTTCATCATATGAACTGTCTTCATTAATACCTGCATTCACACACAACTTGTCAGTTGTAAAAACATAAGACCCCATGGTATCATTTGATGATTTGATCATCAAATCTCCCTGCTTTCCCAAGTCTCCTATACACTTCAGAGATTCTTCAATGGTCTTCTCTTCAGCCTCTTCAACCTATCCAACCTCCAACTTCTGGCCATCATTAGAATTTAAATCTCCTCTACTTCCAATATGTTGGAAAGCAGAACCTTTCTTCAACTATGCATGGACATTTTCACAATATCTGGCTGTTCCATTTTATTCCTTAGTGACAACATCAGCATTTTGTTCACATCTACATGTTTTCCCTACAAACATACAAAATTTGTCAGATGTAAGGCCATTTGACCCCTTGGTCTCACTTGAAGTTTCAATATTCAAGTCATTCTGCAAATACTCAATCATCCTGAGTAATCTCTCCTTCTGCTGAGCATTTATCATCTGCTCTCTCTTCATTTGTAGCCTCTGCCACTTTACCTTCTTCTTCATGAGCCAACCAACTCTCTGGGTTTCCTCTATCATCCTCTCCAGTTCATAAATCTTTTTACTGATCTCAGCTATCTCTTTCCAATATTCTTCATGAGTGAGTCTCTTCCTCATGCCATTTGCTTTGGCATCTTCCCTCACTCTTCTGTTGTGGCCTCTCTCAGAACCTATGCAATCTCTATTGTGGCTATCATTATCCATTTTATCCTTCATGAGTTCCTCACTCATCAGCTGCACTAAGCCTATGCAATAGCAAGCTCTTTCACTACAACTTACCTCACCAATCCTTTCCTCCGAATTCGGCTCTTGGCAAGTATTGGTCCCCTATCTGCTGGAACCTTCCGAGCACTCTCTTCTTCTCTCTAGGCTTCTCTATGCAACTTTTCAAGAACACACCTGTTCTTATTTCATTCAACCTCAGTTGGGAATCCTCCAGGTTCTGCCACACTTCCTTCTTCACTTCATAATCCTTTGCTGGAATCTTTTATCACTGCTCTCAAAGCTGTGATCTGCCTTTGCTGAGATTCTTCAATTGTCTGCAATCTGCATTCTGAAAACAATCCTTCAAACCAGAGTTAAATATTGCTCATCAAATCTCCTTCCAATATCCCTGAGTGATCCTACTGTCCCTCTCACCTGCACTGCATATCTGTATGCTGCAAAAAAATTCTTCAAACAGGATAAAAAATACCTCACCTTCAAGGTTTGTTCAACATCCACTTGTAATTGTTTAAGCAATTTTTCCCATGCTCCGTTGTACTGCACACTGTCCTGTCAGATTTAAATCTGATCACTTTGTCATCACTTCATACCTCTTTTCACATATTTCAAAACATAACTGGAAATCTTCAAAACACTTGCCTCACTTCAGATTCTACAAACCTAAAATTTCAACCTGCAATTTCTCTTAAAAAGATTTAAAAACTTTTCTTCACTTCCTTTACCAATATGTATTCCCAAAATTAGTTTTCAAAGTGCTTATTTCAATTCTGCTCTAATACCACAATGGTGGCGGGGTACCCCTTCAAAGTCACAATTCAAACTATCATGCATGTAAAATGCATCCCAAATTTTCACCCCAAATAAACCCACAATCTGGGCAAATTCCAATGCTTTTTTTTTTCTTCGCTGGAAAATTAAATAAAAAAATGCTGAGGCTTTAATTCTTTTCTTCAAGCTTATGGTTAACCTTATAGCAATAATCTCGCAACACATACAAATGCTCTTCCATGTGAAAACCAAGCAAACCTTACAATTTATATTTCACAATTATATAACCTTTACCTCGCCTAAGGTGCTTACCTTGGTTAGAGATTTACCAAGGTGATAACCATGTAACAAGGCCCCTCGATCCACCACTCATTCAATTCATATCACACAAAATATGCATACTGCCATATATATACGTTCCTCAATCAAATTTTGCAAATATTAATACACAGTGACCTTATATTTATACCCAACAAATAATTAATCAACGCCAACGCCAATACTCTCGTGACTTAACGAACCTGGCATTTAAATATGCCTTTAATACCTCGAATTTTATTAAAATCCAAGGGGTCGACCATTTAGTACCTATGTGCCCTTCCCACCTTAAATTTTACCAATACACTAGGGCAGCATGACTTTTCGGGCCCACATCAACTATATATATTCAACCATGCGAGTTTTTCATTACTTTAATGGATATTCGAATAACTTTGAACCTTTACAATACAATGCATATTATGTAACATTCGGATATGTGGAACCTTAGACTTTAAAAACAAAACCGAACGGCCAATAATATTTTTCGGGCCCACGTACCTCGTTTCACCGGCTATGCAACTTGGTTATCATCCGACGATCCATCTGTTACCACGTTCCAATCCTCGATTCAAAACCCATCTGGCAGATGTAAATGAATATCGTGTAATTAAATGGCGCGAGGTTTAAATCTCAGAATTTTCGTGATGTAAGTGGTTTCTAAAAACCACTTATGGACACGCATCCTCCAGAGACCCTAATCGCATTTTTTATCAAAATCCATTACCATTTTCTAACTTACGCGAACCCGCTGGTATCTTGAACACCGATTTTTCTATTCATTTCTCAGTTTCGACTCTCGCTTGAGGTTCTGCCTTAACTCGACCTCCTTGTATTTCTGATGTGCCTTTGTTTATACAACCTCTGCCTTCACTCTTACTAGTTCTCTAGGTACATAGTTCACTCCCAAATCAAAGCACCATTTCTGACTTCTCAACACGTATCTGCATATTCAATTTCTTGAATCCTCTGCTCTATAATACCGAGTTTATAACCAACTCTCCTCTAGCATTTAGACTAACACAGAAGGTATATATGTCAGGAATATCCTTTCACAAAATGTCTCATCCATTCTGAAGGATCGATCAACCAACGAGATTCGACTGCAGGTTCGAGCTCTTACATTGAAATTGGAATTTGAATCGCACCTCTTCACATCAATTCGAACAACGACCTTCCACCTCAACTGATTTCAATTCTATTAGGATTTCATCTAAAAATCAATATCGACTAACATAATCGATATTCCTCATTCACTCCACGCAATACAATTCATATTAGTGGAAAATGAATTCCAAAGACCAAAATCCTCTGCATACAAGGTTAGGCCGAAACCACAGAAGCCAAATATAGTTCATGGAACGAATTTACTCTTCACACAGAGATTAACAATCCAGACCTCTTAATAGCATAATGGATCAGGAACTAAAGGGAATCGAGCTCTCCTTCAACTGGAGACTATAGGAGTTCGATTCACTACAGACTTCATCCAATACATCATATGTAAACCCAGACAGACAACTTACTGCTTTGTTGGAATCGATCCTTTCAGTGATCGATTCCTCCAATTAGCAATTCGATTTGAAATATACACAGTATCATCACCAAGTCCTATTCAGAGTTCTATCACATACTGATTGAAACCAAGCATATTCACACAGGGCTAATTTCTACAATACACATTTGACTCAGGGGTAACTTTTGTACATAAATGGAATTACTTACGGTTACAATCTAGCCTGATCTTCAGTTTGATGGCCCTTTCAACTTGACTACTCTGTCCCTCTCTGAACAGTTCTCTCCTGAATGCCATTGAGGCTTATTTTTATATAGAAATCCACAAATGAATCAATTTAGTTGTTTGACAGCTCAACAAAACTCTTGGATTTCCTAATTCCCTAGGTAAACTGAAATTGACTCTTCACTCTCTTAACTAATCGACTTCTCTCATGTTCTCCAATTGCTTGGGAACATTTACAATTTCTTCTCCACATTTAACTAAAAATCACTCAAATATGAATAGTTACATAGGAAAGCAAAACACTAGACCCTAATAGGCCTATTTACATGCAAAGTATCTTCTTGAGCCTAATGCCCCTGCATCACTGACATGCAAGAATACGACTTAGATATTAAACTTGCTAAAATTGTTAGAGGAAAGGGGTTTTTCAAATTGATTACAGAAATGAATGATGCATCACTTGATGAGATAGCTGCTATTGTTGAATAGTTCACCGAGGTAATCAATATTAACCATAAATCTCAATATGTCGATTTAATCTTTTATCTAGAGAATGGTTATGCACCAATTAATTTAGATTCTAAAAGAAAAAGAGCATTAATATTGAAGGCTAATCAATATCAATTAGTCAATGATGTATTATTCATAAAAAATTATGATTTTTTTACTCAGATGTCTTGAGCAAACTAAAATACTTAATGTGCTTCAGGAACCTCATGACGGACCAGCAAGTGTACATTTTGGTGGAGATACCACAACCCATAAAATTTTACATGTAGGTTATTATTGGCCAACATTATTCAAATATGCACATAGTTATGTCAAAAATTGTAAAACTTGTCCAACTATGGTAGGAATACAAAGAAAAGATTTAATGCCACTTCAACCAGTCAATATGGAACAACCTTTAAAAAAAATGGGGACTCGATATAATATGTGAGCTTGTTCCTCATTCTTCTAAAAAACATAAATACATATTGAATGCTACAGATTATTTTACAAAGTGGGTAGAAGTGGTGCCTCTGAGGATAACCAACTCTGAAAATATTATTGATTTCATCGATCAATTTATCATCACAAGTTTTGGGGTCCCTTATGCTTTAGTACTTGATAATGCATCTTATTTTTCTGGAAATACCATGACATACTTTTCTTTGAAGAGAGGATTTAAATTGAAATAATCTGTGAATTATTATCCTCAAGGAAATTGTTTGGCAGAATCCACAAATAAAAATATCATAAGAATAATTAAATGCACCATTGATCAAAACCAGAATAATTTGAACAAAGCTTTTGACTTTGCATTATGGGCAGATAGGATAACTAAAAAATATTCAATGAGAACTTCTCCTTTTCGATTGGTATATGGGAAGGAAGCAGTTTTACCTTTAAACCTAGTTATCCCATAGACAGCCCTAGTACAATTCAATAACGAACAACATTTTCCTTCATTAAAATCAAGATTATCTCAAACAATTAAAATGGAAGAAGAAAGAGAAAAGGCTAAAATGGCACATAATAATCATCAACAATTGATAAAAAGCTCATTTGATTCAAATGAAGTTAAAACTAAATAGTTTGAAATCATAGATTTGGTTTTGAAATGGGATAAAGCACATGAGGAGAACGGAAAACACACAAAATTTCAAAATCTCTAGCTTGGTTCTTTTCAAATAAGTGAAAAAATAAGTCCATCAAATTTTATTTTGCAAAACTTACAAGGGAAGAAGGAAACTCTTCCTATTAATGGACTTACCCTCAAAAAATACTTTTCTTGAAAGAACGAGTCATTATTTTGTAAAAAAATGTACATAGTTTATAATAAAACAAGTTTTTGTAATTTTACACAAAACGTGAAACACTTCATCGTTTCTTTGAACGTAAAAGTGTTAATCTTAAAAGATATAAAATTAGGAGATAAATCATTTTATTGAAATCTCTATATATTTTTAGAAAATTTTGATTCAAAATAGCCAAATTAGAAAGAAGATTTTTTTTTTTTTTACCCATGTAAATTGAAGGATTATTTTGACATGAATCAAGTTCGAAAAGATATTTTTACAAGTTCATGATTTAGTTAAAGTATTAGCATCTTTTACTTTAATGGTCATCCAAAAGCTCATAAAGAGTAAAATTATAACCTCCCCATTTAGTCGCATTAGATATTTTCCAAAGTGTAATTCAAAAATATAAAAAACTTTAAACTTGAGAGGTCTCATTGTGAGTCAACTCATCATGTTCATAGGAAATCAGTAAACTTGACACTATCAAAGTGGCTACCAAACCAAGATAATGGCTCTAGGATTAAAAACCTGAGACAAGAGATCTCATCATGAGTCAGCTTCTTGAAATTTACTAATAACCAGTGAATGACATTATCACTTCTCGCTAACAAACCAGGATAATGATTTTAAAGTGACAAAAAAAATATAAAAAATAAATTATATTACCTTTGGAAATATCTATTACGTTATGAATGGGATACTGGATCATTTTTGGTTAAATAGTAACCTTGTCGAGGCTATGAACACCTGGTGGTAGTAGCGACTCTACTAGTAACTAATAAGTTCATCAAAGAAGCTTAAATTTGATTAAATTCCTACTTATATTTTCAACTTATTACAATTTGATTCATTTAGAAAAAAATTTAATTTGCAAAAGTAAGAATTTTTTTTTTCAAATAAAACCAATCTATTTGAATTAAACTTTATCTATAAAAAAAAAGAGATAGATTTCAATTATTTATAATTTTCTAAAATACTTTATTTTTAGTATTAATATTTATCATATATTCTAGATACATCTAGTGTATCGCCAATTGTTTTAGTGTTTCAACAACTCCCCATTTTTCTAAGATAAATGGTATAGAAAGAACAATGGGAACCCTTTTAAAATAATTCTTAAGGTTAAAAGCAATTTTCGAATTTAGAAATTTTAACCTATTAGATTAATTTTTGTAATTTTTATAAAAACATAAGAAAATCATGAAAAAGTGCTCTAAAGAACCCATATAAGACTAAAAGTACAAGGAGTGGAAAAGAAATCGTTGAAGTATGAATCGTTGAAACAGTAAGTAGCGATAAAGCGAAACGTCGATATGCGAAATACATCATATAATGGATAGTGATACCGCAAATCATCATACGACATATCCCGATATCACATTTCATCATTTAATGGGAAAAACCATTGCAATATCGCATGCTCTCATATCGCACATTGCTGTGAAACGTCAAAATTTCTCTAATCATTAAAATGCTGATTTACGGATCCCAATAAGATAACAAATTTCAAACTCACACCAAGCCCACACTATCAATTTGATGGTAATTCAGGTGTTTTATAATTTCTAGATTTGTAAATGATTCTATAATTATTTCAGATTTAATACCGAGGATTCCCATTATGCATGAGTTAAGGTGATACAACAGTTAATAGAATTTGACGTGATTTTAGCTTACACTCTATGGTTTTTCTTTCAACAGGGTAATTCTAGAAGCTTAGGCATAAAAGGATGTCGAGGCGGCTTAAAGCATGAAGGAAGTCTGCCACCCCACCTCAGTTAGTTGTTCAGCAAGAAGAAGATCAAGAGATGGCTCCTCTAGTCTCAGACACAACATGCAACCCAGAAATTGGTTCTTCAAGCTGGGAAGGGATTTATAAGTTGTTTGAGAATGAGAATCCACAAGTAATTTTGAATAGGAAGGCTATAGCTGATGATTCTACATCCTCAAAATCAGACTCATGGTCCGACGCAGCTAACTCTTATCTACACAAAATTGTTGCATGTCCTAAAATGCTGCCATACACTAAATTGGTAAGGTGGGTATTAGATCATGTGAACATATGAGATATATAGTTTGTTACCAAAAGAATAACAGTCATTGGTTCTCTCAAGCCTGCATATTTGAAAGAAATGTACAAATTGCATGAACCCCAGAAAATATATAACAACTATTTTGTCTGGGAATTTATGCGAGAAAATGAGCACCCTGAAAATGTGATTAAGGATTTGAGAAATGATCCTAATCGACATAAACATGATGATAAGTGTATGTACTCAGCAGTTTCTCTTAAAATCCCATTCTCAAAAATTTCTATAATGATGTGTCGTATTTTTGGGTCTTCAAATACAACCAAGTTTAAAGAAGATTGGACACCCCTGATACAAGTAGCCTCTGATGGCTATATTCTTGATTTGGCTAATATTTTGTCTGATAATTTGATTATATGTATCACTGTCTATAGAGAAAGTCATAATCTTCCCTCCAATATAGTCACTCCTTTTTATATGAGTTCATTAATCCTAGATGCCGTTTTTTTTTCTATTGAATTTCCATCGTTAGGATGGAAATTGACAAGAGAAATTAAAACCCCCATAATTGTACAGTTAGAATTCCTATAGGAATAAAAATAACACTCTCATATGTTTAAAATATGCAATGATCTAATGCTCCTTTTTTTTCAAATCATTTTCGAAAGGAAAATCTCTAGAGTCACCCATGAAGCCAATAGAAATCTCAGGTCTATAGAAAGATGGTTTTGTAAGGAATTTTTCACATACATCCAAGTTTTTGGAAGTTGTGCTTACCCTCATGTCCTACCTTTATATATACCAGATAAATTATTGGCCAAAGAAATTTCTTATCAGACCGTAGCTAATGGGTTGACTGAATTTCTGAAAGAAGCCAAAAAGACAATTTGGCCAACTTTTCCTATCACATGTGGGTCATATAATCTCGACAATTTCAAGCATGCATGTCTTGAAATTGATCGATTAAAACCCTTCAATTTCCCAATTCTTCCCAATAGAAGTTATGATGCATATGGTGTTGCCAAAGAAATAGAAAATCAAGTCAAGCTACGATCATTTGCAAGCGATCCTGATAAATTTGATGATATATTTGATTCAACTCCATAATTCTCGAGGGTTTTGCAAATAGAAACTATGAGATTCAGTCTAGAATAATGAATAAAATTTAAACAATATCGTGAACAGATGAATTCTCATTTTCCAAATTACATGTTCCACGGGCCCATGCCAGAACAAATTCCAATTCCTCAAGCTCATATTCAAGTGCCAGAAGCACAACAAGTTTTGATTCTAATTCCTCCAGTTCAAGTAGAACTACCAGTGGTAGAACCAAAAATCATAAATTTTCCACAAGAATAGATATTTAATAAAGACTGGGAATTTTTTGGAAAAGCATTATCTCATACCAATACTTCCACTAATCAGAATGCTATTTTGTTAGAAACTCTTCCCACTAAAGATTCTCGAAGAACAACAATTCATATAAGTGAATTAAGCATTCAACAAGTAACCTATAATTTAAAAATTTCTGAAGACAAAAGGGAAATTCAAGAAATCTCATTCACTGTAGAGGTTTCTGAAATTGCTATTTAGAAAAATCACACACCAAGGACCAATGGTACAGAGGAGAGGCAAGAAGAAAAAGCGGCAGAAGACATGGAGATTATCCATGTTTTTCCAAGAACAGAAATAATTCTAAAGATTAAATAAATACCTCCTTTGTATGTATTTTACATTCCAAAGCATAAATTTGTTGCATCCAGGTCAAAGAAGAAGAAAAAGATTGAATATTCACCAGAAATTCCTATGGACGCAACATCAATGCAATTTAACTAGAAAGGAACACAACCAACTCCAGGAAAAGAACTTAGACGACTATCTCAGTTTGCAAGTGCTTATGCAGATAAAACTATTCAGAAGGCAACATATATTGAGTCATTAATCATGGAAAAAGATCAGAAAATGACTCAAATGGAGTAAAGTTTCTTCAAGGAAAAACAAAGGATATAGCAAGAGTTACAATCAAATATTAATAATCTACATATCGAGTTTGAGGGTCTCAAACTCAAACTCAAGAATGAAACTAAAGAAAAGGATTTAATAGTCTAGAAACTACATCATAGCATTCAAAATCTCTAGGAAAAACCAAAACTTAATGAGGTAAAGAAAGAAGCAATCGAGCTGGAAACATTGCTGGTAAACCAACAGATAGTTTTCTATCCAAACTATCAACTTATTCAAGATCGCATTAAAATAAGTGATCAGTTAGTCACTCAAATTTCTGATTTATGGATTTATTATGAGGAAACTGATGATAAAGTGTCTAAGTATTTATATTGGCAAGACACGATGCAAGGGAGAGTGGTCAATCTTCCTCACCTTGAAGAATCCATGAAGGACTTAATATTTAGATACTGGGACATGAAAATGAAAAATAAGGAATTAGCTATTATCAGAGCTACAAACATGTCATTCAACATCTCTGAGTATATTAAATATTCTCTTATGCAAGCTAATATCATCCGAGAAATTCCAAAAGACACTATTCTTGAAGTCCACCTTTTAAAACAATATTAGCAGGAAACATCAAGCATGAAAGCTCTTGACATAGAAAACTTGACAAAGATAAACATGGAAGTTTACTGGTATCTATTGATCAAGCCACACAGTCAATTGGGAGTGTTGAGGTGTCTTTCCAACACATAAGTTCAAATTCTTCCAGCACTCAATGATGAAATATTCACAAGCCATATGAGATTGAAGCCAATACATCCCCTCCAGCTTGAATATATGATCAAAGCTTTCCATCTTAAAGAACAGTTAGAGAGTGGATTCGAGAAACAGTCTTGAGACTGTTACAACTACTGCATTTTAATTTCCTAGCTTTTAGTTTATAGTTTAGATTAGATTAAGAAGACTTATTTCAAAAGTATTATATTTTTATAATATTAATTAGTAGTTAAACCCCTTTCATGCATCTAGAAAGGGGTCCAGAGGCTATTTAAGACTTACAGTATTGTTTGAACATAAGTATCTAATTGAAATTTTGAGCCCAGAGGCTATCTTTTCATAACTAAGCTATGATGCAACAAGTACTATTATCTATGTATTAATCAATTTTATGTTTCTGATATTATAGTAAACTTGTTTCTATCTATTGGTCTCTTTCTGATAATATTTGAAATGATATATATTCTTATTACTATTGATAAAATGCATTGAATGATGTTGTTAGAGAAGTGACTTTGAAAGCTATTATATGATTAATGTTCTTCATCAACTAAATCAACTACATTGATTTAGTTTCTTTAATGTGCATATATTCATTTTATTATGAAAATTATCTATATTGTTTCATACTTGTGAAATCTTACTCTGTAATCATATAAATCGATCTATCCTGGGAAGTAGCTATAATTAGTTTTATTTATGTTATCAGTAGAATAGATCACTCCGTTCATGTTGATTTTATTCCATTCTTTTGCAAACTCATTTTTATATGAGAAACTGGTCCCCGTATCCCTAGTCGGACCCACCAATTCAACGAAAAAGGAGTAGCAAGGAGTTTCACTAACCTCCCGACCGGGTGGAATCCCTAATGTTGAGGAAGTCACTCTCCAGCCTTCAACAGAATAGTAGCATTGTAAACAAATAATATAAAGACACCATACAAATGTACATAATAGATTAGCCATTTTATTAATAGGAGGTGGATAAAACAGTACAAAAATGCTCAAAATATGAGACACTCAAGCCAAAGACATGGCCTAGAATAACCCTGAAATGATCCCATAAGAGGGACTGTGTAACTACTGGACTGCTAGAAGGAATATTGCGATGTCCCTACTACAAATGCTAGGACTTAAACTGCTGGGACTACAATTGTTGGAAATGCAACTGCTGGAAAAATATAGAAGTGTAGATCTAGGAAGTTCTGGAGCTCCGATGATGCTGAAATTTAAGATCTGTGATCTATGATGAATACCTAAGATAACCCAGAAAGGAATTTCCATATCTAGCAAACTTGGAAAATCACCCTCTTAGGGCTTGCACATATGACTGTTGGGTATGTAGATCTAAAGCATAATCTAATAAAATATGGTTGAAATACGATGTACAATCAGATCTCTGCTTGAAGAGTTGATCTCTTCTCTATATCCTCAAGCTAGAAGCTCAAGATCTAGTTCCTCTTTCCTCCTTCACTGAATGCAACTACTGAATACACAAAAGTTGGAGAAAACTACGTTTTCAAGGAGAGAGGATCCCTATCCTACTACTAAATAATGAAAATTAGCTCAATAATTATGGAAACAATGAATACAAAGTGAAGGTATGGTCCCTCATAGAATTTCTAGCTAAAATACTGGAAACTTCCCTCCTCCAATAGATCTACAGGACTGGACTACGCAATCCCTTGGGGAATTATTGTTGCATGGAGGTGTGTAATGATGGCCTGAATGTCAGATATAAATATACAACTCCTGGAATAATGATCTTGAAGAAAAATTTGAAAGGATGAATCCTCCACCAGTTTCCTAGCTGAGATGCTAGAAACAACCACCACCTCTCAAACCCTGAAGAAGGAATTCATAATTCTTGTAATTGAATGTGCATATGAGAGTGGCTAAATGTGGAACCAATGCCTAATGATGCATGAAAGCTCAAATATACCTTCCCGGAGTAGGTTCTCTAAGTCCCCCGTGGGTAAGGGTGGGATTTCCGCTCAGAAACACCGGTGTGCTATACAACACTGCAGACTTAGTAAACATCATAAGCATGCATATAAATTTCAAAGGATAAATCTAGATCTAAACAAATCAGAAGTAATATTCTAAAGCATGTATTCTATTGTTGCCTTCATCTTCCTTATATGGTTTGTGAGCCTTCCATAGCCCTGGCCCACCTCATAACTGTGTTGCACATGTGGCCACTAGCCGCTGTGAAGACTACATTGTCTCTCCATGTTCTCCACCATCTCTGCATTTAATTCCCACTCTCTCCATCATGTGGGAATTATATGCAATACTTTCTCCACTAACTCATCATTAGTGCTCTATGATCTTACTTTGAATTCACCATGATCTCATTTGACTTCCTCCATCAACTCCATGATCTATCATTAATGTGTCATGATCTCCACTCTTCCCTCATTTAAGAAGTAGCTCCACTAATCCATAATGTAGATCCAACTCAGAATTATCCACATGCACACATCAAAAGTGGATTTTATTCATCTATGGGGTTTATGGGTCCCTCCACCGTCTTATTTACTTAATTAATTAGAAAAAGTAATAACTCTAATATTCCAATTATCTAGCCCACGTGGTGTAGAACAGTTGGTGATGGGGTGCACTGTTAAGGCACTCCGTTCTGTAAGGTCACCGGTTCGAAACCCGTGGGTGGCATGGGAGGAGAAAAAATGGAAAAAAATTAGGATTAGTCTGAACAAGAAAAAAAAATAAAAAAATATTCCAATTATCTAATGGAAAACTGGGAATACTACAGTCCTCCCTGCCAAAGTGTTAATTGTCCTCAAGCATCTGCAGAAGTGGATGCTACAGAAACCATCCTCCCTCCAAATGGAATCCTTATATGGAAGGCCTCCTCATCTACCATAATGTGTCATGCATGCCCAACTCCAAAGCTACCTCTCTAAAATGTCTAGAATTGCCTCCAACTGAAAAGTTAGATACCCTTCCTCATTAACGAATCTCCAAGTGGCAAACATATGTTTTCCAACATCCTCCTCTATGCATGAGATACATAAATTGAAGTGGTCTCTTGCCAAAGTGGAAAGTCCCAACTAATGAACTATCTCTCCAACACATGCTATAGAGAGTAAATTTCATCTTTCAATTCTCTCATCATTAGCCCTCTTGGCCTTATAGGATCCAAGCATCACATCAACATAGTGAAAAATAGGAAGTAGAGAGATATGGATGAACATGTAAAATGTCAAACCATATTCTCCTAATAACAACCACCATAGCAAAGCCTTCTTCTGCCATTCTAGATCATCATGAAAACAAGTAAGAGAGTCTCAATAGAAGCCACTGCAGCAATGCTTCCTGCTACCATGCCAAATCAACATCAATATAAATATGAGATCCATACTCTCTCAAAAGAAGCCACCACATCAATGCCTCTTTTTGCCACACCACATCATCATTGTACCAAATGTAGTGGCCATATTATCTCAAGATAATCCACCACAAAAATGCCTCTTGTTGCCCCATCACATAATCATCATACCAAGTACAATGACAATAATCCTCAAACAGAAGCCAATATTTTAAGGCCTCATGTTTCCATCCTCCATCAATATCATGCAATGTATGGGAAGAAATCACACCATACTCTCCCAATATTAACACAAGCAACAAGGATTCTTGTTGCCATCTTACATCATCATGATGAAATTCATGGAGCAAAAACATATTGATTGACATGTGGTATGTCACATCAAAACAATACAAAAGATCTCCCTGCTGCCACATCATGTCAGAGTTATTCCATGTCCCAAAACCAAGTACATACATGAACATGAGATACATCACAAACAAAAGTACATTGAAATACATGAGACATATCCCAAATAGAAGCAAATATATGGACATAAGATATATCATCAGATGTCCAAATTATCTCATTAATAACCAACACATCCATGCCTACTCCTGATGCATGTCATCAGTGATATACATGGCATGGATCCTGAAAATGTGAGATGTTGGGTAGTATCCATACTCACCCAAAAGAAACCAGTGCAACCATGCTTCTTGTTGCCTTTTATCATAGATCTGCAAGAAGGTTGGAAACCTCTTGCTCCTCATATGGATCCATTCATCCCAATGTGGATGATGAATCATATGAAGCTCAATCTTGGTATCCACCCAAGATATAATACCAAAATCCTCCATATGAATAGCTTTTCACTCCATGAAATGTTGAAGTGAACCTCCTTTGAGGTCTCTCCATAATATCCTCTCATCAATGGCCCATTAGAACCCATAACGCTCTATACATGTTGTAGGTAGAATCTCCTCTTTGATCTGTGAGGAGCTCATCAAGAAAACTTCATCTTGATAATGGGGAATTCTATGCATCACAATATGTCTACCATCTATCATCTGTCCCTCCATTTCTTCATGAGTGAAGTTGAGGGTGGTGCATCTGTTGTCTCATGGCCATATACAATGCTAAACTCATATTCTAGCATTGTATTGAATAGGACTGTGCTCCTCCCATCTTTTGCAACTCCACACTTCAACACAAAGTGTTAGGGGCAGCTCAACCATGAAAAACTAGGATAGAAATACATCTTATCCTTGGTCAATTCAGTGGTCCTATGTGCAATGATAATTTTCTACTCCAAATTAGCAAGGTGCTCTAATCCTTGGTTATGCACTTGCCCTGATGGCGTGGTCTCACAAATATCAATATGAGGTACTGAAATAATATGAGATGAAATAATATGAAAACCTTGGATAAGTTGAATCTCGGGAACATCTTGCACATCTACAAGAGTCCCTCCAACCGGTGCAATGGCCTCTCCAACTACTAGTAATGATGATAGATACATCTCCTCTACTGTACCATCACTGGTATCTTCGTCCTCCTCCTTATGCATCTCATGAATCATGTATGGGGCTCCTAATGTCAAGATCTCAATACCATATTGCAAATATGCAAGTGTTCCTCCTCCTAATGTGAGAACTTCTGCAGTTGATGGTGGTGGTAGAGGCAACTCCTCCTGAGTGACAATAAGGACATCTTCCTTGGGCTCTTCATGTATTATCTCCTCAATGATGGGAGATGTCCCTATGTGAGATGTCTCTGGTTTCTTTCTACCAAACTTCTTCTTCATCCTTTTAATAAAATCTGCATAAGCATATACTTTCATATGTGACAAATGACTAAACCACTAATCTCCTTCTTCAACTTCTAAGTTCAACACTGCAATGTAATATTCCCAATTAGCCCAAGCTAATGGGAACATTAATTTTTGTTTCATTTTTCTGTTGTATGAATAAGTGTGTAAAGGAGGACAATGAAAAATCCTAGAGCAAAAAATAAATCAATGCCACATGTGAACAAGGCTAAATCTGGGCTAACTAAATGAGCACCCTCAGGTGTGAAAGGGGCTGAATGTTTTGACTCGATCAACCATGACCAAATCAACAACATTGTCTTGGAGGAGTGGCCATCAATAAGGCACAACGCAGTTTTAGTTGGAGGTGGCTCATGTGAAAAGAGCTATTTCATTGAGATGGTTTAGGGTTTTGCAAGCTCTCAAACTTATAAAGGGAGGAGGATGGAAGCATGGAAAAGGTTGTTGATTGATATCAGATTTTTGAAGTATTGTCTGTTTAGACATACAAGCTTTCTTTGGCTGTTTAACCTAGATTGAAAATGTTGTTTAACATTGGGAGTGTTGAGGTGTCTTTCCAACTCAGAAGTTCTACTTATTCCAGCACTCAATGATGAAATATTCACAAGCCAGACGAGACTAAAGCCAATACATCCCCTCCAGCTTGAATATATGATCAAATCTTGCCATCTTAAAGAACATTTAGAGAGCGGATTTGAGAAACAGTCTTGAGACTGTTACAACTACTGCATTTTAATTTCCTAGCTTTTAGTTTATAGTTTAGATTAGATTAAGAAGACTTATTTCACAAGTCTTCTATTTTTGTAATATTAATTAGTAGTTAAATCCCTTTCATGCATCTAGAAAGGGGTCCATATTTTTTAGGAGGTGGCTTTTGGAACTTACAGTATTGTTTGAACAGAAGTATCTAATTGAAAGTTTGAGCCCAGAGGCTATCTTTTCAGAATTAAGCTATGATGCAACAAGTACTATTATCTATGTATTAATCATTTTTCTGTTTCTGATATTATAGTAAACTTGTCTCTATCTATTGGTCTCTTTCTGATAATCTTTGAAATGATATATATTCTTATTACTATTGATAAAATGTATTAAATGATGTTGTTAGAGAAGTGACTTTGAAAGCTGTTATATGATTAATTTTCTTCATCAATTAAATCAACTACATTGATTTAGTTTCTTTAATGTGCATATATTCATTTTAGTATGAAAATTATCTACATTTTTTCATACTTGTGGAATCTTACTCTATAATCATATAAATCGATCCATCCTGGGAAGTAGTTATAATTAGTTTTATTTCTGTTATCTGTAGAATATATCACTCCATTCATGTTGATTTTATTCCATTATTTTGCAAACTCATTTTTATACGAGAAACTGGTCCCTGTATCCCCAGTCGGACCCACCATTTCAACGAAAAAGGAGTAGCAAGGAGTTTCACTAACCTCCCGACCGGGTGGAATCCCTAATTTTGAGGAAGTCACTCTCCAGCCTTCAACAGAACTGTAGCAATGTAAACAAATATTCTAAAGACACCATACAAATGTACAGAATAGATGAGCCATTTTATTAATAGGAGGTGGATAAAACAGTAAAAAAATGCTCAAAATATGAGACACTCAAGCCAAACAGATGGCCTAGAATAACCCTGAAATGATCCCACAAGAGGGACTGCGTAACTACTGGACTGCTGGAAGGAATATTGTGATGTCCCTGCTGCAAATGCTGGGACTACAATTGTTGGAAATGCAACTGCTGGAAAAATATAGAAGTGTAGATCTAGGAAGTTCTGAAGCTCCGATGATGCTGAAATTTAAGATCTGTGATCTATGATTAACACCCAAGATAACCCAAAAAGGAATTTCCAGATCTAGAAAACTTGGAAAATCACCCTCTTAGGGCTTGCACATAAGATTGATGGGTATGTAGATTTGAAGCATAATCTGATGAAATATGGTTGAAATATGATGTACAATCAGATCTATGCTTGAAGAGTTGATCTCTTCTCTATATCCTCAAGCTAGAAGCTCAAGATCTAGTTCCTCTTTCCTCCTTCACTGAATGCAACTATTGAATACACAACAGTTGGAGAAAACTACGTTGTAAAGGAGAGAAGATCTCTAGCCTACTGCTAAATAATGAAAATCTGCTCAATAATGATGGAAGCAATGAATACAAAGTGAAGGTATGGTCCCTCACATAATTTCCAACTAAAATACTAGAAACTTCCCTCCTCCAATAGATCTACGGGATTGGACTACGCAATCCCTTAGGGAATTATTGCTGCATGGAGGTGTGTAACGATGGCCTGAATGTCAGATATAAATATACAGCTCCTGGAATAATGATCTTGAATAAAAATTTGAAAGGATGAATCCTCCACTGGTTTCCTGGCTGAGATGCTAGAAACAGCCACCACCTCTCAAACCCTGAAGCAGGAATTCATAATTCTTGTAATTGAATGTGCATATGAGAGTGGCTGAATGTGGAACCAATACCTAATGATGCATGACAACTCAAACAGACCTTCCCAGAGTAGTTTCTCAAAGTCCCCCATGGGTAAGGGTGGGATTTTCACTTAGAAACACCGGTGTGCTAAAAAACACTACAAACTTAGTAAACATCATAAGCGTGCATGGAAATTTCAAATGATAAATCTATATCTAAAAACATTAGAAATAATATTCTAAAGCATGTCTTCTATTGTTGCCTTCATCTTCCTTATATGGTTTGTGAGCCTTCCATAGCCCTAGCCCACCTCATAACTGCGCTGCACAACTTTGGCTTCAATCTCATCTAGCATCTCAGCTAGGAAACCGGTGGAGGATTCATCCTTTCAACTTTTTCTTCAAGATCATTATTCCAGGAGTTGTATATTTATATGTGACATTCAGGCCATCATTACACACCTCCATGCAACAATAATTCCACAAGGGATTGCATCTAGAAACACCAGTGTGCTAAAAAACACTAAAAACTTAGTAAAGTGAAGGCATGGTCCCTCATAGAATTTCCAGCTAAAATACTGGAAACTTCCCTCCTCCAATAGATCTACAGAATTGGACTACGCAATCCCTTGGGGAATTTTTGTTGCATGGAGGTGTGTAATTATGGCCTGAATTTCAGATATAAATATACAGCTCCTGGAATAATGATCTTGAAGAAAAAGTTGAAAGGATGAATCCTCCTGTTGTAGCTGCTACAACACCACCCAAAATTTTGGGTATATTCAAAATTTCGGGTCCCCCTCCTCACTTAGCCATTAAGGTTGGCCTTTAGAAAATGACATCCTCGTAACCTGTCCCAAGCCCCTCGTGAGCCTTCTCACCATCATGACAAGATACTCTTACCATAGCCATGCCATGTGTGAAGGGATCACCATGCATACATTCGAATGGAAACCTTTTTTTGTATTTACATTAAAAGATCTTGCACCATGGATTGTTTAGGCACTCGGTTTAGGTGCTTCACCAAGCTCATAATCTGATGTTAATGTTTCATGCAAGTCAATCCCATAGATGATACACCAAACAATGTCATCACCACACCAATGAAAAGGATAATATTAGTGCGAGCTGAAACAGGAGGAGTGGAAGACATGTATCGCATGTACACACGAAACAAGACCATGCCAGTCAAGGGAGATTTCGGTCACATTGGAAGCTGTCGGTCTGCGTAATGAGCTAAATTTTTTTCCCAGCAAGAAAGAGGACCCTTTTAAAAGCAAAGGAGGCGGGATAAGGAATATTGCTATGAAATCCAAAGATCGCCAAAAGAAGGCCGCAAGTCGCAGATCTGCTTGAGGTCGCACGTCGCAGATCTGCTAAAGGTCGCAAGTCACAAATTCGCTTAAGGTCGCAAGTCGCAAATTTCCTCAAGTCGCAGGTCACAGATTCCCTCAGGTAGAAAAATCATGGTAGGTCGTAGGTCATAGATTGTTGAAGGTCGTAAGTCGCAAATTCGCTTAAGGTCATAGGTCGCAAATTTCCTCAAGTCACAGGTCGCAGATTCCCTCAAGTCGCAAAATCATGGCAAGTCGCATGTCACAGATTGTTGAAGGTCGCAAGTCGCAAATTCGCTTAAGGTCACAAGTCACAAATTCACTTAAGGTTGCAGGTCACAAATTTCCTCAAGTCGCAGGTCACAGATTCCCTCGGGTCGCAAAATCATGGCAGGTCGTAGGTCGCAGATTGTTGAAGGTCACAAGTCGCAAATTCGCTTAAGGTCGCAGGTTGCAAATTTCCTCAAGTCGCAGGTCGCAAATTCCCTCAGGTTGCAAAATCATGGCAGGTCGCAGGTCGCAGATTGTTGAAGGTCGCAAGTCACAAATTCGCTTAAGGTCGCAAGTCGCAAATTTCCTCAAGTCGCAGGTCGCAGATTCCCTCAGGTCGCAAATTGTTGGGGGTCGCAAGTCGCAAGGTCTAGTCGGGTCGCAGGTCACAAATTTCCTCAAGTCGCAGGTCGCCAGGCCGCATAGTCGCACTCCCTATTAAAAGCTTGACGACGCGATCTAGCGACCCAACGACTAGGTCGCGAGGTCG
The DNA here is from genome assembly GCA_034641835.2 of Pinus albicaulis. Lineage (NCBI taxonomy): Eukaryota > Viridiplantae > Streptophyta > Pinopsida > Pinales > Pinaceae > Pinus > Pinus albicaulis. The sequence continues at coordinate 480,216,938 of CM076582.1, forward strand.
CAAAATCATGGCAAGTCGCAGGTCGCAAATTGTTGGGGGTCGCAGGTCGCAAAACTAACCAGGTCGCAGGCCGCAGGGCACAGAATTCTCGAGGTCACAAGTCTCAAAATCCAGTCAGGTTGGAGGTCCCATAACAGACTGGGTCGCAAGGCAGCCCAACATTTGGGAAGGAGAAAAGTCAGGGAGCCCAAAAGGGCGATTTTTTCTCTATAAATACCTCCTTTGAGAACTTGTAACGGACCTTTTGTTGGGGACTCGAGCTAAGTACATTGTATTACCAGAGGATTATACATTTGAGCATGAATACAAGAATTTTGAAAATCCCTTTGTGGATCTGGTGTTGTCATATGTATGAGCGATATTGAGTATTATATTTTCAGTTTCTGAACATCTTTAGATTAAGGGAACTATATCCTTAATTCATATCACAATTGCATAACAGTTTGCTGAGTATGTCAATGGTGGTTGAGTTCATTTCACTTTCCTAACAAACATTGATGGCTTTGTTTATTATCATTTGTGTTACCATTTAAAACTTTTAGGAAGTGAAGGGTGTTCTTGCCATGAGGAATTGTTTCCTTTGTGGACAGAACAGTTTACAAGCATGACCATAATGAAGTGTTGTTAACAACACTTCCTTCGGTCTTCATGCTTTGTTATTTCCTCTTGCTACTCATAGTGTTGCATGTACATTTAATGCATCAATCATATGTCTTGTATCATTTGATTAGGTGTGTATCCACTTTTTTATAGAGTTTAAGCGAGACCCAAAGAAAGGAGAAGTCAGCGGTAGCCAGACCCACACCTCAGACGGGATCCCTATTCCAAATGGTTCAAGGTCTAATTGGGACTTTTTACCGGGGAGATCCCCTGCTGTTGGCCGGACAGATTTTCCAGTCAACAGAATTGGCGCTAGAAGGAGGGCCAGATGAAAAGCTGAGCGCTTAGAGCCTGCAGTTAATCTCATATCTGTAATGGCTCATTCCCAAATCATTCTCCCGAGATGTTTGTAGGAGTTTTATGGGCCTCGATGTCTCATCCCCGATGAACTTATGTATCACTTTTCCCAGTTAAAATTCGATGGTGAAAATGGAGTATCCATAACCCAACACCTTTTAGATTTCTGTGACTTTGGTGAGTGCTACGAAATTGACGATGAAGGTTTGATTTGTTTGCTTTTCTTCCTCACTCTCAAAGGTCGCGCTAAGAATTGTTGCCGCACATTTCCGAAAGCTTCCATCCATTCTTTTGAACAACTCACCAATGAATTAAAACAAGCTTTTCACATGTATGATTTTCAGAATGTATTAATAAAGTTAAATGACATCAGAATGGAACCTTAGGAACCTCTAGATGAATTCTCTATCTGATTTGTTCATTATTTTTTTGAGTTCCCTGAAAGGGATGTTGATTGGAAATGTTTAAGTGAACAGTTCAGGTATGTGATTCTCGTTTCCCTTGAACAATTTCAGTTAGCAACCCAGCCTGATCCTAGTGTTCCCTATGATGACCTGCAAGTTATCGGCTGTTCAGATTTTGTCCCTAATTCTTCCTTGTCCACCTCCCCCAACCTAGACCACATTCCGGCCTCCTAGGAGATTATTGCTATTTGTGATATTCCTGCTCCTCCTCCTGAGTTGCCGGGTAGTGGAGTTGTGACCTAGAGAGTTCTGGGCAAGGATAGACACTTGCAAGAGGATAAAGCCTATTATACTACCTTTTAATCTTTCACGCACTCGGTCGAATCGAGGCTTGAAAACTAGATGGGCCCAACATCCCTCCAGGTTCATGAAACCTGCCTCGAGCCCACTCGATGTCTCCCTGGACACAGTCCTAAATCTGATTCGCATACTGATTATGAATCGACTCCTATCCCGGATGAAGTTGATTCCCTTACAGGGCCTACCAAATCATTTTTTTCTCTGAATGACACAAATGCGCGTGTTGAAAAGCCTTGTATGGTTAATGCCCCTGCGGCTCAATATTTTCGTTCATTATTCCACAATTTATTTCATGAGTCCGCCACACCAGTAATTTCTTCGAGACATTCAAAATTTCCTTATACTGGTATTGGCAACAATCATAAGCACGCAGATGGTGTTTCAAAATCACCGTTCATAATTGATGAATCTTTTAGATCTGATATTTCTCACTCAGAATCTTTAGACAGTCATAGGAGCGATTTCCTATCAGGGCAACCTCAAGATGTCCTCTTGATTAACCCATCCCGGTTGGCAACTCCCGAGAAGACTAACATGCCAGATACCCAACTTGATCAAATCGATGGTTCCAGCAATCACTACTTATCCAAAAACATGTTCACTCATACCGCGGAGGACTGTCACTCGTATCTCTCTGCAGACTATAATCTACTTTATGAAGATCTGAGTACCTATCAGGGAATTAAAGCACTTCCGCTTCTGTCGGTCGTTACCCCTAGTCCTTCTTATCCTGAAGAGACCCCTCAAACAAATCCAACTAGGGTTTCTCAGCTTGGGGTTTTTGAAATAACGATTCCAAAGTACCATGCTCCTCCTAGCATAACCACGTCATATATAATTTCATCTGGGCGGATTTTTCATTCTAGTGAGGTTTCCCTGAGCACATATTCCTGTCCCCCAACAGCTGGTGTGCAACAATTGATATACCCCAATCTATGCACTTGTAAGGAAACAACGACCATTGTCTCTAATCTTTCCAGTTGCTGCCCAGCCAGTACCAGTTGCAATCAGGCACAAACATGTGATTTTGGGCAAATCCCCCAACTGCCCGAAAACCTTCCGGTAAATTCACCCCATCCTGGCAAATCTAAAGAATCTAATACATCGGATTATCAATCTGTCAGTGTGCAAACATTTGGCCGAATTGATATAAAGCCCACTGACGTCTTTCCAATTACTACAATTGATGATCACATCCATTCACCAGTTGATCTCACGAACCCATAAAATTTTGGGAGCCCCCCGCTCGAAGGCCCATAATTGGTCCAGGACGGTAAGGCATTTCAGCCTTCACTAACGGTTAATCTGGATCCTCACATCCTCGGTGAAACCCAGGAGCAACTCCAAACTAAGGTTTTCAACATTAGGGTTTCTACTCTTGGATTTGCAAGTATCCATAATTCGCCTAGCACATGCTTGTTGTTTCCATCCCGTAAAATCAATCATCCTCACCACCACAATGAGGTTGCTGGTTGGCTCGACCAACCCTATCCGGTGGATGTGCCTACAAATAGGCAATGGCTTACCCAACGCCCATCAGACCTAGGATTGTGCATGAATGGACGTGTGTCATTCATAAATAGTTTTAAGTTTCAAGAATATATTTTTGTGTATCAGGATAAGAGTGAAATTCATCTTGCACAATCCACTCTGGCACGTTCTTTGGTAATTAGCCATGGCCTTCTTATTATTGCACATGCTCTTCAGGTAAGTCTTGCTATTGGTGCATGATTTTGTATGATGGCTCTGATTGCGAACATTGTTGTTCTTGCAGGGCGGGAAATAATGCGGTGGCTGCACTGGAAAGTTGATTTCACATAACCCGACTGCATCATTGGTTAAACTAGGAATAGGCTAGCTAGGATCTGCTAATAAATTTTTTTTTGTCAAGTTATTGATTAGGCTTACTTGATAAGGTTTTACTTCATGGTTTAGAATTATGCTTGCTGTATTTTCTTGCTTTCTATAGTTTTATGCATTTAAGAGTTCCATTTATTTTTACATGCATGCTTTTTCAGTTTCCCTATTGCTGCATAATGTTCGGATAATCACTGCATGTGCTTTTCCTTGTCTCTCCACCTCCAACTAGTGGATCGTTCCCGCACATGGAGTTGCATTGCATCTTGAGCCTCATTATTACATTGCGTCGTACACTTTCTTCACCACAACATTTTCGCATGTTGTTGATATAGCGTTGAAAATATTCCACATATCGCCTCTCACTTCATGAGCCCTCATTGAAACTTTACCACCTTGCGGACTTGTTCTGCCCTGATTGCTGAAAAGTAACCCCATTGTTTGGGTGAGGTTGCGGTGGCTATCTCAAGAGGTAGGTTTCTCTCAGGACAAGTCATCGAAGTCGCATTCTCAATAAGATGCCTATGAGTCTAAACTTATTAGCCGGGGAGATACGAGCCAGTTGTTTGTGGGAGACCTAATGAGTTTGAATGGCCCAATATCCGTAAGCCTAAGCCTTGTGCCCAGCAAAGTCTTGGACATCTTAATGATCTATTTTGCATGCTTCGCCTATTGCGGTAGATGGGATGTGAAGGTTTGGCACAAGGGAAAACCCAAATCAGGATATATTTCAGTTTCTGTAAAACAAGAAACAACCTCTCTTGCTTGTAAAATAAGATGGGATCCCTCATCTGCCCTTGAAAAATAAGTGCCACGAGCACATGAAAATAAGTGCTACAAGCACATGAAAAAAATAAGGGTAAAGGATTGAGAAAGGCTTCCTGCGCAGAGACGTGATGCAATGACTCCGCCAGGGTACTGACCAGGCTCGTTGGCAGCAAAGCAACGCTTGTGATTTCTTGAAGTGACTCTGCCGGGGTACTGTCCAGGCCTGCTGGCAGGAGAGAAACACTGGAAACTTACTTTAAAAATCCTGATAATAATAAACCCGCTGCCTAGCTCTTCACATCATCAACAAGCTACTGGCATCTGTGAACTTCCACTTTGATGTGTTCTGATTAGCGAGACCTAGTTGAGGCACAAGGACTAGGCATACCTGTAAAGGCCAAAGTAATACAAAGGGTACCCACACAACCTGTTCAATATTCCCTTGCATCACTATCTTGGATCAGAATATTGTTGTGATATTGACAGAGATGTTGAATTCTACCAGTGGTTCGCCATTTGTTGTAGCCGCTACAACACCACCCAAATTTTGGGTATATTCAAAATTTCGGGTCCCCCTCCTCGCTTAGCCGTTAAGGTTGGCCTTTAGAAAATGACATCCTCGTAACCTGTACCAATCCCCTCGTGAGCCTTCTCACCATCATGACGAGATACACTTACTGCAGCCGTGCCATGTGTGAAGGGATCACCATGCATACATTCGAATGGAAACCTTTTTTTGTATTTACATTAAAAGCTCTTGCACCATGGATTGTTTAGGCACTCGATTTAGGTGCTTCACCAAGCTCATAATCTGATGTTAATGTTTCATGCAAGTCAATCCCACGGATGATACACCAAACAATGTCATCACCACACTGATGAAAAGGATAAGAGTAGTGCGAGCTTAAACAGGAGAAGTGGAAGACATGTATCACATGTACACATGGAACAAGACCATGCCAGTCAAGGGAGCTTTCGGTCACAGTGGAAGTTGTCGGTCTGCACAATGAGCTAAATTTTTTTCCCAGCAAGCAAGAAGACCCCTTTCAAAGCAAAAGAGGCGGGATAAGGAATATTGCTATGAAATCCAAAGATTGCCAAAAGAAGGCCGCAAGTCGCAGATCTGCTTGAGGTCGCAAGTCGCAGATATGCTAAAGGTCGCAAGTCGCAAATTCACTTAAGGTCGCAGGTCACAAATTTCCTAAAGTCACAGGTCACAGATTCCCTTAGGTCACAAAATCATGGCAAGTCACAAGTCGCAGATTGTTGAAGGTCGCAAGTCGCAAATTCGCTTAAGGTTGCAGGTCGCAAATTTCCTCAAGTCGCAGGTCGTAGATTCCTTCAGGTCGCAAAATCATGGCAGGTCACATGTCGCAGACTGTTGAAGGTCGCAAGTCACAAATTCGCTTAAGGTCACAAGTCGCAAATTCGCTTAATGTCGCAGGTCGCAAATTTCCTCATGTCGCAGGTCGTAGATTCCCTCAGGTCACAAAATCATGGCAGGTTGCAGGTCACAGACTGTTGAAGGTCACAAGTCGCAAATTCACTATAGGTCGCAAGTCACAAATTTCCTCAAGTCGCAGGTCGCAAATTCCCTCAGGTCGCAAAATCATGGCAGGTCGTAGGTCGCAGATTGTTGAAGGTCGCAAGTCGCAAATTTCCTCAAGTCGCAGGTCGCAGATTCCCTCAGGTCACAAAATCATGGCAGGTCGTAGGTCGCAAATTGTTGGGGGTCACAAGTCGCAAGGTCCAGCTGGGTCACAGGTCGCAAATTTCCTCAAGTCGCAGGTTCCATATTCTCTCAAGTCGCCAGGTTGCATAGTCACACTCCCTATTAAAAGCTCGATGACGCGACCTAGCGACCCAGCGACTAGGTTGTGAGGTCGCAAAATCATGGTAGGTCGCAGGTCGCAAATTGTTGGGGATCGCAGGTCGCAAAACCAGCCAGGTGGCAGGTCGTAGGTCGCAGAATGCTCGGGGTCGTAAGTCACAAAATCCAGTCAGGTCGCAGGTCCCAGAACAGACTGGGTCGCGAGGCAGCCCAACAGTCAGGAAGGCAAAAATTCAGGGAGCCCAAAAGGGCGATTTTTTCTCTATAAATACCTCCTTGGAGAACTTGTAATGGACCCTTTTTTGGGGACTCGAGCTGAGTACATTGTATTACTAGAGGATTATACATTTGAGCATGAATACAAGCATTTTGAAAATCCCTTTGTGGATCTGGTGTTGTCATATGTATGAGCGCTATTGAGTATTATATTTTCAATTTCTGAACATCTTTAGATTAAGGGAACTATATCCTTAATTCATATCACAATTGCATAACAGTTTGCTGAGTATGTCAATGGTGGTTGAGTTCATTTCACTTTCTTAATGAACACTGATGGCTTTGTTTATTAGCATTTGTGTTACCATTTAAAACTTTTAGGAAGTGAAGGGTATTCTTGCCATTGTTAGACTCCATCTTGTCTAGTCCTCTGTCAGAGTCAAATGCAGACGGGTAGCTGTCAAAGTCTCAGTTCAATATGCAGGCCAAAATGCAATCATCTTTCACCCACCGCAATTTAGATGTTTGCAGAGCTTGTTCTCAGAATGTTTCAATAACACTCGCAGGCTAGAGGAAGATTCAGTAGGTGTTTATTTCAGGAATGTCATCAATGTGAAATTGATTCTTCTTCAAAACCCTGTTTTGAAGAAGAAATCATTAAATGTGTTTTTTGAGAATATGTAATTTGTCAAAATGTTTCAAATTCTCCAGCTCTTCAAATGCCAGCAGTCAATTCGCACCGCTTGAGGAAAGCTCCTCTATTCTATATTCAATCAAATGGAAATCGAATAATATTGGATGAGACACATTTTATCAAGGAAGTTGTAGCTGTTGTATTGGAGATCCAGGAGTTTTTATTGTCCATTCCATGCCTTTTTGCAGATCCTATATTCAAACTGTTTGGCCAAACAACTGCCATTGCTGCTAAGTCAGGACTTCTCTTGAAATGGATGCTTCCCCAACTGTTTGCATTTGCAGTAAATGTATCTGTTCAGAAGTTTTTACATGCACAGAGTTTAGTCTTACCTATAGTTTGGATCTCGGGAGGAGTATTAATCTTGCATCTTATATTCTGTTGGATAACTGCCTTCAAACTAAAACTAGGCCTCATTGGTATTGTCATGACACACAATGTATCATGCTGGCTTATGACCATCCTTGAGTTTCTTTACATAATGCATTCTGCTTCATGCAAAGCTTCATGGACGGGCTTCAAATTAATTGCATTCCGCCAACTTCCATCATTCTTGAGACTATCTATAGGATTGGATGCAGGTGTACCTTGGATCATGTGTCAACAAAGTGATGCACCAGGGCATATTATAAATTCATGCAATGGTTTCTACTACGATGGTTTCAAGCCAAATGCATATCACAAGCCCACTCTTTGGACCGAGGATTGGAATGGATGTTTTTCAGCTTGGGGTGGTCGGGTTCCTTATAGGCCTGTGAAAGACAATGCTTTTGTAGTAGCTCGACTTTTTCAACGTGGTGGCAGCTTTCACAATTACTACATGTATTTTGGAGGGACAAACTTTGGCCGCAAATTGATGCTCCAAATGATGAATATGAACAGATATTCATCCCCAACTCAGACTGAGATAATGAACAGTCTAGACCTGATTGTCGGTCAGTTCTCTTTATTTGGATCATTATCAAATGTGGGTGCGATGGTGGGAGCGATTGTCAGTGGAAAAATTGCTGACTTCATAGGACGAAAAGGGGCATTAATAGTGGCTGCAATCCCAAATATAATTGGATGGGTTGTGAGCACTTTTGCACAGGATGCTTCTTTTTTGTATTTGGGTAGATTGCTGGCAGGTTTTGGAGTGGGGATCATCTCATTCACTGTACCAGTATATATAGCTGAAATAGCTCCCAAAAACTTGTGGGGAGGCCTTGGGACAGTCAAAATGGTGATATTATAATCTCTCTTTCACCATTGGTATTACGATGGCATATTTATGTGGGATATTCCTTGACTGGAGGCCTTTGGAAATTGTTAGTGTAATCCCTTGCATATTCTTGTTTATTGGACTCTTTTTCATCACAGAATCCCCCAGGTGGCTGGCCAAGGTTGGAAATAAAAATTTTGAAACTTCTTTGCAAGTTCTACGTGGCTATGGTAGTGATGTCTCCCTTGAAATAGATGAAGTCAAGAATGCAGTTGAGGCAAGCAGCCAGCAAACCAGTATTAGATTTTCTGAACTATGGGAGAGACGATATGCACTCCCTCTGACTATTGGTATTGGGTTACCTCTCCTTCAGCAGTTGTGTGGAATCATCGGGATTCTGTTTTACAGCAGTTCCATTTTTGTGTCTGCCGGAATTTCATCTAGTGATGCTGCATCCCTTGGACTTGCTTCTATTCAGGTTGTTATGAATTTAGTCACTGCGTGACTAATTGACAAGGCTGGGCGCCGTCCCCTACTCATGATTTCATCTGGAGGGATGGCTATTTGCCTTTTCCTTGTTGGCCTTGCATTTTACCTAAAGAGTCATTTTTCTGAAGCTTCTCAGTTTGAATCCTTCTGTAGTATTTTGGCCTCAACTAGTTTATTGCTTTACATCATCGCATTCTCTCTCGGTGTAGGGCCTATCCCCTTCATTACTATGTCTAAGATCCTTCCAACCAACATAAAGGGCTTTGCTGGTAGCATGGCAGCTTTAGGATTTTGGTCAGCATCTTGGGTAGTGACACTGACTATCAATAGTCTTCTGCAGTGGAGTTCTACAGGAACTTTTCTGCTGTATTCATTGGCATGTGTTCTTACCTTGATCTTTGTGGCACTGTATTTACCTGAAACTAAGGGACGGACTCTAGAAGAAATTGAGAAATCATTCAGATGATAGTTTGCTGGCAAATAAACAGACAAAGCACCGAACGCCTGAATGTACACATTGATAACCACCGTGGCAGAAAGAAAATATGATTGGAGTGCTTATGTTTATCTTCAGTAATGGGATTGACACCTATAAATGCCACCTCTTCATCAGTTATCAACAGATTCGAGTAGAAAATGGAGCGCTATTCTATCTTCAGAAACGCTGATTGGCTTTTTAGTTTTGTTTGTTAAATGATAATTAAACCATTCTATTTAGGTCGATTTGTTATCTCACCTCTAGGAATAGATGTTGTATTAAAAAATCACTTGTAAAGAGGGGGGAGAGAGTTCTGAAAGCTGGTGGAGGAATAAATCAGAGTTTTATTGTACAGTTCTGGCTGGAGATTAATGAAATGAGGTAGCTCTGTTTTAGGAGATCCCTGTGGCAACAACTTAGCATTATGTTTTTCTCTGTTCTCATATGTATCTTGTAATGTTTACATTTCATTCATAAATCGTTTTCTTTTGAACGCTTTTAAGTAGAAGGGCAGAATTCAGCGTGCTGCTCTGCCTTGGGAAACTATTCAAGTTCTACGTTTTCTTCCGTCTGAAAAGGATTCATGATTTCATGCCCTTTTCAGCTTCTTAAACATTCTTTACATTCCATATAATTTCAAAATTGAATGCTTAAGCTTTTGCCTATCTTGCCTCATGTAATAATCTGCACTTTTCATTTGATCTCTGCTCTCGCTGTTCTTGATCCCACACAGCCCAGAAAAACCCAATCATTTATCAAAAAATCCTTTTTATATCAATTTACTAGCCTAAAATCAATATCAGTGTTTCATTTAGGTCATCTCAGATCCTATTGGACATCTTTCATTGAGTTTGACCCGGAGAGAGCCCTCTCCTGTCCTCGTAGGGCTAGCTACGAGGCTGAGCTTGGTTTGATGTTGCCTCGAGTTTTGCCTTTTTCAGCCTGTGGTAGATTCGAGCACTAACAGCCATGAGGAATTGTTTCCTTTGTGGTCAGAACAGTTTACAAGCATGACCCTAATGAAGTGTTGTTAACAACACTTCCTTCGGTCTTCATGCTTTATTATTTCCTCTTGCTACTCATAGTGTTGTATGTACATTTAATGCATCAATCATATGTCTTGTATCATTTTATTAGGTGTGTATCCACTATTTTATAGATTTTAAGCGAGACCCAAAGAAAGGAGAAGTCAGCGGTAGCTGGACCCACACCCCGGACGGGATCACTATTCCAAACGGTTCAAGGTCTAATTGGGACTTTTTACCGGGGAGATCCCCTGCTGTTGGCTGGACAGATTTTCTCGTCAACAGAATTGATGCTAGAAGGAGGGCTAGATGATAAGCTGAGCCCTTAGAGCCTGCAGTTAATCTCATATTTGTAAGGGCTCGTTCCCAAATCATTCTCCTGAGATGTTTGTCAGAGTTTTATGAGCCTCAATGTCTCATCCCCGATGAACTTATGTATCACTTGTCCCAGTTAAAATTCGATGGTGAAAATGGAGTATCCATAACCCAACACCTTTTAGATTTCTGTGACTTTGGTGAGTGCTACGAAATTGACGATGAAGGTTTGATTTCTTTTCTTTTCTTCCTCACTCTCGAAGGTCGCGCTAAGCAATGGTGCCGCACATTTCTGGAAGCTTCCATCCATTCATTTGAACAAATCACCAGTGAATTACAACAAGCTTTTCATAGGTATGATTTTCATAATGTATTAGTAAATTTAAATGACATCAGAATGGAACCTCAGGAACCTCTAGATGAGTTCTCTATCAGATTTGTTCATTATTGTTTTGAGTTCCCTGAAAGGGATGTTGATTGGAAATGTTTAAGTGAACATTTTAGGTATGTGACTCTCTTTTTCCTTGAAAAATTTCAGTTAGCAACCCAGCCTGATCCTAGTGTTCCCTATGACGACCTGCAAGTTACCGGCTGTTGAGATTTTTTCCCTAATGCTTCCTTGTCCACCTCCCCCAACCCAGACTACATTCCAGCCTCCTAGGAGAGTATTGCTATTTGTGATATTCCTGCTCCTCCTCCTGAGTTTCCGGGTAGTGGAGTTGTGACCTCGAGAGTTCTGGGCAAGGATAGACACTTGCAAGAGGATAAAGCCTATTATACTACCTTTGAATCTTTCACGCACCCTGTCGAATCGAGGCTTGAAAACCAGATGGGCCCAACATCCCTCCAGGTTCGTGAAACCTACCTGGAGCCCACTCGATGTCTCCCTGGACACAGTCCTAAATCTGATTCGCATACTGATTATGAATCGACTCCTATCCCAGATGAAGTTGATTCCCTTACAGGGCCTGCCAAATCATTGTTTTCTCTGAATGACACAGATGCGCATGTTGAAAGGCCTTGTATGGTTAACGCCCCTGCGACTCAATATTTTCATTCATTATTCCATGATTTCTTTCATGATTCTGCCACACCAGTAATTTCCTTGAGACATTCATAATTTCCTTATACTGGTATTGGCGACAATCATAACCACGCAGATGGTGTTTCACAATCACAGTTCATAATTGATGAATCTTTTAGATCTGATATTTCTCACTCAGAATCTTTAGACAGTCATAGGAGTGATTTCCTTTCTGGGCAACCTCAAGATGTCCTGTTGGCGAGGAATCAGGTCTCGCAGGAAAGACCCAGGTTCAGGAGTTGTGGCCAACAAGGGAATCAACTGTAGTCTAGAACCACACTGGCATTATCACCCTACTCCGGAGAGCAGAGAGTCTCACCTGAGGCGTGCGGCAACCACATGCACGGTGGGAACAGATCGATATCAAGGAACAGATCCGCAACTCATGATTACCATTAAACAGATTGCATAAACATAGATATATCTGCAAGAACATTGAGAGCATAAACAGGTATTAAGCAATTAAAATTTTAAAACATCGCAACCATCATGTATGAATAAGAATTACACAGTAGGATAGTAACCTACAATTGTATTGATATCTTCATCCCCAACCATCGTTACATAGCTTCCGTAAGGAGAGCTTACAGTCTGATACAAATGCCTTACATAGTCAGAAAGGTAAATGAGAGAGCCCTAGGAACTACAGAAATATCTTGGCCGATCTCCTTTAGTCGCTCTACGTTCCATCTCCTGTTGCATCTCTTCTCTTCTCGGCCAGGTCACTGCTATTTATCCACCCACTTTCACAACTGTTAGTTCCCCTTTTCGTTTTTCTTCAGCTGGTTCAAGCTTCTCTCTTGTTATCTATTTGTTCCACTTTCTATCTTCCGTTGTATATCCTCATGCATCTTCTTTCTTCAGCTATCTCTTGCTTCTGCGCCACCTTGATAGCTCCTCGGCTTGCTGTAGTCGTGACTTGGTCGCGATTGCCATGTGTCCTCATGCCGCAACTCAAAAAAGGCCATCCTTTATTCAAAATGTAAAATATTCCAAACAAGTTTCCAAAAACAAGGGCCCCAACAGGCCCCGACCACAGTTTCTAGACTCGTCCCCGAGTCAATCACAAATGACAGTCTCTATCTCCATCGCCCCACTTGATCTCGTGCCCTGTTCGGCCTGTGTGCCCTCATTTTGTACCTGTTCCCGTTGTGCACCATCAGCTTGTTCCTGTTCTCGTTGTGCGCCTTCTGCCGGTTGTTCAAACAAGGGCCCCAACTCCAGGACTCTGAGGAACGCTATAGCTCAAAGCTTAGTGAAGGCCGATATAGCTTGCTGCCACCCTTGCAAGAGTGAATCTATGTCTTCAGCGATCTTGGTGACAGTGGCCTCTTCTAGGGGTGCTGGGACAGCCCCGAACATCGTGCTAATTTGGGTTTTGGCCTCGGAGGATAGATGTTGCATCATCCTTGCGCTGTTTTGGAGAGGCGGGCGGAGCTCACGAATTACCCGTTTGGCCTCTGCAGAATTAGCTTCCGTTTGCTGGATCTGTACTTCGAGCTCATCTGCCTGGGCGTATAATTGGTCCAACCTGGCAGGGTCCGTGACCTCTTGAATTTCCTAGGAAACTTGTTGTAGCTGTGCGGAGATTGGCTGTGCTTTGACATTCAAGGCCAGTGAGCATTCCTGAAGACCCTTCAGAAGGTCATGTGCCTCGCGCGCCGCAGAAGTAATTGTTTCCTGCATTTGAGTTGCCTGGCCCTGCTTCACGGCAACCTGGGCTGAATAGGTAGCCGTTGGGTCGGGCAGCGCCGGGCGTGCGGCTAATGCTGCGTGGAGCTCCGTATTTTCCCAGTGGAGATCAGTGAGTGCAGTCCAGATGTAGAAATATTGGGCGACAACATTCTACTCCGCGACATCAGCAGGCAGCAGGGTATAATGAGCCTTTACCAAGGGCCATAGGCCTGAAAATACCTGAGTTACGTTGGCTATCTGATCTTGCAGGCGTTCCTGCGCCATGATAAGCTTATTGCGTTGTTCAGTAAGCGCCACGATCTATTGTTGCTGCTCTTCGCACCTCTGCTGCAGCTCTGAGTGAAGCCTTTCGGCTTGCTGGGCCGCCCTCTGAATGAATAAGTATAGTTGAGTTGTACCCCATGTTTCTAAGTTAGCTGTGCCCGAAGCACCCTGGTCCAGCCGCCTTTCTTGGAGGGGTTTTCCACTGGAAACTGAGCGGTTGGAATGCTTCAGAGGGGACGGCGATGTCTGTTGCTACGTTGAGTTGGCCATATTCAAATCTGGTCGCTCCTGCTAATCGGTCTGGCCAGTGGAGGGAGGATCAGTATGCTCAAGCTGAGCCTCGACCAAGTCGACCCCAATGTTTGCCAGCTGGGTAAATATAGGAGATAAAGAAACCTGGGGTGCGCCCATGGGGTCGACTAGTGGTACTACGGTAGAAGTACTGGAGTCAACTTCAGCCCTATGGTCCCCGCCAAAGAAATCTCGAATGAGCGGGTCGGACACAGTGGCAGATGAATTGGACGTAACGGATGAAGTGGTAGGTGGAGGTGGAACGGTGGATGGAGGTGGAGCTGTGGATGGAGGGCGAATGTTAATAAACTCGGAAGGGTCAATAAGTGGTTCTTCCTAGATTAGTGCCCTTGTATTTGGGGGCGGTGGCGGATCATCATCAGTAAGGTCCACCACCGGATTGGCTACGGTGGTGCGGGCCCACTTAGCCAGAAGAGTTTCTAATTGTTCTGGGGCCGGGCCCTTTCCTCCCATCGGGGTGATGATAGGGCTTGCGGAGGTAAATAAAATGGTCAGGAGGGGAGAATTAAGAGGAGTGGTAGGGGTGTGCAAACTAGACCGAGAAATCTAAAATTCAGAAAATAAAGGGAACGGAGAAGCACCGCTGGAAATAACTTGGGCCACTGCATTGAAATTGCGTACCTGAGTATTGAAGTGGCGGACAACGGGGATGAGCAGTTCGGGGAGCTTCTGTGGTGGCGCTGCCACATCCGTCGCGGTAGGCTGTTGCAATGGCAACATCCGCTCAAAGTTGTACCTGGGGAGGCCGTCGCGGGTGTGCTTCATGACCCCCGGGCACGAACAGACTTCGCGATGGAAGGTGGCATTGTCCAGCTGGAACTTCAACGACATCATGTGGAAGGTGGCTTCCGGCACGCAAGTGGGTCGAAGGTAAGTATGCCTGTGACTTACCCCAAACCACACTTTCTCGTTATACTCATCCAACAGGTTCCTGGGCACATGTTGCTAACTAGCCACCACGTCCGTAATTAGCCCATACTAGGACCGAAACACCTCTGCATTCACATGTTTAGTGCTGGGGTTGGGTGACACCTTCCATGGAGTAAACTTCATCGCGAGGGGCTGGCCCTCTGGAATTTCTGCTGGTATCCTGACAAAAGGAGTGTGCCATTTCCACATGGAAAAATAAATGATCAAGTATCCATAAATAAAGCTGGTCGTGCACTTGTAGTTTTCTTCGCACGCATCAAATAGCTCTTTCAACAAAAAGGAGCACCAATTCATCTTGGCACCCTGAACGCAGTGCTCTGCAATAGAGATAGTGTCCAAGGTGCATTCGCCCTTGGTGTAGTGCCTCATTGTCTTGCTGGAAATGAGGTAGCAAGCAAATTTAATCTCGGGCGTGTTAATAAGCTCTATCTTGGCTCCCTTCCCTCCCCACCGGGTGCCGTATTTGTTGTATAGGTCTGCATCCCCGGATTTCTGTGCGAGCTTAGAGGTGGTCTGACATGTGGTCGAGACATCTGCACCATTCTGTGAGAGCCCGGTCAGACGATGGATGTCTTCAGCGTGAATGGGAATTTCCTTTTTCAGCCACAAGGACCCATTTTGAATGTGGCTAAGTAAGAAATGAATGCACTACAAAACCGGTCTGGTGGTCCCGAAGACCGGAATATTTCTGAGATTCATGAGAGAAGATTGCTGAAGGCCCTGGAATGCTGGTAAAATTTGGTTGGGGGAGTTCCCGGCTGTGCTGTAATAGTGTTCCATATACACTTGCCAATTGAGCGCCGGGAATTCAGACGAGTCGGAAAGGTTGGCGTCTATCAAAGCTGCACTGTCGTATTTCCCAACCAAAGACTCTGTCCTGTGAATCCTACTGTCAAGTTCTGGTTCGATGACGGATAGGAGGGCCTTCGAAATTTTTGCTCGACGTTGATAGACCTGTAGAATTTTCCTTGGTCTCCCATCTTGAGTCTGTGCGTTCTAAGAATTCAACTGCTCTGGTGCTGCTGCAATTGCTAATTCAAACTGATCCAGCATTCTCGTGCTTTTGGGTGTCATGCAAGTTATGTCATCACCTGGCACGAGTGTAGTTGATGAGACCCCTTAACGAGTTAATTCCTGCTGGCATTCTTTTCTGTGAGAATCGTGCGATCAATCGTGTGCCAATGGGTATTCTGACAGTTTCTGACGGTGGCATGGGGAAATGGGCGGACGCGATGGCTGAGGTAACTGCGGATGATGGAAAAATGATTATGGCAAGGTTACTTCCAATTATGGTAATTTATGATGCAAATCTAGATGATCCTACGGCCTAACACAAATAATGACTGACATGACCTGGACTGACATTGACACGTTTATGAAGCCTATGGGGATGACACGCTGGACGCGCCCCTCCCCGACCATAGTCGGTTGCGGTGTTGTCCCGTAACAGAGGGATTATTGGTGGATGATGTAGGAATGGAAAATACTACCTATGCTCATCCCAGTTGTGGGAGAGTTATTCGACAACACTACTCTACGGGTGCTCTTGGTTGTGAGAGTTATTGATGAATTTTGGAAGAAATTACTCCTGGTAGGGTTTCAGGCGTGCGCCATTCACCCATCCTGGTAAAACAGTACCATCCAGCTGAGCCAAACGAACGGCACCAGACTCTCTAATCTCGATGACAAAGTAAGGTCCTAACCAGTGCATCTGCAGCTTTCCTAGGAACTTCTGGAATTTGCTGTCATATAAAAAGACCTTGCCACCAACCTGGAATGCTTTGTTCTTGATGTGG
The DNA here is from genome assembly GCA_034641835.2 of Pinus albicaulis. Classification (NCBI taxonomy): domain Eukaryota; kingdom Viridiplantae; phylum Streptophyta; class Pinopsida; order Pinales; family Pinaceae; genus Pinus; species Pinus albicaulis. Next base: position 480,233,614 of record CM076582.1, read on the forward strand.
CGATCGTGCCACGCTTTCTGTCTATCCTTTTGAACCTTCTAATGAAATTCTGCCAGGAACCGGGCGTCGTCCAATTCCTGTAATTCATGTAGGCGCTCCTAGAGCGATGCTTCTTTCAAGAACTTGAGAGTCATGGAAATTAAAATACTTGGTACCGTGAACTCGGCGGTGATCACAGCTTCTCGGCCATACACCTACTGGAACTGTGTCTGATTGGTCAAGCGCTTCACTATAGTCCGGTAGGCCCAGAGCGCAGCTGGTAGCCGTTCATCCCAGTCATCCCGCTGGGCGTTACAGATCTTTGTTAACCCCTTTTCAAGAATTTTATTAAACGCTTCAATAGTGCCATTGGCCTGCATGTGGTACGGGCTACTTTTGTGATGCTGAATCATAAACGAGTCCAATAGCGACTTGACCGTGTCATTAATGAAATGCATACCTTGATCCTTGGTTAAACTTCGTGGGCAACCAAACCTGCTGATGATGTTTTCAAAGATAAACCACGCTGTTGTATCCACCGTGCAGTCTCGTATCGCCGCTGCCTCAGCCCATCGGGTGAGGTAGTCGGTTGTGGTAATGATGTATCGGGCCTTGGAGTGTTTGGCGACCGGGGCTATAGGACCTACGAAGTCGACAACCCATTTCTCAAATGGCCGCAACACATGCACTGGGTGTAACAGAAGCTCATCCCTGTGAGAGGGCCTCCCCGTTCGCTGACAGACATCACATTGCTTAACAAATATCTTGCAATCTGCATGGACCATTGGCCACCAGAGGCCAGCCTGGAGTACCTTCCTTGCGGTGGGTTTTTCCCCAACATGCCCTCCCGCAACACCACTGTGGCATTCCCACATCATAGCTTCGCGCTCATGGTCAAGGACGCACCGGCCCAAAACCTCATCAAGACCCAGCTTATATAGCTACCCCACAATCAGTTGGTATTCGGCAGCACGGATGACCAAGTGCCATTTTTTGAGCAGGGTGTAATCTGGAGGGCATTGCCCCATTGTAAGATAGGTGGCAATGTCGGCCAAGTAATCCGGTACCGCTTCGACCCGAAAGAGGTCAGCATCTGGCAGCTGATCATCAAGTGAGCCGTTGTTCTCTCCCGTCTCCAACCTGGATAAATGATCGGGCCCGAAATTCAACCTCCCGGGCTTGACGATCACCTCAAACATAAATTCTTGAAAGAGCAGCAGCCAGTGACAGATCCGTCCTTCCAAAACAGGCTTATTTACCAAGTACTTCAGTGCAGAGTGGTCAGTAAAGAACTTAAATTTGCCTCCAAGAAGGTAGTGGTGGAACTTCTAGAGAGAGTACACCATTTCCAAGGCCTCCCATTCGGTAGTGGTGTAATTCCTCTCCACATTAGACAATTTGTGGCTGGCGAAGTAAACGGGATGGTCAACTGTCGTCTCTCCTGGTTGCGCCAAGACAGCCCCAAGTGCAATACTGGAAGCATCAATATGTACATGGAACTTCTTATCCCAGTTTGGGTGAACAAGTATGGGCGCCGTTGCCAGATTTTCCTTCAGCGTGTCAAGGGCCTTACGACACTCCTCCATCCACTGGAATACCTCTGAATTCCGCAGTAATCTCTCCAAAGGGGCAGTGATATTTGCGTAGTTGCGTATAAACCGCCTGTAATATCCTGTGTGCCCAAGGAGTGCCCGCAACTACTTCATGGTTTTGGGGGCTTCCATGTGGACTATTACGGCGACCTTGGTGGGGTCGACACAAACCCCTTGCTTGCACACCACGTGTCCTAGCAGCGTGCCGAAAGGAACTGCAAAAATACATTTCTTCAAGTTCAAGGAAATATGCAACTAGCGACACCGATCAAACATAATACGCAACAGGGTGGCATGTTTCTTCAGCAGACTGTAGACATTCCAATCATCCATGTAGACTTCCAGGAACTTGTGGATGTACTCCCGAAAAGCAGCAATAACAATCTGGGAAAACACGGCCGGAGCATTTTTCAAGCCAAACGGCATTACGTGGTATGCGAACGATCCCCATTCGGTGGTGAATTTCATTTTCGGCTTGTCCTCCTCCGCAATGCGCACCTGATGGTAGCCCGAAAAACCATCCGTGAAGGAATAAGCTTCATTTCCCGCAACATGATCCAAGACTTCATCACTAAAAGGAGAGAGAAACGGATCATGGATGCAGGCGTTGTTCAAACTTCTGTAATCGACACAGACGCGTATCTCCGCCTTGTCCTTCTTATTCTGAATGACGATACGACTCACCCACTCTACTTCTTCCACTAGAAAGATGAGACCTGCGGCCAGCATCTTGTCAATCTCCATCTTGACCTTTTCTTTCATTCGTGGGTTCAGCCGGTAGGGTCGATGCTTTACGGGTCGGGCATCCGGTTTCAGCACAATGCGCATTTCTCCAAGGTCACCCTTGATGCCCTTCAAATCTGCCACCGACGAAGGGAACAAGTCTTCATATTCCTGGAGGAGGCTGAAAATTTCCTTTGTCGTCTCCTCGTCCCAGTAATCTCCAACACTAGCCAACTTGGGCTTTTCCGCCGTACCAATGTTTAACTTCTTGGTCTTCAGCGGTTGTAAATGGATGCCTTCGGTGCTCAGTTCTTCATTGATGTTCCGCTCACCTTCCCTCTCTTCGAAATAAAGGTGCCTGAGGTCCTCCAGAATGTCATCATCTGGATCTCTGTCAATCCGTTGGAAAACCAACTCGCACCTGGCCTCAGGACATGATGCACCCGTGGCCCCCTCGGCCGCGTGGTCGTGGAAAAACAAGACCTCCTTGATCGCTTGTAGTGCCCGAGATTCCTGCTCTGTCTCCCCTTCAAATGAGAAGCATCGAAAAAAAAATTTCGTGACTTCCTGCCAAGAGTGGGTTCCTCGTTTTCGCTCTTCTTCCAAGTACCAGGCCTGGGGGATTTTATCCAGGGAGTGGATAAACTGATGCACCCACAGCTCTTGCGGGTAACCCAGACCTTGCCACTGTTCCTCACAGCTCCTCAAGTGGTCCCGCGGATCGGAAGCCCCTGTGTACCTGTGCTCACTTCAAGGGCCTTCGTCTTCCTTAAACCGTGCCTTCAAAGCCTGAGTCACGCAACTCCACCGTGACAAGGTGGTGCGGTGGTTCCTCCACCACCTTGCTAATGTGGACTATAGTGCGACGTCCAAAATTGGTATTCTGCGGCTTTCTAGAACCGTGTCTTCCACCTTTGCAATAAAGGTATTGACAGCCTGCATGTTCGACAGGGTGGGTTATTCCCTGAACTCAGTGCCAATCCAATAGATGCACGCAATGGCGGCACATCTCTGCGTACTGGTCTCGTACCCACCCTACTACCAGTCATCCCACGCGAGTTCTGAACCCAACTCCAAGCTCTGGACATTGCGCCAGCTGACAAAGCCTGTTATGTTCGAGTTGATATAGTTGTCCCTCTTCCCTACAGTCATCTGATAAAGGTGATCCATCATCTGCCCGTCCACCCTGTTGTCCACAGTTTTGGTGTATCGTAGACCTTGATACGGGTCGAGGGGCTGCGTGACCCGTACCTCCCCATCCTCGAATATCATCAGCTCCTTTTTGAGGTCGATGATGGTGTAATTCTCAAAATCCCAATCAATGCCTAGCAGGGCAGGACAAGGATCCTTGTCGCCCATAATATCGATAACCTCAAAATATGTGTAGGTCTTCACCCCCGCAATGTCGACCTCGACACCCTCAAGTCGGCCGATCGACAGAATGCAGTACTGGTTTGCCATTCTGAGTTGGATTGGCGAGTAGGTCAGTCGTGGCCTTCCAAGAGCCTCCTACATCTTTCGCAGCAGGATGTTGACGTCGGACCCCAAATCCAGCATGGTATCGCTGATTTGGAATCCCGCAACCTGCGTGTTAAGCCAAAACTCTTTTCCCATTCGTCGCTTGTTCCGCTTGATGCACTGCACATACTGGGGTGTTGTGTTATCTGAGTCTCTCTGCCCTGTACTTCCTTGCAGTGCGTCTTGTAGGGTACGCTTGAGCTGGTCCCGCATCAAAACATCATCAACAATCTTGAGGAACAGCTGAATCCATTCCTCAATCAAGGTCCCTGTGGCGCTCTGTTCGCTAGAACTAGTCGTCGGGGGTATCTCAAGGCCCCTGGCTTCCCGCAGCTGAGCAAAGGCCTCCACAGCCTCCTGAAAATAATTCTTCTACGCATCTGGTCGGATTAGTTGTTTGGGGGAGGTAGGTTGAATAGCCCGGACCGGCTCCCTTCCATGGGCGTCCTCACCCATCTTCTTGCCACCCCGCGTCACAATCGCGACATTCTGCATGGCCGGGGTCGCGGTCCCTCGTGGCTTTGAATTTACCAAGTTCGTTCCCCTCTGTCGTGCCCATTCCTCCCACTTCTTGATGAGCTTTGGACAGTCCTCTGTTGCATGGGCGTTCACGCAGCACTGGGAACACCAAGCACGTCACGGTAGGGGACATTCCCGAGCCACGTGGCCCTCCTAGTCATAGTTGTAACATTTCATCGGCCCTCGTCCCCCTGTGCAGCCTTCGCGCTTACCGCCGCCTCCTCCCCTGGAAGCCTCATTCACCCTGTAGGAGGGACGGTCCAATCTATCCGCGAGTGCGTCGAGAGCCCTGCACTGCTCAGTGTTATGAGTCGTGGAAACACAAAACTCACAATATACATTGTTTGGGATGGTGGAGTACTTCTGTAGTATCGGGCACATCCGAGGTGGATGTCCCATCGTCTGGCAAATCTCACAGTATTCCGTGGCGGTTGCATTCAGTTGTGGTGGGAACCCCGCATAGGGATGTTGCAGCGAGTATACCCCTTGCGGACTCATTGCTACGCCACCCACAGGGGGTGGACCCCCCTGTATTTCCGCAACAAAGGGTCCCACACCCACACCACGCATCCTAGGAAATTCAGTTGCGATGTGGCCTTCGACCAGGCAGTGAGTGCACCAAACATTCGGCCTGGCTGGTCTTATAGGTTGCATCTCCTTGAGCTTCTCTGTCAGAATAGCGATCTGATGTTGTAGCCCCACTAAGGAAGGATCCTGCGGAGCCGACCCCCCGTGATATTCCTGAGGGTAGCCCGCCATGGCCTCTATTTTCATGGCCTGTTATAAAGCATCTTGCAAGTTGTCAATCTTCTGCTGTGTGAAGGGGGTTCGTGTCAAGGGAACTAGAGCCTTGATGAACCAGTCCCTCTGATGGTTTGGATCGATCGGGTAGCTGAGTTTCTTGATCGCATCCTTGAAGTGCCGCATCAGCTCCCATGCGGTCTCTCCTCCTTTCTGCTTAATCTCCCAGAGCTCGGACAGACCCTGCTGGTCTGTCTGGGGTAACTTGAATTCGCGGACAAAATCCCACTTCACATCCGCAAGTACTGGATTTGGATGGGCCTCGGACCATTTTATAAACCATCGTAGAGCTCTCTCTCTGAGCATGGTTTGGAACTCTATTAGCTTCCCTGCATCTGGAGTCTGGCGAGCCCTCCATATCGCTTCGCACAGATACCAGTGTTTTTCTACATCATCGTTGCCTTAACCAGAGAATTATAGATACTAGGTGAAGGACCCGGCCATATTTACTTGCGGAGTGTTGACTAGGATAAATTCTCCAGGTCCCAGTTGCATAATTGTCCCACTGGGGAATTCAATGCTACTAGTGACGTTGCAAGTCACGTGGGTCACCGTCAACAATGAACTGCTATGCAACTGAATTAATGCTTGTAACTAAACGAAAATATTACTTAAAGGTTGATAAAGTACCAGGGGAAGGTAGGGATCCTTGCCATGCAGAGTGTGGGAAGCAGGGCTGCCTGGAGAAATGAATGTTGTTCGCTCTTGAAACAACTACTGCATCGCGACGTACCATTCACCATCGGAACCTTCTTCGGGCTGCATCCCTGCATCGTCTTCATCAGTCACCGTCTCCCTTTCCCACTTAGCTGGGCTCCCATGCACCCGCCGCACTCCCACAGCGATCCCTTATTTTTCCTGGGTATCCGCGTCCATAACTCCTATCCTCTGATGCACCTCCTTCTGGTTCTTCCTATTGGTTTCCCTTCGTTTCAAATCCCGCATCACCCATTTTCGCCACCTATCGGCGATTTGTGCCCGCCGATGTGCACGTCGCTCCCTCAACTTTCGTGTGGCCTCAACATCCATTCCCCACTCCCTGCCTCACATTCTACGTAGCATCGGTCCCTTCAGCCCTCCCCCCAGCACTAGGGGCTTACACTTCCATTCTCGACTTTTGAAATTCCACCAGCCCTTCGTCCACCATCAGGGCCTTGATCCACAGCAAAATCTCCTTGAGCAGTTTTCCTCTTAACCTGGAATGGAAGATAGCCTCAGCCTTCGAGAAGGATTGGTAGCACTCTGCGACAAACTCTACAATATACCCGTTCAAAGTGGTCTCTACCCAAAAATCCACCGCGCGGGTCACTTCATTGTCCAGCCGATGCAGAGCCACTAGATCCCCGTGCACCCACTTGCAGTTTACCTTCCGCGAGGTATCCCTAGGCACCTTTGTCTGTAACCTCCGCAAATAGTTATAGAGGTCACTAGGGAACTTCCCCCAGAGGATCTCATATGTATCGCTGGCTAAATCTAAGAAAAGGACGAGCTCCTTGATCACCGCCTCCTTCTGCTTGGTCAACTCTGCTTGCTGAGAAATAAATTGGTCGAGATGATTATCCCACCATCAACGTATTTCGCCTTCATAGATCCTTGAGACCATGATCTAGTTCCCCTCATATCATGTAGGTCCTGGCAACGGAACCATTTTTTGGCGAGGAATCAGGTCTCGCAGGCAAGACCCAGGTTCAGGAGTTGTGGCCAACAAGGGAATCCGCTGTAGTCTAGAACCACGTCGGCATTATCACCCTACTCTGGAGAGCAGAGAGTCTCACTCGAGGCGTTCCGCAACCACATGCAGGGTGGGAACAGATCGATAGCAAGGAACGGATCCGCAACTCATGATTACCATTAAACAGATTGCATAAACATAGATATATCTGCAAGAACATTCAGAGCATAAACAGGTATTAAGCAATTAAAATTTTAAAACATCGCAACCATCATGCATGCATAAGAATTACACAGTAGGATAGTAACCTGCAATTTTATTGATATCTTCATCCCCAACCATCGTTACATAGCTTCCGCAAGGAGAGCTTACAGTCTGATACAGATGCCTTACATAGTCAGAAAGGTAAATGAGAGAGCCCTAGGAACTACAGAGATATCTTGGCCGATATCCTTCAGTCGCTCTGCATTCTGTTTCCTGTTGCATCTCTTATCTTCTCAACCGGGTGACTGCTATTTATCCACCCACTTTCGCAACTGTTAGTTCCCATTTTCGTTCTTCTTCAGCTGCTTCAAGCTTCTCTCTTGTTATTTGTGTGTTCCACTTTCTGTCTTCTGCTGTATATCCTCATGAATCTGCTTTCTTCAGCTATCTCTTGCTTCTGCGCCACCTTGATAGCTCCACGGCTTGCTGTAGTCGTGACTTGGTCACGATTGCCATGTGTCCTCATGCCGCAACTCAAAAAGGCCATCATTTACTCAAAATGAAAAATATTCCAAACAAGTCTCCAAAAACAAGGGCCCCAACATGTCCTCTTGATTGACCCATCTCGGTTGGTAACTCCCGAGAAGCCTAACATGCCAGATACCCAAATTGATCAAATCGATGGTTCCAGCGATCACTACTTATCCGAAAACATGTTCGCTCATACCGCAGAGGACTGTCACTCGTATCTCTCTGCAGACTATAATCTACTTTATGAAGATCTGAGTACCTTTCAGGGAATTAAAGCACTTCTGCTTCTGTTAGCCGTTACCCCTGGTTCTTCTGATCCTGACGAGACCCCTCAAAAAACTCCAACTGGGGTTTCTCAGCTTTGGGTTTTTGAATTAACGATTCCCAAGTACCATGCTCCTCCCAGCATAACCACGTCAGATATAATTTCATCTGGGTGGATTTTTCATTCTAGTGAGGTTTCCCTGAGCACATATTCCTGTCCCCCAACAGCTGGTGAGCAAAAATTGATATACCCAAATTTATTCACTGGTAAGGAAACAACGGCCATTGTCTCTAATCTTTCCAATTAGTGCCCAACCAGTACCAGTTGCAATCAGGCACAAACATGTGATTTTGGGAAAATCCCCCAACTGCCCGAAAACCTTCCGGTAAATTCACCACATCCTGGCAAATCTAAAGAATCTAATACATCGGATTATCAATCTGTCAGTGCGCAAACATTTGGACGAATTTATATAAATCCCACTGATGTCTTTCCAATTACTACAATTAATGATCACATCCATTCACAAGTTGATCTCACGAACCCATCAAAGTTTTGGAGCCCCCTGCTCGAAGGCCCAGAATTGGTCCAGGACGGTAAGGCATTTCAGCCTTCACTAATGGTTAATCCGGATCCTCACATCCTCGGTGAAACCTAGGAGCAAATCCAAACTAAGGTTTTCAAAATTAGGGTTTCTGCTCTTGGATTCGCAAGTATCCATAATTCGCTTGGCACATGCTTGTTGTTTCCATCCCGTAAAATCAATAATCCTCACCACCACAATGAGGTTGCTGGTTGGCTCAACCAACCCTATCCGGTGGATGTGCCTGCAAATAGGCAATGGCTTACCCAGCGCCCATCAGACCTAGGATTGTACATGAATGGATGTGTGTCATTTATAAATAGTTTTAAGTTTCGAGAATATATTGATGTCTATTAGGATAAGAGTGAAATTCAGCTTGCACAATCCACTCTAGCACGTTCTTTGGTAATTAGCCATGGCCTTCTTACTATTGTACATGCTCTTCAGGTAAGTCTTGCTGTTGGTGCATGATTTTGTATGCTGGCTCTGATTGCGAACATTGTTGTTCTTGTAGGGCAGGAACTAATGCGGTGGCTGCATTGGAAAGTTGATTTCACATAACCAGACCGCATCATTGGTTAACCTAGGAATAGGCTAGCTAGGATCTGCTAATAAAGTTTTGTTTGTCAAGTTATTGATTAGGCTTACTTGATAACGTTTTACTTCATGGTTTAGAATTATGCTTGCTGTATTTTCTTTCGTTCTGTAGTTTTATGCATTTAAAAGTTCCAATTATTTTTACATGCATGACTTTTCAGTTTCCGTATTGCTACATAATGTTCGGATAATCACTTCATGTGCTTTGCCTTGTCTCTCCACCTCCAACTAGTGGATCTTTCCCGCACATGGCATTGCATTGCATCTTGAGCCTCATTATTACATTGCATCTTGAGCCTCATTATTACATTGCATCGTACACTTTCTTCCCCACATCATTTCCGCAGGTTGTTGATATAGCGTTGAAAATATTCCACATATCGCCTATCACTGCATGAGCCCTCATTGAAACTTTACCACCTTGCGGACTTGTTCTACCAATATTGCTGAACAGTAACCCCATTGTTTGTGTGAGGTTGCGGTGGCTATCTCAAGAGGCAGCTTTCTCTCAGGATAGGTCATCGAAGTTGCATTCTCAACAAGATGCCTATGAGTCTAAACATATTAGCCGGGGAGATACGAGCCAGTTGTTTGTGGGAGACCTAATGAGTTTGAATGGCCCAATACCCATAAGCCTAAGCCTTGTGCCTAGCAAAGTCTTGGACATCTTAATGATCTATTTTTCACACTTCGCCTATTGAGGTAGATGGGATGTGAAGGTTTGGCACAAGGGAAAACCCAAATCAGGATATCTTTTAGTTTCTGTAAAACAAGAAACAACCTCTCTTGCTTGTAAAATAAGACGAGATCCCTCATCTGCCCATGAAAAATAAGTTCCATGAGCACATGAAAATAGGTGCTACAAGCACATGAGACAAATAAGGGTAAAGGATTGAGAAAGGCTTCCTGCGCATAGAGGTGATGCAACGACTCTGCCGGGGTACTGACCAGGCTCGCTCGCAGCAGAGCAACGCTTGTGATTTCCTAAGGTGACTCTGTCGGGGTACTGTCCAGGCCTGCTGGAAGCAAAGCAACACCGGAAACTTACTTTAAAAATCTCGAGAATAATAAACCCACTGCCTAGCTCTTCACATCATCAACAAGCTACTGGCGTCTGTGAGCTTCCGCTTTGATGTGTTCTGATTAGCGAGACCTAGTTGAGGCACAAGGACTGGGCATACTTGTAAAGGCCAAAGTAATACAAAGGGTACCCACACAAGCTGTTCAATATTCCCTTGCATCACTATCTTGGCTTAGAGTATTGTTGTGATATTGACAGAGATGCTGAATTCTACCAGTGGTTCGCCATTTGTTGTAGCCGCTACAACACCACCCAAAATTTTGGGTATATTCGAAATTTCGGGTCCCCCTCCTCGCTTAGTCGTTAAGGTTGGCCTTTAGAAAATGAAATCCTCGTAACCTGTCCCAAGCCCCTCGTGAGCCTTCTTATCATCATGACGAGATACTCTTATCACAGCCACGCCATGTGTGAAGGGATCATCATGCATACATTCGAATGGAAACCTTTTTTTGTATTTACATTAAAATCTCTTGCACCATGGATTGTTTAGGCACTCAGTTTAGGTGCTTCACCAAGCTCATAATCTGATGTTAATGTTTCATGCAAGTCAATCCCATGGATGATACACCAAACAATGTCATCACCACATCGATGAAAAGGATAAGAGTAGTGCGAGCTGAAACAGGAGAAGTGGAAGACATGTATCGCATGTACACACAGAACAAGACCATGCCAGTCAAGGGAGCTTTCGGTCACAGTGGAAGCTGTTGGTCTGCGAAATGAGCTAAATTTTTTTCCCAGCAAGCAAGAAGACCCTTTTCAAAGCAAAGGAAGAAAGATAAGGAATATTGCTATGAAATCCAAAGATCTCCAAAAGAAGGTTGCAAGTCGCAGATCTACTTGAGGTCACAAGCCGTAGATCTACTAAAGGTCGCAAGTCGCAAATCCGCTTAAGGTCGCAGGTTGAAAATTTCCTCAAGTCGCAGGTCGCAGATTCCCTCAGGTCACAAAATCATGGTAGGTCGCAGGTCACAGATTGTTGAAGGTTGCAAGTTGCAAATTCGCTTAAGGTCGCAGGTCACAAATTTCCTCAAGTCGCAGGTCGCAGATTCCGTCAGGTCGCAAAATCATGGCAGGTCGCAGGTCGCAGATTATTGAAGGTCGCAAGTCACAAATTCTCTTAAGGTCGCAAGTTGCAAATTTGCTTAAGGTCGCAGGTCGCAAATTTCTTCAAGTCGCAGGTCGCAGATTCCCTCCGGTCACAAAATCATGGCAGGTCGCAGGTCGTAGATTGTTGAAGGTGACAAGTCGCAAATTATCTTAAGGTCGCAGGTCGCAAATTTCCTCAAGTCGTAGGTCGCAGATTCCCTCAGGTCGCAAAATCATGGCAGGTCGCAGGTCGCAGATTGTTGAAGGCCGCAAGTTGCAAATTCGCCTAAGGTCGCAAGTCGCAAATTTCCTCAAGTCGCAGGTCGCAGATTCCCTCAGGTCGCAAAAACATGGCAGGTCGCAAATTGTTGGGGGTCGCAAGTCACAAGGTCCAGTCGGGTCGTAGGTCGCAAATTTCCACAAATCGCAGGTCGCAGATTCTCTCAGGTCGCCAGGTTGCATAGTCGCACTCCCTATTAAAAGCTCAACGACGCGACCTAGAGACCCATCGACTAGGTTGCGAGGTCGCAAAATTATGGCAGGTCGCAGGTGGAAAATTGTTGGGGATCGCAGATCGCAAAACCATCCAGGTCGCAGGTTGCGGAATGCTCAGGGTCACAAGTCACAAAATCCAGTCAGGTCGCAGGTCCCAGAATAGACTAGGTCGCAAGGCAGCCCAACAATTGGGAAGGCGAAAAGTTAGGGAGCCCAAAAGGGCGAGTTTTTCTCTATAAATACCTTCTTCAAGAACTTGTAATAGACCTTTTGTTGGGGACTCAAGCTAAGTACATTGTATTACCAGAGGATTATACATTTGAGCATGAATACAAGCATTTTGAAAATCCCTTTGTGGATCTAGTGTTGTCATATGTATGAGCGCTATTGAGTATTATATTTTCAATTTTTGAACGTCTTTAGATTAAGGGAACTATATCCTTAATTCATATCAAAATTGCATAATAGTTTGCTGAGTATGTCAATGGTGGTTGAGTTCATTTCACTTTCTTAATGAATGCTGATGGCTTTGTTTATTAGCATTTGTGTTACCATTTAAAAATTTTAGGAAGTGAAGGGTGTTCTTGCCATGAGGAATTGTTTCCTTTGTGGTCAGAACAGTTTACAAGCATGACCCTAATGAAGTGTTGTTAACAAAACTTCCTTCGGTCTTCATGCTTTATTATTTCCTCTTGCTACTCATAGTGTTGTATGTACATTTAATGCATCAATCATATGTCTTGTATCATTTGATTAGGTGTGTATCCACTGTTTTATAGAGTTTAAGCGAGACCTAAAGAAAGGAGAAGTTAGCGGTAGCCGGACCCACACCCCAGACGGGATCCCTATTCAAAACGGTTCAAGGTCTAATTGGGACTTTTTACCGCGGAGATCCCCTCCTGTTGGCTGGACAGATTTTCCCGTCAACAGAATTGGCACTAGAAGGAGGGCTAGATGACAAGCTGAGCCCTTAGAGCCTGCAGTTAATCACATATCTGTAATGGCTCGTTACCAAATCATTCTCCCGAGATTTTTGTCGGAGTTTTATGAGCCTCGATGTCTCATCCCCGATGAACTTATTTATAACTTGTCCCAGTTAAAATTCGATGGTGAAAACGGAGTATCCATAACCCAACACCTTTTAGATTTCTGTGACTTTGGTGAGTGCTACGAAATTGACAATGAAGGTTTGATTTGTTTGCTTTTCTTCCTCACTCTCGAAGGTCGCGCTAAGCAATGGTGCCACACATTGCTGGAAGCTTCCATCCATTCGTTTGAACAACTTATGAGTGAATTACAACAAGCTTTTCATAGGTATGATTTTCAGAATGTATTAATAAAGTTAAATGACATCAGAATGGAACCTCAGGAACCTCTAGATTAATTCTCTATCAGATTTGTTCATTATTTTTTTTAGTTCCCTGAAAGGGATGTTGATTGGAAATTTTTAAGTGAATAGTTCAGGTATGTGATTCTCGTTTCCCTTGAACAATTTCAGTTAGCAACCCAGCCTAATCCTAGTGTTCCCTATGATGACCTGCAAGTTACCGGCTGTTCAGATTTTGTCCCTAATGCTTCCTTGTCCACCTCCCCCAACCCAGACCACATTTCGGCCTCCTAGGAGAGTATTGCTATTTGTGATATTCCTGCTCCTCCTCCTGACTTGCTGGGTAGTGGAGTTGTGACCTCGAGAGTTCTGCGAAAGGATAGACACTTACAAGAGGATAAAGCCTATTATACTACCTTTGAATCTTTCACGCACCCTGTCGAATCGAGGCTTGAAAACCAGATGGGCCCAACATCCCTCCAGGTTCATGAAACCTACCTCGAGCCCACTCGATGTCTCCCTGGACACAGTCCTAAATCTGATTCGCATAATTATTATGAATCCACTCCTATCTCGGATGAAGTTGATTCCCTTACAGGGCCTACCAGATCATTGTTTTCTTTGAATGACACAGATGCGCATGTTGAAAATCCTTGTATGGTTAACGCCCCTATGGCTCAATATTTTCGTTCATTATTCCATGATTTATTTCATGAGTCTGCCACACTAGTAATTTCTTCGAGACATTCAAAATTTCCTTATACTGGTATTGGTGAAAATCATAAGCACGGAGATGGTGTTTCACAATCACAGTTCATAATTGATGAATCTTTTATATCTGATCTTTCTCACTCGGAATATTTAGACAGTCATAGGATCGATTTCCTGTCTGGGCAACCTCAAGATGTCCTCTTGATTGACCCATCCCGGTTGGTAACTCCCGGGAAGACTAACATGCCAGATACCCAACTTGATCAAATCGATGGTTCCAGCAATCACTGCTTATCTGAAAACATGTTCGCTCATACCACGGAGGAATGTCACTCGTATCTCTCTGCAGACTATAATATGCTTTATGAAGATCTGAGTACCTATCAGGCAATTAAAGAACTTCTGCTTCTGTCGGTCGTTACCCCTAGTCCTTCTGATCCTGATGAGACCCCTCAAACAACTCCAACTAGGGTTTCTTAGCTTTGGGTTTTTGAAATAACGATTCCCAAGTAACATGCTCCTCCCAGCAAAACCACATCGGATATAATTTCATCTGGGTGGATTTTTCATTCTAGTAAGGTTTCCCAGAGCACATATTCCTGTCCCCCAGCAGCTGGTGTGCAACAATTGATATACCCCAATTTATTCACTGGTAAGGAAACAACGGCCATTATCTCTAATCTTTCCAGTTGTTGCCCGGCCAGTACCAGTTGCAATCAGGAACAAACATGTGATTTTTGGAAAATCCCCCAATTTCCTGAAAACCTTCCGGTAAATTCACCCCATCCTGGCAAATCTAAATAATCTAATACATCGGATTATCAATCTGTCAGTGCGCAAACATTTGGCCGAATTGATATAAATCCCACTGACGTCTTTCCAATTACTACAATTGAGGATCACATCCATTCACCAGTTGATCTCACGAACCCATCAAAGTTTGGGAGCCCCCCCCCTCGAAGGCCCAGAATTGGTCCAGGACGGTAAGGCATTTCAGCCTTCACTAAGGGTTAATCCGGATCCTCGCATCCTCAGCGAAACCCGGGAGCAACTCCAAACTAAGGTTTTCAAAATTAGGGTTTCTGCTCTTGGATTCGCAAGTATCTATAATTTTCCTGGCACATGCTTGTTGTTTCCATCCCATAAAATCAATCATCCTCACCACCACAATGAGGTTGCTGGTTGGCTCGACCAACCCTATCCGGTGGATGTGCTTTCAAATAGGAAATGGCTTACCCAACGCCCATCAGACCTAGGATTGTGCATGAATGGATGTGTGTCATTTATAAATAGTTTTAAGTTTCGAGAATATATTGCTATGTATTAGGATAAGAGTGAAATTTAGCTTGCACAATCCACTCTATCACGTTCTTTGGTAATTATCCATGGCCTTCTTACTATTGCACATGCTCTTCAGGTAAGTCTTGCTGTTGGCGCATGATTTTGTATGCTGGATCTTATTGCGAACATTGTTGTTCTTGCAGGGCGGGAACTAATGCGGTGGCTACACTGGAAATTTGATTTCACATAACCCGACTGCATCATTGGTTAAACTAGGAATAGGCTAGCTAGGATCTGCTAATAAAGTTTTGTTTGTCAAGTTATTGATTAGGCTTACTTGATAACGTTTTACTTCATGGTTTAGAATTATGCTTGCTGTATTTTCTTGTGTTCTATAGTTTTATGCATTTAAAAGTTCCATTTATTTTTACATGCATGATTTTTCAGTTTCCCTATTGCTGTATAATGTTCGGATAATCACTGCATGTGCTTTGCCTTGTCTCTCCACCTCCAACTAGTGGATCGTTCCCACACATGGCGTTTCATTACATCACGAGCCTCATTATTACATTGCGGCATACACTTTATTCCCCACATCGTTTCCGCAGGTTGTTGATATAGCGTTGAAAATATTCCACATATCGCCTATCACTACATGAGCCCTCATTGAAACTTTACCACCTTGCGGACTTGTTCTGCCCCGATTGCTGAATAGTAACCCCATTTTTTGTGTGAGGTTGTGGTGGCTATCTCAAGAGGCATATTTCTCTCAGGATAGGTCATCGAAGTCACATTCTCAACAAGATGCCTATGATTCTAAACTTATTAGCTAGGCAGATATGATCCCATTGTTTATGGGAGACCTAATGAGTTTGAATGACCCAATACCCGTAAGCCTAAGCCTTGTGCCCAGCAAAGTCTTGGACATCTTAATGATCTGTTTTGCATGCTTCACCTATTGCGGTAGATGGGATGTGAAGGTTTGGCACAAGGGAAAACCCAAATCAGGATATCTTTTAGTTTCTGTCAAACAAGAAACAACCTCTCTTACCTGTAAAATAAGACGGGATCCCTCATCTTCCCATGAAAAATAAGTGCCACGAGCACATGAAAATAAGTGCTACAAGCACATGAAACAAATAAGGGTAAAGGATCGAGAAAGGCTTCCTGCGCAGAGAGGTGATGCAACGACTCCGCCGGGGTACTGATCAGGCTCTTTGGAAGTGGAGCAATGCTTGTGATTTCTTGAAGTGACTCCCCAGGGGTACTGTCCAGGCCTGCTGGTAGCGGAGCAACACCGGAAAATTACTATAAAAATCCTGAGAATAATAAACCCGTTGCCTAGCTCTTCACATCATCAACAAGCTACTAGCATCTGTGAGCTTTCGCTTTGATGTGTTCTGATTAGCGAGACCTAGTTGAGGCACAAGGACTGGGCATACCTGTAAAGGCCAAAGTAATATAAAGGGTACCCACACAACCTGTTCAATATTCCCTTGCATCACTATCTTGGTTCAGACTATTGTTGTGATATTGACAGAGATGTTGAATTCTACCAGTGGTTCCCCATTTGTTGTAGCCGCTACAACACCACCCAAAATTTTGCGTATATTCGAAATTTCAGGTCCCCCTCCTCGCTTAGTTGTTAAGGTTGGCCTTTAGAAAATGACATCCTCGTAACCTGTCCCAAGCCCCTCATGAGCCTTCTCACCATCATGACGAGATACTCTTATCGCAGCCGCGCCATGTGTGAAGGGATCACCATGCATACATTCGAATGGAAACCTTTTTTTGTATTTACATTAAAAGCTCTTGCACCATGGATTGTTTAGGAACTCAGTTTAGGTTCTTCACCAAGCTCATAATCTGATGTTAATGTTTCATGCAAGTCAATCCCACGGATGATACACCAAACAATGTCATCACCACACCGATGAAAAGGATAAGAGTAGTGCGAGCTGAAACAGGAGAAGTGGAATACATGTATCGCATGTACACACGGAACAAGACCATGCCAATTTTGAGGTTGCAAAATCATGGCATGTCACAGGTTGCAAATTGTTGGGGGTCGCAGGTCACAAAACCAGCCAGGTCGCAGGTCGCAGGTCACGGAATGCTCGAGATCGCAAGTCGCAATATCCAGTCAGGTCGCAGGTACCAGAATAGACTGGGTCGCAAGGCAGCCCAATAGTCGGGAAGGAGAAAAGTCAGGGAGCCCAAAAGGGTGAGTTTTTCTCTATAAATACCTCCTTCGAGAAATTGTAATGGACCTTTTTTGGGGGACTTGAGCCGAGTACACTGTATTACTAGAGGATTATACATTTGAGCATGAATACAAGAATTTTTAAAATCCCTTTGTGGATCTGGTGTTGTCATATGTATGAGCTCTATTGAGTATTATATTTTCAGTTTCTGAACATATTTAGATTAAGGGAACTTTATCCTTAATTCATATCACAATTGCATAACAGTTTGCTGAGTATGTCAATGGTGGTTGAGTTCATTTCACTTTCTTAACGAACGTTGATGGCTTTTTTTATTAGCATTTGTGTTACCATTTAAAACTTTTAGGAAGTGAAGGGTGTTCTTGCCATGAGGAATTGTT
The DNA here is from genome assembly GCA_034641835.2 of Pinus albicaulis. Taxonomy (NCBI): domain Eukaryota; kingdom Viridiplantae; phylum Streptophyta; class Pinopsida; order Pinales; family Pinaceae; genus Pinus; species Pinus albicaulis. The sequence continues at coordinate 480,251,187 of CM076582.1, forward strand.
TCCTTTGTGGTCAGAACAATTTACAAGCATGACCCTAATGAAGTGTTGTTAACAACACTTCCTTTGGTCTTCATGCTTTATTATTTCCTCTTGCTACTCATAGTGTTGTATGTACATTTAATGCATCAATCATATGTATTGTATCATTTGATTAGGTGTTTATCCACTGTTTTATAGAGTTTATGCGAGACCCAAAGAAAGGAGAAATCAGCGGTAGCCGGACCCACACCCCGGACGGGATCCCTATTCCAAACGATTCAAGGTCTAATTGGGACTTTTTACCAAGGAGATCCCATGCTATTGGCCGGACAGATTTTCCCATCAACACCTCCACTGGTTTCCAAGCTGAGATGCTAGAAACAACCACCACCTCTCAAACCCTGAAGCAAGAATTCATAATTCTTGTAATTGAATGTGCATATGAGAGTGGCTGAATGTGGAACCAATGCCTAATGATGCATGACATCTCAAAGATAACTTCCCATAGTAGGTTCTCGAAGTCCCCCGTGGGTAAGGGTGGTATTTCCGCTCAGAAACACCGGTGTGCTAAACAACACTGCAGACTTAGTAAACATCATAAGCGTGCATAGAAATTTCAAATGATAAATCTAGATCTAAAAAAATCAGAAATAATATTCTAAAGCATGTCTTCTATTGTTGCCTTCATCTTTCTTATATGGTTTGTGAGCCTTCCATAGCCCTGGCCCACCTCATAACTGCGCTACCCATGTGGCCACTAGCCGCTATGAAGACTGCATTGTCTCTCCATATTCTCCACCATCTCTGCATTTAATTCCCACTCTCTCCATCATGTGTGAATTAGATGCACTACTTCCTCCACTATCTCATCAATAGTGCTCTATGATCTTACTTTGAATGCACCATGATCTCATTTGACTTCCTCCATCATCTCCATGATATATCATTAATGTGTCATGATCTCCACTCTTCCCTCACTTAAGAAGTAGCTCCACTACTCCATAATGTAGATCCAACTCAGAATTATCCACATGCACACATCAAAAGTGGATTTTATTCATCAATGTGGTTTATGGGTCCCTCCACTATCTTATTTACTTAATTAATTAGAAAAAGTAATAACTCTAATATTCCAATTATCTAATGGAAAATTGGGAATATTACAGTCATCCCCGCCAAAGTGTTGCTTGTCCTCAAGCATCTGCAAAAGTGGATGCTACAGAAAACATCCTCCCTCCAAATGGCATCCCGATATGGAAGGCATCCCCATCTACCATAATGTTTCATGCATGCCCAGCTCCAAAGCTACCTCTCTAGAATGTCTAGAATTGCTTCCAACTGAAAAGTTAGATGCCCTTCCTCATTAATGAATCTCCAAGTGGCAAACATATGTTTTCCAACATCCTCCTCTATGCATGAGATACATAAAGTGAAGTGGTATCTTCCCAAAGTGGAAAGTCCCAACTAATGAACTATCTCTCCAACCCATGCTACAGAGAGTAAATTTCATCTTTCAATTCTCTTATAATTAGCCTTGTTGGCCTTGTAGGATCCAAGCATCACATCAACATAGTGAAAAATAGGAAGTAGAGACATATTGATGAACATGTAAAGTGTCAAACCATATTCTCCTAATAACAACCACCACAACAAAGCCTTCTTCTTCCATTCTAGATCATCATGAAAACAAGTAAGAGAGTCTCAATAGAAGCCACCGCAGCAATGCTTCCTGCTGCCATGCCAAATCAGCATCAATATAAATATGAGAGCCATACTCTCTCAAAAGAAGCCACCACATCAATGCCTCTTTCTGCCACACCACATCAACATTGTACCAAATGTAGTGGCCATATTCTCTCAAGATAATCCACCACAACAATGCCTCTTGTTGCCCCATCACGTAATCATCATACCAAGTATAATGACCATAATCCCCAAACAGAAGCCAATATTGTAAGGCCTCATGTTGCCGTCCTCCATCAATATCATGCAATGTATGGGAAGAAATCACACCATACTCTCCCAATAGTAACACAAGAAACAAGGATTCTTGTTGCCATCTTACATCATCATGATGCAATTCATGGAGCAAAAACATATTGATTGACATGTGGTATGTCACATCAGAATAATACAAAAAATCTCCCTACTGCCACATCATGTGAGAGTTATGCCATGTCCCAAACCCAAGTACATACATGAACATGAGATACATCACAAACAAAAGTACATTTAAATACATGAGACATATCCAAAATAGAAGCAAATATATGGACATAAGATATATCATCAAATGTCCAAATTCTCTCATTAATAACCAGCACATCCATGCCTCCTCCTGATGTATTTCATCAGTGATATACATGGCATGGATCTTGCAAATGTGAGATGTTGGGTAGTATCCATACTCACCCAAAAGAAACCAGTGCAACCTTGCTTCTTGTTGCCTGGTATCATAAATCTGCAAGAAGGTTGGAAACCTCTTGCTCCTCATATGGATCCATTCATCCTAATGTGGATGATGAATCATGCGAAGCTCAATCTTGGTATCCACCCAAGGTATAATACCAACATCCTCCATATGAATAGCTTTTCACTCCATGAAATGTTGAAGTGCACCTCCTTTGAGGTCTCTCCATAATATCCTCTCATCAATGTCCCATTAGAACCCATAAGGCTCCATACATGTTGCAGGTAGAATCTCCTCTTTGATCTGTGAGGAGCTCATCAAGAAAACTTCATCTTGGTAATGGGGAATTCTATGCATCATAATATGTCTACCATCTATCATTTGTCCCTCCATTTCTTCATGAGTGAAGTTGAGGGTGGTGAATCTGTTGTCTCATGGCCATATACAATGCTAAACTCATATTCTAGCACTGTATTCAATAGAACTGTGCTCCTCCCATCTTCTGCAACTCCACACTTCAACACAAAGTGTTGGGGGCAGCTCAACCATGACAAACTGGGATAGAAATACATCTTATCCTTGGTCAATTCAGTGGTCCTATGTGTAATGATAATTTTCTACTCAAAATTAGCAAGGTGCTCTAATCCTTGGTTATGCACTTTCCCTGATGGCATGGTCTCACAAATATCAATATGAGGTACTGAAATAATATGAGATGAAATAATATGCAAACCTTGGATAAGCTGAATCTCGGGAACATCATGCACATCTACAAGATTCCCTCCAACCAGTGCAATGGCCTCTCCAACTGCTAGTAATGATGATAGATACATCTCCTCTACTGTACCATCACTGGTATCTTCCTCCTCCTCCTTATGCATCTCATGAATCATGTATTAGGCTCCTAATGTCAAGATCTCAAGACCATATTGCAAAGATGCAAGTGTTCCTCCTCCTAATTTCAGTACTTTTGCAGCTGATGGTGGTGGTAGAGGCAACTCCTCCTGAGTGACAATAAGGACATCTTCCTTGGGATCTTCATGTACTATCTCCTCAATGATGGCAGATGTCCCTATGTGAGATGTCTCTGGTTTATTTCTACCAAACTTCTTCTTCATCCTTTGAATAAAATCTGCATAAGCAGATACTTTCATATGTGACAAATGACTGAACCACCAATCTCCTGCTTCAACTTCTAAGTTCAGTGCTACAATGTAATATTCCCAATTAGCCCAAGCTAATGGGAATATTAATTTTTGTTTCATTTTTCTGTTGTATGAATAAATGTGTAAAGGAGGTCAATAAAAACTCCTAGAACAAAAAATAAATCAATGCCACATGTGAACAAGGCTAAATCAGGGCTAACTAAATGAGCACCCTCAGGTGTGAAAGGGGTTGAATGTTTTGACTCGGTCAACCATGACAAAATCAACAACATTGTCTTGGAGGAGTGGCCATCAATAAGGCACAACGTAGTTTTAGTTGGAGGTGGCTCATGTTGAAAGAGCTATTTCATTGAGATGGTTTAGGGTTTTTTAAGCTCTCAAACTTATAAAGGGAGGAGGATGGCAGCATGGAAAAGGTTTTTTATTGATATCAGATTTTGTAAGTATTTTCTGTTTAGACATACAAGCTTTCTTTGGTTGTTTAGCCTAGATTGCAAATGTTGTTTAAAATTGGGAGTGTTGAGGTGTCTTTCCAACACAGAAGTTCAACTTCTTCCAGCACTCAATGATGAAATATTCACAAGCCAGAGGAGACTGAAGCCAATACATCCCCTCCAGCTTGAATATATGATCAAAGCTTGCCATCTTAAGGAACAGTTAGAGAGTGGATTCGAGAAATAGTCTTGATACTGTTACAACTACTGCATTTTAATTTCCTAGCTTTTAGTTTATAGTTTAGATTAGATTAAGAAGACTTATTTCACAAGTCTTCTATTTTTGTAATCTTATTTAGTAGTTAAACCCCTTTCATGCATCTAGAAAGGGGTCCATATTTTTTAGGAGGTGGCTTTTGGAACTTACACTATTGTTTGAACAAAAGTATCTAATTGAAAGTTTGAGCCCAGAGGCTATCTTTTCAGAACTAAGCTATGATGCAACAAGTACTATTATCTATGTATTAATCATTTTTCTGTTTATGAGATTATAGTAAACTTGTCTCTATCTATTGGTCTCTTTCTGATAATCTTTGAAATGATATATATTCTTATTACTATTGATAAAATGTATTGAATGATGTTGTTAGAGAAGTGACTTTGAAAGCTGTTATATGATTAATTTTCTTAATCAACTAAATAAACTACATTGATTTAGTTTCTTTAATGTGCATATATTAATTTTAGTATGAAAATTATCTATATTTTTTCATACTTGTGAAATCTTACTCTGTAATCATATAAATCGATCAATCCTGGGAAGTAGTTATAATTAGTTTTATTTCTGTTATCAGTAGAATAGATCACTCCATTCATGTTGATTTTATTCCATTCTTTTGAAAAATCATTTTTATACGAGAAACTGGCCCCTGTATCCCCTATCGGACCCACCATTTCAACGAAAAAGGTGTAGCAAGGAGTTTCACTAACCTCCCGACCAAGTGGAATCCCTAATGTTGAGGAAGTCACTCTCCAGCCTTCAACAAAACTGTAGCAATGTAAAAAAATAGTCTAAAGAGACCATACAAATGTACAGAATAGATGAGCCATTTTATTAATAGGAGGTGGATAAAACAGTACAAAAATGCTCAAAATATGAGACACTCGAGCCAAAGAGATGGCCTAGAATAACCCTGAAATGATCCCACAAGAGGGATTGCGTAACTACTGGACTGCTGGAAGGAATATTGTGATGTCCCTGCTACAAATGCTGGGACTGAAACTGCTGGGACTATAATTGTTGGAAATGCAATTTCTGGAAAAATATAGAAGTGTAGATCTAGGAAGTTCTGGAGCTCCGATGATGCTGAAATTTAAGATCTGTGATCTATGATGAATACCCAATATAACCCAGAAAGGAATTTCTAGATCTAGAAAACTTGGAAAATCACCCTCTTAGGGCTTTCACATATGACTGCTGGGTATGAAGATCTGAAGCATAATCTGATGAAATATGGTTGAAATACGATGTACAATCAGATCTATGCTTGAAGAGTTGATCTCTTCTCTATATCCTCAAGCTAGAAGCTCAAGATCTAGTTCCTCTTTCCTCCTTCACTGAATGCAACTACTGAATACACAACAGTTGGAGAAAACTGCATTTTCAAGGAGAGAGGATCTCTAGCATACTACTAAATAATGCAACTCAGCTCAATAATGATGGAAACAATGAATACAAAGTGAAGGTATGGTCACTAACAGAATTTCCAGCTAAAATATTGGAAACTTCCATCCTCCATTAGATCTACAGGACTGGACTATGCAATACCTTGGGGAATTTTTGTTGCATGGAGGTGTGTAATGATGGCGTAAATTTCAGATATAAATATACATCTCCTGGAATAATGATCTTGAAGAAAAAGTTGAAAGCATGAATCCTTCACCAGTTTCCTAGTTGAGATGCTAGAAACAACCACCACCTCTCAAACCCTGAAGCAGGAATTCATAATTCTTGTAATTGAATGTGCATATGAGAGTGTCTGAATGTGGAACCAATGTCTAATTATGCATGACAGCTCAAAGAGACCTTCCCGGAGTAGGTTCTCGAAGTCCCCCGTGGGTAAGGGTGGGATTTTCACTCAGAAACACCGGTGTGCTAAACAACACTGCAGACTTAGTAAACTTCATAAGCGTGCATAGAAATTTCAAATGATAAATATAGATCTAAAAAAATCAGAAATAATATTCTAAAGCATGTCTTCTATTGTTGCCTTCATCTTCCTTATATGGTTTGTGAGCCTTCCATAGCCCTGGCCCACCTCATAACTGCGCTGCACATGTGGCCACTAGCCGCTATGAAGACTGCATTGTCTCTCCGTGTTCTCCACCATATCTGCATTTAATTCCCACTCTCTCCATCATGTGGGAATTAGATGCACTACTTCCTCCACTATCTCATCATTAGTGCTCTATGATCTTACTTTGAATGCACCATGATCTCATTTGACTTCCTCCATCATCTCCATGATCTATCATTAATGTGTCATGATCTCCACTCTTCCCTCACTTAAGAAGTAGCTCCACTACTCCATAATGTAGATCCAACTTAGAATTATCCACATGCACACATAAAAAGTGGATTTTATTCATCAATGTGGTTTATGGTTCCCTCTACTGTCTTATTTACTTAATTAATTAGAAAAAGTAATAACTCTAATATTCCAATTATCTAATGGAAAATTGGGAATATTACAGTCCTTCCCGCTAAAGTGTTTCTTGTCCTCAAGCATCTACAAAAGTGGATGCTACAGAAAACATCCTCCCTCCAAATGGCATCCTGATATGGAAGGCATCCCCATCTACCATAATGTGTCATGCATGCCCAGCTCCAAAGCTACCTCTCTAGAATGTCTAGAATTTCCTCCAACTGAAAAGTTAGATGCCCTTCCTCATTAATGAATCTCCAAGTGGCAAACATATTTTTTCCAACATCCTCCTCTATGCATGAGATACATAAAGTGAAGTGGTCTTTTCCCAAAGTGGAAAGTCCCAACTAATGAACTATCTCTCCAACCCATGCTACAGAGAGTAAATTTCATCTTTCAATTCTCTCATCATTAGCCTTGTTGGCCTTGTAGGATCCAAGCATCACATCAACATAGTGAAAAATAGGAAGTAGAGACATATGGATGAACATGTAAAGTGTCAAACCATATTCTCCTAATAACAACCACCACAGCAAAGCCTTCTTCTGCCATTCTAGATCATCATGAAAACAAGTAAGAGAGTCTCAATAGAAGCCACCGCAGCAATGCTTCCTGTTGCCATGCCAAATCAGCATCAATATAAGTATGAGAGCCATACTCTCTCAAAAGAAGCCACCGCATCAATGCCTCTTTCTGCCACACCACATCATCATTGTACCAAATGTAGTGGCCATATTCTCTCAAGATAATCCACCACAACAATGCCTCTTGTTGCCCCATCACGTAATCATCATACCAAGTATAATGACCATAATCCCCAAACAGAAGCCAATATTGTAAGGCCTCATGTTGTCGTCCTCCATCAATATCATTCAATGTATGGGAAGAAATCACACCATACTCTCCCAATAGTAACACAAGCAACAAGGATTCTTGTTTCCATCTTACATCATCATGATGCAATTCATGGAGCAAAAACATATTGATTGACATGTGGTATGTCACATCAGAATAATACAAAAAGTCTCCATACTGCCACATCATGTGAGAGTTATGCCATGTCCCAAACCCAAGTACATACATGAACATGAGATACATCACAAACAAAAGTACATTTAAATACATGAGACATATCCAAAATAGAAGCAAATATATGGACATAAGATATATCATCAAATGTCCAAATTATCTCATTAATAACCAACACATCCATGCCTCCTCCTAATGTATTTCATCAATGATATACATGGCATGGATCCTGCAAATGTGAGATGTTGGGTAGTATCCATACTCACCCAAAAGAAACCAGTGCAACCTTTCTTCTTGTTGCCTGGTATCATAAATCTGCAAGAAGGTTGGAAACCTCTTGCTCCTCATATGGATCCATTCATCCCAATGTGGATGATGAATCATGCGAAGCTCAATCTTGGTATCCACCCAAGGTATAATACCAACATCCTCCATATGAATAGCTTTTCACTCCATGAAATGTTGAAGTGCACCTCCTTTGAGGTCTCTCCATAATATCCTCTCATCAATGGCGCATTAGAACCCATAAGGCTCCATACATGTTGCAGGTAGAATCTCCTCTTTGATATGTGAGGAGCTCATCAAGAAAACTTCATCTTGATAATGGGGAATTCTATGCATCATAATATGTCTACCATCTATCATCTGTCCCTCCATTTCTTCATGAGTGAAGTTGAGGGTGGTGAATTTGTTGTCTCATGGCCATATACAATGCTAAACTCATATTCTAGCACTGTATTCAATAGAACTGTGCTCCTCCCATCTTCTGCAACTCCACACTTCAACACAAAGTGTTGGGGGCAGCTCAACCATGACAAATCGAAAAGAAATACATCTTATCCTTGGTCAATTCATTCAATTCAAATGGTCCTATGGTCAATGATAATTTGGTTACCCAAATTAGCAAGGTGCTCTAACTCTTGGTTATGCACTTTCCCTGATGGCATGGTCTCACAAATATCAATATGAGGTACTGAAATAATATGAGATGAAATAATATGCAAACCTTGGATAAGCTGAATCTCGGGAACATCATGCACATCTACAAGAGTCCCTCCAACCAGTGCAATGGCCTCTCCAACTGCTAGTAATGATGATAGATACATCTCCTCTACTGTACCATCACTGGTATCTTCCTCCTCCTCTTTATGCATCTCATGAATCATGTATTAGGCTCCTAATGTCAAGATATCAAGACCATATTGCAAAGATGCAAGTGTTCCTCCTCCTAATTTCAGTACTTCTGTAGCTGATGGTGGTGGTAAAGGCAAGTCCTCCTGAGTGACAATAAGGACATCTTCCTTGGGCTCTTCATGTACTATCTCCTCAATGATGGGAGATGTCCCTATGTGAGATGTCTCTGGTTTCTTTCTACCAAACTTCTTCTTCAGCCTTTGAATAAAATCTGCATAAGCAGGTACTTTCATATGTGACAAATGACTGAACCACCAATCTCCTGCTTCAACTTCTAAGTTCAGTGCTACAATGTAATATTCCCAATTAGCCCAAGCTAATGGGAATATTAATTTTTGTTTCATTTTTCTGTTGTATGAATAAATGTGTAAAGGAGGTCAATAAAAACTCCTAGAACAACAAATAAATCAATGCCACATGTGAACAAGGCTAAATCTGGGCTAATTAAATGAGCACCCTCAGGTGTGAAAGGGGCTAAATTTTTTGACGCAGTCAACCATGACCAAATCAACAACATTGTCTTGGAGGAGTGGCCATCAATAAGGCACAACACAGTTTTAATTGGAGGTGGCTCATGTGAAAGGAGATATTCTATTGAGATGGTTTAGGGTTTTGCAAGCTCTCAAAATTATAAAGGGAGGAGGATGGAAGCATGGAAAATATTGTTGATTGATATCAGATTTTTAAAGTATTGTCTGTTAAGACATACAATTTTTCTTTGGATGTTTAGCCTAGATTGAAAATGGTGTTTAACATTGGGTATTCCTGATCAGGAATCCCACATCTTTCCTTGAGTAGCTCTTGGAAGAGTCTTGCATTTCTTGTCCACTATCAGGCATTTGGCCAAGCTCTTCTCTCAACTACAACGCAGATCCTGTTGAGGGTTTGGTTGTCTTTGTATATTGCAGCAAGTGGAGGCTACATCTACTCAAATCTAGGCCAATCTAGTGCCTCTTTTCATTGGGAAAGCCTTCTATCCCATTGGCAAGAGAGTATTTGATGATTGGAGCTGCATATTTAGATCTTGGCTTGAGGCCAACCATGTTCTAGAGCCTACAACGCATTTTTTCTTCCAGTACTACATTATTTGCAAGGGTACAGTTGCAGGGTCATTGTAATGTCCCTATATTACTAGTATAGTCCCTTATTGTTGTTAGTGTAACCCCCTTGTTGTTATTATTGTACTGTTGTAACCCCCATATTGTTATTATTGTGCCCTTAAATTATTATTGTTAGGTCAGCTAGGGTTACATTGTGGTCCCACTAGGATTACATTGTGGCCCCATGGACTCCTATATATAGAAAAGACGTTTTGTAATTTGTATCATCCTAGAAATTTTCATTCATGTAATGTATTGGAGGTTTCCCCCTCGAAGTGGCTTATTTATAAGGTGTTGATATCTCTTTTCTTCTATTTCTGGAGCTGGTTTCACAACATTTGGTATCAGAGTTTTGGATTCTAGGGTTTTCGCTGCTCCAAACCGGTCATTGTGGCATTTTCGCTATAAAAACATTTTCTACGAAGGTTCAGAAGCTGAAATTTTTAGAGTGCGAAGCCGAAATCTTGAGGAAAATCGTCGCAAAATTTCAAATCTTGGTTCGTAATATTTTCAGAGATATTATCTGTGTAAGTTAGGGCTTTTTGCAGGCCCCTAAATTTAACCTAAACAGGTCATCGCGAAATTTTTTGCGCTATAACGTTTTTTCTACGAAGTTTCAGAAGATTAAATTTTTAGAGAGTGGAGCCAAAATCCTGAGGAACATCTTCGCAAAATTTCAGATCTTGGTTCGCAATATTATCAGAGATATGATCTATGGAAATTAGATCTTTTTCAGGCTCCCGAATTTCATCTCAAAGAGGTTATCGTGGGAACATCTTCATAACTCTCTCTCTCTGAGCATCGGATTGGAATGTTGTAAAAAGTGGTTGCAAGTAAACTGACTGTAGTTTCTTTTCTATGAATTTTAGAGCCAAAGGAGGAAACAGTGACACGTGGCAAGTTGTACAAGTTTTCTCTACTGAAACAAACCATAATTGGGTCATTGTGGGAGATTGGACCTAACTTTGTCATGAAGAATCCAAATCAGGTCAGACCAGTGACATTTTAAAGAAGCTTCAGAGGGATACTACAAGGTGCAATTTTAGATATTGAGGATATACAATTGCAGAGATAATTCAATTTCAATATAGAGCTCCTCAAAAGCAAGTAAAAGGTGTGTATTTTTTTTTCCCAAATAGCATAAGCCTTGTTTGAAGAATCAAGTTGAATTTATTCCAAGGGCATACTGTAGAATATATATCAGTATTGGATTCTAAAATGGCCCCTAAAAATAACTCAACACACATTAAGCCTCTAGACGGCTCTACTATGACTCATGAAGATGAAGAATGGCAACATGACAATATCAAATTTACAAGAGCAAGTGCAACAAATTTCACTCTCGCAAAGAGAAAAAAAAAATGACATGGAAGTTTTGAATAAAGGCGTGGAAACTAAGATGGATGGTTTGAAGAAAGGCGTGGAATCTAAGATGGATGGTTTGAAGAATGGCATGGAAGCTAAGATAGATGGCATGGAAGTTGGCATGGAATATAAAATGGCAAACATGAAGAATGATCTAAAAGAAGACATGGAAGGTTTGACAAAGTTGATACAACAAAAGTTTCCTAATGGTGAAAATATAGTAGAGGAAACTTATGATGAGAACAAAATAAATGCTAATCATGATTTCATAACCTCTAATGTTGGCGAGAAGAACCACCATATTCCAAAAATGGATATGAGAAAGTTTGATGGAAAGGATCCTGTAACATGGATACTACAGATGGAGCAATATTTTGATCTCAATAATGTGCAAAACACACAAAAGGTACGCATTGAAACTTTACATTTAGAAAAAAATACATTTGTATGGTATCGATGGCTTTGATCCCATAAAAAAATTGTCACTTGGTCAATTTTTACGAAGGAAATGATAGCACATTTGAGGATACAAAGAGCAAAACCTTCTTTAGCCAACTGATAAATCTAAAAAAAAAAGGGTTTAGTGGGGGAGCACATTGAGGACTTCCAAAAATTGAATATAAAGGTAACTGATATTCCATAGGAACACAAGATTGATCTCTTCATAGGTACTTTAAAGGATAACATCCAACATGAAGTTCGCGTTTTGGAACCTGATTCATTGGAGAAGGCATTCAGGTTCGCAAGAAAAATTGAATGTAAAATTATGGCGTAAAGGAAGCCTACCTCTCACTTCTATAAAGAGGGAAGTGTTGCTACTCCTAGATTTCAAAAACCTACAAGGTTGACACCACAACAATTGGAAGAAAAAGGAGTAAAAGGGCTTTGCTACAGTTGTGATATCAAATACACTAAAGGTCATAAGTGTGCTGAGAAGAAATTATTTTACATAGATTGTGAAGAGGAAGAAGAAAATGAACAAGAAGAGGATATACACCAGGAACCAACCCTAGAAGAGGAAGAAATGAGTCCAACCATACCATGTAATGCATTGGTAGGAATTACCACTCCTCAAACTCTCAAGATAGAAGGACATATCAAGAAGAAAAAGGTATTGTTGATTGATTCAGGTAGTACCCATAATTTTATTCCTTGAAAGGTAGCCAAGGAATTGAATTGTTTCCTATACCCAGCACCAGAATGTCAAGTGATGGTTGCAAATGGAGTAACTATAAATTGCTCTGGAAAATTCCATAATATCATGCTAACCATGGGGGAATATGTATTGAATAATCCAATTCTTTCCATTCCTATGGGAGGTGTTGATGTTGTACTAGGAGTACAATGGTTACAATCTTTGGGGACGGTAGCTTTTAATTTTCAAGAAATTTTCTTGAAATGTTTTTCAGAAGGAAAGGAAGACAAATTACGGGGTATTGCAGGGAATATGGGAAAGATAATAAGCTCTAATGTCATGACAAAGCTTCTAAAGAAAGAACAAAGAGGCATAATTGCACAATTATGCTCACTAGAAGTTCCAACATCAAAATCATATATTTCTGCAGATCTCCAAAAAGCCTTAGACAATCATTCCAAGGTTTTTGAAACTCCCAAACGACACCCACCTATTTGTGATCATGATCATGCTATTCATTTGATTCCAAGAAATGTTCCTCCAAATATCAGGCCTTATAGATATCCTTATGTCCAAAAGAGTGAAATTGAACGTATGATTGCAGAAATGTTAGAGGCGGGTATAATTCAACCTAGTCAAAGTTCTTTCTCTACTCCTGTAGTATTGGTACACAAGAAGGATGGATCATGGCGCATGTGTCCAGATTATAGGGAGCTCAATAAGCTCACCATTAAAGATAAATTTCCAATTCCTGTGATTGATGAATTATTGGATGAATTACATGGAGCAATTTATTTTACCAAGTTGGATCTTCGTTCAGGATATCATCAAATTAGAATGAAGACCGAAGATATTCCAAAAACAACATTTCGAACTCATGAGGGTCATTATGAATTTTTGGTCATGCCTTTTGGCCTTACCAATGCACCTTCTAGATTTCAAGGGTTGATGAATTCCATTTTCAAACCCTTCCTTAGAAAATTTGTGCTAGTATTTTTTGATGATATACTAATCTACAACAGGTCTTGGAAGGATCATGTTCCACATGTTGACAGGGTGCTCAAACTATTGAAGGAGAAACAATCATATGCAAAAACATCCAAATGTTTCTTTGGAGTAAAAGAGGTGGAATATCTGGGTCATATTGTATCTCACGAGGGTGTTAAGGTAGACGCTAATAAAATTAAATCCATTAAGGAATGGAAATTCCTCACAGCCATAAACCAGTTGCGAGGATTTCTCGGGTTAACAGGGTATTATCGCAAGTTTGTTAAGAATTACGGGAGAATAGCAACACCTCTAACAACATTACTGAATAAAGATGAATTTTCATGGACTATTGAAGCAACTAATGAATTTTAACATCTTAAAGAGGCAATGTACCTAGCACCGGTCTTAGCTACGCCAGACTTAACAAAAACCTTTATTGTGGAATGTGATGCCTCAAGAAATGGAATTGGTGATGTTTTAATGCAAGAAGGAAGACCCATTTCTTTTGAAAGTTTTCCAATCAAAGGAAATTATTTACAGAAACCTATTTATGAGAAGGAAATGTTAGCAATATTGCATGCACTAAAGAAATGGAGAACTTACCTAATGGGAAGATGTAATATTCCAAATTTTTCCTTCAATAAATTGGAATATTAACTTTTTCTATTTTCACGTAGGAGTTGAATAATTAGGTAAGAAGGCCCATTCATAATAAAAACATGGATAAAATCCCTCTAGTATGAAAGGGGATCAGCAATGGAACTATATTTCACACCCTCATGTGTGAAAGGAGACATTTTCAAAGAGGCTGGGTCAAGTTTGACCAAGTCAAACAGCACAGTGGTATGAGGTGGAAAGCATCTTGTGGGACAGTGCAGAGAAAGAGGAGGGAAGATTCCTTGAAGGAGGAAACCCTAAAGAGTGGGACCCATGGAGAGGGAGCTCTCATGTGTTTAAAAGGATGGCAAGGTAGCCATTGTTTCATATGCATATGATTATATATTTCTTGTCTGTTTAGACTATTTGTAGTCCCGGCTATTCAGCTAAGTTGCAGTGCTGCTTAGCACAAGGATTTCTTGTTTAGGAATCCTTCTCCTTTCTTGAGAAGCCTCTTGAAGGAGTTTTACTGATTTTCCTCACATCCAGGCTTGAGGCCAACCATGTTCCTCTAGGACAACGTTATTTCTACAGCAAAATAATGTTGTGTTGCAGGGTGTTACAGTGAGGGATCACAACACCACTTCCATCACTTGTTTTTCAGAGGAGGAGTCTTTATTTCCTTTGGGAGATCAGTTTGGAAGCCATTGGAGATTTTTTCAGATCTTGGCATTGGGCCAACTCATTCCCTTGCCCCTACAACGCATTTTTCTTTAGTAATTGCGTTATTTTCATAGAGCATTCGCTATGGGGTTTTGCAGTGTTGATTGGAGGGTGATATCTTCAGTGATAGGATCAATCTTTCACCTAAAGGATCCATTGGTAGAGATATTGACATCAGATGTAGCATCTTCAGTCTTCTCCATCCAGTTCCATTTTCTAAGTTGCAGCTGCTACACTGCAACTCCGACATTTTTCCATTTTTGTATATTTCAACCAATCCTTCTCATGATTGTTGTATTATTGTTTCTAGGGGTTGAGAGTTTTCTCCCCATCATTTCTTGAGCCATATATTGTCATATCTTTCTGTTACTATGTAATATGGAGCAGTGCCTCTTATAAACTGTGTCCTCTTAGCCTACAGAATTCATGTGTAGCAGTGTTTAGCTATTTTCATGTACATGTCCCTTTGAGGATATATTGCTTTTCTTGAGTGACCCTTTCCTCAAGGATTTGTATATCATTTCTACTATATTATACATTTTTGGCTATTCAGATCTTCATATGTTCTAGGTTATTAAAAATAACGTTGTTATTCCATATGTTCATATATTGTTCCAATCCCTTCATTGGACACTTTCTAAAGACAACTAGGTGTGGGAGATCTGTTTAACCCACCTTGAGGGATTCTTTTGAGCATCCTCTTGGATTTCAGTCTTAGATGCATTAATCTAATGGATCCAGGTCTTGGTTTCAAATCCTGTAGTAGCCATTCCTGTAAAATGTGTTTTCCAGTCATGCCTTGCTAGCAGTTCCCATTTTGGGATATTACAGTGGTATCAAAGAAACTTTCTTGGCTAAACCTATGAGTCTTAGCCCAAGAAGATCATAATGATGAAGAATATGAAATTTCTGTCATCAATTTTCAGATCCAGAGAGAACCTCTCCAAGGAGGTCAAGAAGATTGAAGAAATAGAAGAGGAAGTACCATGCACTTCCTATTCTCATCAAGAAGAAGACATTGAGCATGGAAGACACTTGGATTATCAGATTCTAATTGATTACCTTGTTGAGTATAGATCTCCACCCAGAGCCTTCAAGGAGACTCTAGCTTTCACTCATTTCATCCATTTGAAGGAAGAAAAGAGACCCTGCAATAGAAGAGAAATCAAAGGCAATAGTTTTATGTTGTCTACCTTTGATGGGTCATCTACAGCAAGAACTTGGGTGAGAAAGTTGGAGGCATTTTTCCTACTACATCCTGTAGCAGGGAAAGAAATTGTTTAAATATTAGCGCTACACTTGGAGGGTGGAGCCTATGTTTGGTGGTTCATCCACTTGAGACATGCAAGGATGAGAACTTTTGCAGAGTTCACTCAAAGGTTGATCAAAACCTTTGATGGAGAAGGAAAAAAGGAAGGAGAGCTCACACCACCACTTGAGGAGCCTTGTAATAACACTATCACACTCATGGAGGAGCAGCCACATGCATCAAGAGTTGGGGCAGCCAACACTTTGGAGGAAGGAACCCTTGCAGCCCTACAAGAAGTTCCAAAATCACATCAAGGTATGAAAATATTTCCACAATCTATTGTTGCAACAAATTAATTTGATAATTGTGGAGATTTTCTCTTACATGACCAAGGGTCAAATTACACTGCTACTATAGAGTAGCTTGGTTGCACTGCGATGTGCAACATGGGAACATTCAAGGAGGAAACAAACCATCATCCTCATGAGCCATTGTCAGATTGCATATCACATTTGAGGTTGGGGTTTGAAGACTTGAAGGAAGATAGTAGACATCTTGGAGTGAGAAACCCTTTCTCGTTTCAAGATGACACCTTCTCAATGAGCTCCTCTCAGCTCAAACAAGAATTTCTACTTTCAGTAGATCCAAGACCTCATTTGTTTTGGAAGACTATTGTTGAGAGGGATGTATCAAGGAGAGATATCATTAGAGGTGCACTTCAACAAACCATGGAGTGCAAAGATTTTCTTCCTTTCTCACAGGAGTAGATAGAATATGGAGGACATCTTAGGATGGATAACATCTATCATGCTTGTGATGGACATTCCTTGAGCCATACACATCATGATGGGAGGTTTTTTCCTACCACCTATTTGGGTCCTTATGGGATCACATTGATCCTTGAGAAGATTTCATTTCAAAATCCCATGAAGTGCAAAGACAGGAATCTGATTTTGGAGAATGAAACAAACCATGACACTCCTATGGAAACTCATGAAACCATCCTTTAGCTAGAGTATGAGACAACCATTACATCCTTGGAGAGATTAACAGTGATGTCAAACAATGATGGAGAGGATATGTTACCCTCATCATATTTGGATCCTTGTGGATTCAACATAGTCATGGGTGATAGAACTTCTCTAATATGTCTCCAAAGAGCTGCATTTAAAACTTCCATGAAATGCAAGAAGGAAGACTTGTTTTGGAAGGATGGTAGCCCTCATGAGAGGAGTACTAAGGGAAAGAGAAGGAGAAGACATCCACAAGTAATTGAGTGGATTTGGTTGATGAGCAAGGAGATGGGAAACTATTTGCTAATATATGACACCGGGCAGCAGGAGCCTTGGCTGTGCTGGCTCCTCTTGAAGGAGTTTGGCCATCACTTGGCATGTCCTCTTCCAAGGAGGATGGGGATGAAGGAGAGGTGGCAGGATGCTTGCATCATTGGGTATCATGGAGTATGGATTCATGGTGCTGATGTGACACACATATCATTCATTATATCGTCATCACATGAAATGTATGATGGGAGCATAAGGAGGCAGCAAGCACTTTGGTTGCTTGAGTTGCATCTTAGAGAAAAAGGGTAGATTAGCTCTCACTTGTTGAGTGATGTTGTAGGAGTAGAAGAGGGCACTGTCATGGTGCAAAGGGGCTACTCCTTAAATCTAGATGATTTGGAAGCACTTCCATCTTTGGAGGTGTTCCATATTTGCAGTAGCATTACTAGAGGATTCTTTGACAAGGAGCATGTCAAAGAATAGAGCTTTGTATTGACAAAAGCTTATTTGCATGAGCTCACAGTGTTGTCACTTGGGAGCAAAGTCTTATGCATGGAGTTTCCCCAAGATCACTTCACATTGTATGCACTTGGTGGAAAAGGAGGAGGTGATAATGACGGAATAATGGATAGATACATCTATCATTATGGCATATTCTTCTTGATTTGGATCTCCAAGCATGAGGAAGAGGATCTTCTTGTAGCACATGGTACATTCTTCTTCATAGCATGCCAAAGCACTATGGAGGACTCATTCATGGATCCATGTACCATCCTACTTTCGGCATATGGTAAGAAGTTTTTTTTAAAGTCATTGATGTGTATACTCTTACCATTACTATGTAGTGTGTTGCTCCACAGGAGGGCAAGCTTTTCACTTAGCTCCATGATCATTGTTGGGCCAAACTATATGATGGAGACAACCATATTTTATATGGCCTTGGGAAAATGTTTTATCATCACATATATGTTCAGTTGTTGCACCCAAACATGTACCATATAAAGATATGCATGATTGACCATGTAAAAAGAAACATGTTTCCATGTAATAATCTGAAGCAGCAGTTTGAAAAACTGTGCTGTCACTATTGGGAAAGTTGTTGGTAACTTCTTGCACCACATGAAACCTTCACCATTTTCTTCATTTTTTTGCTGATTATGACTTAATTTGATGATATGGATCTGATTTGTATGGGAAGCATGATTATGAGAGAGGCACATGAGTTGGATGTGTCCTTGAGTGGGGAGAATTCCCACATTTTCTGCACTACATGTTCTAATAAGAGCATGGGAGGAGATATGGCCACCACAGCCATATGTTTGTTTTCTTTTAAGGTGGGCCATGGAATTGATAGTCATCCATTGTATAACCAAGGGCAAGTGCTTGATCCTATATTTTTGATACATTCAGCCATTTACTATACATTAGTAGATGAAATGAATTTTGTATATTACTTGCCATATTATTTTCTGAGATTGCAGTGGATGAAACTGCACTGTGTCCTCTTGAGATAGTGTTTTTATCATGCATCATCATGTAAAACTTGCAGCAAAATTCTCATTGGGATAATCTCTGATGACCATGTCCTATTCATCATGGATGGAATTTTTTGGGCTAGCTTGTTCTTCAATGTTGGAGGAGAACTCTTTGGAGGATTGTTCTTCACTTTTCCATTTGAGGGCAATAGTTTTGCAGCCCAGGATTAGCACATACTCTAAACTTATCATAAGTGGAGAGAAGGAAAAAATGGGGTAAGCTATGATGCTTACCATGTTTAGATTTTCATCCCACCTTCATTTCGGGAGCTTGAGATGGAAGGAGATTTTCAGGAGTTGCCATGTTGGGAGGTGACTCATTTTGTCTGGATGATTGCTTAGGTATGGAGGATCCATTTGGGGAAGATGTTTTCCCAACACTTTCCAGTCTCCATGCCTTGGGGGAAAATTCTCAGTTCTATCCTTGCAGTTTCTTGAGAACAAGAAACATTTGGGAGGGGAGGACTGTAATATTCCAAATTTTTCCTTCAATAAATTGGAATATTAACTTTTGCTATTTTCACTTAGGAGTTGAATAAATGGGTAAGGAGGCCCATTCATAATAAAAACATGGATAAAATCCCTCTAGTATGAAAGGGGATCAGCAATGGAACTATATTTCACACCCTTATGTGTGAAAGGAGACATTTGCAAAGAGGCTGGGCCAAGTTTGACCAAGTCAAACAACGCAGTGGTATGAGGTGGAAAGCATCTTGTGGGACAGCGCAGAGAAAAAGGAGGGAAGATTCCTTGAAGGAGGAAACCCTAAAGAGTGGGACCCATGGAAAGGGAACTCTCATGTGTTTAGAAGGAGGGCAAGGTAGCCATTGTTTCATATGCATATGATTATATATTTCTTGTTTGTTTAGACTATTTGCAGTCCCGACTATTCAGCTGAGTTGCACTGTTGCTTAGCACAAGGATTTCCTCTTTAGGAATCCTTCTCCTTTCTTGAGAAGCCTCTTGAAGGATTTGTACTAATTTTCCTCACATCCAGGCTTGAGGCCAAGAATCCTCCTCCAGGGCAACGTTATTTCTGCAGCAGAATAATGTTGTGTTGCGGGTGTTGCAGTGAGGGATCACAACACCACTTCCATCACTTGTTTTTCAGAGGAGGAGTCTTTATTTCCTTTGGGAGATAATTTTGGAAGCCATTGGAGATTTTTTCAGATCTTAGCATTGGGCCAACTCATTCCCTTGCCCCTACAGCGCAGTTTTCTTCAGTAACTGCATTATTTTCATAGAGCATTTGCTGTGGGGTTTTGCAGTGTTGATTGGAGGGTGAGATCTTCAGTGATAGGATAAGCCTTTCACCTGAAGGATCCATTGGAGGATATATTGACATAAGATGTAGCATCTTCATTCTTCTCCATCTAGTTCCATTTTCTGAGTTGCAGTTGCTACACTGCAACTCCGGCATTTTTCCATTTTTGTATATTTCAGCCAATCCTTCTCAGGATTGTTGTATTATTGTTTCCAGGGGTTGAGATTTTTCTCCCCCTCATTTCTTGAGCCATATATTGTCATATATTTCTATTATTATGTAATATGGAGCAGTGGCTCTTATAAAATGTGTCCTCTTAGCCTACAGAAATTCATGTGTAGCAGTGTTTAGCTATTTTCATGTACATGTCCCTTTGAGGTTGTATTTCTTTGCTTGAGTGACCCTTTCCTCAAGGATTTGTATATCATTGCTGATATATTATACATTTTTGGCTATTCAGATATTCATATGTTCTAGGTTATTAAAAATAACGTTGTTATTCCATTATATGTTCATATATTGTTGCAGCCCCTTCATCAGGCACTTTCTGAAGACAAGTAGGTGTGGGAGATCTATTTAACCCACCTAGAGGGATTTATTTTTAGCCTCCTCTTGGATTTCAATCTTAGATGCATTAATATAATGGATCCAGGTCTTGGTTTCAAATCTTGTAGCAGCCATTCCTAGAAAATGCGTTTTCCAGTCATGCCTTGCTAGCAGTTCCCATTTCGGGATATTACAGAAGACACTTCAAGGTAAAAACTGATCATGATAGTCTTAAAAAATTTTTGGAACAAAGAATATATTCATAAGAGCAGCAAAAATGGGTCACAAAGATGTTGGGTTATGACTTTGAAATAATCTACAAAAAAGGGAAGCTAAATGTTGTTGCAGATACACTCTAAAGAAAGAATGAAGAGGTGGAAGCATTGCTTTGTGCCATTTCTATTATCCAACTAGATTGGATAAATGAAGCAAGAGATGAATGGAATAATGACGAAGAAGTGTGGACACTCATTCAAAACTTGCAGCAAGATCCTAGTATATCTAATACATTTAGTTGGAAAAATGATTCCTTATGGTACAAAGATCGCTTATATATTTGTAAGAATTCCAAACTAAAACAAAATATTCTTTTGGAACTGCACACTTCTCCTTTAGGGGGACACAAGATTTTTAAAAACTTACCACAGGGTGAAGAAAGATTTTTTTTGGGATGGCCTTAAATCTAATATTCAAAAGTTTGTGGTGGAATGTTTGGTTTGCCAGCAGAATAAAGTTGAGACAATTAAGACCTTGGGTCTTCGACAACCTTTATCCATTCCAAGTCAATGTTGGGAGGATATTTCAATGGATTTTATCACAGGTTTACCTAATTCCGAAAGAAAGAGTGTCATCATGGTGGTAGTTGACTGACTTACCAAGTATGCACACTTTTGTGCATTATCTCATCCATTTAAAGCAAGTACAGTTGCTACTACATTTATGGACACAATTCAAAAGCTACATGGAAACCCAAGGGTTATTGTGAGCGACAAAGATCCCATTTTTACCGGAAATTTTTGGACAGAGTTATTTTCTTGTTTGGGTACTCAATTAGCTCATAGCTCATCTTATCATCCTCAATCCGATGGTCAAACTGAGATAGTAAATAAATGTTTGGAAGGATATCTTCCTTGTTTTGTATCTGATAAACAAACACAATGGGTCAAGTGGTTACCTCTCGCCGAATGGTGGTATAACACTTCCTTCCATACTGCAGCAAAAATGACCCCATTTATGGCACTTTATGGATATCATCCACCATCCATCACATCATCTCTAAGGGAAAATTAGAAGGTTCAAGCAGTGGAAGATCACATCGAGCATCAACAAGAAGTTCTCAAACTCTTAAAGGATAACCTGAATTTGGCACAAAATCGAATGAAACAACAGGCAGATCAACATCGCAGCGAGAGAAGTTTTGATGTAGGAGATCGGGTATTTTTACGGCTACAACCATATAAACAAATGTCCCTCAAGCAAGCTAAGAAGGATAATAAATTATCGCCAAAGTACTATGGTCCTTACAAGGTGTTGCAAAATATTGGTACTATGGCATACAAATTGGAGCTTCCTACTTCTTCATGAGTGCATCCAATTTTCCATGTTTCATGCTTAAAGAAGGTTATAGGTGAAAATATTCCAGTTCAAACAATATTGCCAGAACTTGATGAGGAAGGAAAAATCATATTGGAACCTGAAGCGGTAATGGAAACCAGAACTCGACAGCTATGGAATCGATCGATTTTAGAGTATCTCATCAAGTGGAAGAACTTATCCACTGAAGATTCGATATGGGAGGATGAGAATTTTATAAAGAAGCACCCATAGCTACTCAAGCATTGAGGACAACACTTTTTTGAAGGAGAGGGGCATGTTAGGTCCCTATATTACTAGTATAGTCCCTTATTGTTGTTAGTGTAACCCCCTTATTGTTATTATTGTACCCTTGTAACCCCCATATTGTTATTATTGTGCCCTTGAATTATTATTGTTAGGTTGGCTAGGATTACATTGTGGCCCCATGGACTTCTATGTATAGAAAGGAGGTTTTGTAATTTGTATCATCCAATAATTGTTCATTCATGTAATGTATTAGAGGTTTCCCCCTCGAAGTGGCTTGTTTATAAGGTGTTGATATCTCTTTTCTTCTATTTTTGGAGCTGGTTTCACAACAGTACTTTGGCACAACTTTTGGAGTCTTGGTTTTCATGTGATTGGGGATATGTCCTTCACAATTGAGATCCACTGGCTGTGATCATTGTATTGTGTAGGTAAGATCAGATCTGAAGCTGCATTTTTTCTAAATATTTCTGCAGATCTGAAGCATTAGATCTCAGATCTACTCCTTGTACTTCAGTTTTTTCTGAAAACCCCAAGGGGCATTTAAAGAGGAGCTTATCTACTATACAGATCTGATATAGATCTATTTTTTTGTACATAGATCTGCTCTAGATCTGAAGTGTAATCTACTGTTGTTTTCAGCCAATAAAATAATGCTTTCAAGCTCATTCAGTCATAATATATGGTTGCAGCACCTCATTTTAAGGATTTATTCATGTAAAAGTCTAATATTTATGTTCTACATCTTATGGACCACAATATAAATCTGATTTGCTGATGTAAATGTAAATATTGAGCCTCCACATTGGCCTCCTTCTCTTACTTAGCTAAACTGCGTTATTTTTCTGCAGTATTGTTTAATATTGCTACATATTCCCCATTTGGGATATTACAGTGGTATTAGAGAAATCATCTTGGCACAGCCTGTAAGAATTTGATATGTCTTCAGAAGAAGAAGAGCCTCTTACTGACAGAGAGAAGAGGTATCTAAAAATAAGACAAAATAAATTTGATTACACAAATGATGATAGAGACAAGGGTAAATCCCCTGAACCTGGAAGTGATGAATAAGGAAAGGACTTTGCAAAGATCCTTTTGAGAGCCATGCAATATCTTGCTAGAGAGATCAAAGAGATGATATTGGAAAGAATAAAAGAATCCCATAAGATATTTCATCTTGGAGAAAGCTCTGGCATGTCTCACCACTGGAATGATCACCCAGTCCATCAGCCACATATTTCCCAACACTCTACCATGCCTACTTTTTTTGTTGTTGGAAATGAAGGGTTTCAAGAGCAAGAATCCCTTGAAGAATATTTTTAAGAATATGAGTCTCAGAACCAGAGATTAAAATATCATTTGAGTTTTCAATATTTCTATTTCTTGAAGGACAAGAGAATACCAAGGCATCAGCATAGATATGGTGGATTCACTCAGAATCATGATCGACGTCACTCTATGGGCAGATTATTTTTACCCAATTTTGATGGGTCATTCAATTTTTTTTCCAAACAATGGGTAGAAAAAATTGACATCTAATTTTAGTTGAACAAGGTTCCAGAGATGGAAGCTATCAAGATTGCATCGCTACACTTTGAAGGTGAAACACACAACTGGTGATTCCATGGCTTTTCTACATTGGGTCATGCCGATGTGACTGCTTATTCAGAGTTCACTAGAAGGCTAGTGGAAAGGTTTAACAGAAGAGATCCATAGGCACCATTCATGAGCCTTGCAAAGTTGAAGCAATCAGGTAATACAAAGTCTTATATTTCTAAATTTTTTAGATTATCTGTTATGGTTCCTGATTTTTCTGCAGGAAGAAGGGTGTACATGTTCATCGATGGTCTAGATTAAACTCTTCATAGGTTGGTAAAATCTACCAAGCCCACTACCTTGCATGATGCCATTGAGAGGGCTAGAGACCTTCAAGGTGCCTTGCCAAAAGAAAAGGCAAAATTTCAGCACAAGCCCACTTTTCCTTCTAAAGGAAAGGAAGAGAAAGTTGCTCCTTCAAAGGAGAGCTCATACAAGAATCCTCTTGATGAGGAAGTCCGGAGAGATATGAGGAAGAAGAAGCTATTATTAACTTGCCAAGAATCATGGGAACCTAGACATAGATGTGTTGCTGGTAAATCGCATTACATAGAGGTCTTCTCAGATATTAAGGAGGAAGAAGAAGATGAACCAGGGAGAGGTCACAGTGCTGACACTACTGGAGGAGATCCAACACCATCAGGAGATGGGAATGGAGCATTTTCTCCTATTGGAGGGACTCTTGCATCTTTGAGGGGAGTACCTAAGTACTTAACCCTAATATTCCAAGGTTCAATCTTGAATCAGAGGGTTTCTGTATTTATTGATAGTGGGGCAACTCACAATTTCATTGATGCTCATCCTGTACAAAGGAGGGAAATACCCACTAATACTTTTGAGGGATTCTCTGTTTTGGTCCCAGGAGATAGAACAATGCAATGCATGAATTATGTCCCATCACTTTCAATCACCATGGGTACCTACACTTTGGTTGATCACTTATTTGTGGTTGACATACCGGACACCAATGTGATTTTAGGTGTTCAATGGTTGATTACATTGGGAAAGTCACCACTGATTGGGAAGCTTTGCAAATGGAATGGGTGGACAAGAAGAGTGGTGAATCTCAAATGATAAAATGAATGCATACTTACCCCTCACATAACACTTCCAGACAGAAAACAGAGATGGATTTGCACAGTGGAAGCAAGGACCTTACAGTCCCATCTATTATGTTCATGAGATTTCTGCATGGGACACTCTTGTCTAGTGGAAAACCACCTGGGAGGTCACCTGATTCAGATTTGGTGGGGGGGGGCTCACAACATGCTACTCCAAGCTTATATCTAGGAGGGATTGGAGCACTTGAAGACAAAGCTACAACACTGGGAGACTTGGGTAAGCTCAAGAAGGAGGGAGATCTTCTTCTCTTATCATCATCACCCACTCTCATATCTGGATCTGCACTGTGGGAGGAGAAGAATGGAAGGAATGGCCTTCCGACACACACCTTTGGCATGGGAAATGTATAGGAGGAGAGTAGAAACATGACATACATTTATGTTGATACACCATGAGTGATGTCATTGTTGAGAAATTTAGATCTATATTGGAAATCCCAACTGTTGGTGTATTATTCCAAATATCTTCACACTTGTATGATACTTGATGACCAGCTGCATGAAGAGGGATATTTAGTCCAAGGAGGAGTCATCTATCATCATGGTAGGATCTTCTTGTCTAGAGCCTCCAAGCTCAAGAAGAATTTGCTACAAAGGGTTTACAAATATTTATGTTTCAACCATCTGTATTCCATGAGGATCTACAACATCATCATGAGGAGCTTTGATTGGAAAGGCATGGAAGAAGAACTATATCAGCATTTTAAAGAATGCATGAACTATGTGGAGTTGGGGCAGAAACATGACTCCATGAAGGGGTTATTTCAGCCATCTCTTCCTTCTTCTGAAAGAGGAGAAATATCCATGCACCACTCCATTTGTATGAGGAGTATTGTTGGTGAAGAATATGATCATGTAAATCATGTTTTATTTTCTGATTGTACATATTATTTCACCATGTCTATGCAGTCCATGGCTCCAAGGAAGAGTCGTACATCATGTAAATCTGATGGAAAACTTTGGGCCACACAAATTTCTAAATTTGGTCACTCCCTTGATGAACAAAGGAATATTTTCCATCATGATGGGTGCTTCCCAAAGGCACCAAACATATCTCACACTTTCATCCATAGTGAGATAACATGGGAAGAAATTAAGTGGTGGGGAAACCACTTACAATGCCTTGACCTGATGCAGGCAGGAGATGCACTACATTGGTACCATATGTGGGACTATGACCCACCTCCACATGCTCAAATTTATGTTTGTATGTATGTAGTTTTTCTCCCATACATTGATGATATACTTTTACATTTTATGGGTAAGTATGGAGGGAGGATGGGGGGCATGAATGTACCACATGGGATGGAGGTTCTCCATGCACCTTATGCTACATGTTATAGGGAGAGCATTGGTTCAGCCATGTTTGTTTCATTTGATTTATTGACTCCTTGTGGGATGGATTACTTACATCTCGTAAGAATTTTGGAGGAACAATTCATGGAGGGTTGGATTGGTGAACACTTAGCTTATGGTGTCACCAATGGAGGAGGAGAAGAGTTGCGACACTCACCCTATGAGTTGCTTGAGGACAAGAAACATTTTGGAGGGGAGGATTTTAATATTCCCAATTAGCCCAAGCTAATGGGAATATTCATTATTTTTCATTTTTCTGTTGTATGAATAAATGTGTAAAGGAGGACAATGAAAACTCCTAAAATAGCAAATAAATCAATGCCACATGTGAACAACGCTAAATCTGGGCTAACTAAATGAGCACCCTTAGGTGTGAAAGGGGTTGAATGTTTTGACTTAGTCAACCATGACCAAATCAACAATGATGTCTTGGAGGAGTGGCCATCAATATGGCACAGTGTAGTTTTAGTTGGAGGTGGATCATGTCAAAAGAGCTATTTCATTGAGATGGTTTAGGGTTTTGCAAGCTCTCAAACTTATAAAAGGAGGAGGATGGTAGCATGGAAAAGGTTGTGTATTGATATCAGATTTTTTAAGTATTTTCTATTTATACATATAAGATTTATTTGGATGTTTAGCCTAGATTTCAAATGTTGTTTAGTATTGGGTGTTCCTGATCGGAAATCCCACCTCTTTCCTTCAGTATCTCTTGGAAGATTCTTGCATTTCTTGTCCACTATCAGGCATTTGGCCAATCTCTTCTTCCAACTACAACGCAGATCCTGTTGAGGGTTTGGTTGTCTTTTTATGTTGCAACAAGTGGAGGCTATATCTACTCAGATCTAGGCCAATCTACTGCCTCTTTTCATTGGGGAAGGCTTCTATCCCATTGGAAAGAGAGTATTGGATGATTAGAGCTGCATTTTCAGATCTTGGCTTGAGGCCAACCATGTTCTAGAGCCTACAACATAGTTTTTTTCCAGTACTGCATTATTTTCAAGGGTATAGTTTCAGGGTCTTTTGGCATAGCTTTTGGATTCTTGGTTTTCATGTGATTGGGATCTGCCCTTCATAATTGAGATCCATTAGCTGGGATCATTGTATTTTATAGATAAGATCAGATATGAAGCTGCATATTTTTTGAATATTTCTGCGGATCTGAAGCATTAGATCTCAGATCTACTCCTTGTACTTCACTTTTTTCTGAAAACCCCAAGGGGAATTTGAAGAGGAGCCTATATAGTGTACAAATATGATATAGATTTAACTTTTTGTACACGGATCTTCTCTAGATATGAAGTGTAATCTATTATTGTTTTCAGCCAATAAAATAATGTTGTCAAGCTCATTAAGTCATAATATATGGTTGCAGCACCTCATTTTGAGGATTCCTTCATGTAAAAGTCTTCTATTTCTGTTCTACATCTTATGGGCCACAATATAAATCTTATTTGCTAATGTAAATGTAAATATTGAGCCTCCATATTGGCCTCCTTCTCTTACTTAGCTGAACTGCATTATTTTTCTGCAGTATTGTTTAATACTGCTGCATGTTCACCATTTGGGATATTACATGCAATCTGCACAACTTCCATTTCTGCTGCAGGATATCTCAAAAAAAATGTAGCTAACTCATCCCTCCAAGCCTTCAATGTTCTTGTGGAAGATCCATCAAATGTAAAAAAGAATAATATATGCCTCTTTCTTCTATTACTGTGGGATCTCCTTTCTTCTTTGACTTTCAAAAAATGTTGGAGAGAGACATTCTCACTCAGTGCTCTAGGATGTGCTTGGTACTTGAACAGATATTTACTTAGGGTCTCATACCCCAAGTCTCCTTCATATTCACACCATTCCCCTCTTATTTCAAATAAATTGGATCTAGTAGAATGATGTGAAGCTATTTGATTCTCCAGTTGCCTCTCATGCTGATAGGAAGTGCTTGGACCTTCCTCTTTCTGAACTCTTCTTGGATCCTCCTTTTGCCTTTATCTCTTCATTTTATTGACCTCCTTGGAGAGATCTTGCATCGATGTAAAGAGAAGAGTGGAAAAAATGCAATCCTCCTTCATGGTAGATCTCTACTATTTTCTTCTTATTTTGATGTAAAAAGATGAAGTGCCCACAAGCTAAGCCAAAGATCATGCTTTGATACCAATGTAATATCCCAAAATGGGAGAATGCAGTAATACTAAAACACAATATATGTTAGATGATCCAAAAATAATTTTTATCATAGGTTATAGTATTTGAATAAAATAATTATTAATTTAAGATATTAAATTAATAATTATTATTCTAGAATATTTAATATATTTGTGAGATATTTAGAATTATAAATTTGTTAATAAAAATTAGGACTCTAGAAAAGAGTTGTTTCCTAGGCTCTAAGTTAGGAGAAAAGTTAGTAGTTTGGTTAGAAGCTCATTTATTGTAAATGGACACTTGTTTATTTTCCAAGTGATCCATAACTAGATTAAGTTAGAGCATAGAGCATATAAATAGGTCAGTTTCCTATTTTGAATGTAATGTGTAATGAGAGAATGAGAGTGTGAGTTTACGTGTGTAAAATCCTCTAATTTGCCCTGTAATATTTTTGCTTGATCAATAAAGTTGTGTGTCTGAGGACACTTCTGCTCTTTCATGTGGTATCAGAGCCACGGTAACACTGTGAGGAGGAGATTCCAGCTCTATCAGGTCATGGAAAACTCAACTCCGTTGAAGTGATCAGCAAAATATTGGTATGAAATTTGCAAAAAAAAATTATTGATTTTAGATCTGCAAATTCTAAAATCATTTTTTTTACAAGCAGCAAATGAAAATCTGTGTGACTTTTTCAAATTTTTTGAGTGAATAAAAACAAAAAGAGAGGACAGCGCTGTATATTTTAATTGTTTTTAAAGCCCTTTCAAAACATTCAAATCGATTCAACCAAATTGAGTCTGGCATTTGAACCAGCGTCCTCCTAAAGGTATTTGTATTTGATCCAAATCGAGTCTGGCATTTTGAGCAAATCAATTCTGCATTTTGAGAATTTCTGCATCGATTGGTATGGGTTTCTGCGTTAATCCATTCAGTGTTAATCTGCATATTTTCTCTATTAGCATTAATCCATTCAGAATATATTTTTAGCCACAGAAGAAAGTTGTGAGTAAGACAAAGATGAGGAGTGTGTTTCTGCTCCTTGAGTAAATCGATGCTTCATGGGGTATGCATCAATTCAGCATTTGAAAGGTGTTTAAAGTCGTGTGGTATCCAGCGTTTTAAAATCATGTGGTATTCATCGTTTGAAAGGCGTTTCAAAAGCCAGCAGCATTCATCATCATTTTTAATTGCCATCGACAGCGTATCATAATTCTTCACTTTCAATCCAGTGTTTTTTTTGTGGCTTCTGCATTTATTAAAAGGTATGCCAGCATCTAGAACACCAACGTTTGACACCAGCATTTGATAGCATTTGAAAACAATGTTAAAAGCAGCGTTAAATGCTTTCAACAAGCTAAAATTGAGCCAGTGTTTATGCACAAATTGAGCTAGCATTTTAAGTTGAGCCAGCGTTCTGCCCAAGATCGATTCATCAAGTATGAAATCTGCAATTGAAAGATCAATTTGCAATTCTGAATATCGATTCTGAATATCGATTCATGAAATATCGATTCTGCATTTTTGAATATCGATTCTGAACATTGTGACAACATTTACCATCAATTCCAGAATAAGAACAACGTTTTGACATCAATCAGAAAATAAAATGGTGTTCATTCCGGCATTTTGAAACAGCTTTTTTTTTCAGCGTTTTTTTATGTGGAGGCAGACCAGCGTTCAGTTGAGTTTAAGAACCAGCGTTGAATGAAGCATTGAAATCTGTTTGACATTCGATTGGTGGAAGCTTGGTAAGAAGATCCACATTTAGGGTGTTGCTTCACATTGTAATTTCTTTTTTTTTTGTGATTTGTAAATGAAATCATATTTGGAGAGATAAGGAAGTTCTTTGTGGCAAATTGGGAGGAATTTGGAGAAATAAGTAGAATTTTTTTGTAATATTTTCTAATTGGAGTAATAAGGGTATTTTTTTTTTTTTTGGAGTAATAAGGAGTTTTTGTTTTGTAAATTTTTTTATGGACTGAAAGTGTGACTCAAAGTAATTTTACTTTGAGGGGGGGTAATTTTTTTTTTACCAGATTGTGCAAAAGCACCATTGTAAAAAGTCAAATTTTGAAAGTTGCCTTGTAAAAATTTGAGAAATTGACTAGAGCCAAGTGTAAAGCTCAGTCAATTTTCCACTGTTTCGACGACTATTCGAGGGTCAAGGCCAAGCCCCGATAGTTCGTTTTTTGTGTCGTGTGTTGTTGTTGTGTTGTGCATCTTGATTTTTTTGGAGCTTGATTCGTGGTGTGAAGTCTTAACAATACAATTTCTAAGTTGATAAATTTATTTTCTGATTCCGACAAACTTGAAGGCTCAAAATCTTACAAAACATGGCAACACCTCATCAAAAGAACTCTTGTTTATAATGAAATATGGCATGATATTTGTGATGGAGATGTAAAGCCAAATAAACCTATAGATGCAGCTGCGCTAGCAAAATGGGAAGTTAAAAACGCCAAAGCATTAGCTCTCATTAAATCCTCTGTCAATGATGAAATGTATGTCCATATCGAAAATGCAAAAGATGCTTGGTCTGCTTTCAGAACTTTTAAAGAGTTGTTTGATACTCAGCCTCAATCAAAAAGAGTTGATCTACAATTGAAATTGTTGCATCAAAAATTGACTGAAGACGGAGATATTCTTGAATACATCTCTAGACTTAAGAATATTAAGCAGGAAATTGTTAATGTTGGTTTTCAAGCAGTTGATGACAGTTTTATGGTCACAATTTTAATTGCTAGGCTTCCTTCTTCCTACACACATTTTTTAGAAACTTTACAGCTCACTGGAAAGTTAGAAAAGCGAAAGTTTGATGAGCTCTGCGAAATGTTGAATCAACATGATAAAAATTTTGGGAAGAAAAAGAAAGTTGGTGAAGATGTTTTTCTAACAGAAGCCAGTACTAGCAACTCCCCAGCTGACAATTCCAAAAAAAAAGGAAAAGGTAATTTTAATCAAAATCAAGCAGCGCAAGGTTGTGGTCGCAGTCAACACAGAGGAAACAACTCCAACAGAGGCTCAAATTCAGGCAGAAACAATTCTCAAGGCAGAGGAAACAATCAAAACAGAGGATCTCAGCAAGGCACAAGACAGAATCTAGGAAGAGGACAATTTCAAAATAGAGGAAAAATCAGAGGTCGAGGAAAGTATCAAGGCAGAGGACAGTCTCAAGGAAGAGGCACTGATTTAAGTCAAATTGTTTGCAGACGATGTAACAGAGTTGGTCACTATGCTTCAGATTGTCGCACATCTATCAATAAAATTTCTAAGTTTCAACAGCCTTCATCACAGTTTGCAAATGATCAAGATCAAGATGATAATGACTCAGAATATGTCTTCACTTCTTCACCACCAATCCAAATTTCCTCTTATGTTAAAAGTGATTATGAAGATGCTTGGATTTTGGATTCAGGAGAAACTCAGCACATGACATGTAGATGGGATTTCTTTTGGAATTTTCAAGAGTGCCATCTTAACTCCATCTTTCTAGCAGATGATACAAAACATACGCCTTATGGAAAAGGTGCAGTCAAAGTTTTTCTCCCTGACATTGGAGAAAAATTGATTTCCAATGTGTGGTATGTTCCCACCTTTAAGAAAAATTTGTTGTCTTTGGTCATGATTCGACAAGCTGGACATCAAATAATTATGGAAGATGGCTTATTTAAGATTAATTCAGTCAAACAAAACTTCCAAACAGTGATGACAGGATATGAAGACAGAAAACTGTTAATGATGAAAGGAACCGTTATTCCAAGGCATTCGGATTTTGCAGGAGCAGTTACTACAAGAATTTCACCTATAATATTATGGCATGTAAGATATAGACATTTGAATTTTGACACTCTTTCTCAATTGCAGAAACAAGGGATGGTTAAAGGACTTTCGACTTTCAACAAAGAAAATGCAAAATGTGAAGCTTGCATTTATGGAAAACAGAGTCGAGAAAGTTTTCAAACAAGTACATGGCGTGAAAAAAAGCTGCTACAACCAGTTCACAGTGATGTGTGCGGTCCACTTCAACCTTCATTAGGTGGTTGCAAATATTTCTTGCTATTTATTGAAGATTTCAGTAGAATGACCTGGGTTTACTTTTTGAAAAACAAGTCAGAAGCATTTGAGAAATTTAAATTTTTTCGACAACTTGTTGAAAATGAAGTCAAAGAAAAGATAGGTACTCTCAGGAAAGATAATGGTGGAGAATTCAATTCAAATGAATTCAAAACTTATTGCAGTGAAAATGGCATCAGAAGGCATCTTAAAAATGTTTACACTCCACAGAAAAATGGAGTCGTAGAAAGGATGAATCGCACATTGTTAGGCATGGCGAGATCCATGTTAACTTTCAAAGGGTTAAGTCCAACATATTGGGTAGAAGCAATCCATATAGCTGTATATCTAAGAAACAGATGTCCAACTACTTCTCTAGAAGGAATCACCCCTTATGAAGCTTGGTTTGGTTTCAAACATAAAGTCAAACATCTTCAAGTTTTTGGATCCATATGTTATTCCTTAGTTCCCAAAGAAAAGAGAACTAAGCTTGATTCAAGAATTTTAAAATGCACCATGATTGGCTATTCAGATGAAAAGAAAGGGTATCGTCTTTTGACAAATGGAAAATTTATTGTGAGCAGGGATGTCATTTTTGATGAAACAGAGAGTAAGAGTGCTGAAGAAATCGAAAGTCTTCTTCACAAGTTAGAAACTAAAGGCAGTAAAAGGAAAGGAAATATGCAAATTCAACCAACTTCACTAAATTGGTATGAACTTGATTTTCCTTCCTATGAATATTATTCATCCAGTCCATCTATTTCAACACAATCATCTGGGTCTTCTAGCAGTTCATCAGCGCCTCCAACCAGCAGCAGTCCTTCTGACAGTGATTCTCCATATTCACCTCCTGAACAACCAACATTAGTTTACATTAATTCCCTCTACAATGATGGAGACTTCTCAGAACCTCAAACAAGTGAGCAAAAACTTTCAAAATGGGCAGTTCAACTCTTGAAAGATGTAAGGCCTAATGAACAAAACAAAACAGGAACAAGGGGATCAAAACAAAATGAAGGAAATTTTGCTTTGATAGCAAATGATTTTACTGAACCTTCTTCTTTTCAAGAGGTAGTAGAACATAAAGCATGGAAACAAGCAATGGTTGATGGATATCAGGCAGTTCAAGACAACAACACTTGGCAAATTGTTGATTGTCCTCAGCATGTTAAACCTATTGGATGCAAATGGGTTTATCGAATTAAGTACAAGAAAAATGGTGATATTGACAAGTATAAACCATGCCTTGTTGCTAAAGGTTTTGCGCAACAGGAAGGGATCTATTATGAGGAGACTTTTTCTCCCATAGCCAAATGGAACACCATCCGCCTTACCCTTGCCTTAGCAGCTCAGAAAGGGTGGAAAGTTCATCAAATGGATGTCAAAAGCGCTTTTATCAACGGGTACTTATAGGAAGATGTATACATGACACAACCACCAGGGTTTGAAGTTAAAGGGCAAGAACATAAAGTATGCAAATTAATCAAGGCTTTATATGGATTAAAACAAGCTCCCCGTGCCTGGTATGCCAAAATGGATGAATACCTTCGCAAACTTGGTTTTGATCGTAGTGAATCTGATGATACTTTGTATGTGCACCAACAGGGAAAATATCTGGTCATTCTCATTATGTATGTTGATGATTTGATCATTACAGGAAACAATGATGATCACATTGAATAGGTGAAAAAGGAGTTGCATGCAGGTTTTAAGATGACAGATTTGGGACTACTTCACTACTATCTTGGGGTTGAAGTATTCCAACGTCCACATTAGATCTTCATTTCCCAGAGAAAATATGCAGCAAAAATTCTTCAGCGATTTGGAATGCAGGATTGTAAGCCTGTCCTTGCCCCTATGGAACAAAACTTAAAACTTTCAAAATTTGAAGGGGGGGAAAGAGTGGACAGCACGAATTACAGACAGTTGATTGGAAGCTTGATTTATTTGACAACCACTCGTCCTGATCTATCTTATGCAGTCAGTATTCTTTCATCTTTTATGCAGGAACCATTAGACAACCACTGGAATGCAGCCAAAAGAGTTCTTTGATATATCCAAGGAACAAAAGATTTTGGTCTTCTTTACAAAAAGACTAAAAATTTTGTACTTGGTGGATTTTCAGATGCTGACTTTGCAGGCTGTATTGATGACAGGGCATCAACCTCAGGTTACTTAATGAACATGGGGTCAGCTGCAGTTTCCTGGAGTTGCAAGAAGCAAAGTACAGTGGCCACTTCTTCAGCAGAAGTAGAGTATATTTCAGCATGGGAAGCAACATGTGAGATTGTTTGTTTACGTCGAGTTTTACAGGACTTGGGGATTCCTCCAGCAGAAGCTACTTCATTATTCATCAAAAATCAATCAGCAATAAAGCTTGCCAAGAATCCAGTTTTTCATTCAAAGACAAAGCATGTGGACACCAAGTATCATCATATCAAATCTCTCATTGCAAAGGACGTCATCAAGCCAGTGTTTTTCCCTTCAGAAAATCAGACCTCTGACATTTTCACAAAACCTCTTGGTAGAATAAATTTTACTAAGTTCAGGGATGAAGTTGGTATCTGTTGTAATGTATCTTTGGATCATAGGGGGGAATTTTAGATGATCCAAAAATAATTTTTATCATAGGCTATAGTATTTGAATAAAATAATTATTAATTTAAGATATTAAATTAATAATTATTATTCTAGAATATTTAATATATTTGTGAGATATTTAGAATTAGAAATTTGTTAATAAAAATTAGGACTCTAGAAAAGAGTCGTTTCCTAGGCTCTAAGGTAGGAGAAAAGTTAGTAGTTTGGTTAGAAGCTCATTTATTGTAAATGGACACTTGTTTATTTTCCAACTGATCCATAACTAGATTAAGTTAGAGCATAGAGCATATAAATAGTTCAGTTTCCTATTTTTAATGTAATGTGTAATGAGAGAATGAGAGTGTGAGTTTACGTGTGTAAACTCCTCTAATATTTCCTGTAATCTTTTTTCTTGATCAATAAAGTTGTGTGTCTGAGGACACTTCTGCTCTTTCAATATAAGAACTTGTACAACTTAATGGGTGTTTAATTATTTTTAAGGGGAATTTTAGAACGCAATACTGATATCTATTCTTTAATATGCCCTTGGAATAAATTCAAACTATTTTTTTTCAAATGAGACTTATGTAATTCGAAAAAATACACACCTTTTTCTTGCTTTTGAGGAGCTCTATATTGAAACTGAATTATCTCTGTGATTTTGGATCTTCAATATCTAAAATTTGGTGCTGAAGTATCCTTCTGAATATTCTTTCGAATGCCACAGGTCTGACCTGATTTGGATTCTTCAAGACAATGTTATTCCCAATCTCCCATGATGACCTAATTATGGACTAGTTCAGTAGAGTGAACATGTATGACTTTCCACGTGTCATTGTTTCCTCCTTCGGCTCTAAAATTGATATATCGAAAACTAAATTTCATGTACTTGTGGCCACTTTTTACAGAGTCCCAATCCGGCTCTCAGAGAGAGTTATGACGTTTTTCCCATGGTCACCTCTTTGAGATGAAATTCTGGAACCTAAAACAATCCTAACTTCCACAGATCATATTTCCAAAAATATTGTGAACCAAGATCTAAAATTTTTACAGGAGGTTCCTCAGGATTTTTGATTTGCACTATAAAAATTTCAGCTTCTGAAACTTCTTATACGAAACTTTATAGTGAAAATTCCACGATGACCTGTTTTAGTTGAAATTCGGGAGCTTGAAAAAACCCAAAATTTTGCAGATCAGATCTCCGAAAATGCTTTGAACCAAGATCTGAAATTTTTACAGGCAATTCCTCTCGATTTCAGCTTCATGCTGTAAAAATTTCACCTTATGAACCTTCTTATAAGAAACGTTATTGCGAAAATGGCACAATGACCTATTTTGAGTAGCGAAACCCTAGAATCCAAAGCTTTGATACCAAATGTTATGAAACCAACTCCAAAAATAGAAGAGAGATCAATGCCTTATAAATCAACCACTTTGAGGGGGAAACCTCCAATAAATTACATAAATGAAAAATTCTTGGATGATACAAATGACCAAAACCTCCTTCTATATATAAGAGTCCATGGGCCCACAATATAATCTTAGCCGACCTAACAATAAAAATTTAAGGACACAATAATAACAATATTGGGGTTACAGGGGTACAACAATAACAATAAGGGGGCTACACTAATAAAAATAAGGGACTAAACTAGTAATATAGGGACCTAACAACTATTGGGTATGCAGATCTGAAGCATAATCTGATGTAAGATGGTTTCAATATGATATACAATCATATCTATGCTTGAAGGGTTGATCCCTTCTCTAGATCCTCAAGCTAGAAGCTCGAGATCTAGCTCCTCTTTCCTCCTTTATTGAATGAAACTACTAAATACACAACAGCTGGAGTAAACTAAGTTTTCAAGGAGAGAGGATCTCTAGCCTATTGCTAAATAATGAAAATCAGCTCAATAATGATGGAAATAATGAATACAATGTGAAGGAATTGTCCCTCACAGGATTTCTAGTTGAAATACTAGAAACTTCCCTCCTCCAATAGATCTACAAGACTGGACTGTGAAATCCCTCAGAGAATTGTCACTGCAGGAGCTGTGTAATGATGGCCTGAATGCCAAATATAAATATACAGCTCTTGGAAGATTGATCTTGAAGAACAAGGTGAAAGGATGAATCCTCCACCGGTTTCCTAGCTGAGATGCTAGAAACAACCACCACCTCTCAAACCCTGAAGCAGAATGCGTAATTCCTGTGACTGAATGTGAATATGAGAGTGGTTGAATTTGTCACCAATTCCTGATGATGTATGATACCTCAAATAGACCTTCCCAAAGTAGGCACTTGAAGGCCCCCGTGGGTAAGGGTGTGATTTCTGCTCAGAAACACCCATGTGCTAAACAACACTGCAGACTTAGCTACAGAAAATAAGTGTGCATAGAAATGTCAAATGAAAAATATAGATCTAAACATCTCAGAAATAATAATCTAAATCTTGCCTTCTATTGTTTCCTTCATCTTCCTTATATGGTTTGTGAGCCTTCCATAGCCCTGGCCTACCTCATAACTACGTTGCACATGTCTCTACTAGCCTCCATGAAGATTGCATTTTCTCTTCATGTTCTCCACCATCTCTACATTTAATTCCCACTCTCTCCATCATGTGTACATTAGATGCACTACTTCCTCCACTATCTAATCATTAGTGCTCTATGATCTTACTTTGAATGCACCATGATCTCATTTGACTTCCTCCATGATCTCCATGATCTATCATTAATGTGGCATGATCTCCACTCTTCCGTCATTTAAGAAGTTGTTCCACTACTCCATAATGTAGATCCAAATCAGAATTATCCACATACACACATCAAAAGTGGATTTTATTCATCTAAGGGGTTTACGGGTCCCTCCACCCTCTTATTTACTTAATTAATTAGAAAAATTAAGAACTCTAATATTCCAATTATCTAATGGAAAATTGGGAATATTACACTAGGATCGATAGCTATCTCTCTAGTTTGGGCTTAACCAAAAGTGAGGCGGATGCAAACTTATATCATATCTTGGTAGAAGGTAATTTTTTTATTATTTTCTTATATGTTGATGACTTGACTTTAACTGGTGATCAGAAGATGATCAGATCTTGCAAGGAGGACATTGAAAGAGAATTTGAAATGAAGAACATGGGTCTCATCCACTACTTACTCATATTAGAAGTATGGCAAGGAGATGGTGAATTTTTTGTCTCTCAAGGAAAGTATGCAAATGATATTCTAATAAGGTTCCTCGTGGAGAGTTGCAAACCCATGGAGACACCTATAGTGATCAACAAGAGGAAGGAGGTTGCCACTTCAAGTGAGGAAGTGCATGCTACCATTTATCAGTAGCTAGTGGGTTCATTGATTTACCTTGTGAACACATGACCAGATATGTGCTATGCATTCAACCAGCTAGGCCAAGTTATGGTTCGGCAAACCAAATTATTTTGGAGGGAAGCTAAGCATATTTTATGGTACCTCAGAGGCACTACCTAGTTTGGACTATGGTAGAAATCGAGAGAGGGAATGAAGCTATGTGGCTTCATAGATGTAAATTTGGTGGGGATTCCATTAGAATGATAGATTACTTAGGTAAAATTTTCAGTTTTGGGTTTGCAGTGGTTTCCCAGTACAACAGGAAGAAAATGTTTGTGGCGCTCAGCTAGATAAAAGCAGAATACATGGCTTCAATTCAAGAAATGTGTGAGGCGATCTGGATGAGAAAGATTCTTGTTGAATTTTTTAGTCATATGATAGATCCAAATTTGATCTACTGTGATAATCATAGTTGCATCAAGCTCTCCAAGGATCTTGTTTTCCACGATCGATCCAAGCTTATAGATATTTGATATCACCATTTATGGGACTATGTGTAGATGCAAATAATGTTGCTGTAGTACATTCCAACAGAGGAACAAGATGATGAAATTTTGACATAGGACTTTTTAAGAGGTAAGTTTGAGTTCCACAGGTGTAGGATAGGGGCAGTTGATAATACATTTCTTGTTAAGAGGAAGTGTTGAAAAGTGCAACAAGAAATTCTCAATTTGATTTTTCCTTGACTAAATTGAGAAAAATTGAATTTCCACATCAACAGACAACTTGGATTCATTTAACTTGTGTGACATGCCTTTTGTCACTCATTTTACATATTAAATTCGATTTTGAGGAGATAGAGTTCATTGAAGCATATGTGGTTGCTAATTTTTTGCCATAAAGGTCAGTTATCTAAGGTTGTTTTCAGTTAAACTAGTTTTAATTGTTGAAGGAAATAATGGAAGGTTATTTAAGCAATGGGAGTTCAGTCAATCTCAGTGATCATCTAGTTAACTGGTCAATTTTCCAAAAATAGTTATTGCATGAAAATACTTTGAGATCCCCAGGCTTGGTGGAGATTCCAAGGAAGTGTAACATTAGTTGTATACTAGCCTTGAGTGTACAGGTGTTTCATGCAGCCAGATGATCAACCTAAGTAATTGTGCAATCCATTTTGGAGGAATTCCTAAATAATAGGGGTCTAATTCCTCAAGGAAAAATGCAAGGAAATAACAGCTCAAGCAGAGGAAGAAATTGACAAAGTCTGGGTCAAATCTTCTGAATGAGTAGAGAGATAGGTTATGCATTGGAAAGTTGTGCTCAGTTGAGAAAAGCAATTGTAATACATCTATATCGAGCAGATTAATGCAAGAAATCATTTGGTTTTTTAGTAGTTTTCTTTCCCCAGGAAAAATACCATCTCCATGTGTGTTATTTCTTATTGCACGTATAAAATTTTTGTTCTATATTGTGAATTACTTTCCACGGAGTAGTAGAGTATGTTTATTTCTTGTCATTTTGATTAAAACTTGATGAGAAGTTGTGAATCTCCATTGTAATTTCTAAAATAACAAACCCAAGGGATTAGGTTAAAAAACAGGTAATTCCTCCCATAACCCAAGAAATAACAAGGGGGTGGGAGGGGGCATTACAGAGTGGTATTAGAGCAAAGGTTAAATACTGGACATATGGAGATAAAGTAAGAATATTTTATATAGAGTGGTATCATAGAAAAAGGTTAAATATTGAACCTTTGGGGATAGAGATATAAACTCTGTTATAGGGTGATATGTATCATAATTATATGAAAGTACCTTGGTTAAACACTTGGATTGGTTGGGCCTTGAAATATGAAGTTATAAGCTAAGTTAAGAACTATAGATTGGATCATAATGGAGTGAAATGTTAAACCTAGATCTGGAGAGGTTTATACACACACAAACACAAGATAAACATTTAAATCTAATTATTTAATCACTACATTCATATTTGTATTGATTTTAGACTACCACTTGTTAGACTAAGGATTAAACTGAGAGGGGGGTTGGGTGAATCAGTGTAATGGAAATTTTAACATTTCAAAACCATTACATCGATAACAGTGCATCAAGTAATAAACATCACATAAACACATGAGAAGGGCCAAATTTTACGTGGAAACCCTTGCGGGAGAAAAAAAATAAATTATTTATGTCTTCTTCAATTTTATTACATATATTTGTAGGGGCCCACCCCAAAAATTAATTTGTAGGCACCAATCCCCAAAATTTGCAAGCATTGACTTGCAATAAGATACAAATTGGTTGAGGAAACAACCTCGATGATATGAAAGCACAATATTTTAGTAGGCTTCAACCTGATTAGGCACAAACCTCTATGGAAGAAACTGCCTCCTTCTTCAAACTGATGTGGACCACTTTTCACAATATTTCAAATGGGGTCCAAAAGTTCAAATAATCCTATTTTTTATTCACCAATATTCTTCCACTTCAACATTTAAAAAAATTTCATGCATACATATTCAAAATAATCATGATCCCCCCAATCTCAAAAAATATTTTCATCTTCCCTCTTTCAAATATCAAATAAATTCCAACGAAATACCCTTTTCCAAAGTTCAATTTTATTTTAAATTGACCCAAAAAATAATAGAAAGATTATTTTTTCTACAAATTATATCTTTCTGGAACGGGTTAAACAAAATGCATATTGTTTTGCCACCATTATATAAAATATCGCCTTGAATTTTCCTAATTTCTTTATTTTTTTTCGTGGGAAAAAATAATAATAAAAATTAATCAACCTTCTGACCGAGATTGAATCCTTGATCTCCTAGGGGATCCACTACACACTGTGTTAATTGTGCTATATTTTACTTCATATAATATTGTGAGTTGATGCTTATTTATACTTACCACATAGATCCTCGCTCAGTCATGCTTGCCACGTCGAAACTAGGACCCAATTCATAACCAACGAACCAATCAAAGTTATTTATGCTCACCATGTCATGAGTGGAATCATAGTTGATGAACTGATCAAATTTTTTTCACTCACCATATCACAACCAAGTGCTAGGTGATAACCAAACAACCAATCAAATCTCCTATGCTCACAATGTCACAAATCAAAACCAAGTAATAACCAAAAAACTAATCAAGTTGACTGCACTCTCTATTGGGACGTGGAATTGGCATCCTTTTTACCCTCATTTTCTTATCTTTTCAACCATATTTATCCTTATAATCATACTTTGATAATCCATTAATTATATTTTTGACTAATGCATGCTACCCTTTCATGTCAC
The DNA here is from genome assembly GCA_034641835.2 of Pinus albicaulis. Lineage (NCBI taxonomy): Eukaryota > Viridiplantae > Streptophyta > Pinopsida > Pinales > Pinaceae > Pinus > Pinus albicaulis. The sequence goes on from CM076582.1 coordinate 480,293,202, forward strand.
CTTAGTTCATGCAATTTTTCTAATACTTTAATGATAGAATGACTATTTTGAGTGACTTTATTAACAAAATTGAAAAAGAGGTTGTTTCAGGATGACTTGGCTCGTTAGAGTGTTCTTCGTGCTATTTCTCTAGGTTTTATGTTGTTGATATTCTAGAATAGGTTATTTTGATATTATTTCTATGATGTTGATACTATGTTTTGCGATACTCTCTTTCTTTGACAATATTATCGAGAGTCAAAGTGAGTTTCTACTCAGTTGCAGTCAATTTAGGTCATTGTGCCTGTAGGGAGAAATATATTTTGATAATACAACCAGTGCTATTGTAACAATTATGATTTTATATTGTTGACTTCCTACTAATTGGAGACACTATTACATCATGTTTTTTATTCTCAATAAATTAGTTGCAATCTATTGTATAAAATTCATGATTTGGCTAACATGAGAATTGGAAGACTCTCATAGCTAATTCTGGTTTCGAAATTGGATGTATTTCAGATCTATAAAAGGAAACTCTATTTGCCTCGTCCGGGAGTGACATTATTGTAATTTTGGATAGACTATGCATCTTTGAAATTTTTGAAGATTAATGCAAACTCTTATGCATTTGTGGCTCAATAATAATTTATTGTCTTAGTTTGTGAGTTGAAAATACTAGCTCCCTACTACGGAGGAAGGTACCTACTCTTTAGCAAGGATTACTATATCAATATGGTAGTGTATCAAGGTGATTTAAATTCCTAAGAATTATGTTTAATGTTGTTTAATTGTCATTGTTATAGATTTCTATTAATCTGATGCAATTACTGACCAATTGGTTTGCAGAATATGTTGATATTTAACAAGATGATGAGCTTAGTGAAAAGAGTCACCTTCACTAAGTGGGCCCGTAGCCTATTTTTGGCGCAAGTCTATTTTTAAACTATGTATATTTTTAGCCATGATGATCATATTTTAGAAGTTGCAGGATGTTATTTGTGGATGGTTGGCCAAGTTGTAAAAATAGATGAAATTCTATTTTTAGAATTTGGGCAAAGTCTATTTATAAATCGCTGATCTAAAAATAGATGCATGTCGATTATTATTAGCTCTTAATAATAATCTGACTATAAACAACAACTTATTCTCTTGGAGCACTTTAGCTCAGTGCACAGATGTGTCACATTAGTGGACTGAGGGAATTACGCAATTCCCAAGGGTTTACTGGAGCTAATGCATGGAGCACTCAGTTAGAACTCAAGTGGCAGAGTTATGACATAGTTGGAAGAAGTAGTTATGGAGTTGTATTCAGTTTAACTCAATTAGACTCAGTTGAGCTAGTTGTATCTAGTCTAACTGATTGATACACTAGTGAGAGTGGAGTGAATTAATTAGTTAATTAATTCAAAAATAATAACTCATTACTCAACTAAACAATACATCAGTTAATTATAGTGCATGGCAGTTTCAGTGGAGACCCAGTGGAGAGGTAGGTGAAAGGGCAAGATAGACTATCTGTTGTGACTATAGTGATGTATTCATTACATCACACACACATTGGAGTTTCCAATGAGGATTGTGTAGTAAATCTAAGAGTAATTAGAATTCATTCAGAGCTATTCTTTAGTAGGGATTGCACAATGGAGGCAGGCAAACAGGAGGAAAAGATCGGTGCATGGATTTGCAAGATTGGTCCTGATTAGTGTATGAAGATTGAACTGTACTGAGAGCTTTTGATAAGATTTGTATGCTTTGTATGAGATTGTCATATGATCTCCATGATACATAATATATAGTTTGGGTTTTCAACTTCAGGCTTTCTCGGTTAAAAATTGTGTTATGTGCGATTGATTATTTCTGTTTATGCTTCACATGTGTGTGTAACTAATTTTTCCACAAAAGATTAACAAGTGGAATAGATTCAGTATCTTGGATAAAGTTAAATAGTGTGAGATTAGGTGGATCTAGGACATATGCATTCTTAGTGCATATAATATCTACATGGTATCAAAGAATTTTTTATTGAATATTGCAATTGTGAAGTGAGTGTGTGCTGGTGGAAAATTCGAATTTGCTACAAAAGATTCTTGGTGCAGAAATCGAGTATACATTGAAATGTATTTCAACGGATTGAGATTGGAGTATGACCTTGATGGGAGCTCAAATTACATAGCCTGGAAGGAAAATATGGAGGCGGTGTTGGAAGATAATGGGTTGAAGGAGTTCATCGATAGTGATGTTCCTAAGCCGAGATCTAGCGATGCTGCATTACTTGATGCATGGCAAAAGAAGATAGCAAAGACGAGCAGTATTATGTTGCAAGGTGTGAAGGACCATATTATGTCCATCCTTCACGGGAATTCCACTCCATTCTTAATGTGGAAGTCTTTGACAGACTTGTTCCAAATCAGAAGTGACCAGAGGAAGTTGGTGCTTAAAGACAAGCTCAGAAAAATAAAAATGGAGAAGGGCGACAGTATTCCAAAATACCTCACGAAGTTTTTCCACTGCAAGGATGAAATGTGAAGTGCGGGGGTTACTGTTTATGAAGAATACTTGGTGAGCTTGGCTCTCCTTGGGCTTCCGAAGAGTTGGCATTGCTACGAAGACTCTATCAATGGATGGGAGAAACTGTCGAGATGGGAGCGACTTTGGTCAGATCTTGTGCAGGAGGAGATAAGGCGGGGTACCAGGGATGGATATTCATCAAAGAATGAAGATGAAGAGAATTTCACTTTAGCTTCCAAAGCAAGGAAAGGGAAGGAGAAGAAATCTTCTTCAAAATCCAGTGCTAAAGGCAAGAAGCAGGATTTATCCAAAGTGAGGTGTTTTCACTGTAACGATCATGCACATTTCGCCACTAACTGTCCACAAAAGAAGAATAACAAGTAGGCTACTGGATCTACAGTTGGAGAAGCCTTAGCCTCACAATTTGAGCTTGATTTCTCCTTGATCGCTTGCTTGGTTTCAAGCTGCATGGGATCGGTGTGGTATCTTGATAGTGGTGTGTCTTTCCATATGACAGGAGACAAAGAGTTGTTTAGTGACTTGGAGGAGAAGGACCTCCATATGCATATCGATATGGGCAATGATGGTTGGTAAAGTGCGACTGGAATTGGGACCATTACCTTTGAGAGGGAGTCCAGTAATCCATTCTTTTTAAAGAATTTCATGCATGTTCCAGGTCTGAAGAAGAACTTGGTCTCGGTCGCAATGTTTGAAGACAAGGGTTATGATGTCGTTTTCAGTGAGGGAAAAGCCTTCCTTCTACATAAAAAAATAGGTCAAACCAAGAATATAGGGGTTCGAATTAAGAATATATACAAGCTGTAGGTAGATGGCTGCACTGCAATGGTGGGAAAAGCAGAAGAAGTGGTGAGCCGGGATGAGGGAAAATTATGGCACAGGATATTGGGCCATCTTCACCATCACACTCTGAAGATTTTGCAGCAAATTTCTACTGGCCTTCCCAAGGGTACTCTTGTGCAGTTAGATCAGTGCAAGGGATGTACTATGGGCAAGCTTGTGAAGACCACCTTTCATGAAAAGGATAACCGTGCTTCGGTGATCCTGGAGAGAATTCACACAGACATGTGTGGACCTTTATCGGTTGCTTCAACAGAAAAACACAGGTATTATGTGATATTTTTTCATGATTGTTCTCGTAGATGCTGGATCTTATTCATGCAGAAGAAGAGTGAAACGTTATCAAAGTTTTGTGAGTTCAACACATTTGTGGAGAAGGAGTCGGGGAAGTAAGTGAAATCTCTACGAAGCAATAATGGTGGTGAATACATCTCTGGAGAATTCAAATACTTCTGTAGAAAATAAGGAATTCGAAGAGAACTCATAACGCCTCATAACCCACAGAAAAATGGGGTCACGAAGAGAAAGAATAGAACGATCGTGGGTGCTACACGAGCGATGCTGCATGACCAGGGCCTACCGATGCACTTGTGGGCGGAAGCATGCAAAACTGCGGTTTATGTGCAAAACCATTGTCCTCATAGAGTACTTGGCATGAGTACACCCGAAGAAGAATTTTCTGGTAAGAAACCTGATATTTCTCATTTGAAGATTTTTGGCTCACCTGTTTACATTCATGTGACAAAGGACGCCAGGAAGAAGCTGGAGCCGACTTCATAAGTTGGGTTATTTGTGGGGTACACAGAAATACCCCATAACTATCATGTGTATTTTCCAGATAGTCGGATGACTATTGTGCGACGAGATATAAAATTCAATGAGGTGAAATCCATGAAGTTGTCGCTTGAGAGGGAGCTACACTTGCATACGAAGGAGGAACTTCTTGTTCCCAAAGATGAGCCTTTGTATGTGGATCAGCCACAGGAGGAGATTCATGGAGTGGAGGAGTCCACTCCTGCAGAACCAAACATCAAACAAGGCAGAAAGCGTACCATAGAAGTTGAGAGACCGAAGCTTGATGCGACATAGAATGTAGGAGTCCCTACATCATAGTGCAGACAGAGACATTCACCTAACCGTTATACTAGATACATGGCTCTTATGAGAAAGTGTATCGTGACAGAGCCATCTTCTTTTAAAGAAGCAGTGCAGGAGCCCACATGGGTAGATGCCATGGTGGAGGAGTCTGACTCCATTGTCAGAAGTAGTGCTTGGGAGGTTGTTCCAAGGCCAGTGGGAAAACCAGTTATAGGATCAAGATGGATCTACAAGGTAAAGCAAGTTGCTGATGGGAGTTTCGAGAAGTATAAGGCAAGATTTGTTGCCCGGGGCTTCTCACAAATCGAGGGGATTGACCATGAAGAAACATTTGCACCTGTCGCATGGTATTCTTCCATAGGGACCATCCTTGCTCTCTCAGCACAGATGGGCTGGCACATTCATTATATGGATGTGAAGACTGCGTTCCTTAATGGGATCATTGAGGAAGAGTTGTATATTGAGCAGCCTAAAGTATTTGAGATCTTCAGCAGCGAGTCACATGTGTGCAAACTCAAAAAAGCATTGTATGGGTTGAAACAAGCACCCCGTGCTTGGTACACTCGGATCGACAGCTATTTCACTGGACTTGGCTTCACCAAGAGTGAGGCAGATGCAAACCTATACCAGATTGTGGTTGAGGGTAAGCTTTTAATCATTGTACTTTATGTTGATGATTTAATACTAACAGGTGATGAGCAGTTGATACACTCATGCAAGGAAGATATTGCAAAGGAGTTTGAGATGAAGGACTTGGGCCTCCTTCATTATTTCCTTGGATTGGAAATATAGCAGCGGGAAGGTGAAATTTTTGTGTCTCAAGGCAAGTATGCCTAGGAGATACTGGAGAAGTTTCACATGCAAGGCTACAAGCCTATTGACACTCCTCTTCCAGGAAATTGGAAGAAAGAGGATGCTACATCGGTAGAGGTAGTGGATGCCACTATTTATCGACAGTTGGTGGGTTCGCTCATGTATTTAGTCAATACAAGACCAGACATATGCTATGCGGTGAACCATATTTCACAAGTGATGGTTAAGCCGACCAAGCTCTTTTGGAAGGCAGGCAAGCATGTCCTGACATATCTCAGGGGCACATCTGAGTATGGTTTATGGTACAGACATATGGATGAGGTGAATTTGTAGGCTTCACAGATGCAGATTGGGTTGGAAGCCCAACAGAAAAAAAGAGCACATCATGAGGGATTTTCAGTATCGGATCTACAGAAGTTTCTTGGTACAGCAGGAAACAAAGATCCATGGCACTCAGTTAAGCGGAAGTGGAATACATGGCAACAATTCAAGCTGCATGTGAGGCTATCTGGATGAGGAAGATTCTGGTTGGTTTGTTCGTTTCTTATTTAGATCCCAAGGTGATACATTGTGATAATCAGAGTTGCATTAAACTCTCGATTAATCCTATTTTTCATGATAGATCTAAACATATTGATATCCAGTATCATCATATCAAATATTGTGTGCAGCGGAAGATCATGTTGCTTCAGTACATTCCTACGGAGGATCAGGATGTAGATATTCTAACGAAGGCACTCACCAGGAGCAAATTCGAATACCATAGAGGTAGGATCGGGGTGAAGGATAATCCCTATCTTGTTGAGAGGGAGTGTTGAGATTCAACAAAATTATGAGCTTAGTGAAAAGAGTCACCTTTACTAAGTGGGCCCGCAGGCTATTTTTGGTGTAAGTCTATTTTTAGACATGATGATCATATTTAGAAGTTGCAGGATGCTATTTTTGGATGGTTGGTCAAGTTGGAAAAATAGATGAAATTCTATTTTTAGAATACTGAGCAAAGTCTATTTATATATCGTTGAACTAAAAATAGATGCATGTCAATTATTATTAGCTCTTAATAATAATCTGACTCTAAACAACAACTTATTCTCTTGGAGCACTTTAGTTCAGTGCATAGATGTGGCACATAATTGGACTAAGGGAATTACACAATTCCCAAGGGTTTAGTGGAGCTAATGCATGGAGGACTCAGTTAGAAATCAAGTGGCAGAGTTATGACATAGTTGGAAGAAGTAGTTATGGAGTTGTATTCAGTTTAACTCAATTAGAATCAGTTGAGATAGTTGTATCTAGTCTAACTGATTGATACACTAGTGAGAGTGGAGTGAATTAATTAGTTAATTAATTCACAAATAATAACTCATTAATAAACTAAACAATACATCAGTTAACTACAATGCATGGCAGTTTCAGTGGAGACCCAGTGGAGAGGTAGGTGAAAGGGCAAGATAGACTATCTGTTGTGACTATAGTGATGCATCGATTGCATCACACACATATTGGAGTTTCCAATGAGGATTGCGCAGTCAATCCAAGAGTAATTCAAATTCATTCAGAGCTATTCTTCAGCAGGGATTGCACAGTGGAGGCCGGCTAGCAGGAGGCAAATATCGGTGCATGGATTTGCAAGATTGGTCCTGATTAGTGTATGAAGATTGTACTGTACCGAGAGCTTGTGATAAACTTTGTATGCTTTGTATGAGATTGTCATATGATCTCCATGATACATAATATATAGTTTGGTTTTTCAGCTTCATGCTTTCCCGGTTAAAAACTGTGTTATGTGTGATTGATTATTATTTTTTATGCTTCACATGTGTGTGCAATTAATTTTTCCGCAAAAGATTAACAAGTGGAATAGATTCGGTATCTTGCATAAAGTTAAATAGTGTGAGATTAGGTGGATCTAGGACATATGCATGCTTAGTGCATATAATTTCTACAGAATAGTTGCTCTTGATTACTTTTTTAAAAACATAGACCTTGGATTGATCCATTTATCAATGTGTTATTTATTATTTTGCTTCTACAATTTGTAGGTTTTCCTGAGTAGAATATTAGGTAGATTGTTGCGTAGATGTTACAATGTGTGCATAGATTGATGATGTGATTAATGTGGTGAGTTTATTGATTATGTGAGGTTTTATTTGAATGGTATCTACAATTATCTCGAGTGTTATTTCGTTTCTTGCAAGTGTGATATTGAGTGATTGAAGGATGTTTATTTTGTAGGAGCGATTTTAATTTTAGAGTTTTGTGTAGAGTGACTTGAAGTTTAATAGTGATGATTTCAATTATATGTTGAGAGTAAGCAGTTAAAATGAATTGATTTTTTATTGTGTGTCTTCATATTAGATATTTTTGAATTAGACATTGTTAGTTAACGATTGTACCTACATATACTTTTCATAATAACCTTGAAATAAAAAGACCTACCCTAGGTTGAAAATTTATGTGTCTCTATCATTAATAGGTTGTAATAAAGGGATAATTAATTCACATGAAATTTTGATGCCATTATAGGGGAGGTTATTATAGCTGCATAAGTGTGACTTACATTGTTATTTTGATGCATTATTCATAAGTGTGTTAGATGTGTTCCTATCTTAGAGATGGTGGGGTGATAAGAAGAGAGGTGTGAACCTATGCATTGCTTCAATAGCCTAAACTTGCCTCAACCTCTTAAAGACTAAATATACATAGGATTAAATGAATAGAGAAGAAGAAAATCATGTTTCCCCAAAAAATACTAGCCATGCAGGTAAAAGAGGACATGGAGGAAAAAATAATCAATACCTAGGAAGAGTAACATTCATTCAGGAGCCAATTTTAAAAGCCGAGGAATAATAATTTCCCTAAGAACAATTTCCAAGAAGACATGGTCCCAAAAAATTGTTCTTGAAAGGTCAAAATATCTAATATCATCTATTTTTGGAGTGTTGAAAATGCAACAAGATGATGGAGCTTAGTGAAATGAAGTCGCCTTCACTAAGTGGGCCCGCAGGCTATTTTTGGCGCAAAGTCTATTTTTAGACTATGTCTATTTTTAGACATATGGATCATGGCCTATGAGTTGCAGGATGCTATTTATGGATGATTGGTTGAGTTGGTAAAAATATATGGACCTCTATTTTTAGACATTGGGCGGTTTCTATTTTTAGACTGCCGGGCTAAAAATAGAATAGTCAAATATTATTAACCCTTAATAATATTTAGACTATAAACATTATCTTATCCTCTTGGAGCACTTCAGTTTGATGCTTAGATGTGGCACATGCAGCTGACAGAAGGAAATACTATTTTCCTAAGGGTTAGTTGAGCTATTGCATGGTTGACTTCAGTTAGAACTCATGTGGCAGACTTTGGTGGAGTTGATGAGACAGTTGGTGGAGTTGTGTTCGGTTTAACTTATTTGAACTAGTTGTATTTAGTCTAACTGAAAAATACACTAGTGATGAGTGGTGGGAATTAATTATTAATTAATTCACTAATTATTAACTCATAAATCAACTAAATAACACATCAGTTAACTGCAATGCATGGAAAGTTCAGTGGAGACCAATGTTAGAGGTGGGTGAAAGGGAGAGTCTACTATCAGTTGTGACTATTGGCTGTGCATGAGATTTGCACACACATTGATGGAGATTGCCAATGAGGATTGCGCAGTTGGAGCTAGTGGGATTCGAACTTGGATCTCATCATTAATCAACTTGGATTGTGCAGTAGAGGCAGGCAGACTTGTGGAGGAGATTTGAACCTGTGACTTGTTCATCTCAGAGCTAGTTTTGTGTGTAGCATGTGAGATAGTGCTAAGAGCTGTGAGAGCTTTGTGCTATGTATTGTTACATGTTCTCTATCATTATATTATACAGATAGTTGGGGGTTTTCAGCTATTGCTTTCCCCATTACATACTGTGTTGATATGTGTGCTTGACTATTGTGTTTATGTGCGCATGCGACTGTTTCTATTTCCACATATTGATGATCAATTGTAGAAGAGGTTATGTATTATGCATGAAGCTTAAATAGTGTGTAATCAGGATAATCTCGGTGAATAATTCAGAAAATTATTCAAATTTCTACATGGTATCAGAGCGATATTGATCACCGGATCTATTACAATGATTACAATTATTTCGGTAGACAGAGTCTGTAACGGGCCAGGTAGCCTCTGGATCCATCCTTTCTCTGAAAGGTGATATATCTAGTAAATGCCCCTACAGTCGATCTCTGTGCTAGAAATAATTTTTTCTCATAGATCGAAAGAATTTGAGTTTTGAGCTGGTGGAATTTGAATTTGCAGCAGAATTTGGAATTCGAATTTGCAACAGTTTTCTTGGTGTCGAAGTCAAAATGTCTTTCAACGGATTGCGACTGGAATATGCCCTTGAGGGCAGTTCAAATTATGTTGCATGGAAGGACTAGATGGAGGCGGTATTAGATGATAACAGGCTGAAGGAGTTCATATATGCTGAGATCCCAAAGCCTACTGATGCTGCTCAAGTTGAGGCTTGGCAAAAGAAGATGGAAAAGTGTCGAAGAATTCTGTTGGAGGGCGTGAAGGATCACATTGTATCCAGCATGCATGGAAAAGCTTCTCCATACTTGATGTGGAAAGCGTTGACATATTTATTCCAAAGAAAGAGCGACCAGAGGAAGTTGGCGCTCAAGGATAAACTCAGACACATAAAGATGGAGAAAGGCGACAGTATGCCGAAGTACCTCACGAAGTTCATCCAATGCAGGGATGAGCTGGGAAGTGTGGGGGTGACTGTCGATGATGAGGAATTGGTGAGCTTGGCTCTCCTCGGTCTTCCGAAGAGTTGGCATGCCTATCAGGATTCTGTCAATGGTCGGGAGAAATTTCCAGGATGGGAGCGACTTTGGTCGGATCTTGTGCAAGAGGAGATAAGGCGGAATACCAGGGACGGATCTTCATCAAAGGCATCTGATGAAGAAAATTGCACTTTGGCTACCAAAGAAAAGAAGGGGAAGAGCAAGAAAGCTTCTCATTCCAGTGCGAAAGGCAAGAAGTAGGACATGTCCAAGGTGAAGTGCTTTCATTGTCACCAACACGGACATTATGCCACAAATTGTACGCAGAAGAAGAAAAATAAGCAGGCTTCTGGATCTGCAGCGGGAGAGGCTTTAGCCTCACAGTTTGAGCTAGATTTTTCGTTGATCGCATGCTTGGTCTCAAGTGTGATGGGATCAGTATGGTTCTTGGACAGTGGTTCGTCTTTTCACATGACTGGAGATCGAGATCTGTTTTCAGATCTGGATGAGAAAGATCTTGGAGTGCACATCGAGATGGGTGATGATGGTAGATACAGTGCGACCGGTATCAGTACCATTTCCTTTAAGAGGGAGTCTAGTAAACCCTTCGTATTGAAGGATGTGATGCATGTTCCGGGATTGAAGAAGAATCTGATCTCTATGGCGATGTTACAAGACTAGGGGTATGATGTTGTCTTCAGCGAAGGAAAGGCTTTCCTGCGCAGTAAGACAACTGGAGAAACCCGGAAGATAGGGGTTCGAGTCAAGAACCTTTATCAATTGCATGTAGATGGCGGTGCAGCAATGGCATGCAAGGCTGAAGGAGTGGTGAGCCGGGATGATGGCGAGTTGTGGCACCGGAGATTGGGCCACCTTCACCATGGAGCTTTGAAGATACTGCAGCAGATTTCCACTGGGCTTCCTAAGGGCACTCTTGCGCAGTCAGATCAGTGCAAGGGGTGTACCTTGGGAAAATTTTTGAAAGCCACCTTTCACGAGAAGGATAGTCGCACCATGATGATCCTTGAGAGAATTCACACAGACGTGTGTGGACCTTTCTCAGTAGCTTCGACAGCAATGCACAAGTACTATGTGATCTTTGTTGATGATTTTTCTTGGAAGTGCTGGATCTTCTTCATGCAGAAGAAGAGCGAGACATACTGAAAGTTCTGTGAGTTCAAGGCACTGGTTGAGAAGGAATCGGGGAAGCATTTGAAGGCTCTTAGGAGAGACAATGGTGGTGAATTCATCTTTGATGAATTCAAGGACTTTTTTAGTGCAGAAGGGATTCGGAGAGAGCCCATCGCACCCCATAACCCACAGCAGAACGGGGTTGTTGAGCGGAAGAACAGAACGATCGTGGGTGTTGCACGAACGATGTTTCATGATCAGGGCATACCCCTTCACTTGTGGGCGAAGGAATGCAATACTCCAGTGTATGTGCAGAACCGTTGTACTCACAAGATACTTGGCATGAGTACACCGGAGGAGGCGTTTTCTGGTAAGAGACTTGATATTTCCCATTTGAGGATTTTTGGCTCACCTGTCTACATGCATGTGACGAAGGATGCCTGGAATAAGCTGGATCTGACCGCAGAGGTTGGGATATTTGCGGGGTACACTGATACGCCCCACAACTATCGTGTGTATTTTCCAGATAGTCGCAAGACTGTTGTGCGACAGGATATCAAATTTCAGGAGGAGAAAGCCATGCAGTGTTCGCTTGAGAGGGAGCCACACTTGCATGCAGATGAGGATCTATTAGTTCCTAAGGATGAGCTTCCGGATGTGGATCAGCCACAAGAGGAAGTTCATGGAGTGGAAGAGACCACTCATGCAGCGCCAACCATCAGAGGGCGCAAGCACACTACAGAAGCTGAGCGACTGGCTCAAGATGTAGAGAAGATTGTAGGACCACCTACAGCACAGCGCAGACAGAGATAGTCACCGGACCGGTACACTGGATACATGTCTCTTGTGAGAAAATGTGTCGTGATAGAGCCATCCTCTTTCGAGGAAGCTTTGGAGGACCCCGCATGGGTAGATGCCATGGTGGAAGAGTATGATTCGATTGTCAGAAACAGTGCATGGGAGATTGTCCCAAGACCAGAGGGGAAATCAGTGGTGGGTTCGCGATGGATCTACAAAGTGAAGCAGGCGGCTGACGGGAGTGTGGAGAAGTACAAGGCAATATTTTTTGCCCGAGGCTTCTCACAGATAGAGGGGATCTATTATGAGGAGACTTTTGCACCTGTCGCAAGGTACTCTTCCATACGGACGATCCTAGCCCTCTTAGCGCAGATGGGGTGGCACATCCATCAGATGAATGTGAAGACTGTGTTCCGCAATGGATTCATTGAGGAGGAGGTGTACATAGAGCAGCCCGAAGTTTTCGAGATCTTCAGCAGTGAGTCTCATGTGTGCAGACTCAAGAGAGCACTGTATGGGTTGAAACAAGCACCTCATGCTTGGTACACACGGATAGACAATTATTTCACTGGACTTGGATTCTCCAAGAGTGAGGCGGATCCTAACCTGTACCAGATTGTGGTGGAGGGGAAGTTGCTGATCATTGTACTGTATGTAGATGATCTGATTTTGACGGGTGATGAGCTGTTGATACTTTCATGCAAGGAGGATCTTACCAGAGAGTTTGAGATGAAGGACTTGGGCCTCCTTCATTATTTCCTGGGATTGGAAATTTGGCAGCGCAGTGATGGACTGTTTGTTTCTCAGGGTAAGTATGCCCAAGAAATATTGGATAATTTCAACATGCATGGCTGCAAGCCTGTTGATACTCCTCTTCCTGGAGGTTGGAGGAAGGAGGATGCTACTTCAGCAGAGGTAGTGGATGCCACTGTTTATCGACAGTTGGTGGGGTCGCTTATGTATCTGGTCAATACACAACCCGATATATGCTATGCTGTTAACCAGCTTTCGCAAGCTATGGTTAAGCCTACCAAGCTCTTCTGGAAGGCAGGCAAGCATGTATTGCGTTATCTTAGAGGCACATCAGGATATGGCTTGTGGTACAGACAAGAGGATGAGGTGAAGCTTTGTGGCTTCACGGATGCAGATTGGGCAGGGAGCCCAACGGACAGAAAGAGCACATCTGGAGGGATCTTCAGTATCGGGTCGACAACAGTTTCTTGGTACAGCAGGAAGCAGAGATTCGTGGCACTCAGTTCAGCAGAGGCTGAGTATATGGCAGAAAGCTTGGCTACATGCGAGGCCATATGGATGAGGAAGATCCTGGTCGGGTTGTTCGGGTCACACTTGGAGCCTACTGTGATTTATTGTGATAACCAGAGTTGCATTAAACTCTCAGCTAATATAGTATTTCATGATAGATCCAAACACATCGACATCAGGTACCATCATATCAGAGATTGTGTGCAGCGGAGAATCATGTTACTTTCATATATTCCCACGGAGGATCAAGATGTTGACATCTTGACGAAGGCGCTCACCAGGAGCAATTTCGAATTCCACAGAGGCAGGATAGGGGTTGCAGATAATCCATATCTTGTTGAGAGGGAGTGTTTAAAATGCAACAAGATGATGGAGCTTAGTGAAATGAAGTCGCCTTCACTAAGTGGGCCCGCAGGCTATTTTTGGCGCAAAGTCTATTTTTAGACTATGTCTATTTTTAGACATAGGGATCATGGTCTATGAGTTGCGTGATGCTATTTATGGATGATTGGTCGAGTTGGTAAAAATAGATGGACCTCTATTTTTAGACATTGGGCGGTTTCTATTTTTAGACTGTCGGGCTAAAAATAGAACAGTCAAATATTATTAACCCTTAATAATATTTAGACTATAAACATTATCTTATCCTCTTGGATCACTTCAGTTTGATGCTTGGATGTGGCACATGCAGCTGACAGAAGGAAATACGCTTTTCCTAAGGGTTAGTTGAGCTATTGCATGGTTGACTTCAGTTAGAACTCATGTGGCAGAGTTTGGTGGAGTTGATGAGACAGTTGGTGGAGTTGTGTTCAGTTTAACTTAGTTGAACTAGTTTTATTTAGTCTAACTAAAAAATACACTAGTGATGAGTGGTGTGAATTAATTATTAATTAATTCACTAATTATTAACTCATAAATCAACTAAAGAACACATCAGTTAACTGCAATGCATGGACAGTTCAGTGGAGACCAGTGTTAGAGGTGGGTGAAAGGGAGAGTCTACTATCAGTTGTGACTATTGGCTGTGCATGAGATTTGCACACACATTGATGGAGATTTCCAATGAGGATTGCACAGTTGGAGCTAGTTGGATTCAAACTTGGATCTCATCATTAATCAACTTGGATTGCGCAGTAGAGGCAGGCAGACTTGTGGAGGAGATTTGAACCTGTGACTAGTTCACTTTCCATACTAGTTTTGTGGGTAGCTTGGAGATAGTACTGAGTAATTGTGAGGAGTATTGTACTATGATTGTTACATCTTCTCTATCATTATATTATACATATAGTTGGGGGTTTTCAGCTATTTCTTTCCCCATTACATATTTTGTTGATATGTGTGCTTGAATATTGTGTTTATGTGCGCATGCGACTGTTTCTATTTCCGCATATTGATGATCAATTGTAGAAGAGGTTATGTATTATGCATGAAGCTTAAATAGTGTGTAATCAGGATAATCTCAGTGAATAATTCAGAAAATTATTCAAATTTCTACATGGAGCACATATTTGGGAGGTATAATCTCATGGGACTTTTCCTTCAGAAGCAAGCTTGAATGTTGGAGCGAGGTCCCTTAGGACCGAATTATGGATAAAAATATTGTATTATATGTAAGTTTTTTTAAGTTAAGTCATGCATGCTAAGAAAATCATGAGTCAAGGGGATTTGCGGTGGGTCAAAGCCCCTCATGATTTGTAATGGGCAGAACGGTAGAACTAGGGGTCGCAAACCACAGTTTGCAGACCATAGATGCGCGCAAGATAAAGGTATAAATAGGAGTTTATATCGAGTCAAGAAGATATTATGTAATTATTCTAAACTATGTTTTGACGTTATGAGCTAAGAATAGAACTTGTTTGGGTTTAGAAGGCTCTTGTTAGCTGTGTGCTCGAAGACCTTAGTCCTGTTGTGTACAGATCCCGGTGGTTGTGTGCGTGGGTAGAACGAAAGTGTTGTAAGGAAGATATGAATTGTGAATGAATAAAGGAATGTTTTGGATAAAATATGAGTATCAAATGCATCACCTTTTTCTTTATGATCTGTTTCTGCATGACATTTCTAGTTACTATTTTATTTGTGTTGGTATCAATTGCACAACTATTTTCTACTTTAGATGAATGATAAATGAATGGATATATTTTTTTTGAACATAAATGTTATGTATTAAAGACTATTGAAAGGATTGTGGGATATATATCTGTGTGTGCGTAAGGAAACCTATGTAAATTGAATTAAATATGCCTGGTTAGGGTTTCTAGTTAGGGTTTCTAATGTGAAGGTTAGATCACAGTTGTTTCAGATCTGAAGACACCCACATCATTTAATTCTCTATCAGGGTGTGGAAACCTAGTTCCAGCACCCCCCCATACTGCTTCAGGTGATACTTTGACTTGTGCAAGTAGGTCACTACCGAAAGGGCCAGTAGTAAGAGGGTTTTGTTGGTTAACCTGAACTCCAAACCTGGGTCAGGACCTCTCGAGCCAAAAAATGGTTCCGTTGTCGGGACCGGGATCATTTTGCGAGAGATTGGGTAATGTGGCAGACATCAAAGCTTGAATTGGAATACTGGTTTGAGAAGAAAATTCAATAATTTTCCCTTAATGAAAACAGAAGTAGAATCTGTCTGCTGAAGATTGGAAACAGAATTATATATTCACAGAGGTTCACGAGATCTTATTTATGACCTATGTGCACGAATTGCAGGAGTGGTTGTCAATATTAGAAAAGTTCCAAACCTGTTGGAAGGACGGAAAGGTCACTCATTGGAAACCTAAATTGATCCAACAGTTAGAGAAGACTGATAATTCAATCACCTGAAATTTAGATCACTGGGTTGACAACATCTTGGGTGGGTTTATGAAAAAATTTGCGACAGATCATTTTGTGTCATACTATGAGGCTGAAAGAAGGTTTTTCAAGGGACTGAAAGGTAAATTCATACGCTCTCTACCTTTTCTGATTAAGATGCTATTTTTTGAAAAGGGTGTTTTGTGTAGCCACACTGGGTGAATGACCCCAGATAAGCTGGAAATCACTATATGTAGCAAAAAATATTATCGCGTTAATCAGAGAGGAGATAGATCTATATACAACCCTCTCAGAAACTCGCCTGAGAGTGATATAGAGAGTGGTGAGGCTATGCACGATAGAGGTAGCCCTCCTGATATGCCACAATCAAACTCATGTAGGGGTAAGACATCTTCTACCCCACCACCACTGCCACCTGAAGGAGATATGGTCCCGCATACAAACCTACCCACCTTTAAAGGTGTGGGAGATGAGAACATGGATAGGTTTTGGTTTGTTTCCACTGTAGTGTGGACTGCAAAATTTTTTAACACAAATCCTATCAACAAAGTGCAGCTGGCTATGGCATTTGAAGGTTGTGCATTCGACTGGTTTATGGGATATCTAACTCAGCACATTGATCCCACTATTACGAAAATTAAAGACGCCTTGAAGCAGCAATTCAGGAAGTCGAAGTCCTCATCACAATCCATAACAGAATTAAAATATATCAAACAAGAGCCAAATGAATCTATTTGGGAGGTTGATCATTGGCTAAATCACACTATCAGCGAGGGAGGATTTATTTATGACGATAAGAACCATAAGGAATGGTTCATTTCCATGACATTACTGCATCTACATAGACCTATGAATCAACATAAGATCGATTCTCAGGTTGAAGCTCTGGAAGTTGCTATGAAAATAGAAGTTGCGCCCAGAGCAGATGATCAATTCAAAACTCTGCAAATCCAAAGTCAATTGGAGGAAATGCACTTGGAGATTCATAACCTACACAGAGACCGATGAAATGAGGTTGGCGCAAATGTCTAGTGCATACACTGTAAGGGTTTCAACCACACCAAATATCAGTGTACTATGTTCTCTAATTACATGAAAGCAGGGGGACTGAATCTACTGTGCCCCAGGGATGTTGCTGGGCCAAGTGGTACTCCCACACTATGGTGCATTGATTGTAGGGTAGCTGGATGACATGATATGAACCATTTTCCTCGATTTGGAAGCTATGTGCCAGAGCTGAAGCAGCAATGGTGGAGATTTTTCTCTTCAGATGGTCGTGATGAGCACCACTGCAGCACATTTGACCTAATGATGGACAATGCTAACTTTTATAGAGTGCAGGCTGACCCATATTCACCATCATCTCCCTATGGACGTGGAGGATCCCCAACAAGAGGAAGGGGAGGGGGGAGAGGTGGAGGCGTAGGTCGGGGAATAGGACAATTAATCTGCTATAACTGTGGCGATGCTTGACACTATGCATGTGACTGCCCAAACCCTATGCAACAATCTTGTGGATATTGTAGACAATTTGATCATGCAATTGAATATTTTCATGTTTTAATTGCTAGAATGCAGGAAAACAAATAGCAAATTCCCACACAAAACATACAAATGGTTAAAGTTGAACCACGTGATGATGGTCCAAGTGTAAACATAATTACACATAGTGGTGCTGCCACCAGAGGATATGAGGGAAATAAGGCTGATGCAGAGCCATTGATCAAAAAGGAATTTGAAAAAAAATAAGGACGTAACCTGAAGAAGGAAAAGGAGACTTTCATTGAAGCTAGGAAGGATTTTGCTGCTGCAGGGGCATCCACATCAAATTCTATCATGGAATCAAAGATTGATGACGAAGTCAAACCATTCCTACAAGAATGTATTAAGTAATTGTGAAATAAGAAAGCAGTAGATAATCTTCAGGCCCTGATAAACAGCTAAGTGGATAAATAACTTCCTTGAACTGAGACTAAGGACATGAAAAAGATCTATAAGAACAAGAAAAGAACTGGTAGGGATATGTGCACGACCATGCAAATTGGAGAGTATGAGAGGAACAAGTCATCTTGGACTTAGGGTTTGATGCAAATGTTCTACCTAATAAGACTTGATAGAATATGGGAGAACTGAAGCTAGAATGGTCCACCATTCACCTATGCATGGCTAATCAGCAGAAGATTATTCCACTTGGAATACTTCCATAAGTTCTAGTATACATTGCTGGAGTAAAGGTATGCGTAGATTTTGAAGTGATACAAATTGTAGATGATGCGGACCCCTACAATGCACTGTTAGGGTTGGATTGGGCCATTGATATGGGAGGCATCATAAACCTGAGTCATAGAAGCATGATCTTTGAGAATGATGGTACTCAGGTTATAGTACCACTACATCCAGCAAAGAAATATATACAGAACCAGTGCGTGAAGGAGATGATGTCGACCATATATACAAGCTAACTATGCGGGACGAGGATTGGATAAATCCTACAACTGATGGAATGTTGAATTGGGAGAATGATATTTTTTGTTTCTCATATTCGAATGGGGAGATGGAGAACTCGAATAATTGGTTGCATGATGTTTCTAAGTTGCGCTGCCTCAAGATCACTAAAAAATTCTGGTGCATCTCCTCAAAGGTAAGAGAACTACCCAATTTTGATGGTTTTGGTAGTGTTGTAGAATTTCTGGAAGAATTGGAAAAGGCTATCCCAGAATAACGAAGGTTCTGGGCACTTGATCTGGCTATGCGTGTTACCCCAACGTGTTGGTCGGATATGCACAAGGGAGTTTTAAAGGACTAGGAGGAACGTAGAAAAATGATAGCGTTGCACTTTGAGCCTCCAGCTACTCCACAAACTGAGATTTTCTATGGTGAAGGAGACCCGCACAAGCACCTGGACATGTGGATGGAGGTTTGGAATGAAAATAATTGGAACAAATAGTTTCATATGTTTGTTCATTTTGTAATATCCCAAATGGGAAACATGTAGTAGTATTAAAAAATACTGCAGAAAATAACGCATTTTTCATAAATATATGGAATGAAAGTTAAATGTAGCTCATGGATCCCTTAGATCTAATATTATAGTAACTATATCTAAAAGGATATCAAAAACAAATCACTATTGCATAGTTAAACAGGCCTCCCATGCCATAAATAGCTCAAAATCCTGCAAAAATAGGGACTGCAACCATGTGTGAAAGCTGGAATACCATGACAGAATTATTCTATTACCTCTACAACAGCAGTAGGTTGTACAATAGATCTAGAGAAAGTGTGTGGACAAAAGGTTACATCTATAGCAGATCCATGCACTATACAAGCTCTTTATCAATCCACCTTGGGGTTTTCAGCAATACACCATGTACAAAGTGTATATCTGAGTTCTAAGACTGCAGATCCATGGAAATATTCAGATTTGGAAATTGAATCTGATATGATATAACAATAAAATGATCTCCTCCAACAGATCTCCAAAATGAAGGGCAGATCCCCAATACACAGAAAATCAGCTCTCCAAATGGTGCATTGAATCAACCTACAGTAGCTCCTTCTGAAATTACACAGATCTGGACTTATTCTGCGCCATAGGGGGCAAAATATTGTTGGTTTGAAGCCAATATATGAAAATGTAGCTCAAAACCTTCAATATTATCCTCCCAATGGACTAGAACCCTTCTCCACTAAAAAAAAGTATTGAGATGGCCTAGATCTGAAGATCTAGCCTCCACTTGCTGCAGCTTACTGAAACAGTCAAACCCTCAACAGGATCTGTGCTATCAAAGGAAGATGAAGCTTGGCCTCAATCCAGATAGTGGAAAATATGGTCCAATACTCCTCCAAGAACTCCTCAAGGAAATAGAAATAATTCTTAAACAGGAAGACCTTGTGCTAAACAACGCTCTATCTTAGCTAAATAGCCAGAGAAAGAAATATATCTAAATAGACCATATATTTAGAAAATCATAATCATAAAATTTTTCCCATATGGCTGCCATCCTCCTCCTTATAAAAAATGTGATCCTTCTCACCTTTGGTCCCACTCATTAGGGTTTCCATCTTAATGTAATGAATCTCCCTCCAAAATTACGTTTTCTCCATTAGTCTCACTCATTGTTTTACATCGCTGTTTGATTTAGTCAATCTTGACTGGATCTCCATAAAAATTATTCTTCCACACTCAAGGTGGCTTTATTCCAACTATCTAAATTGATTCATATTCCCACTGAGTTATCTTCAATAATGTTTCACATCCTCCATACTAGCCTAGTTGACTTGGTCAAACTTGACTTTGTCCACATGCATTTAGCCCTTGTTCACACATGAAGGTGTTTTATCCAGTTTTGAATATGATCCCTTTCCCATTAAGAGAGTTTTTATTGCTGCTAGAAAGATTTACAAGTCTCCCTACCCATTTATTCATCTAACTATGTATTTGGAGAAAAAATAATATTCCAATTAGTTGCATGCTAATTTAGGAATATTACAGTCCTGCCCTCCCAAATGGTTCTTGTTGTCAAGAAACTACAAGGATACAACTTAAGAGCTTCTCCTCTTCCTCCTGTAGCATCCTCAAGTGATAAGTTCCTCCAAAGAACAAGATGCTTTCTCATCAATGTGTCCTCAAGTTTTTCCTCCCATGTGCAAAAATATGCCTTTGGTGAAAATTCCAAATTGCTCACATCATGTAAAAGTGGGTTATACATGGAAACAAATATATGTGGTCTAGAGGCCTTCTTGAGGCATGGAATCTGAAATATATTGGGAATCATCATCCCCATGTGAAGCCTCCATCCCCAAGCTATCATCCAAAAAAATTGAGTCACCCTCCAACATGGTGACTCATGAAATATCTCCTCAACCTTAGGCTCCTGCAAGAAGGTGGGTTGCATAGCTGAATATGTCAGACTAAAATGTCCATCCCATGCTATCTCTCTCTCCACTTATGATATGTATGGGGCTACTGCAGATCTTGGGCTGAAATATTACGGTCCTCAAGAATGACCCAAGTCACCAAAACATCCATGAAGTGCCTCTCCCAAGAACTCAAGTTCTTCAAATGGCTCCTCCCACACGAAGACAAGAGGTGTAGTATGGAAATCATTGTTTGCCCATTTTTTCTCCTAAAACATGTAATATATGAAGTATGGAGAATCATACTCCCAATGGGCACCTCCAACTCTTGTGCCACTCTCCCAACAAGACTTCCCACAAACATAAGAACCTCATCAATATATGGAAGCATAAACAAATGAAAGCAAGTTGCCATATGAAAACTAGGAGGTGGATCATAGTTCCATTCATGGAACCAACACAGTGCGTCCCTTGCCTGCCTCAAAAAAAATTTCAACAAGTGTCTTTTCAGCCACTTGTTTGCTGCCACAATAATCCTACAAGATGAAATCACGAAAGTAAAACTTGGTGCCAATGGTGCACACCAAAAATCATGTGGCATTCTCCACAAACCACAAATAGAATGGCCAACATCAATGCTGCAAATGGCCTCAAGTACAACATAATACAATATACAAGAAGGAAATACCCTCCTTGGTACAATATGCTGCTCATAAAAAGTAAGGGAGTACAAATCATAAAGCATAAATATACATCCCCTATCATGTACTTTGGTCATTGAACTGAAATGGCTCAACTGAAAGCTCTCCCTCACTCTTAATGAGTAGGGAAGTGGTTGTGACAACCTCTCCATCAAAATTTTGGCTATTCATCTCTCCATATTCTAATATACATCTTGCTGGATGTCCTCCCAAGTGAACTCCTCCATCAAGGAATGATATGCATCAAAGTGCATGGAAAGAAATCCCACAAGTGCTGCATGTAGATCTCTCTTCTTATGCTTGAAAAACCAATTCAAGAAGATCATATCATGGTGATAGATGTCTCCATCCACTACTCCATCACTCTCATCTCCTACATGCCCATCAAGTGCATCATATATGAAGTGATCCTGGGAACACTCCATCAAAAGACCCAAGCTCCCAAGTGACAGCGTTGTTGGCCTTTGTAATAAGGCTCATGTCTTCTCATAGCTCCATCCTTTGACACCCCCTATGTCAAAGTCATCATCAAATATAATACTGTTATATGTGAGAGATCCCTCCCAAAGTGGAAGCACCTCCTCATCTTCCAAGGTTAAAGAGTAACACCTTTGCACCATGATAGTGCCATCTCATACTCTTGCAACATCATGCAAAGTATGGGATAAGATCAGCCCATACTCTTTCAATAACAACCAAAGAAACAATAGCTCTAGTTGCCTCCCCACACCATCATCATACAAGTCATGGAGAAATATCATAATAGTTGAAATGAAAGATATCACACCACCCCAATACATCAAAACTCCCTACTGCCATATGATGTAAGTGTCATGCCAATATCCATCCATCCACATACCCTTTGAAATAGAATGTGTCATGGGATGACCAGACTCTTTCAAGAGTAACCAACATTGTCTAGCATCCTTTTGTCCAATGTCATAAATCTGTAAGTGGTTTCTCAACCTCTTGCTCATCAACATCACCCATCCAACCCATGGTGAGTGCATATCATCATGTCCATAAGTGGCATTCCTCCAATGGAGAATATCATCCTCCCAAATCAGATTTATGTCTTTACACTTCATGGGATATTGAAATGCAATCTCCTCAATGACCAAGTTTATCCCATAAGGGTCTAAATAGGTGGTAGGAAAAAACCTTCCATCATGATGTGTAGGGCTCATCAAGAAGTATCCAACACAAACATGAGAGATGTTATCCATCCTAAGATGTCCTCCATCATCTATCTGCTCCCCCTTTTTTATATACATGGGAAGGTCATTGGAATGTTCCAACAATGGTTGGGACCCCAACTCATCACTACTGCTAAATGACAACGTTGTTGATATCCATGATGCTGCAGTTGCTGCCTCAAGATCAGATCCAATGCTGAACACATATTTTTGCAATGTATTGTTCAAGACAGTACTCATCCCACCCTCCAAGAAACTACATTCCAACCTCAAGGGTTGTGTGTAGTTCATTAATGATGCACTAGGATTATTGTTTGTCTCTTCCTTGAATGAATCAAGGCTGCTCAGTGCAGTGAAATTTTGCTGCTCCAAATCAACAATATATTTTGACCCTTGGTCATGCAACGTTACATTCCCATCATCCTCCACATGTTGCATTGAAATAACAGGAAATGAAAACATGTGCATACCTTGGTACATCTTGGGAACATCTTGTATTACTACAAGGGTTACGTCTTTCTGTGTGATGTTTTCTCCAACTAATGATGATGATGGCTGCTCTTCTATGGCTTCATTAGCGCTAGTAAAAGTATCATTTTTTTCATGCATCTCCATTATGGTGCATGGGACTCTAGATATCAAGAGATCAAGATCATCTTGCAAAGGTGCAAGTGGCCTTCCTCCTGAAACAAGTGCTCCTGCAATAAATGGTGGTGAAGGCTTATTCCCCTCTGATTTCTTCTTGTCAAATTTCTTGATCAACCTTTGAGGAAAATTTTCATATGCAGTCACTCTTGCATGACTCAAATGGTTGAACCACCAATTTTGTGCTTCACCCTGAAGGTGCAGTGCTGCAATCTCAACAACTTCTTTCTCTACTACTGGATGTAGCAGAAAAAATGCATCCAACTTCTTCCCCCAAGCCTTTGTTGTGCATGAGGATGACCAATCAAAGGTAGACAATAGAAATATATTTCCCTTCATTCTTATATTTATGCAAGGTCTCCTTTCTTCTTTGAGCTGAATGAACTGTGCGAGAGTTATATTCTCCTTGATAGCTCTAGGTTGAGACTTATATTCTGCAAGATATCCACATAGAATCTCATGATATAAGTTTCATCCATCTCTATGCCTCTTATCTTCAAAATAAAAGGCCATAGAATGTTTCCTTGGAGCTCTATGCAATACTGGATCTTCTTTTAGCTAATAGGAAGTACATGGACCTTCCTCATCTTGAAACCCTAACGGGGTTTCACTTCTTTCCTTCCTTCTTCTTTGCTTGACCTCCTGGGTGAGGTCCTTCTTATATCTGAAAAGAGATGAGATGAAACTCATTCCTCCCATAATTCTGATCTCTTTATTCTTTTTATAGCATCTTGGCTTGAAACTCACAGGTTCAGCCAAAGATCATGCTCCGGTACCACTGTAATATCCCAAATGGGAAACATGTAGCAACATTAAATAATACTACAGAAATAATGATTTTTTTAGAAATGCATGCAATTAAAGTTAAATGCAGCTCATGCATCCCTTAGTTCTGATAATATAGTAACTAGATCTAAAATGAAATCAGAAAAAATAAAAAATAAAAAATAAAAAAATCATTATTTCATAGTTAAACAGGCCTCCCATGCCACAAATAGCTCAAAATCATGAAAAAATAGGGACTGCAACCATCTATGAAAGTTGGAATACCATGACAGCGTTATTTTATTACCTTTTCAATAGCAGTAGGTTGCACAACAGATCTAGAGAAAGTATGTGGACAAAAGGTTAGATCTATAGTAGATCCATGCACTATACAAGCTCTTTTATTAATCCACCTTGGGGTTTTAGCAATACATCATGTACAAAATGTAGATCTGAGTTCTAAGACTGCAGATCCATGGAAATATTCAGATCTTGAAAGTGGATCTGATCTAATATAACAATAAAATGATCTCCTCCAACAGATCTCCAAAGTGAAGGGCAGATCCCTAACACTCAGAAAATCATCTCTCCAAATGGTGCACTGAATCACCCTGCAGCAGCTCCTTTAGAAATTACATAGATCTGGACTTCTTCTGCACTGTAGGGGGGGAAATATTGTTGTCCTATAGCCAAGATATAAAAATTTAGCTCAAAACCTTTAATACTATTATCCTAATGGATTAGAACCCTTCTCCACTGAAAATAAGTATTGAGATGGCCTAGATCTGAAGATATAGCCTCCACTTACCGTAACTTACTGAAATAGTCAAACCCTCAACAGGATCTGTGCTGTCAAAGGAATATTAAGCTTGGCCTCAAGCCAGATAGTGGAAAATATGGTGCAAGACTCCTCCAAGAGCTCCTCAAGGAAAGAGAATGAATTCCTAAATAGGAAGACCTTGTGCTAAACAACACTCTATCTCAGCTAAACAGCCAGAGAAAGAAATATTTCTAAACAGACCATATATTTAGAAAATAATAATCATAAATTTTTTCCCATATGGTTTCCATCCTCCTCGTTATATACAATGTGAGCCTTCTCACTTTTGGTCCCACTCATTAGGGTTTCCATCTTCATGCAATGAATATCCCTCCAAAATTACGTTGTCTCCATTAGTCTTACTCATATTTTTATAGCGTTTCTTGATTTAGTCAATCTTGAATGGATCAATCTTGACTAGATCTCCATGAAAATTCTTCTTCCACACTCAAGGTGGCTTTATTCCAACTATCTAAATGGATTCATATTCCCACTGAGTTATCTTCATTAATGTTTCACATTCTCCATACTAGCTTAGTTGACTTGGTCAAACTTGACTTTGTCCACATGCATTTAGCCCTTGTTCACACACGAAGGTGTTCTATCCAGCTGTGAATATGATCCCTTTCCCATTAAGAGGGTTTTTATTTCTGCTAGAAATATTTATGGGTCTCCCTACCCATTTATTCATCTAACTATGTATTTGGAACAAAATTAATATTCCAATTAGCTGCATGCTAATTTAGGAATATTACAGTCCTCCCCTCCCAAATGTTGCTTGTCCTCAAGTAACTGCAAGGATAGAACTGAAGAGCTTCTCCTCATCCTCCTGTAGTATCCTCAAGTGATAAGTTCCTCCAAAGAACAAGATGTTTTCTCATCAATGTGTCCTCACGTTGTTCCTCCCATGTGCAAAAATATGCCTTTGGTGAAAATTCCAAATTGCTCACATTATGAAAAAGTGGGTTATACATGGAAGCAACTATATGTGGTCTAGAGGCCTTCTTGAGGCATGGAATCTGAAATATATTGGGAATCATCATCCCCATGTGAAGCCTCCGTCCCCAAGCTATCATCCACAAAAATTGAGTCACCCTCCAACATGGTAACTCATGAAACATCTCCTCCACCTTAGGCTCTTGCAAAGAAGGTGGGCTACATAGCTGAATATGCTGGACTAAAATGTCCATCCCATGCTGTTTATCTCTCCACTTGTGATATGTATGGGGTTGCTGAAAATCTTGAGCTGAAATATTACGGTCTTCAAGAATGACCCAAGTCACCCCAACATCCATGAAGTGCCTCTCCCAAGAACTCAAGTTCTTCAAATGGCTCCTCCCACATGAAGAAAAGAGGTGTAGTGTGGAAATCATGGTTTGCCCATTTTTTCTCCTAAAACATGTAATATATGAAGTATGGAGAATCATACTCCCAATGGGCACCTCCAACTCTTGTGCCAATCTCCCAACAAGGCTTCCCATAAACATAAGAACATCATCAATATATGGAAGCATAAACAAATGAAAGCAAGTTCCCATATGACAACCAGGAGGTGGATCATAGTTCCATTCATGGAACCAATGCAGTGCATTCCGTTCCTGCCTCAAAACAAAGTCTAACAAGTGTCTTTTCAGCCACTTGTTTGCTGCCACAATCATCCTACAAGATGAAATCACGAAAGTAAAACTTGGTGCCAATGGTGCACACCAAAAATCACGTGGCATTCTCCACAAACCACAAATAGAATGGCCAACATCAATGCTGCAAATGGCCTCAAGTACAACATAATACAATATACAAGAAGGAAAGACACTCCTTGGTACAATATGTTGCTCATAAAAATTAAGGGAGTACAAATCATAAAGCATAAATATACATCCCCTATCATGTACGTTGGTCATTGAACTGAAATGGCTCAACTGAAAGTACTCCCTCACTCTTAATGAGTAGGGAAGTGGTTGTGACAGCCTCTCCATCAACATCTGGCTATGCATCTCTCCATATTCTGAAATACATCCTGTTGGATAACCTCCCAAGTGAACTCCTCCATCGAAGAATGATATGCATCAAAGTGCATGGAAATAAAGCCCACAAGTGCTACATGTATATCTCTCTTATTATGCTTGAAAATCCAAGTTGATAAGATCATCTCATGGTGATATATGTCTCCATCCATTACTCCATCACTCTCATCTCTTACATGCCCATCAAGTGCATCATATATGAATTGATCCTGGGAACACTCCATCAAAAGACCCAAAGTTCCCAAGTGACAATGTTGTTTGCCTTTGCAATAAGGCTCTTGTCATCTTATAGCTCCATCCTTTGACAACCCCTATGTCAAATTCATCATAAAATACAATGGTGCTATATGTGAGAGGCCCTCCCAAAGTGGAAGCACCTCCTCATCTTCCAAGGTTAAAGAGTAGCCCCTTTGCACCATGATAGTGCCATCTCCTACTCTTGCAACATCATGCAAAGTATGGGATAAGATCAGCCCATACTCTCTCAATAACAAGAAAAGAAACAATAGCTCTAGTTACCTCCCCACACCATCATCATATAAGTCATGGAGCACTATCATAATAGTTGATATGAAAGATATCAAACCACCCCAATACATCAAAACTCCCTGCTTCCATATGATGTAAGTGTCATGTGAAAATCCATCCATCCACATACCCTTTGACATAGAATGTGTCATGGGATTACCAAACTCTTTCAAGAGTAACCAATGTTGTCTTGCATCCTGCTGTCTTGCTCATCAACATCACCCATCCAACCCATGGAGAGTGCCTATCATCGGGTCCATAAGTGGCATTCCTCCAATGGAGAATACCATCCTCCCAAATAAGATTTATGTATTTGCACTTCATGGAATATTGAAATGCAATCTCCTCAATGACCAAGTTGATCCCATAAGGATCAAAATAGGTGGTAGGAAAAAACCTCCCATGATGATGTGTAGGGCTCATCAAGAAGTATCCAACACAAACATGAAAGATTTTATCCATCCTAAGATGTCCTCCATCATCTATCTGCTCCCCCTTTTTTATATATATGGGAAGGTCACTGGAATGTTCCAACAATGGTTGGGCCCCCAACTCATCACTACTGCTAAATGATAGCGTTGTTGATCTCCATGATGGTGAAATTGTTGCGTCAAGATCGGATCCAATGTTGAACACATAGTTTTTCAATTTATTGTTCAAGACAATACTCATCCCACCCTCCAATAAACTACATTCCAACCTCAAGGGTTCTGTGCAGCTACATCAATGATACACTAGGATGACTGTTTGTCTCTTCCTTGAATGAATCAAGGTTTCTTAGTGCAGTGAAAGTTTGCTGCTCCAAATCAACAATATATTTTGACCCTTGGTCATGCAATGGTACATTCCCATCATCCTCCACATGTTGCATTGAAATAACAGGAAATGAAAACATGTGCATACCTTGATACATCTTGGGAACATCTCGTATTACTACAAGGCTTCTTCCGGTTTGATGGCTTCTCCAACTACTGATGATGATGGTTTCTCTTCTATGGCTTCATCAGCGCTGGTACAAGTCTCCTCTTCTTCATGCATCTCTAGAATGGTGCATGGGACTCTGGATATCAAGAGATCAAGATCATCTTGCAAAGGTGCAAGTGGCCTTCCTCTTGAAACAAGTGCTCCTACAGTAAATGGTGGTGAATTCTTATTCCCCTCTAATATCTTCTTGTCAAATTTCTTGATCAACCTTTGAGTAAAATTTGCATATGCAGTCACTCTTGCATGACTCAAATGGTTGAACCACCAATTGTGTGCTTCACCCAGAAGGTGTGGCACTGCAATCTCAACAACTTCTTTCTCTACTACTGGATGTAGAAGAAAAAATGCATCCAACTTCTTTCCCCAAGCCTTTGTTGTGCATGAGGATGACCCATCAAAGGTAGACAATAGAAATATATCTCCCTTCATTCTTCTATTTCTACAAGGTCTCCTTTCTTCTTTGAGCTGAATGAACTGTGGGATAGTTAGATTCTCCTTGATAGCCCTAGGTTGAGACTTATATTCTGCAAGATATCCACTTGGAATATCATGATATAAGTTTCCTCCATCTCTATGCCTCTTATCTTCAGAAGAAAATCCCATAGAATGTTTCCTTGGAGCTCTATGCAATACCGAATCTTCTTTTTGCTGATAGGAAGTACATGGACCTTCCTCATCTTGAAACCCTAACATTGTTTCACTTCTCTCCTTCCTTCTTCTTTTCTTGACCTCCTGGGTGAGGTCCTTCTTAGATCTGAAAAGAGATGAGATGAAACTCATTCCTCCCATCATTCTGATCTCTTTCTTCTTCTTATAGCATATTGGCTTGAAACTCACAGGCTGAGCCAAAGATCATGCTCTGATACCACCGTAATATCCCAAATGGGAAACATGCAACAATATTAAACAATACTGCAGAAAATAACACATTTTTTAGAAATATATGCAATGAAAGTTAAATGAAGCTCATGGATCCCTTAGTGCTGATATTATATTAACTAGATCTAAAAGTAAATCATAAACAAATCACTATTTCATAGTTAAACAGGCCTCCCATGCCATAAATAGCTCAAAATCATGCAAAAATAGGGACTGCAATTATGTGTGAAAGCTAGAATACCATGACAACGTTATTTTATTACCTTTGCAATAGCAGTAGGTTGTAAAACATATCTAGATCAATTATGTGGACAAAAGGTTAGATCTATAGCAGATCCATGCACTATACAAGCTCTTTTATCAATCCCCCTTAAGGTTTTCAGTAATACACCATGTACAAAGTGTAAATCTGAGTTCTAAGAATACAGATCCATGGAAATATTTAGATCTGGAAAGTGGATCTGATCTGATAAAACAAGAAAATGATCTCCTCCAATAGATCTCCAAACTGAAGGGCAGATCCCCAACACTCAAAAAATCATCTCTCTGAATGGTGCACTGAATCACCCTGCAACATCTCCTTCAAAAATTACGCAAATATGGACATATTCTTCACTATAGGGGGGAAAGTATTGTTGGCATGTAGCCAAGATATGAAAATGTAGCTCAAAACCTTTAATACTATCCTCCCAATGGATTAGAACCCTTCTCCACTGGAAATAATTATTGAGATGGCCTAGATCTAAATATCCAGCCTCCACTTGCCGCAGCTTAGAAATAGTAAAACCCTCAATAGGATCTGCGTTGTCAAACTAAGATGAAGCTTGGCCTCAAGCCAGATAGTGGACAATATGGTGAAAGACTCCTCCAAGAGCTCCTCAAGGAAAGAGAAGGAATTCTTAAACAGGAAGACCTTGTGCTAAACAACACTCTATGTCAGTTAAATAACCAGAGAAAGAAATATGTCTAAAAAAACCATATATTCAGAAAATCATAATCATAAATTTTTTCCCATATGGTTGCCATCCTCCTCCCTATAAACAATATGAGCCTTCTCACCTTTGGTCCCACTCATTAGGGTTTCCATCTTCATGTAATGAATCTCGCTCCAAAATCACGTTGTCTCTATTAGTCTTTCTCATATTTTTACAGCGTTGTTTTATTTAGTCAATCTTGACTGGATCTCCATGAAAAGTCTTCTTCCACACTCAAGGTGGCTTTATTCCAACTATCTAAATAGATTCATATTCCCACTGACTTATCTTCATTAATGTTTCACATCCTCCATACTAGCTTAGTTAACTTGGTCAAACTTGACTTTGTCCACATGCATTTAGCCCTTGTTCACACATGAAGGTGTTTTATCCAGCTATGAATATGATCCCTTTCCCATTAAGAGGGTTTTTATTATTGCTAGAAATATTTATGGGTCTCCCTACCCTTTTATTCATCTAACTATGTATTTGGAGAAAAATTAATATTCCAATTATCTGCATGCTAATTTAGGAATATTACACATTCGTCGGGATCGGTACCTACTACTTGGTATCCAGAAACAAAGCTGCACCAAGGGACTCACCATTGGATTACAATGACTAGTGATTTCCTATCAACCTTTGGCTTGATTGAGGGATCGAAGGGATTCAATGAAGCTCTGCAAGATATAGAAGCTCTTGTCTTTGATAACTCTTGACCCCGAAGAGAATGTCTTGCGCCAACATGGGACATGCAGATGCAAGATATTGTCAATTGTAGGAACCTGTCAATTGAGGATAACAAATATGATCCAAGAAATATCAACATCCCTAAGTCTGAGGGGGAGCGTGAAGTTGTAGGGCCCTCATTTCAAATGGTAGATGTACCTAAACCTTTGGAGTTAAAGGAATTCAACATTGGGATAGAAGAGTAGCCGAAGTTTGCCAAAATCGGGGATTACTGGGATGATGATACAGTAGCGAAGGTTGTGGAACTACTGATAGAGTATCAGGACTAGTTTCCCATGAATTTTTTTGAGCTCAAAGGGATTGTGGGAGACCTAGGTCTTATGAAGATCACTTTGAAACTAGATGTGCGCTTTGTCAAGAAGTGACCACACCGATTGAATCCCATGTATAAAAAGAAAGTAAAAGAGGAATTAGAAAAGATGGTTGTTGCAGGTATCATTGAGCCTGTAGAGTATTCTAATTGGGTGAGCCCAATGGTTTTTCAAGAAAATAAGACCAAAGGAGAAATAAGGATTTGTGTAGATCTGTGCAAGCTGAATGATGCATGTGTGCATGACCCCTTCCCTACTCCATTTTCAGATGAGATCCTGGATAATGTGGGAGGACAAGAGGCTTTTTCTTTTATTGATGGATTTTCAGGGTATCATCAGATTAGAATTGCGCCTGAAGACCGCAGAAAGACCACCTTTGCAACAGAATGGGTGTCTTTCCAATACACTGTCATGCCTTTCGGATTGAAGAATGCACCTACGATCTTCTTGTGCGTAGTAGTAGTCGTGTTCAAATAATTCATGCACAAGTTCCTGGAGGTGTATTTCGATGACTCGACAGTGTTTGGGCTGGTAAAGAAGCATGTGTCAAACCTGCACATGATGCTTGACACTTGTAGGAAGCACCAAATTTCTCTTAACCTGAAGAAATGTATATTCTATGTGCCTTTTGGAATTCTGTTGGGCCATATAGTGTGTCAATAAGGATTGATGGTAGATCCAACTAATATAACAGTTATCATCAACCTAGAAGTCCCCACTAATGAAGAAAAATTGCGCTCCATCCTAGGACACACCGAATATTACAGGAGGTTCATTCAGGGCTATGCTCTAATCACTGTGCCTATGGACAAGTTACTGAAGAAGGACGTGTCACTTTTATATAATGAGGAATGCCAAAAGATATTTGAGTTTCTGAAGGAGAAGATGGTCACTACACCTATTCTGATATTCCCATATTGGTCTAAGGTTTTCCATGTACATGTGTATGCATCTGGCATAGCACTTGGAGATATTTTAGCGTGGCCGGGAGAAGGATACATTGATCACCCTCTTGTTTTTTCCAGTAGGAAGCTCTCTGGTGCAGAGTGCAAAAAATCAACCACAAAAAGGGAAGGATTGGCTATGGTCTATGCTCTGCAAAAGTATAGGCACTATATGCTAGG
Organism: Pinus albicaulis; assembly: GCA_034641835.2. NCBI lineage: Eukaryota > Viridiplantae > Streptophyta > Pinopsida > Pinales > Pinaceae > Pinus > Pinus albicaulis. The sequence goes on from CM076582.1 coordinate 480,325,801, forward strand.
AGGACACTTTAAAATGTTCACTGACCATTCTTCTTTGGAGTACCTGGTCAATAAGCTTGTGTTGTGGGGGAATAGTTGTAGATGGTTGTTGTTATTTTAGGAATATGACTTTGAGATCATTGTGAAATTTGGTAGATTGAATGTTGGACCTAATCATCTGTCACGCATCGAAAATGGGGAAGAACCAACTAGTCTGGAGGAGGGATTTCCTGATGCGAAGCTATTTTCTATCAAGGTGGTTAATGAGAACTTTGCTGATATTATTCATTTTCTAACAATTGGAAGTGCACCTACTGAATATTTGGTGCAACAAAAGAATTAGATAGTTGCACTGATTTTACCATGATTGTTGGTCAATTATACAAGCTAGGATTATATAAAGTATTAAGGAGGTATTTGTTGGAACATGAGACACAGGATATCTTGGTTGAGGCTCATGGAGGGGTGGCAGGAGGCCATTATGCAGGGAAGGCTACTATGCAGAAGGTGTTTCATGTTGGGTTATGGTGGCCCACAATCCATAGTGATGCACATGCATACTGTTGAGCCTGTGATGCATGCCAGAGAAAGGGGAAGCCCTCGCACAGAGATGAAATGGACCTGCAGCCACAAATAGCCTTTCAGGCCTTTGATAAATGGCCTATAGATTTTTTTTGACCTATAAATCCTCTAGGCAAGAAGATTGGAGCGCGCTATATCATCACCACCATAGATTATGTAACTAGATGGGCAAAAGTTAAGGCAATCAAGGATTGTACTAGAAATATTGTTGCACATTTCATTTTTGAGCATGTTTTGACTAGTTTTTCATGTCTGAAGATATTGATGAGTGACAGGGCTACACACTTTTTAATGATACCATTGAAGCTCTAATGGAGGAATTTCAGATCCATCACCAAAATATTACCCCTTATCACCCTCAGGAAAATGGTACAGTAGAATATTTCAACAAAATTTTGGAGAACACACTCACAAAGATCTGTAATGCCAATCGGAATGACTAAGATGTGTGCATCCCTTCTTTGTTGTGGGCTTATAGGACTACATGAAATAATTTTACTGGGAAAAAACCTTTCAGGATGTTCTGTGGGAAAGAAGTGATCATGCCAATTGTAATATCCCAAAATGGGACCCTCAGCAATGCATGTCTGGAAAACTCATTTTTCAGAAATGGATACTACAAAAATTAAAATCGGCCCTTGGATCCCTTAGATATGACAATATGAGTCCTAAATCCAATAGGATATTAGAAACAAATCATTCTAGGTGAGGTAAACATGTCTCCCACACTAGTATGGCTTGAAAAATCCCCAAGGAAGGGACTGCAGCAACACAAAATAATACTGCTCAGAAAATAACACAGTTTGGCTTAACAGTAATAGGAGGCCAATAAGGAGGCTCAATATCTACTTATACATCAGAAAATCAGAGTTATATTGAAGCCCATACATTATATAACAGAAGACAGAAGGATTTATATGAAGAAATCCACAAGAAAGTGGTGCCACAACCATAGAAAATGATTGAACGAGCTTGACAGCATTATTTTTATTGGCTGAAACAATAGTATATTACACTTCAGATCTAGAGCATATCTGTGTACAAAAAATTAGATATATATCATATTTGTACACTAGAAAGGCTCCTCTACAAATTCCCCTTGGGGTTTTGAGAAAAACGTGAAGTACATGGGGTAGATCTGAGATCTTATGTAGCAGATCTGCAAAATGATTCAAAGATTCTGAAGTAAATACAAGAGTATTCAGATCAGATCTGAGTATAACATGGATTGTATCTATAATCCATGGATCACCACATTGAAGGGAAAATTTCCAACACTAGAGATCTCTCTCCCAAAAGTGTGCCAAAACTCCCTGCAAATTCTTCTTTTAAAATAACACAGTATAGGAATATGGATTGCGTTGTAGGCTTTGAGGTTAGTTTGGCCTGATGCCAAGGTATAGATCTAAAGCTCCAATGATCCAGTACTCTCTTGTCAGGAAGGTAGAAGGCTCTCCCATGGAAAAGAGGCACTAGAATGGCCTATATCTGAATATATCTAGCCTCCACTTGCTGCAGCTTACAAAGATAACCAAACCCTCAACAGGATATACGTTTTAAATGGAAGAAGAGCTTAGCCAAATGCCTGATAGTGGACAAGAAATGCAAGACTCCCTCAAGAGCTACTCAAAGAAGGAGGTGGGATTCCCGATCAGGAACACCCAGTGCTAAACAACACTATTATCTGCTAAATAGCCTAGAGAATGATAAATGTCTAAACAAAAAAATCCTTCAAAATAATATGTTCAACAACCTTCCCTTAATGTCCTCCTCTTCCTTTTATAAGATGGAAATATTTCCAAACCCTAAACCATCACAATGATTTAGCTCTATTCACATGTGTAGCCTCCAACTAAAACTGTGTTGTGCATCTAGGAGGTTCATTGCATCTAGACGATGTTGTTGATTTGGTCCTGTTGACCCAGTCAAATGTCTCAATCCATTTCACACATAAGGGTGTTTTATTAAGGCAGCCCAAATTTAGCCTTGTTCACATGGGGCATTGATTTATTTTGTTGTTTTAGGAGTTTTATTGATCCTCCTTTACAATTTTATTCACACAACAAGAAAATGAGACAAAATTGTATATTCCCATTAGCTTGAGCTAATTGGGAATATTACAGTCCTTCCCTCCAAAATGTTTCTTGTCCTCAAGCAACTGATAGGATGATTATTGCAACACTTATCCTCCTCCATTGGTGACACCATCAAGAATCAAGCTTCCTTCATAAGCTAAGTGACCACCAATCCAACCCTCCATGATTTTTTCCTCCAAATTCATTATGAGATGTGAAAATTCCATCCCACAAGGAGTCAAGAACTCACATGAAACAAACATGGTTGAACCAATACTCTCCCTAAAACATGTAGCATAAGGTACATGGAGAGTCTCCATCCCATGAGGTACATACATGCTCCCCATCCTCCCTCCACACAACCCCATAAATAATACAAGTGTATCATCAATGTATGGAATTAAAAATACATATAAGCAAACATAAATTTGAGCATGAGGAGGTGGGTCATAGTCCCACATGTGATACAAACACAGTGCATCTCCTGCCTGCCTCAAATCAAGACATGGTAAGTGGTTTTCCCACCACTTACTTGCTGCCCAAGTCATCTCACTATTGTTTAAGGTGAGAGATATGTTTGGTGCCTTGGGGAAGCACCCATCATGATGAAAAATCTCCCTTTTCTCAACAAGGGAGTGGCCAAATTTAGAAATTTTAGTGTCCCAATATTTTCCATGATATTTAAATGATACATTACTTCTTTTAGGATTCATGGCCTGCATAAAAATGGTAAAAGAACATGTACAATCAGAAAATAAAAATTTCTTTACATGAACATATCCTTTACCAACAATTCCTTTCATACACATGGAGTTGTGCATGGATCTTTCTCCTCTTTCCAAAGAAGGAAGAGATGGCTGAAATGACTCTTTCATAGAGTCCCATGGCTTCCCCAACTCCACATAGCTCATGCATTCTTGAAAATTCTAATATAGTTCCTTTTTAAAGCCTTCCCAATCAAAGCTCCTCATGATGATGTTGTAGATCCTCATGGAATACAGGTGGCTGAAACAAAACTCTTTGTATGCTCCTTTTAGTATCTTATGCTTGAGCTTAGAAGCTCTAGAAAAAAATATTCTACCATGATGATATATGACTCCTTCTTGGACTAAGTAGCCCTCTTCATGCAGCTGGTCATCAAGTATCATACATGTGTGAAGATCTTTGAAATAATCCACTAGAAATTGGTATTTCCAATATAGATCTACACTGCTCAACAATGACAGCATTGATGATGCATCAACAGAAGTGTCTGTCATGTTTTTGTTCCTCTCCTTTACATCTCTTATGTCAAAAGTGTGTGTTGGAAGGTTGTTCCTTCCATTCTACTCCTCCCACAACGCAGATCCAAAAAAGAGAGTGGGTGATGATGATAGGGGAAGAAGATTTCCCTCCTCCTTGAGCTTACCCATGTCTCCCAGCACTGTAGCTTTGTCTTCAAGTGCTCCAATCCCTCCTGGATCTAAGTTTGGAGCAACAAGTTGTGAGGTTTTCCCCTCAAAATCTAAATCAGGTGGCCTCCTAGGTGGTTTGACACTAGATAATGAGGTTTCAGAGACCATCCTCATATGTATAATAGATGGTGTTAGCCATCAGTAAATTTTTTCATAGCAAATGATGGCTAAAATAGGTCTTGAGCCTTCAAGAGATTATTTTCATAGAAAACTTGCTCATTCTTGAAGCCTGTTGTTCGTTAAGTGCTATTCCTTAGCACTGATGTTCCCTAAAAGTGTTCTTCCTTAACCTTGTTGTTCCTTTAAAAAAAATCCCCAAAGAAACATTGTTGAATAAAAAGATTGTTATGTAGGCCATTTTCCATCATTTTCTAAGCCTATTTTCACTCATTTTTCCATTTTTGTTATCCTTCATTTTCCTCTACTAAAATCCCCCCTTTCCCCTTTAAATTACCCTTCATTTCATCAAAATTCCTTTTTAGACCGAGAAAACCCCTTTTTCTAGTTTAAATTTCCCTATTTTGCCTATCAGAACCTCAAAAACCCCTGAAAATTTTTCTTTTTGCCTAAAAAATCACCCTTTTTTTATATATAAACAGGCTTTAGCCCCTTTCGACTTAGCCCCCAGCTCTTTCTCCATCATATGATCGAGCCCTGTGACCTAATGCTAGCGCTTATTGCATCACAAATTCCTATCACATCGCAACATGTTACATCGCATCGGCCCTTACATATTTTCATCTCCCATTTCTTTTGCCTCCCCCTGATGCAATATCCCAACACGATAAGTACATTTCTCTTGGCCCCTACTCATGTACCCCTCCACATAACCATGTCCCAACTTCGTGGTTCCTAGCCCCCATCTCCATCGTGGCATCGACATTTCCCTTTCTCCTTCTCCCTTGTCTTGTGTTACGTCAAACCCCCAATGCGATTAGCCCCCTTACCCCGCCTTCGGTCCCATACTCCTTCACTAAACCCTTCCCTTCCTCATTCTTTTAGCCCCTCCCCTTAACTATTATTAACCCCCGCACCCTTTGTAAAATCCATTTTCCCTTTAAAATCTCCCCGTGCTATATATTCCTCCCAAGCGATCTTGACCGTTGATCTTATCAATCTGACCGTCATCGCCTTTTCTCTGCATTCCCCCATCCTCCCGACATCAATCCTCCCTCCGGACCCACCTCCCACTAACCAATCCCCTCTCCCAATCCCCTCCTGACACCTGTCCCCCACTTCAACTCCCGCCATGCAACTTTTCGTCACGCCAGATATCCACCTTCAGATCTACTCCTCCTCGTCCGATGGTGAGGATCGCATATCGCGTGATTTTTCCATCTGAGGTTTAACAATAAAAAATCACGCGATACCGCCAGTTTTACAAAGGCCACACATCCCATTTTAATTGTATCACGTTCGATTGAGTGAAAACCATTTACCACCCGAGGGTCACGTGAAAACCACCAACGGTATTTCGAAAACCACTAATCTATAATTTCACACCATATACAGTTTTAAACCTGTTTTTATGGGTTTTTCTCCATGAAATCGTCCTCTACTCCTCTCCCTATATACTATGCTCCCACTGCACTGCTCATCCACCTCTGCTAGCCTCCAAAGCATTTTTTCTAGCCATGTAGGGTTTTATAACATGTTTTGTGGTTTGTTGCAGGTTCTGGAATGGTTTTTTTGGCCGAAATCCCTCCTACAGTCCATGAAAGCACGGGCCAGAAGGTGACGATCTTTGAAGGTCCAAATAAAGGCCAAATCACATAGAAAAGGGATGAAAGGGTTGAGTTCCAAAGATTAATCAGTGTTTCATGGACATCAATTACACCATAAACCCTCCAAAGCGCCAAAGCCACCTACACACACAGCAAAGAACCAAAGATTAAAGATGAAGGTTAAAGTTAAAAAAATCGAAGATTTAAAGACTCAACCAATGAGTTAAAGACTAAAACACAGTTTTAAAGAGAATACAGTCAACAGAGAAATATTAAGATCTCCGAAGATGATAACAAAGGCCCAAAAGTAGTATAAGGCCTAATCAGTGTTTCGAGCCACTAAAGCAGACAAATCAGCAGAAGAAAGGCTTTAAATGCCAAATATCAAAATAATTTACTTCTCTGGAGACCAAAAATTCCACCTACAGACCTATTTCCTCAAAAGAATACAAATTGATTGCACAGTCAGAGATATTTGCCAAAAGACAGCTCAGAATTAATTACAAGCCTATGAAAAGCCCGAAAGTCAACAAAAGTGACTAAAGTTGATGAACTTTAATGTAATAATCAATTAGCAGAGTTAAAACATTTGAAAACTTCCCCATTTGTCCCTTCAAAGGCCGAGAAGCACTTACTCTGCATTAATTATATAGATATACCTTTCTTTCACTCCACCTCCTCATTATTCTACAAATACTTCTCTAGAAGAGAGTATTGTTGTTGGTCTCTGAATACTCATTAAGTGCAAAGAGCTTTGAAGTTGCTGAAGCTCTATTTTGTAATAGAAGAAATATAGCCTGAAATGAGAAGTTTGAAGCTGTAAAGACCCACTAGACTTGAAGATTGTAACTAGTTTGAACATCAAATACATGTTGATTTATGGGATCCTAGTCTATGTCAATGGTGATGTTTTTCTTATTGCAAATTTTTATTTTACTAATGTTTTCCATACTGTCCATTTTCACTGATAAAGAACAACAAATATAGATTAGGATTTATTTTCAAGTACCCTAAATCTCACTGATAAATCTTTATCTTTATGTTTTCTTCTAATTGTGTATTTGAGGATAATTCAATAGAGTGTGATCAGTCAAGGAATGTTGGTGAGTCCTTGTCTTGCTGAGTAAAACATGATATTTTTTCCTTGAATGCTCTTACAAAGTTTTCTAATTAAAGTTGAATTAGAGAAGTTTATGGTTAGCCCTATCCTCTAATTTCTTCTCCAACAGTTTCTTTGAAAAGATCCCTTGAATTCTGTCGAAAGCAGGCTAGGTTAAAAGTCCTTACTTGATCTTAGACTAATTTTGTGTTAATCTTGAATGTCTTCCTTTGAATATGCTGAAAGCGGGCTAGGTTAAAATTCCTTACTTGATGTTAAGCTATTCTTTGTTTTATCTTAAATGTTTCTTTTGAGAATATGTTGAAAGCAGACTAGGTTAAAAGTCCTTATTTGATCTTAAGCTATTATTTGTTTTCCTTTGAGTATGCTGAAAGCAGGCTGGGTTAAAATTCCTTACTTGATCTTAAGTTGCTCTTGTTTTCTTATATGTTTGCTTCTTTCACCACTTCTTAATGTTTCATTCCATAAATAAACTTAAAGAGATCTGTTGACATAAATGACCTGCACCATAGACCACTCTTGAAACTTGTTGTCCAATTAAATCCTTTATGACTCCATATCCCAATGGATTGACATTGTTTCTTACTTATCCTATCAGCTGAAGCATTTTTCAACCTACTCACAACTTTACCCTTCAAAATACTTCCTTCATTTTAATGATATTCATCCCAACCAAACAAACAAAAACCCTTGTGATTTATAACTAGCCTAATATCATATCTTAAGCCTTAAAGATAATATCTTTGAAAACACTTATATAGAGAGATCCCTCTGTGAATCCAAGAGGGCTAGATCCTAGGATTCCAAAGTGGTTTTGAAGTTGGCGTTGCAGCATTTGTTCTTGCAAATATTGCAAACTACAGAGACCTAACAGAGTGGCGACCATATTAGGTACATTATTGAGTATTAGATAACTTCAAAACTCAACTAACCCCTATTCCTAAATGAATCAAGTGTCACCAAGACTGGTTATTATTGATTGTTGATGGAGAACAACAACCAAACCTTCAAAACAAGTAAAAATATTTCACCTGGCAACTGCACAACTCCGAAAAGACCAAATGACTCCACTGATAGAAGACTCTGAACTGGTTGAATAGACACAATGACCTCCTTTTTGATTTACAAACATGATTCCAATGATACAACGAAGATATGCCCCAATGAGTGGAGATCATATCCCTGGATTCCCACATAAGATGCCCCAAGTGAATTGGGATGACAACCTGCCTGTTTTTCAAGGTGAAAATTTCGATGATCCTTTGTTACATCTCATCAAATTTCATATACATGTATGGAGGTTGAAGGTGGAGTGGCATGAAGATTGCCTTATGAAAATGTTCATGTTGACATTAGAAGGAAAATCAAGGGATTGGTATGAATGGTTGAGGACTAGTAGTTTGTTTTCTCTAAGAGACTTCCACATGATATTTTATGATCATTATAAGGAAATATCCCCATATATATCATTGGATCGAAGTTTTTGTAACCAATATGAGGGCCTCATAGAATACCTTGCAGGCATTTATGAAGATTTGAGAAATTGGCAGCCTGAATATCTCATGGCAGCCATCCATGAATTTCATACCCAAGACAACTATCATAAAAACCTAGATGAATCATTTGAGGAAGAGATTAATCAAGACACAGAAGAAAAACCTCAAGATCCAACTGAAAACGTAACTAATGATGATTCATCATCCCTTTTAGCTGAGGCTCAAGAAGACATCCAGCCTCAAATTCAGTCTTCACAAGAAATATAGAACTGTTGTACTTCTTCTCAAAGAAACACAGAAGCATATTCCCCTTTGATAGAAGAAGAAATAGATTAGATTATCAATAAACAACCAACCTCTAATTTTTTTTATAAAACAAACACTCTTGACCATTCACCTAATGAACTTTGTTGTTAAAATTTAGAAAGTTCCCTTGTAGATCAGAATAAAGAAAGACCTGCTGATAATCCAGTACGTTTGATTGGTAACATCACTTACATTAATGATTTTCCTAATTTTTATCTATCTGATGATGATTTTCTCCAAACAGAAGTTGATCTTGCAGGACTATCATTAGTAGATTTGTGGGAGGAAGATCAGTTCCACCAACTCCAAGAAAGTAATGAGCGAAAGAAGACTATTTATGATATTAATGAAGAAAGCTTTAAAACTATAGAAGAGGGAGAAGAACCTCTGAATCTTTTCTCTTCTTCATTACCATTCATCAGTAATAGTTTTCATGTGATTAGGAATCAACAACCTTTCAGCTCAAAGGTTGAGGAAAACAATGAAGAATTTCTTGAGCATGATGAATATAAAGAACCTTCTCCTGAAAGGGTTGAGGTAATCAAAGAGACCCCTGCTAAAGAATATAATGACCTCTTCACAGAGTTAATTCCACTAAATCAGAACATACTAGGACTACAAGAGGACAGCACTGCCAAATATGATGAGTCCTCCAGTTCAGATCACAATGAAGATGAGGTAAATTTTCTTTCTCAAAAGAATTCTTTTCTTGATCCAGTGGAAGATAAAATAATCCTGGTTGAAACTTACTTGTCAAACACTCCCAACCAAGTATTATTTCAGGATCCCTATACTGATTTCTTGAAGACATTTGAAGAGGGAGTAAAGATTGTTAGGAGCAGTTTATTTTCAAGTACAAGGAAAATTTTTAGCACTGCTACTAAAGGACAAGTGAGATGGGAGTGGCCCTTTTGTTTATCCAACATGCTCAAAGAGGTGAGAAAATATCAATCATGGAATCATCTTATTGACTGGATATATTGGAAAAGAGAATTTGTCAGTTAAACATGTAAATATTTCAAAGTTAGATTAGGGTAGGTAGGAATGTCAATAAAGCTCAGCCTGTGAGCATTTATTTAGTTTTCTGTTTTCTGCTTTTGAATTTGAAAAAGGAAAAAATACAAAAACAATATAAAAATAGAAAAAGAGGGCAGATATAAAAGAAGAAAGGTACAACCCCATACCAAAAAAGAAAATAAAATCTGAAAGTGTGCAAGCCTAAATGCCACTACCAAAAAGAACATTGTTATTTAGTCATACAACCTAATCATGACTAGATAGATTTCAATTTACTGCTGATAGGTTAGTGAAGAAGATTAGCCAAAAAAATTAATCTTGGCTTATCAGTAGATTAGATTAGGATAGAAATAAATGGCTCTAATAAAACCAAAATTTGAGCCAAAGAAGAAGAGAACTGGTTCAAACATGCTTAAAATCTGAACCAAGAAAAACTAGAAAAAGAACAGCTCTAAAAAGATCAAATCCAGAGCTGAAAGAAAGAATGAAGGATGTTTTTGGTTTTCAAATCTTAAGCCTTCACAATTTTGTTTTAAATTTTTGTAAATTAAAGTCTATGTGCAGCTTTTGCATACAACCATAGACACCATGGTAAATCAAACAGTCTAATCCTGATTTGACTTTGTTTAAATTTATGCTTTAGAAAATAGAGAATAAGGTCTGTCATACTGTTTAATCCTGGCAAATAGTAGCTTAGGTAGAGAATTTATGAGTTCAACTGCTTAATCTGAACTCATGGCAGAAATAAGGGTATAGTTAGATTATATTTTCCTATTTTCAAAAGAAAAAAAATTTGATGACAAAGGATGCAAGTCCAAATGCACCTCATGAAGAAAAAATGTTAGGAAAATTAGGCTGTGTAGGTAGAAATTTTGGGAGAGATTTGTTTGCTGATATGAAATACTGATCATCTGTTTTAAGTAGCATGATCAAAGAAGAAGCAGGTTGTCAATGGATGAGGCATAGTTCTGCATCCTAGAGATAAAATTCTAAAGTTCTTGACACCTCCAAGGAGCTGTCATCCCCAAGTGGAGCCACTGTTAGCCATCAATAAATTTTGTCATAGAAAATGATGGCTAAAATAGGTCTTAAGCCTTCAAGAGATTATTTTCATAGAAAAATTTCTCATTCTTGAAGCCTGTTGTTCCTTAGCACTGTTATTCCCTAAAAGTGTTTTTCCTTAACCCTACTATTCCTTTAAAATAAATCCTCAAAGAAACATTACTAAATAAAAAGACAGTTATGTAGGCCATTTTCCATCATTTTCTAAGCCTATTTTCACTCATTTTTCCATTTTTGTTATCCTTCATTGTCCTCTGCTAAAATACCCTTTTTTCCCTTTAAATTACCCTTAATTTCATCAAAAATCCTTTTTAGACCGAGAAAACCCCTTTTCCGGGTTTAAATTGCCCTATTTTGCCTATCGGAACCTCAAAAACCCCTGAAAAACTTTCTTTTTGCCTAAAAAAGCACCCCTTTTTTATATATAAATAGGCTTTAGCCCCTTTTGACTTAGCCCCCAGCTCTTTCTCCATCATAATATTGAGCCCCGTGACATGATGCTAGTGTTTACCGCATCGCAAATTCCTATCGCATCGCAACATGTTACATCGCATCGACCCTTACAGCTTTTCATCTCCCATTTCTTTTGCCTCCCCCTAATGTGATATCCCAATGCGATAAGAACCTTTCTCTTGGCCCCTGGTCATGTACCCCTCCACACAACCATGTCCCAACTCCGTGGTTCCTAGCCCCCATTGCCATCGTGCCATCAGCATTTCCCTTTCTCCTTCTCCCTTGTCTTGTGTTACGTCAAACCCCCGATGCGATTAGCCCCCTTACCCCGTCTTCGATCCCATACTCCTTCACAGAACCCTTCCCTTCCTTGTTCTTTTAGCCCCTCCCCTTAACTATTATTAACCCCCCCGCCCTTTTCAAAATCCATTTTCCCTTTCAAATCTCCCTGCGCTATGTATTCCTCCCAAGCGATCTTGACCGTCGATCTTATCGATCTGACGGTCATCGCCTTTTCACTGCATTCCCCCATTCTCTCGACATCAATCCTCCCTTTGGATCCACCTCCCACTAACCAATCCCCTCTCCCAATCCCCTCCTGACACTTGTCCCCCACTTCAACTCCCACCGTGCAACTTTTCATCGCGCCAGATCTCCACCGTCAAATCTGCTCCTCCTCGTCTGACGGTGCGGATTGCATATCGTGTGACTTTTCCATCTGAGGTTTAACAATAAAAAACCACACAATATCGTCGGTTTTACAAAGGCCACGCGTCCCATTTCAATTGGATCGCGTTCGATTGAGTGAAAACCATTTACCACCCGAGGGTCACGCGAAAACCACCAACAGTATTTCGAAAACCTCCAATCTATAATTTCGTGCCATATACAGTTTTAAACCTATTTTTATGGGTTATTCTCCATGAAACCGTCCTCCGCTCCTCCACCTACATATTCTGCTCCCACTGCACTACTAATCCACCTTCACTAGCCTCCAAAGCATTTTTTCCAGCCATGCAGGGTTTTATAACATGTTTTGTGGTTTGTTGCAAGTTCTGGGATGGTTTTTTGGGATGAAAGCCCTCATACAGTCCATGAAAACACAAGCCAAAGGTGACGATCTTCACAGGTCCAAATAGAGGCCAAATCACACAGAAAAAGGAAGAAACGGTTGAGTTCCAAAGGTTAATCGGTGTTTCATGGACATTGATTACACCATAAACCATCCAAAGTGCAAAAGCCACCTGCACACATAGCAAAGAAACAAAGATTAAAGATGAAGGTTAAAGTTAAATAAATCAAATATTTAAAGACTCAACCAATGAGTTAAAGACTAAAACATGGTTTTAAAGAGAATACAGTCAGCAGAGAAAGATTAAGATCTTCGAAGATGATAACAAAGGCCCAAAATCAGTATCAAGGCCTAATCAGTGTTTCGAGCCACTAAAGCAGACATATCAGCAGAATAAAGTCTTTAAATGCCAAATATCAAAAGCCTTTACTTCTCTGGAGACCAAAAATGCCACCTACAGGCCTATTTCCTCAAAACAAGACAAATTGATTGCATAGTCAGAGATAGTTGCCAAAAGACAGCACAGAATTAATTACAAGCCTACCAAAAGCCCCAAAGTCAACAAAAGTGACTGAAGTTGATGAAATTTAATGTAATAATCAATTAGCAGAGTTAAAAATTTTAAAAACTTCTCCATTTGGCCCTTCAAAGTCCAAGAAGCACTTACTATGCATTAATTGTATAGATAGACCTTTATTTCACTCCACCTCCTCATTATTCTATAAATACTTCTCTAGAAGAGAGTATTGTTGTTGATCTTTGAATACTCATTAAGTGTAAATAGATTTGAAGCTGCTCAAGCTCTGTTTTGTAATAGAAGAAAGATAGGCTGAGATGAGAAGTCTAAAGCTATAAATACCCACTGGACTTGAAGATTGTAACTGGTTTGAACATCAAATACAAGATGATTTATGGGATCCTGGTCTATGTCAATGGTGATGTTTTTCTTATTGTAAATTGTTATTTTTCTCATGTTTTCCATACTGTCCATTTTCTCTGATAAAGAACATCAAATATATATTAGGATTTACTATCAAGTACCCTAAATCTCACTGATAAATCTTTATCTTTATGTTTTCTGCTAATTGTGTATTTGAGGATAATTCAATAGAGTGTGATCAGTCAAGGAATTTTGGTGAGTCCTTGTCTTGCTTATTAAAACCTGAGATTCTGTCCTTGAATGTTCTTACAAAGTTTTCTAATTAAAGTTGAATTAGAGAAGTTTATGGTTAGCACTGTCCTCTAATTTCTTCTCCAACAGTTGCTCTGAAAATATCCCTTGATGTATGTCGAAATCAGGCTAGGTTAAAAGTCCTTACTTGATCTTAGACTACTTTTATGTTAATCTTGAATGTTTTCCTTTGAATATGCTGAAAGCAGACAAGGTTAAAAGTCCTTACTTGATCTTAAGCTATTCTTTGTTTTATCTTAAATGTTTCTTTTGAGAATATGCTGAAAGTAGACAGGTTAAAAGTCCTTATTTGATCTTAAGCTATTCTTTGTTTTCCTTTGAGTATGCTGAAAGCAGGCTGGGTTAAAATTCATTACTTGATCTTAGTTGCTCTTGTTTTCTTATATGTTTGCTTCTTTCACCACTTCTTAATGTTTCATTCCATAAATCAACTTAAAGAGATCTGTTGACATAGATGACTTGCCCCATAGACCACGCTTGAAATTTGTTGTCCAATTAAATCCTTTATGACTCCATAGCCCAATGGATTGACACTATTTCTTACTTATCCTATCAGCTGAACCATTTTTCAACCTACTCACAACTTTACCCTTCAAAAGACTTCCTTCATTTTAATGATATTCATCCCAACCAAACAAAAAAACCCTTGTGCTTTATAACTAGCCTAATATCATATCATAAGCCTTAAAGATCATATCTTTGAAAAAACTTATATAGAGAGATCCCTCTCTGAATTCAGGAGGGCTAGATCCTAGGATTCCAAAGTGGTTTTGATGTTGGCTCTGCAGCATTTGTTCTTGCCAATCTTGCAAACTACAAAGACCTAACAGATGGGATCCTCATCTCTTTACTTCCACTGTGAAAATTCAAATCTGATTCATGTGTGGAAGTCTAATGAAATTTGGAGACCCCTCTTAGTGGTGCAAGAGTGTCTCTGATTGGAGAATTTGGTCCATTTTCTTCTCCTAGCAATAGTGGATCATCTTCTGCTATGTTAGCTTTTTGATCCCTCCTTTGTTCTATCTCATTGTCTTTTAGCATAGACACATGCTGCTCATGTCCTCCATATGGAATATCCTTAGGAACTCCCTGCAAAGATGCAAGGGCCTCTCTAGTGGAAGCAATTACTTCATCTCCATCTCCTGATAAAAATGGATCCCCTTTTGCTATCACACTGCTAGAGGATCTTCTCCACTCTTTCCCTCCCTTCTCCTCATCAATGGATAATGCCTCATCATTAAGAGACCCTTTTCCTTGATCTCTTATTAAAGAAGGAACCCTCATGTCTTCTCCTTGAAAAGAGAGACCTTGTTGCAGTGGGGCTCTTGTCTTTGGCAGATCATGCAGCGGATCTCCAACCCCCACAACAATGTTTAGAAATGGAGTTGGCTTAATGGATTCTTCCAACTCATGCAAAGATTTATATTCCTTCAGTTTGATTTTCTTTCTCAAGGAAGTTTCAGAATGTCTAAAATCAAATATTTTCACTAACCTCCTAGTGAACTTTGCATATGAAGAGATATTTACATTTTTCAAGGAAGAAGATTCAAATATACACCAGGCATAAGCCTTACCTTGAAGATGCGGCACTGCTACTCTCAAGGCTTCTTCTTCTTAAACTTGATGCAGCTAGAAATGTGTGTCAAGCTTCCTTACCCAAGACTTGACTGAGTCCTTAGGTGATCCATCAAAATTAGGTAGAGAGAATCTACCCAAAGTGTGTTGCATGCACCCTCTTCTTCTACTATAGCTGCTGGATCTTTTTTATTTAAGTTGACAGAACTTTGGGAAACTGAGATGCTCCTTGAATATCTCTGATTGAGACTCATATTATCATATATAATCACCAAGATATCCCTCCTTTGGTGCTCCTCCTTTTCCTCCTTCCTTTGTCAAGAAGGTAGGCATGCTCTAACGTTGTAGATCAGATTGTGTGGGTGAATGCTCACACACATAGTAAGAAGTATTGGGGCTTCCTTGATGTGAAAATATTCTTGAGGGATCTGCATGCCTTTCCCTTATCATTCCCTTGATTTCTCCTTTCAGCTCATACATGGCTTGAGAAAGAATTTTATATAACTCTTCTCCTTTCAGTCTTCCAGATAAAGGGGTTTTACCCTTTTCTTCTGTGTCTTCAGTGTAATCATACTTCTTATATCTTCTTCTTAGATACCTCTTCTCTCTTTCAGTAAGAGGCTCTTCTCTTGTGGAATTCATATTGGCTTCTTAAGAAAGCACGGGTTGTGCCAAGATTATTTCTCTGATACCACTGTAATATCCCAAAATGGGACTGTGAGAAATTGTAATATCCCAAATGAGGGAAATGCTACAACAATGAGAATATCTCAAGATATTCTAAAGTTGGATCTCCAGCAATAAGAAAACACAATAATGGAATAGCAATAACACTCAACTCATAGAAACATGAGAGAAATCCATAGCCATATTATTAAGAAATAGCAGCAACAATGGAGTACAAAATCTTGAGGAGATGTTACACAAGATAGGCAAGGCTCAATCCTCAAGAGACTAGTACATGAATCATGACAAAACCGCTACTACACATGTATGCCCAAGATATTATAGCGCATTTTTATAGAGCAACTGCATGCTAACATATGTCAAATACATATATATACAATTATATGGCCCAATACAACATTGGGAGTGAATATCTCAGCTCCCAAAGACTACATCAAGTCAATCTCGGAAGGATTGGCTGCAATATACAAAAACTGCAAAATGCTGGAGTTGCTGGGTAGAAGCAGCAACTTAGAAATAGAACTGGATGGAGATGGTTGTAGATGATTCCCAAACTGAATATGCCTCCTCCAATGGATCTTTCAAGTGAAAGGTTGATCCCTTCACCAAATATCTCACCCTCCAACAATTTGCAAGAGCCCCACTGCAAATGCTCTACTAAAAATAACACATTCACTAGATGGAAATATGATATAGGGCTAGGGAATGAATTGGCCTTGATTCCAAAGTCTGCAATAATTTTTGGAATGCCTCCAATCTGATCTTCCAATGGAAAGAGAGACACTCCCTCTGAAAAATAGTTGATGGAGGTGGTGTAGTGAACCCTCACTGCAACACCCAGCAACACAACATTATTCTACTACAGAAATAATGTTGTCTTGATGGAGGATGCTTGGCCTCAAGCCTGGATGTGAGGAAAATCAATGCAATCCCTCAAGAGGCCTCTCAATAAGGAGAAGGAATCCTAAATAGGAATTCCCCCGGCAACTCTTGCTAAACAACAAAGAATGCACAATGTCTGAAAAGACAATGAGATGAATAATACAAGCATGAGAAACAATAGTTGCCTTGCCCTCCTTTTAAACAAGTGAAAGCCCCTCTCCATGGGTCCCACTCCTCTTAGGGTTTCCTCCACCAAATAACCCTCTTTACATTCATACTGCATTTTTTTTCTAAGTGCTCTCCACCTCTTATCCCAGCGATGTTGACTTGGTCAAACTTGACCTTGTCTACTTGCAAATAACCCTATTCACACATGAGGGTGTGAAAACCAACTCCAATGATGATCCCCTTTCATAATATGAGGGATTTTATTGAGATTATCATTATGCATGGGCCTCCTTACCCATTTATTCTCCTCCTAGCTGAAATCAGCAAAAATTAATATTCCAAATTATTGTAGGAAAATTTTGGAATATTATAGTCCTCCCCTCCCAAATTTTTCTTGTCCTCAAGCAACTGCAGGGATAGAACTAGAAAGCCTCCTCTCAAGGCATGGAGTCTATAATGTTTTAACGAATATCTTCCTCATGTGGTTCCTCCATCCCCCAAGCAATCAACCAAGCAAAATGAGTTACCTCCAAACATGGCAACTCCTGAAAGTCATCGTCCACCTCTGGCTCTGGAAACGTAGGTGGGCTAAAAATCTGATCTTGGTAGAAAAAATAGCCTACCCCATGTTGTCCTCCTCTCCACTTAGAATAAGTGTAGAGTGTATGCCGATCCTGGGCTGAAATGATATTGCCCTCAAGTGGAAAGATGGATATTAGACCTCTAAGGATCTCTCCTCCAGCGTTATGAAACTTGTTGGACCAAATAATCTCATATGTGATGAGTTGGAAGTCATCATCAGTAGGAATCATATTCCTCATATGGCTCACCTCATAAGGAAACAAATGAGTTTCTGTAGTGGCCATACCATCTCCCATGCTCCCTTTAGAACATGTAGTGCAAAGTGTGTGGGAGTTTTCTCCCTCCAAGGACACATTCACCCAGTGTGTCTCTCCCCCAATAAAGCTCCCAAGAAAATATCTAGCAATATCAATCAAGGGAACCATAAGGAGAATCATGTTGGCTTCCATGTGAAGTAAATGAGAAGGAAAATTGTCCCTCAAATGTAGCCAACACGGTTTGACTCTCCACTTCCATAGAAAATAAAATGATGGGTGATCTCCCCACCATTTTCTTGCTTCCCCAATCTCTTCACAAATCTGGAGAAAGTGAATGATGTAATGTGCAATGTGAGTATATTCTCCATGATAAATCTCCTCCCCATATCCACTTAGGGAGTGAGAATCCATAATGGCCTCATGTAGACCACCAAATCTAGAAGGAAGAATATCCCTTCTTCGAGAAACTCCCTGCACATATATGGTTAAGAGATGCATATATATAGACAAATCACTATGCAAGTCAACAATACTCTTACCATATGTTTTGCTCATATATATGGAGTGGCTCATAGATGAGTCTCCCCTCATCCTCAAAGGGAAAATAGTTGACTGTGCTAACTCCTCCATCTTCTCATGATCCATGGAGTGCCTCCTCAAGTTCTTCAAGTGGTCCCTCCCACAAGAAGGAAAGAAATGTAATGTGGCATTCATGGTTGGCCCATGGTTCCTCATAAAATGTAAAACATGTATAGTAGGGAGAATCATGCTCCCAATGGGCATCCTCAGTCTCAAGCCCACTCTCTAATCAAAGCTTCCCATGAATATAGAGATATCAGCAATACATGGAAGCAAAAACCAATAGAAACAATTTGTCACATGACAACCGGAAAGTGGATCAAGGTCCCATACAAGGAACCAACATGGTGCATCCCTCACCTGCATCAAACCAAACAAAAACAAGTGTTCTTCCAGCCACTTTTTTGTTGCCACAATCACTTTAAAAGATAGAATATGAAAGTACAATTTGATGCCAATGGTGCACACCAAGAATCATGTGGCCTCTCCCACAAACCACCAATGAGATAGCCAATATCAATGCTACAAATGGCTTCAAGTACATTACTATACACTATGCAAGAAGGAATAATCCTACTTGGTACAATATGCTACTCATAAAAAGAAAATAAGTACAAAACATAAGGTGAAATTGTACATTCTCCATTATGTACTCGAAGACTTGAGCTAAAATGACTCAACTAAAAATGCTCCCTTACTCTCAATGAGTAGGAAGGTGGCTGTGACATCTTCTCCATCATCATCCGGGCTCTGCATCTCTCTATATATATGTTGAAATATGTCATGCTGAATGCCCTCCCAAATGAACTCCTCTGCCAAGGTAAGATATGCATCAAAATGCATGGGAAAGAAGTCCCAATGTGCTGCATGCAACAGCTTCTCCTTAAGACTAGAATCTCTAGTCAAGAAGACTCTACCATGTGAATAGATGACCATATCATCTACCATTTATTTTTCATCTCCATCTGGGTCATCAAGAATCATGCATGCACCAAGACCCTTGGAGTACTCTACTAAGAGCTGAGATCTCCAATAAGGATCAATCTTCCTAAGAGACAACGCTGGTGATCTGGCATGTGAAGCTCTCCTCATGCTGCTGCCTGCTGCTTTGACATACCCCATGCCAAATTTCTCCTCCAAACTCTTCACCTCTCCAAAATCCAAGAGCGGTAAATCCAAAGACAAGATGCCTTTCATCAATGATAGATCTGGTGGCCTCCCTGGTGGAATGCCTCTATGTAGTGAGACATCAATGTCAAGAGTGGACTACACATATGGTTGGGAAACCTTTCCCTTGCTCTCATAGCGCAATACAGTCTACCTCCTCTTTGCACTAGCTCTCTGAAATAGAGAAGGGTGTGTGCCTCTCATCACATGATGCTGCTCTTCCTCCCTTCCTTCTCCTTCCATCGACAATGCTGCACAATCATGCTACTCACTAATTATGCTTGGACCTCCATGTATGAGATCCTGGGGACTTCCTTGCAAAGCTGCAAGAATCCCTCTAGTTGGAGCAAGATATCCTCCTCCCTCTGCATGAGGTGCTAGATCAACTCTAGAAATGACAGCGTTGTTGCCCTCAGCTTCCTCAACATGAGTGGGAAACCCTCCAATGATTGGATCCTCTTTTGGAAAAGGGATCTCTTTGCCTCCTTGTGCCAAAATACAAGATGAAGGTCTTGCCTCCAATAAAGTATCATGCAATATATCAGCCTCATTCATAGTTCTCTGAAGTGATTTTGAGTCTATGGTTTCTTCCATCACATGCAAGGGATTTTTTTGTTTAGAAGTGTTTGTTTCCTCCACATATGATTCAGAATTCTTTCTACCAAATCTCTCCATCAAAGTTCTAATGAAAATTGCATAGGAATATGTATATGCATTCTTTAAAGTAAAGGACTCAAATAATCACCATGCATATACCTTACCTCCCAAGTGCAGCGCTGCTACTCTAATGGCTTCATCTTCGGAAATCTAATGCTGCTGAAAAAAGGTGTCTAGCTCTTATATCCAAGCCCTAGCTGAACAAGTAGGGGAACCATAAAAGATATATAGAAGAAATCTATCCTCATTGTGCTACTTGCTCCTCCTCAGCATGATCTTGCAAAACTCCGGAAAAGTAATATGATCTCTAAACTTCTGAGTTTGAGATTCATACTCATGCAAGAAACCACCAAGAGTTCCTCTCTTCGACATTCCTTCTTCTCCTTCTTCTCTCATGGAAAAACTCGCCATGTGACTACGCTGTACATCATAGGGTGTGGCTGCATGCTCACACTCCCTATAAGAAAATATAGAGTTTGACTCAGTTTCAAACTCTCTTGGAGATCCCGTACATATCTCCCTTCTTATCTTCTCAAATTCTTCATGAATGCTCTGTACAGATCTTGGAAGAAGCTTTGTAATCTTATATTCCTTTTTCTCTACACATAGTGGAGTCTTCATCTTCTCTCTCCTTGATATCATGATGGTTGAGATCCACCGGCTGAGCCATAGATCTTCTTTGATACCACTATAATATCCCAAATGATGGAAATGCTACAACAATGAGAATATCTTAATATATTCTAAAGTTGGAGCTCCAGCAATAAGAAAACACAATAATGGAGCAACAGTAACACTCAACTCATAGAAACATGAGATAAATCCATAGCCATCTTATTAATAAATAGCAGCAACAATAGAATAAAAGATCTTGAGGAAATGTTACACAAGATAGGCAAGGCTCTATCCTCAAGAGACTAGTACATGAATCATGAAAAAACCATTGCTACACATGTATTCCCAAGCTATGAAAGTGTGGTTTTATAGAGAAAATTCATGCTAACATATTTCAAATACATATATATATAATTATATGTCCCAATACAACATTGGGAGTGAAGATCTCATCTCCCAAAGACTACCTCAAGTCAATCTCGGAAGGATTGGCTGCAATATACAAAAACTGCAAAATGCCGGAGTTGCTGGGTAGCAACAGCAACTCAGAAATAGAACTGGATGGAGATGGCTGTAGATGATGCCCAAACTAAAAATTCCTCCTTCAATGGATCTTTCAAGTGAAAGGCTGATCCCTTCACCAAAGATCTCACCCTCCAACAATCTGCAAGAGCCCCACTGCAAATGCTCTACTAAAAATAACACAGTCACTGGATGGAACTGTGCTGTAGGGCTAGGGAAGGAATTGGCCTTGATTCCAAAGTCTGCAATAAGTTTCGAAATTCCTCCAATCTGATCTCCCAAGGGAAAGAGAGACTCTCCCTCTGAAAAATAGCTGATGGAGGTGGTGTAGTGAACCCTCACTACAACACCCAGCAACACAACATTATTTTGCTGTAGAAATAATGTTGTCTTGATGGAGGATGCTTGGACTCAAGCCTAGATGTGAGGAAAATCATTGAAATCCCTCAAGAGGCCTCTTAAGAAGGAGAAGAAATCCTAAACATGAATTCCCCCGGCAACTCATGCTAAACAACAAAGAATGCACAATGTCTGAAAAGACAATGAGATGAATAATACAAGCATGAGAAACAATGGTTTCCTTGCCCTCCTTTTAAACAAGTGAAAGACCCTCTTCATGGGTCCCACTCCTCTTATGGTTTCCTCCACAAAATAACCCTCTTCCCATTCATACTGCGATGTTTCTCTAAGTGCTCTCCACCTCTTATCCCAGTGTTGTTGACTTGGTCAAAATTGACCTTGTCTACTTTTAAATAACCCTATTCACACATGAGGGTGTGAAAACCAGCTCCAATGATGATCCCATTTCATAATATGAGGGATTTTATTGAGATTATCATTATGCATGGCCTCCTTACCCATTTATTCTCCTCCTAGGTGAAATCAGCAAAAATTAATATTCCAAATTATTGTAGGAAAATTTTGGAATATTACAGCGATCCATATATGAAAAACGCATTTTTCAGAAATGGATGCTACAAAAATTTAAATCAGCCCTTGTATTCCTTATATCTAACAATCTAATCCATAAATCCAAAAGGATATTAGAAAAAAATCATTCTAGGTGAGGTAAACAGGGCTCCCACACCTAGTATGGTTTGAAAAATGCCCAAGGAAGGGACTGCAGCAACACAAAACAATATTGCTCAGAAAATAATGAAATTTGGCTTAACAGTAGTAGGAGGCCAATAAGGAGGCTCAATATTTACTTCTACATCAGCAAATCAGAGTTATATTGAAGCCCATACATTATAGAATAGAATATAGAAGGATTTATATGAAGAAATCCTGAAGAAAGAGGTGTTGCAACCATAGAAAATGACCGAACATGCTTGACAGCATTATTTTTATTGGCTGAAATAGAATTATATTACACTTCAGATCTAGAGTAGATATTTGTACAAAAATTTAGATCTATATCAAATATGTACACTAGAAAGGCTCTTCTACAAATGCCCCTGGGGGTTTTGAGCAAAACATAAAGTACATGGGGTAGATATGAGATATTATGCAGTAGATATGCAGAATGATTCAAAGATTCTGAAGTAAATAAAAGAGTATTTAGATCAGATCTGAGTACAACATGGATTATATCTGTAATCCATGCATCACCACAGTGAAGGGCAGATTCCCAACACTAGAGATCTCTCTCCCAAAAGTTTGCCAAAACTCCCTGCAACTTCTTCTTTGCAAATAATGCAGTATAGGAAGATGGACTGCGCTGTGGGATTTAAGATTAGTTTGGACTGATGCCAAGGTATAGATCTGAAGCTCCAATGATCCAGTACTCTCTTTTCAGGGAGATAGAAGGCTCTCCCACGGAAAAGAGGCACTAGAATGGCCTAGATCTGAATAGATATAACCTCCACTTGATGCAGCTTACAAAGACAACCAAACCCTCAATAGGATCTAGTTTTAGTTGGAAGAAGAGCTTGGCCAAATGCATGATAGTGGACAAGAAATGCAAGACTCCCTCAAGAGCTACTCAAAGAAGGAGGTGGGATTCCTAATCAAGAACACCTAGTGCTAAACAACACTATTCTCTGCTAAACAGCCAAGAGAATGAGAAATGTATAAATAAACAAATTCTTCAAAATAATATGTTCAAAAACCTTCCCTTGATTTCCTCCTCTTCCTTTTGTAAGATGGAAATCTTGCCAAACCCTAAACCATCTCAATGATTTAGCTCTATTCACATGTGTAGCCTCCAACTAAAAATACGTTGTGCATCTAGGAGGTTCATTGCATCTAGACAGTGTTGTTGATTTGGTCCTGTTGACCCAGTCAAATGTCTCAATCCCTTTCACACATTAGGGTGTTTTATTAAGGAAGCCTAGATTTAGCCTTGTTCACATGGGGAATTGATTTATTTTGTTGTTTTAGGAGTTTTATTGATCCTCCTTTACAATTTTATTCATGCAACAAGAAAATGAGACAAAATTTTATATTCCCATTAGCTTGGGCTAATTGGGAATATTACACCAATGGAATATATTGTCCCAAGCCTGGGCATCGCAGCATTCACTAATATGGCCGAGCCTAACATCATGGAGGAATGTCTTGTGCAATTTTTTGCCTTGGAAGAGGATCGGTTCATTTCTAACTTCCATCAGCAAGTGTTGAAGGCACGCTGAAAGGCCTGGCATGATAGGCACATCAGACATAAGGTTTTCAAGGAGGAGTACTTGGTCTTGTTATATGACAAGTTTGCACTCCACTAAGGGAAGTTCATAAAAAATTGGTTGGGGCCATACATTGTGAAGGAAATCACTGATGGAGGTGTGGTGCGCTTGGTCACGTTGCGAAAAAATGACTATATGGCCGGAGAATAAGAAAAATTAGCAATATTGACACCAAAAACGTAGTTTTCAGAAAATTATGCTATAAAAATGAGGAAAATCACTTGGATCCATCAAATTATGTATTATAATGCTCAAATACAGAAGGGGATTAGAAACAAATCATTCTAGATATGCTAAACAGATCTCCCAAGCCCAACATAGGTTAAAAACACCCAAAGCCCATGACTTTAACTACACAGAATTTATGAAGCATAAGACAACGTAGTTTCATGAGGGTTTCTACTACAGAAAAAT
Organism: Pinus albicaulis; assembly: GCA_034641835.2. NCBI lineage: Eukaryota > Viridiplantae > Streptophyta > Pinopsida > Pinales > Pinaceae > Pinus > Pinus albicaulis. The sequence continues at coordinate 480,350,119 of CM076582.1, forward strand.
GTAAATCAATGGATCAGATGATATATTACTCAAAGAGCTAAGAAAATGGAGATCTAGTCTCTTTTAAACAATCTTGAGATAACCCGGCAAGGGTTTCTTGAAAGAATGAACTACAGAAAGTAGATCTATAGATACATGACTGAAAATTACACTATATGACTATAGATCTACATACATATGGCTAGAAAATACAAGAAATGGCTAAAAATACTCCTTTCTAGATTTCCGGGTGAAAGATTGACCCTTTCCCTAAGACACTAGCTCACAAACAGGGGTTTTAACCCTACCACTGCAACACCATGAAAAATAATGCGGTTTATCCAAGGTAATGTACTATAGTTGTAGGTGGCTTCTTGAACCAATGTCTGATAGTGGATAGATAGTGCAGAATACTCCTCTCAGATCCCTTCACCAAGCTCTCAAAGAAAGAGTATGGAATTCCCGCATGAGAATACCTTGCACTAAACAGTGCAACAAACCCACCTAAACTACTGAAGTATGCAAGAAGTCATAAGACTCAATCATAAACAATATTATGAATGCCTCTGATGGCTTCCATCCCTTCCCTTTTATTCTTAGTGAGCCTTCTCAAACTTTGCCCCACTCATTCATGAGGTTACTTCCTTGCAAATATTCCTCCTCCAAAACTACGTTGTTCCCACTAACTCTATCTTCTCTTTTGGCAATGCTGTTGATTTGGTCAATATGGATCTAGTCCACATCCATTACCCCCCTTCACACCCAAGGTGTATTTATTTTTCCTACTCAAACTGATCCCCCTTCACATTGGAAGTGTTTTATTCCTACTAAATATATTTAAGGGTCTCCCTACCCCATTTATTCTTCTATACTAAAAAATAGAGAAACATATAATATTCCAACTAGCAATAAGCTAATTGGGAATATTACAGTCCTCCCCTCCAAAAATTTTCTTGTCTTCAAGTAACTGTAAAGAAGGATGCTGCAAAATATTCTCTCCTACCCAAGTTCATCTTCATCAGGAAGATTCCTCCATCAAATCAGATATTCTTTGACCACCCTACTCCTTAGTTCCCTCTCCCGAGTATGCAAGATTTCCTCTGGTTGAAAAACTAGATGGCCTTCATCATCAATAGGTGGGATTTCCATGTTGGCAACTACATGTTGTCCAATGGCCTTATTGAGGCATGAGACATGAAAAATGTTATGGATCTTTCTCCCCTTAGGAAGCCCCAACTCATATGTTACTTCCCGAACATGACAGACCACCCTGCATGGCCCATAGAACCAAGGCTTGAGCTTCTCATCCCCCTTCTCCTAAGTGTATATTGTCTATAAGGATGAAGACGAAGATAGACCAAGTCATATATATTTTTCCGGTTTTGTGTTGTAGAAATGTTATCCTTGAGGGCCCGGAGTATATCGTGACTCTCCTAAATCCATTCCTTTTCTCTAGGGGCCTTGCTTGCCCCAAAAATGACATTAGAAAATGAGAGTGCATCATACCCATAAAGAGCTCAAAATGGGGTCATGCCAATGAACATATGGAAAGTTGTGTTGTAACAATACTCCCCCAAATGGAGCCAACGCAGCCATGCTCTATCTTGGCTTGAAACATAGTTTCTCAAGTAGCCTTCCAACCACTTGTTCACTATTTTAGTGTGCCCATCAGTTTTTGGGTGATAGCTGGTACTTGGTGTCAATTCAGTACCCACTAACTGGAAAATTTCTTGCCAAAAGCCACCCATGAAGCAGCTATCTCAATCACTGACTATGGTCTTTTGGAGACCATGGAGTCTAAACACATCCCTGAAGAAAAGCTAAGCTACATGTGAAGCAGTATATCATGCAGAACTAGCAAAGAAATGTGAATAATTTGTTAGCTGATCAACAACTACAAAGATACAATCCTTACCCTGAACTGTAGGTAGACTGGTGATGAATTCCATGGAAATGATTTCCCATTTCCCATATATAATAGGAAGTGGTTGTAATAACCCTGCAGGATGGTTTTTTTCTCCTTTGTTTTGCTGGAAAACTACACACTCCTTGATGTGTTGGAGTACATCCTCCTTGAGACCCTTCCATGAGAATCTCTACCGTATGGCCCGATAAGTCTTGGTGAATCCTTGATTCCTTGCAAGTGGGGGATCATGTGATGCTTGCAAAACCTTCTCCCTGAGCTTATAATTTCTATTCAAGAAGACCTGATCTCAGTAATAGATGACCTCATCCATCACTCTATACCTCTCATCTTTTACCACCCTATCTAGGATCTCACATGCAAAGTTATTTTTGGAGTATTCCACCAACAACTGAGCTTTCCAATCTGCATCTATGCCCCTTAAGGACAGCACTGCTGGCCTCCTGGATAGAGCATCTTCCACCACATTACTTTTCCCTTTAACATACTCTATCTCAAAATCATTTGCTTGGATCTTACTTACCCATTTTTGCTGCCTCTTCTGAAGTTGCTTTTGCTCAAGAAATAACCAAAGACTATTATAATCATCCTTCACTCAGAATTTATTCCCCACCAAATATTTCCAGAATTTGGCCAAGGCATGCATAATGGCTAGCATCTCTTTATCATATATGGGGTATAGCCTCTCATGTGGCAGCAACTTCCGGCTCTCAAAAGGTATAGGGTGTCCCCCTTGCATCAAAATTGCCCCAATGCATTCCTTTGAGGCATCACATTCCAGCACAAAGGGTTGATTAAAATCAGGTAGGACCAATACCGGGCATCTACTCATTACCTCCTTGAGCTTATCTGTAATATCCAAAAATGGGACTGCAGAAATTCATAAGCACAATACTGGAATAGAATCAAGAAATTAACTCATAAAATGTGTTAATAACATATAGCCATCAAATGAATGTTGCAGCAGCAAAAATATGATCCATTATATCAGTCAAAAGTGGGGAAAAGCAGCAATATGAGCCCTAAAAACGTTATTTTCAGAGAATTTCATTATGATAGGTAGAAATAATGTTGGGGTCCCTTACATCATGTATTATGGGACTTATCTCCATAAAATATTCAGAAACAAATCTCTTTTTCTTGTTTAAACAGATCTCCCAATCCCGATATAGCTCAAAAAGGCCCAAATCCCATGACTTGACTTATGAAAAAATTTATGAAGCATGCACAACGTCATTTAAAGAGGTTTTTTGATTAAAAATTATCCAAACATCAAACCTGGATTTTTATTGCTCAAAACATGAAGAAAAATAGGGATCTAGCCCCTCTTACACATCAGAAAAATAACCCGACAAGGGTTTCATGAAAGAACAATTACAAGATGCATAGATCTGCAGATCTGGATCTGAAATAACGCAGTCTACTGAAGCATTGTGTATAAATGGCTGAATAATACAAAAATGAAGGAGGATCCTTCTTACAATTCTTTTCGGGAGAACGGTTGGCCCTTTCCTGAAGAAAGCAACTCAAAATTGAGGGCATTGACCCTCACACTACAACTATGCAAGAAAGGACGTAGTTCCTGCAAGGGACGATGTTGTAGATGATGGAAGTAATTTGGCCAAGTGCCAAGATATTAAATTATTCTCCCGAGCCTTCCTTACTGATCTCCCGAAGCAATGGAGGTTCCCTCCTTTGAAAAATGAGCGCAGGAAGTGGTGTTGTGAACCCCACTGCAACACCCTGCAACACAACGTTATACCGCTGCAGAAATAACATTGTATCTGAAGGAGGATGCTTGGCCTCAAGCCTGGATGTGAGGAAAATTAGTACAAAATCCTTCAAGAGGCCTCTCAAGAAAGGAGAAGGATTCCCAAACAGGAGATCCTTGTGCTAAGCAGCACATCAACTCTGCTAAACAGCAAGAGAATGAAAAATAGTCTAAGCAGACAAATCAAATATCATTCATAATATGTCCTGCTATGGCTGCCTTTCCCTCCTTTTAAACATGTGTGAGCCTTCTTTCCTTGGGCCCCACTCATTAGGGTTTCCTCCACCAAGGAATCTTCCTCCCACTATCTCTGTGTTGTCTCACAAGATGATCTCCTCCTCCTATCCCAGCGCTATTGACTTGGTCAAAATTGACCTTGTCCACATGAAAATGTCCTTTTACACACTTGAGAGTGTAAAATCCAACTTTTATGTTGATCCATTTTCACGTTATGATGGATTTTAGTCATATTTTTATTATGCATGGGCCTCCTTACCCATTTATTTATCTCCTAAGTGAAAACAACAAAATTTAATATTCCAATTTGTTGCATGCAAATTTTGGAATATTACAGTCCCCCCCTCCCAAATGTTGCTTGTCCTCAAGCAACTACAAGGATAGAACTAAAGAGTCTCCCTTCCTTCTACTGTAGCATCCACATATGATGAAATACTCCAAGGAATGAGATGTTTTCTCATCAATGAATCTCCATATTGCCCCTCCCAAGCACGCAAACTAGCCAAATGGCTATCATCATGAATAAGTAAAGTACTCAAGGAGGCAATAAGGTGTTGTCTAGAGGTCCTCTCAAGGAATGGAGTCTAAAATGTATTGGGAAACATTATTCCTATGTGGATCGTCCATCCCCAAGCAATCATCCGTACAAAATGAGTCACCTCCCAACATGGCAACTCCTGAAAATGTTCCTCCACCTTGAGCTCCTACAAAGTAGGTGGGCTGAAAATCTGAACATGGCAGACAAAGTAGCCTACCCCACACTTTCATCCTCTCCACTTATGATAAGTTTAGAGCATATGTTGATCTTGGTCTGCAATACAATTTCCCTCAAGTGGCAAGATGAAGACTAGATCTCTAAAGATCTCCTCTCCAACGCTGTGAATCAAGCTTGCCCAAATCATTCCATATGTGATGGATAGGAAATCATCACCACATGGCATCCCATCAATCACATTTCCCACCTCAAAAGGAAACAAGTGTTTGGTTGTAGTGGCCATATCTCCTCCCATGCTCCCATTAGAATATGCATTGCAGAAAGTGTGGGAATCCTCTTCCCCAAAGGACACATCCAACCCATGTGTCTCTCTCCCAATCACTCTCCCAATAAAGATAAGAACAATATCAGCAAATTAAATCATGATCAGTATTAAAATGAGGGAAATACTGAAGGTTTCATGTGGTGCTAGAAAGTACCAACAGTTTCCCAAGTAGTCACAGCGCAGTTTTCCAAATTGTTGCTTCAGAAAATAGTATGACAAGTTGTTTTTTAATACATGAATAATTATGTATGTCATCATTTTTACTAATGAATATTAGATAGTTGGGTACATTAGCTGAACATACATGAAAGGATAAAACACTTGCCCAAGGCCATATAAAATATGGTTGTCTCCATCATACAATTTGGCCTAATGTTGACCATGGAGCTCAATGAAAAGCTTGCCCTCTTGTGGAGAAATGCACTGCATAGAAATGGTAAGAGTATGAAAATATTGTTTCAGGAAATCAATGAATGCAAATTTATCACCATGTACTGGAAGTAAGATGATACATGGATCCATGAATAAGTACTCCATAGGGGTTTGGTATACTCCCATGAAGAGGAATGAATGAGATGTTGCATGAAAACCCTCCTTCTCATGCTTGGAAATCCAAGTTAAGAAGAATATATCATAGTAATAGATGTCTCCATCCACTACTTCATCATTCTCACCTCCTCCTTGTCCACCAAGTGCATCAAGTGTGAAGTGATCCTGGGGACACTCCATCAATAAGTTCAAGCTCCAAAGTGACAGCGTTGTTGGCCTATGCAAATAGGCTCCTGCCAACTCATAGCTCCATTCTTTGACATGCACATTGTCAAAGACATCTCCCATAATGCTGCTACACATAAGAAGTTCCTCCCAAAGTGGAAGTACCTCTTGATCATCCAAGGCTAAGGAGTATCTCTTTTGTACCATGATAGTGCCATCTCCTACTCCTGCAACATCATGCAAAGTGTGAGAGCAAATCTACTCTTGCTCTCCCAAGAACATCCAAAGCAACAAAAGTTTTTGTTTCCTCCCCATACCTCCATCATACAAATCATGTGGTGAAGACATGGTGATTGATATGAATAATGTCATATCAACATAATGTTTACATACTCCTTGCTTCCCAATGATGAGAGTATCCTGCCACACCTTCTTCACCCACATGCCCTTAGAAATAGGATGATGGAAAAACTCTTTCAAGAGTAGCCAACACAGCCAAGCCTCCTGCTACCCAGTATCATAGATTTGCAAGTATATTTTCAGCTTCTTTCTCTCCATCCACACCCATTGATCCACATGTAGGTGCCTCCAATCATGTTCTTCCTTAGCACTCTCCCAAGGAAGACTACCATCCTCCCAAATAAAATTTCTCCTCCTGCATTTCATGGGATGTTGAAATGCAACTCCTTGGAGATATTCTAGAGAAGACCTCTGATCAATGTCCCCCTTGAATTCACAAAGATCCAAGTGTGATGAGGGAAAACTCACCTCAAACTTTTGAAGAACCTTGCACTCCATGATGTGTTGAAATGCACCTCCAATGAGATCTCTCCATGAGACCTTCTTCTCATCAATGGCTTCCCGAAACAATAAGGTTCTGGATATGTTGCAGGTAGAAGTTTCTCTTTGAGCTGGGGAGTGCTCATTGAGAAAGGGTCATCTAGAAAGGAGAAAATTTTTCTCACTTCAATATGTCTACTATCTATCACTTCTTCCTCCATTGCTTCATGAATGAAGTTTCCGTTTGAGTGCTCCCATAAGGAATGGGTCCTCTTTTCTTCATTGCTACTCTTGTGCAGTGCAGTTCCATTATGTTGCTCTAAATCAGTAGTATTCAATGATGTAGATCCCTCCATAAGATTTGTTGAAATGACAAGAGATGGAAACTTAAGCATACCTTGGTGAAATTTGGAAGCATTTTGTGGGGCTGTAAGAGTTCCCTCTTCAATTGTGTTGGCTTCCCAAACTACTGAAGTTGAAGGCTGCTCCTCCATAGTTGTGTCAGCGTTGGTACATACCTCTTCCAATGGTGGTGAGGGCTTCTCCTTCCCTTTGCAAAATTTCTTGATCAAATTTTGAGAAAACGCAGCAAGATTGAACACTCTTGCATGGCTCAAATGGCTGAACCACCAAGCATTAGCTTCACCTTCAAGGTGAAGCGCTGCAATTTCTACAGCCTCTCTCTCTACTACTGGATGTAGTAGGAAGAAAGGCTCTAGTTTCATCACCCAAGCCTTTTTTTCCCATGTGAATGATCCTTCTCTCAAGAAAGGAGAAGGATTCCTAAACAGGAGATCCTTGTGCTAAGCAGCACAATGCTAAGCAACACAACAACTCTGCTAAACAGCAAGAGAATGTAGAATAGTCTAAGCAGACAAATCCAATATCATTCATAAGATGTCTTGCTATGGTTTCCTTTCCCTCCTGTTAAACATGTGTGAGCCTTCTTGCTTTGGGCCCCACTCATTAGGGTTTCCTCCACCAAGGAATCTTCCTCCCACTATCTTTGCGTTGTCTTACAAGATGATCTCCACCTCCTATCCCAACGTTGTTGACTTGGTCAAACTTGACCTTGTCCACATGAAAATGTCCCTGTTCACACTTGAGAGTGTAAAATCCAGCTTTTATGTTGATCCCTTTTCACATTATGAGGGATTTTATTCATATTTTTATTATGCATGGGCCTCCTTACCCATTTATTTATCTCCTAAGTGAAAACAACAAAATTTAATATTCCAATTTGCTGCATGCAAATTTTGGAATATTACATTATCAAAAGCTCTCTATGTTGTAGGTGTACAACTGAAGGCTCCCTTCTTGGTTAGATTTGTAAGTGGTGCTGCTATTTGAGATAACTATTTTACAAACTTCCAGTAATAGGTGCGTATGCCTACAAACCCCCGAAGTTCTGTGACATTATTTGGTTCAGGCCAATCTCTAATAGCACGAATATTTTCTCCATGGACTCTTACCCCATCCACACCAATGATGTGGCCTAAGTAAAACATCTCTGTGAGCCCAAACTCACATTTGGAGAGCTTAGCATAGAATTGTTGCTCCTCAAGAATGCGTAATATTGCTTCAATATGTTTTAAATGTTCCTCTCCTGTGTGGTTGTAAATAAGAATGTCATCAAAGAAGACCAATAAAAACTTCCTCAAATGACCACGGAAGGTGTGGTTCATGCAATATTGGAATGTTGTTGGAGCATTGGTTAGTCCAAAAGGCATAACCAAGAACTCAAAATTCCCATAGTGACACTTGAATATTGTCTTGGGGATATCTTGATCCCTCACCCTGATTTGATGATATCCGTATCTCAAATCAATCTTGGAGAAATACTTGGACCCTCTTATTTCATCCTTCAATTCATCGATCCTAGGAATTGGGTATGTGTTCTTCATGGTCTTCTTGTTCAATGCTCTATAATCAATACACATCCTTAATGTGCCATCCTTCTTCTTCACCAAGACCACTAAAGAGGCAAAAGGACTAGTACTAGGTCGGATGTGTCCCAAAGCCAAAAGCTCTTGAATGACCTTTTCAATATCATCCCTATAAGCTTTGGGGTGCCTATAAGTTGTGGTAATCACTAATTGGATTCCTTGCTCCAACTTAATAGTATGTTCAAATCCTCGGTCAGGAGGTCTCCTAGGTGGGATATCTCCAAATACTATGGAATATCTATCCATAATAGATTGTACATCTAGATGTACATAGGACTCCTTGCTCCCATATTCTGACAAATGAAGTTCTACTGCCCATTCTATGTCTCCTCTGCGTAAATATGCTTCCATCCTGTGGGCTGAGATAATCTAAGGTGGATAGGTGTGCATACCTTTGATTTTCTTATGTTTACCATTCCCCTTTTATGTCCATTCCATCTCCAAGGTTTCCCAATCAGTGGTAACCTTCCCCAAGGTTATCAACCACTGGACACCCAATATAACATTCGTGTCTGGAATATCAACCACAAATAAATGGTCTGTCAGTGTGTATGTTCCCATGGTGATGGTTAATGCTGGAATATATTTGGCACACTGCATGGTTCTAGCTCCTAGAACCAAAACTGAGAAACCCTCAAAGTCTTCCATGTGAATTCCCCTCCTTTGTACTAGTTGTGTATCAATGAAGTTATGAGTAGCTCCATTTTCTACCAAAAATGTTACTCTTTGTCCCATAATAGTGCCTCTAAATCTCAATGTTAGATACTTGGGAACTCCTCTTAATGCTGCAAGAGACCCTCCCATTGGAGCAAAGGCTTGCACTACATCTTCTGTGGGAGGTACAACGTTGGTCTTCTCCTCTTCATCAGAAAATATCTCAATGCAATGTGTTTTTCTTTCAGCACATTGGTGGTTTGTCACCCATGGCTCTTGACATGTGAAACAAAGTTTCTTATAGACTCTTTCGATCATTTTCAAGAGGTGTTCTCCCTTGATTCTCCTTTGGTCATGAAGAAATCTCTTGCTGAAAGGGTGATTTAATCTTGGGCAAGGCATGTTGTAAATCCCTAGCCTTCTCCATAGCTTCTTAGAGTGTAGCAGGTCTAGTGGATTTCACCAACCCATGCAATGGTTCATCCATCCCATCAATAAACATGCATATCCTTCGGTTCATAGTGAGGTCAGATACCATCACTGAAAGCTTCAGAAACTCAGAAATATAAATTTATAGATCTCCCATTTGCTTGAGCTTGGTTAGCTCAACAAAGTGAGCCTCTGGATCCCTAGGATCAAATCTCTCTACTAACCTCCTTGTGAAATATTAATATGAGGTGATATGAGCATGCCCAAGTGTAGATAACTCATGGAACCACCATTCATGAGCCTCACCTTCTAGGTGCAGTGCTGCTATTTTGATAGCCTCCATTTTAGAAACTTTGTTGAGTTAGAAATAAGTGTCCAACTTCTCTACCCAAGCCTTAGCTATGCACTTGGGTGATCCATCATAAGAGGGAAAGAATAACCTTCCAAGGCTGCGTTTTAGATCTGAGCTCTGCATAAACCCACCCATTTTTTGGTGATGAAAAAATCTCCTTCCATCCTTGATCTGACAGAACTCCTGAAAGGTCAAATGTTCTTTGAATCTTGGGGATTGAGCTTCATATTCCACAAAATAATTACCAAGGGTTTCTTCCCTCAAGGGCTTTCCTTCATCAACTTCCATAGATAATAATGTCAGCATAGTGGATTATTTTGAAGAAGGTTTTTCTATTGTTTGTTCCCACAAATGTGATGTGCTAGATCTTTCTCCATGGTGAAACCCTCAAGAGGATTCCTTCTGCCTCATCTCCTTGATTTCTTTGGAAATGTCCTACATAGTCTGAAGAAGAATATTTTAGATCTCTTTCTCCTCCATGGCTATAGATATATTGACCCCACAAGATGATCCAATAACAAAGCTCTAATACCACTGTAATATTCCTTTTTCAGGAAAATCAGAAATATTGACACCAAAAATGTAGTTTCTAGAAAATTACGCTATAAAAGTGAGGAACAGCACTTGGAACCATTATTTTATGTATTATAATACTCAAATATAGAAGGTTATCAAAAACAAATCATTCTAGCTATGTTAAACAGATCTCCAACATAGGCTAAAAACACCCAACCCCCATGACTTTAACAACATAGAATTTCTGAAGCATAAGACAACACAGTTTCATGAGGGTTTCTACTACAGAAAAATAAAAATCAATGGATCATATGATATATTACTCAAAGAGCTGAGAAAATGGAGATCTAGTCTCTTTTATACAATCTTGAGATAACTCGCAAGGGTTTCTTACAAGTATGAAGTACAGAAAGTTGATCTACAGATACATGACTGAAAATTACGCTGTCTAACTAAAAATATGCATACATATGGCTGGAAAATACAAGAAATCGCTGAAAATACTCCTTTCTATATTTTCGGGAGAAAAATTGACCTTTTCCCTAGGAGACTAGCTCACAAACAGTTGTTTTAACCCTACCACTGCAACACCATGAAATATAACACAGTTTCTCCAAGGGACTGCGCTGTAGCTGTAGGTGGATACTTGACACAATGTCTGATAGTGGAGAGATAGCCCAGAATACTCCTCTCAGATCCCTTCACCGAGCTCTCCAAGAAAGGGTGTGGAATTCCCGCTTGAGAATACCTTGCACTAAACAGTACAGCAAACCCAGCTAAACAGCTAAAGTATGTAAGAAGTCATAACACTCAATCATAAGAAATATTATGAATGCCTCTCATGGCTTCCATCCCTTCCCTTTTATTCTTAGTGAGCCTTCTCAACCTTGGCCCCACTCATTCATGAGGTTACTTCCTTGCAAATATTCCTCCTCCAAAACTACGTTGTTCCCACTAGCTCTATCTTCTCTTTTGGCAGCGTTGTTGATTTGGTCAACATGGATGTATTCCACATGCATTTCCCCCTTTCACACCCAAGGTGGCTTTATTTTTCCCACTCAAACTGATCCCCCTTCACATTGGAAGTGTTTTATTCCTACTAAAGAGATTTAAGGGTCTCCCTAACCCATTTATTCTTCTAGACTGAAAAATAGAGCAACATATAATATTCCAACTAGAAATAAGCTAATTGGGAATATTACAACATCAACAGAGCCATGATCATATGATGTCTATGAAGTGGTGACTAAATTTTAAGAATTCGATTCTATGTCGACTAAGGGAAAGGGAAATATGACGAAGGGGTCCTCCTCCAAGCCGCAGACCGCTCCTAGGAATGTGACTTCCCTGCGCCAAGCTACAAAGGATAGGTCGCCTATGGGTGATCCTACAAAGAGACTAATGAGCGCCACTAAGAAGGTTGTGCTCATAGAGCCAATCTCATGGTGGCTACCATATGTTAAGCCGTGCAGACCCTCCGTGCGTGTGCCGAAAAATGTAGATGTGGTGCAGGATTACCTTTAGGTGCCACTGATCCCGTAGGTTGTCCCCCTTGTTGAAGATATGTTTGGCAAGATCCGTCATGTCAAGTTTGATGATTATGATTTAGAGAATGAGGAGACATCCCCCGAGTTGAAGCCAGAAATTACCTAGAGCGTGTGCTCTACGATGATGTAGTGAAGGTTGAGCCTATGCCATGGGCGCGTGGGCAGAGCAATGCTAGGATCCTCAATCTGTTGAGGATTCCTCACTTCTGGAGGTACCATATCACCACCATATATGTGCACTAGCTGTTTCCATTAGTGCACAAAGGTTTCCTATGTATTCAAGGACACATTCCAATAGACGTTGTGTTGATCCACCAAATCACTAGCCTACCCAAGAAGGGGCCTCATCCTATGGCTATTTTTGGAAAGAGAAATGAGCTCAAGGTTGTTGCGAAGGTGAAGAAAATTATCAAGTCAGATGGGATGCCTAGGGATTCCTAGTGCTACAGATTGCAGACTCGGGTATGCACCTAGGAACCTTAGTCCTAGGATGCAAATTAATGTGCAAGTGTCGCCCGAAGACAATCCCTACGCACGTAATTGCGTTGGAAAGCCAATGTCAGAAGGGGGTCAGCTACAATTGGTACCAATACCTCTACAAAGAATTTATAGACAATGTACATGAAGCGTAGGAAGAAGGAAAAAAGTTCTGCTACACATAAATATTTCTGTTGATTGTGCTGGTAGCGTGGGAAACTCTAGAGGGTGCAGTCCTCCTAGAGTTGGAGCCTGGCGTATGCGATGGGGTGCGCTATGCCAATCTGTGGGATTCTGCAAATCCCAAGAAAGTGAGGGAGAATAAGATATTTTGGGTCCTATTTGAGGGTGCGTTGGCAGCAACAATACATTATTTGTCTATATTATCTCTAGCAACACACGAAAAGTACAAAATTATCATAGACTTTCACGTTACCATGGACCACGTGCAGATCAAGGTGCGCAACAACCCTGTGTGGTATAAATTTCCATTCATGGTGACTGGAGAGGAGATTGAACAGGCCATTTTGACCTAGATAGAAGCGTGGAAATTTGGGCTTGGCTCCACCCAGCCTGTTACAGCATCTACCTCTAGAAGAGAGATAACTCCAGAAGATAAAGAAAAATAATCTGAGCCGCGCACCGAAAAATATGCAGAAAAGGGTGTGGAAAAGGACACTGAAAAAGAGCCCGAATAGGAATTAGAAAAATACATAGAGAAAGATCCTGGAGGAAAATTTGATGTGGACCTTGGATGCCTCAATGGGTTGGATGGCACTGGCACAGAATCTTCATGCGGAACGAAGCGTGGCGCAGAAACCCCCAAGTGTCCATGAAAGAAGTGGAAAGGATCTAAGGTTAGAGGCACAGAAGAGGTCACTCTGACAGAATATGACCTCGACAATATAGCAGATGTCATCGCATCTGCCTTTGAAGATAGATGGACCGCCCTAGAAGATAAGTACAAGGCTACGGTTGAGGCATTACAATCAAGGTTGCATGTACTACAATTGAAGACTGATAAAATACAAGCGAGTGTGAATCAAGTGAGGTTGATTCAAACGAGCCATCCTACAGAAATGATCATCGCCACATCATACAGTAGGATCTTCCCCTTCCCGGGCGCTGTAGTTACTTTGGAGCAGCCATAATTGCGCGCGCAAGTGCAAGCCTGCCCAAAGGTCAGGATTGATTTATCCATGCTGCCGATTGGAAAGTTGCATGCAATTTAGACTATCATCAAAGACGAGCTACAGTGTAGGGAGGAGCACGTGCAGCAACAGTTGAGCGAATTTGAGCAGAAGGTTGCAGCTAAGACCGAAGAATCACTCTAGGCATAGACAGCGCAATAGGCGGCTCTAGCTCAGCACGCAGAGTTGGAGAATTTGATTGAGAGGTTGTGCGGTGATCTTCTAGAAGTGGACACTCCTTCATCTACCATACCACAAGTAAATTTTGAAAGTTTGGTCACAGTGCTGCAGGCTTCTCGGTCAGAAGTGCAATCATCCAAAGCATAATTTGAGTAGAATATCGCTACACTACAAGCTAAGCTGTAGCCAGAGACTCCCCCATAGGTGTGCGCGGAACGGGCGGCCTTGGTGAAAGAAGCATCAGAAAGTATCGCTGCCACCATTGACAAGGGCTTTGCACTGCTAGAAACTGCAATGGGATTGTGGACAACTATGCAAACAAATCCACTAGTCAATAAAATCTCTCAAGAATTTCACACTAATGAGCAGGCATTCGACAACCTCCAGGAGGCCCTACCTACATTTGTACATGCTCGGCGCATGGCCCTCTTGCAAACTAACCAAATTTTACACGAAGAAGTAGAGGAGCTACAGAGGAAGAAACAAATCATGACATAATACATGAAGCCATGGGATGATGAGGCAATGAAAATGTCACAGGACCCGGATGTAGTTGTCAAAAATCCGAATCAGACTTACCAAAGCATCAACTTAGCTACAACAGGGTTGACATCGAAAAATCTGGTGGACACATCGCAGAGTGTCATTGATAAGAGCGTGGGCATCCTGGCACCCTTTTTTGCTGCCATTGAATATTTGCAGACCAAGATGAAGAACCCCGCACCGTTGTGACTCAGAACGAGTCACAAGATTGTGTTGGGGGCTTGTTGGAGTGGGGTCCCTTAGGACCTAATTTTGGATAAAAATACTATATTTTTACGTAATATTTTGTAATTTAAGTCATGCGAAATAAAAAAATCATAGGTCAAGGGGATTTGGGGCGGGTTAAAGCCCCTAATGAGTTGTAATGTGAAAAATGGTACAACTAGGGGCCGCAAATCATAGGTTGCGGACCGTAGATGAGCACAGGCTAAAGGTATAAATAGGATTCTAGATAAAGTCGAGAAGATACGATGTAAGAAGTCTAAACTATGTTTTGATGTTATGAGATAAGAAGCAAACTTGTATGGGTTTAGAAGGCTCCTATTGGTTGTGTGCGCAGAGACCTTACTCCTGTTGTGTGTGGACCCCGCTCGTTGTGTGCGCGGGTAGAACAAAAGTGTTGAAAAGAAGATCTGGACTGTGAATGAATAAAGGAATGTTTTGGATGAAATCTGAGTATCAAATGCATCTTCCTTTTGCTTTATGATATATTTATGTATGATATTTCTTTTTACTGTGCTATTTGTGTTGGGATCGATTGCGCAACTTTTTTCTTCCTTAGATGAATGATAAATGAATAGATCTATTGTTGTTGAACATAAATGTTATGTATTAAAGACTATTGAAAGGATTGTGGGATCTGTATCTGTATCTGTGCATGCGTAGGATAAACTATGTAAATTGACTTAAATATTCCTGGTTAGGGTTTTTGTTTAGGGTTTCTGTTGTGAAGGTTAGATCACAGTTGTTTCAGATCTGAAGACACCCACATCATTTAATTCTCTCTCAGGGTGTTTAAACCTAGTTCCAGGCCTCCCCCATACTACTTCGGGTGAGGCTTTGACTTGTGAAAGTAGGTCACTACCGAAAGGGCCAATAGTAAGAGGGTTTTTTTGGTTAATCTTAACTCTGAACCTGGGTCAGGATCCCTAAAGCCAACATTGAGGATTTATAATTCATCTGCATAATTAGACGAAGAATATTAAAACTTGTTGGAAGGACAAGGAGGCACATATGGGTACGATTTGGAATATCATGATATAAGTCCAGTGAAATATACTCCTAAAAATTATGTTCCAAACTCAGTCAGTGTTGGGAAACAACCTCCTGACCATTTTTTTCTAGACTTAGGAAGTGCTATGAAAAATCTTGAGTAGCCACCAGAAGAATTCTCTAAGAAAAAGGAATAGTGCATACCTGAACTTGTTTAGCATGATCCTAAAATTTTGAAGGATAAAAATATGGTAGAATAAATAATTACCACCTTTGAGTTCACTATTGGATATTTCTAGGGGAAACATCCAATTTAAAATATCCCCTTGTGAGCCCTTCGATTTTTCCAGGGCACTATTAGTGAAGATCCAAACACTTTTATTTTTTGAGTTTGATGTGCTATGATTACACTATATATGACCAGAAGATAAAATTGTTCCTTGCTACTATGGAGGGAGAAACTTTAAGATGGTTTATGGGGCTTGGTGGTGCATCTGTTTCCATATAGGATGATATGAAGAAAAAATTTCTGGAAAAGTTATAGGAATTTTTAGTCATCAGTAATTTTTAACTGTTTAGATGACTAAATTCTTGTCCAAGATTTTTAGAAACAAAACTCATAAAAGTCTTGTGAGTTCTAGAAATCTCACTGCCTTCATTACCCTTACGATAAATTTTTCGCTATCCTGCAACTCTGTCAAGGCATGGCCATCCTATCACTCTGAGAAGATCAAATCATACATTTATGTCCCTCATTCTCACTATGCTTGCCACCTCTACCTATAACACTTTGTCTTTGTTTTCCTAAGCCCTCTGTTTTCACACCTTGGTTCACCAAGTAACCCAAACGTTTCCTCCACCCACCAAGTGGCTCAAGAAATGGTGATGTTAAAATCCCTTTCTAAGACCTTTAGGTAAAACAAAATTGTTTAGTTGTCTAGGATGGTAGTGCATAAAAGTATATATAAACCCTGTCTTCACCTCCAAACCCTGATTCAATATTTTCAGTCAAAAAACCTATTCCAAAGGACAACCCAAAAGGTCATATAGAGTCTCTTAGGTTATGCATTGTCATGGTTCTAAATTCAATATTTCTATAGATATTCAAAGGTGAATTCAAGTGAAAACAAGGGTGAAACTTATCATTGTGTAAAGACATCAAAAGCCTCCAAAGGTATCTCCTTGACCAAGCATTAAATCTGCATAAAGATATTTTTCCTATGTTCAAGCATTTCTACAGGAATGCTTTATAATGGTTAGCAGTAGAAAAAATGCAAATAAAGAGGCCTAAAACACATAAGGACATCCACGGAAAGTAAAGAAATACAACAGGCCTAGTCCACAAGGAGGATCATGGTCTCATAACAAATTCTTGTAAGGTGCTGCCCATCAAAAAGCCCATGCATGAGGTCCTGAAGATAGTAGCACATAAACACAACTGTGCACCAACCAAAGGTTCAATAAAAAAAATTCATGATGAAAAATATCCTTGGTTGACTATAGGCAAAGAGTAGAAGATTATGTCAGAGAATAGTTTTAGGAGATTGTTAAAGACAACATTCTTTCATTGCAAAAGGCCATAAAACCCATCAAAGAGACAAAAGGTTTTCGGAGGAATTTGAAAGCAGCCTCCTAAAAATTGAAAAAGATGAAAGGAGTATCAGTGGAAGGTTTCTTGAGCTCCTCAATCACAGTCACAGGTTTACAAAATAACCATCAAAAGAGAGCCTAAGTGCTACTGCTAAGGGTTTTAAAGTGCCAAACTCCAAAAGGAGTTTAAAGATGAAAAAAATTGTTTTTATGATACCACCAGCAAGCAGAAATTGACCAAAACGGGCTAGGGTTTCTCCACAGGACATATTATTCATGATTCTGACATATTAGTGGCCAAATAAAGGATGAAAACATCTTTTAAAAATGGTTTCCCACAAATATCACTTTTTTTATAAAAAACAACGCCTACAAAAGGAAACGGGGAAAGAAATCAGTGCAAGAGCAACAAATAAAAGACTAACCTTAGTAAAGTGGGTTTGTAGCTTTAATTTTTTCAAAGGGATATAAAAACAACCAAACAACATATCACATTTACCATTTGGCCATTTGCAAAAAACATTCAAGGGTTTCCAATCTTTTTAAAAATCCTAACAGAGTCTCGGGCAGAAATTTCAGGCGTTGTGCTCCTGAGAAGCTGCATTGCGCTCTTGTACCATCTCCCTATGATTTTTTCCATTCAGTGTTACATTCCTATGTAGAGGAATTGCGCGCCTGTAGAAATTTCCATGTGCGGACTCTACCCGTTATATCGTGCAACCTCCTCCCAACCCTTCTGCCAACATCCCGTCATGTTGCGCTCTTGTTGTCTCCCCGAAGGCACCTGACACCATGTTCAGCACCTACCAGCAGGCTCATGCAGGAGTGGCATGATAGCGTGCAAGAGGTGGCACGATAGCCCATTCTAGATCCACTCAAGGGTTGCACGAAGACCGTACAGGATTTTCCCTCTTTAGAGGTGCACGCAGGCTCGTGCAAGGGTTGCCCAGCTATTACACACCATTTTGTCACCGTCCCTGTAATCCCCCGCCCCACGTATTGGAAGGTATTTCCAGTGACCTATGGGCAGTGTCATACTCTGCAAACACCTTTTCATCCTTCTGCATAAGGACATCATTTCTCCTGTTGAAAATTTGCTCAGAAAGCCCATAAAAACCTATGTTTTGGCATTGGCGCGTGTTGATCAGCGGTTGTCATTGATGTCAACCCAAGCAGCACCAGGGGCTAACCCAATATTGAATGGGAATTTTGACCTAAAAAATTAATATATTCTGGGTCAATAATTCTTTTTATGGTTTCTACATGATGAGATGTTTCCGTTGATATATGGCACACCATGTAATTCTTCACGGTTTGAGAGATATTCATGTTTGAAGTTTCTACCCCTAGTTAGTGGGACAAAACCCCATGGGGTTGGGGCATGGGTCATTGAAAATTCACAATTAATATTTTTTTAAGTTCCTAAAATCCCTCCCACATTCACTTTTTGAAGCCCCTCTCAACTTAAGCATTCATATAAATTTTGATCTTAATTTCCTCCTTATGCAAAGGATTCGGCCATCTAAAACAAGTGATCGTGGAATTTTTGCTCTAAATTTTCTTCTAAGAAGGTTAAAAAGCTGAAATGTTTATGAGGCGAATCTGAAATCCTGAGAAAGTTGCAGTAAAAATTTTAGATCAAGGTGCGCAATAATTTTGGAGATATGATCTATGGAAGTTAGGGTTTTTGCAGGCTCCTGAAATTCATCTTAAAGAAGTGACCTTGGTAAAATCGTCATAACTCTCTCTCTGAGTATCAGATTGGAATTTTGTAAAAAGTGGCTAATAGTAAACAGTTGGAAAATTGTGCTCTATCAATTTCAGATCCAAATGAAGAAAAATTGACACGTGGCACGCCGTACAAGTGCACTATGCTGAAATAGTCCATAATTAGGGCATTGTGAGAAACAATGCCTGCAAAAGGAAACAGGGAAAGAAATCAGTGAAAGAGCAACAAGAAAAAGACTAACCTTAGTAAAGTGGATTTGTAGCTTTAATTTTTTCAAAGGGATATAAAAACAACCAAACAACATATCACATTTACCATTTGGCCATTTGCAAAAAACATTCAAGGGTTTCCAAGCTTTTCAAAAATCCTAACAGAGTCTCAGGCAGAAATTTCAGGCGCTGTGCTCCTAAGAAGCTGCATTGCGCTCCTGTACCATCTCCCTATGATTTTTTCCATTTAGTGCTGCGTTTCTATGTAGAGGCATTGCACGCCTGTAGAAATTTCCATGTGCGGACTCTACCCATTATATAGTGCAACCTCCTCCCAACCCTTCTGCCAACATCTCGTCATGCTACGCTCTTGTTGTCTTCCAGAAGGCACCTGACACCATGTTCAGCACCTACCCACAGGATCATACAGGAGTGGCATGACAGCGTGCAGGAGGTGGCACGATAGCCCATTTCAGATCCGCTTGAGGTTTGCACGAAGACCGTGCAGGATTTTCCCACTCTTTAGAGGTGCACGCAGGCTCGTGCAAGGGTTGCCCAGCTATTACACACCATTTTGTCACCGTCCCTGTAATCCCTCGCCACACGTATTGGAGGGTCTTTCCAGTGACCTTTGGGCAATTTCATACTCTGCAAACACCTTTTCATCCTTCTGCATAAGGACATCATTTCCTGTTGAACATTTTCTCATAAAGACCATAAAAACCTATGTTTTGGCATTGGCGCGTGTTGATCAGCGGTTGTCATTGATGTCAACAAAAGCAGCACCAGGGGCTAACCCAATATTTAATGGGAATTTTAGCCTAAAAAATTAATATATTCTGGGTCAATAATTCTTTTTATGGTTTCTACATGTCGATATGTTTCCATTGATATATGGCACACCATGAAATTCTTCATGGTTTGAGAGCTATTCATGTTTGAATTTTGTACCCCTAGTTAGTGGGCTAAAACCCCATGGGGTTGGGGCATGGGTCATTGAAAATTCATAATTAATAGTTTTTTAAGCTCCTAAAATCCCTCCCACATTCACTTGTTGAAGCTCCTCTCAACTTAAGCATTCATATAAATTGTGATCTTCATTTCCTCCTTATGCAAGGGATTCGGCCATCTAAAACAGTTGATCGTGGAATTTTCTCTCTAAATTTTCTACTACGAAGGTTCAGAAGCTGAAATTTTTATGAGGAGAATCTCAAATACTAAGAAAGCTGTAGTAAAAATTTTAGATCAAGTTGCACAATAATTTTGGAGATATGATCTGTGGAAGTCAGGGTTTTTGCAGGCTCCTAAAATTCATCTCAAAGAAGTGACCTTGGTAAAATAGTCATAACTCTCTCTCTGAGTATCAGATTGGAATTTTGTAAAAAGTGGCTAATAGTACACAGTTGTTAAATTGTGCTCTATCAATTTCAAATCCAAATGAGGAAAAATTCACACGTGGCACGCCGTACAAGTGCGCTCTGCTGAAACAGTCCATAATTAGGGCATTGTGAGAAACAATGCCTACAAAAGGAAACAGGCAAAGAAATCAGTGAAAGAGAAACAAGAAAAAGACTAACCTTAGTAAAGTGGGTTTGTAGTTTTAATTTTTTCAAAGGGATATAAAAACAACCAAACAGCATATCACATTTACCATTTGGCCATTTGAAAAAAACATTCAAGGGTTTCCAAGCTTTTCAAAAATCCTAACAGAGTCTCGGGCAGAAATTTCAGGCGCTGTGCTCCTAAGAAGCTACATTGCGCTCTTGTACCATCTCCCTATGATTTTTTCCATTCAGTGTTGCATTCCTATGTAGAGGCATTGCGCGCCTGTAGAAATTTCCATGTGCGGACTCTACCCGTTATATCGTGCAACCTCCTCCCAACCCTTTTGCCAACATCCCGTCATGCTACGCTCTTGTTGTCTTCCCGAAGGCACCTGAAACCATGTTCAGCACCTACCCGCAAGCTCATGCAGGAGTGGCATGATAGCGTGCAGGAGGTGGCACGATAGCCCATTTTAGATCCGCTCGAGGGTTGCACGAAGACTGTTCAGGATTTTCCCACTCTTTAGAGGTACACGCAGGCTCGTGCAAGGGTTGCCCAGCTATTACACACAATTTTGTCATCGTCCCTGTAATCCCTCGCCCCGCGTGTTGGAGGGTCTTTCCAGTGACCTATGGGCAGTGTCATACTCTGCAAACACCTTTTCATCCTTCTCCAAAAGGACATCATTTCTCCTATTGAACATTTGCTCAGAAAGCCCATAAAAACCTATGTTTTGGCATTGGCACGTGTTGATCAGCGGTTGTCATTGATGTCAACCCAAGCAGCACTAGGGGCTAACCCAATATTGAATGGGAATTTTGACCTAAAAATTTAATATATTCTGGGTCAATAATTCTTTTTATGGTTTCTACATGTCGAGATGTTTCCGTTGATATATGGCACACCATGTAATTCTTCACGGTTTGAGAGATATTCATGTTTGAAGTTTGTACCCCTAGTTAGTGGGCCAAAACCCCATGGGGTTGGGGCATGGGTCATTGAAAATTTATAATTAATATTTTTTTACTCTCCTAAAATCCCTCCCACGTTCACTTGTTTAAGCCCCTCTCAACTTAAGCATTCATATCAATTGTGATCTTCATTTCCTCCTTTTGCAAGGGATTCCGCCATCTAAAACAGGTGATCATGGAATTTTCACTCTAAATTTTCTTCTATGAAGGTTCAGAAGCTGAAATTTTTATGAGGCGAATCTGAAATCCTGAGAAAGCTGCAGTAAAAATTTTAGATCAAGGTGTGCAATAATTTTGGAGATATGATCTGTGGAAGTCAGGGTTTTTGCAGGCTCCTGAAATTCATCTCAAAGAAGTGACCTTGGTAAAATCGTCATAACTCTCTCTCTGAGTACCAGATTGGAATTTTGTAAAAAGTGGCTAATATTACATGGTTTTTAAATTGTGCTCTATCAATTTCAGATACAAATGAAGAAAAATTGACACGTGGTACGCCGTACAAGTGCGCTCTGCTGAAACAGTCCATAATTAGGGCATTGTGAGAAACAACGCCTGCAAAAGGAAACAGGGAAAGAAATCAGTGAAAGAGCAACAAGAAAAAGACTAACCTTAGTAAAGTGCGTTTTTAGCTTTAATTTTTTCAAAGGGATATAAAAACAACCAAACAGCATATCACATTTACCATTTGGCCATTTGTAAAAAACATTCAAGGGTTTCCAAGATTTTCAAAAATCCTAACAGAGTCTCAAGCAGAAATTTCAGGCGCTGTGCTCCTGAGAAGTTGCATTGCGCTCCTGTACCATCTCCCTATGATTTTTTCCATTCAGTGCTGCGTTCCTATGTACAGGCGTTGTGCGCCTGTAGAAATTTCCATGTGCGGACTCTACCCGTTATATCGTGCAACCTCCTCCCAACCCTTCTACCAACATATCGTCATGCTGCGCTCTTGTTGTCTTCCAAAAGGCACCTGACACCATGTTCAGCACCTACCCGTAGGCTCATGCAAGAGTGGCATGACAGCGTGCAGGAGGTGGCACAATAGCCCATTTCAGATCCGCTCGAAGGTTGCACGAAGACTGTGCATGATTTTCCCACTCTTTAGAGGTGCACGTAGGCTCATGCAATGGTTGCCCAGCTATTACACACCATTTTGTCACCGTCCCTATAATCCCTCGCCCCGCGTATTGGAGGGTCTTTCCAATGACCTATGGGCAGTGTCATACTCTGCAAACACCTTTTCATCCTTCTGCATAAGGACATCATTTCTCCTGTTGAACATTTTCTCAGAAAGACCATAAAAACCTATGTTTTGGCATTGGCGTGTGTTGATCAGCGGTTGTCATTGATGTCAACCCAAGTAGCACCAGGGGCTAACCCAATATTGAATGGGAATTTTGACCTACCAAATTAACATATTCTGGGTCAATAATGATTTTGATGGTTTCTACTTCTCGAGATGTTTCCATTTATATATGGCACGCCATGTAATTCTTCACGGTTTGAGAGATATTCATGTTTGAAGTTTGTACCCCTAGTTAGTGGGCTAAAACCCCATGGGGTTGGGGCATGGGTCATTGAAAATTCATAATTAATATTTTTTTAAGCTCCTAAAATCACTCCCACGTTCACTTTTTGAAGCCCCTCTCAACTTAAGCATTCATATAAATTGTGATCTTCATTTCCTCCTTATGCAAGGGATTCGGCCATCTAAAACAGGTGATCGTGGAATTTTCGCTCTAAATTTTCTTCTACGAAGGTTCAGAAGCTGAAATTTTGATGAGGCGAATCTGAAATCCTTATAAAGCTACAGTAAAAATTTTAGATCAAGGTGTGCAATAATTTTGGAGATATGATCTGTGGAAGTTAGGGTTTTTGCAGGCTCCTGAAATTTATCTCAAAGAAGTGACCTTGGTAAAATCGTCATAACTCTCTCTCTGAGTACCAGATTGGAATTTTGTAAAAAGTGGCTAATATTACATAGTTGTTAAATTGTGCTCTATCAATTTCAGATCCAAATGAAGAAAAATTGACACGTGGTATGCCATACAAGTGCGCTCTTCTGAAACAGTCCATAATTAGGGCATTGTGAGAAACAACGCCTGCAAAAGGAAACAGGGAAAGAAATCAATGAAAGAGCAACAAGCATAAGACTAACCTTAGTAAAGTGGGTCTGTAGCTTTAATTTTTTCAAAGGGATATAAAAACAACCAAACAGCATATCACATTTACCATTTGGCCATTTGCAAAAAACATTCAAGGGTTTCCAAGCTTTTCAAAAATCCTAACAGAGTCTCGGGCAAAAATTTTAGGCGTTGTGCTCCTGAGAAGCTCCATTGCGCTCCTGTACCATCTCCCTATGATTTTTTCCACTCAGTGCTGCGTTCCTATGTAGAGGCGTTGCACGCCTGTAGAAATTTCCATGTGTGGACTCTACCTGTTATATCGTGCAACCTCCTCCCAACCCTTCTGCCAACATCCCGTCATGCTACGCTCTTGTTGTCTTCCTGAAGGCACCTGACACCATGTTCAGCACCTACCCGCAAGCTCATGCAGGAGTGGCATGATAGTGTGCAGGAGGTGGCACGATAGCCCATTTCATATCCACTCGAGGGTTGCACGAAGACCGTGCAAGATTTTCCCACTCTTTAGAGGTACACGTAGGCTCGTGCAAGGGTTTCCCCGCTATTACACACCATTTTTTCACCGTCCCTGTAATCCCTCGCCCTGCGTATTGGAGGGTCTTTCCAATGACCTATGGGCAGTGTCATACTCTGCAAACACCTTTTCATCCTTCTACATAAAGACATCATTTCTCCTGTTGAACATTTGCTCAGAAAGCCCATAAAAACCTATGTTTTGGCATTGGCGCGTGTTGATCAGCGGTTGTCATTGATGTCAACCCAAGCAGCACCAGGTGCTAACCCAATATTGAATGGGAATTTTGACCTAAAAAATTAATATATTCTCGGTCAATAATGCTTTTTATGGTTTCTACATGTCAAGATGTTTCCATTGATATATTGCACACCATGTAATTCTTCACGGTTTGAGAGATATTCATGTTTGAAGTTTGTACCCCTAGTTAGTGGGCTAAAACCCCAAGGGGTTGGGGCATGGGTATTTGAAAATTCATAATTAATATTTTTTTAAGCTCCTAAAATCCCTCCCACGTTCACTTGTTGAATCCCCTCTCAACTTAAGCATTCATATAAATTGTGATCTTCATTTCCTCCTTATGCAAGGGATTCGGCCATCTAAAACAGGTGATCGTGGAATTTTTGCTCTAAATTTTCTTCTACGAAGGTTCAGAAGCTGAAATTTTTATGAGGTGAATCTGAAATCCTGAGAAAGCTGTAGCAAAAATTTTAGATCAAGGTGCGTAATAATTTTGGAGATATGATATGTGGAAGTCAGGGTTTTTGCAGGCTCCTGAAATTCATCTCAAAGAAGTGACCTTGGTAAAATCGTCATAACTCTCTCTCTGAATATCAGATTGGAATTTTGTAAAAAGTGGCTAATATTACACAATTGGTAAATTGTGCTCTATAAATTTCAGATCCAAATGAAGAAAAAGTGACACGTGGCATGCCGTACAAGTGCGCTCTGCTGAAACAGTCCATAATTAGGGCATTGTGAGAAATTGGGTATAACTCTCTCTTGAAGAATCCAAATTGGGTCACACTTATGGCATTGGAAATATGACTCAGAGGACTACTACAGGACTGAAAATCAGATATTGAGGATCTGAAATAACAGACATACACTAGATTCAATATTGAGCTCCTAGAAGGCAAGAAAAAGCTAGATCATGTGTTGTCAAGGGTTGCAAAGGACCAAAATTTCTATGGCAGCAAAGCAAAGCAAGGTGCAGCAGAGGATAGCATGACAAGAGCAGCAACCAAGGTGCATAACAGCAGTAAGAAGTTCATCATATGAAGTCTTCAAGTGGGCAGCACTGCATACAATCATTGTAAAGGTATCATTGTACTTAGTCATTGTAAATATATTATTGTACAAATTGTACTAGTGTCTATCTGCCAAGAGTTGAAGAGGCAGTGTCGGGTGGTCTAGGATCATCATTAGGTGGTTGTGTCATAGTTGGGGTTATGGTCTAGTGTATCTTCTTCTTATACATCATTCTATATCATTGTAAAGTGGACCATTTTCCCTGGTACGAGAGTCCATTCTTCTTTTATTCTTCTACAGGGTGGTAGGGTGGTGCTAGGGTGAGTTGTAGCTCATAGGTGTTGGGGCATCTGTTCAGTTGACTACTGAATAATCTCGGGTGTTGGAGTGTCCATCCAGTGGGAGCTGGAGAAGAATGATTTTCTAGATTCTAGGAAGTTGTAGCTTTATTTTCAATTGGAGTTGAATATTAAAGAATTATTAGAAAAGCATTAGGTGGTTTTTGTCCTGGAGTGGGTTTCCACCTTAAAACTATGTGCATTTGTGTTCCTTTTGTTTACTGTTATCATTGTACGAACACTGATAATAATTGAAGATTAACTAATGCTCTAATTGAAAGGAATATTGATTCACCCCCCCCCCCCCTCTCGAGTATTTCCAACGGTGCGGGTAGCCAGTTCATCCCTCGTGCCAATGTGGAGAATGTACACTAGAGGCCGCGCCAGCTGGCGCTCTGTCTCTTTGTTGTACCCACGCCAGCCTTTTTGGGAATGTTTTTTAACAAATTAGAGGTGAAAGTTTCCTTTAACCACCTCAGGGATGAGTCACAGCGAGTGGTTAAACTTGATAAGCCACGGATCTCTTCCTTTGGGTAATGGTTTTTAGAACATTCTTGAAGATAGGACTCCCCTCCATGATTATAGGGATCCTAACCTCTCCTCCTTCCTCTATATAAACAGGCCTTCTCCCTTTACAAAAGCTAGCTGAACATATAGCCAAGAAGCTAAACTTGGAGAAGAGATGCTATAGCTAAGTAACTGCTATCGAGAAGGTAGAACCAAGAAGAATCCCATAGAGAGAGCCCCGTTTGAATTCCCGACGAGCTTTGTGAGACACGCTTTGCTGGAACCCTGTTGGAGGAGACTGCAACGTCGGAGCTTAGTTGTACTCTTCCTTCCTCTTAATAATATACTCGACTATGGTATTGGTTCCATCTTTGTGTTTTGTTTATTGATGCATTGATTTGGTCTTCTTCGACTGAATGATAGTTACAGATGTGAAATAGTATGTTGTATGTCGTCTTTGTTTCTTGTGTATGTACAGGTATCTAAGCGTCAGAATGGGTGAATCATGATCTGATGAACTAGGAGTGAGAGGTAGACACTCTTCCGACAATGAAAATAGCGCAGGATACACGGTAAGTTATCTATCAGATCTCCATTCATCTGTTAACTAGGAATTGATGTCATAGCGTGTCTTGTTTGTGGCTAGACCCACTCTAGGGCTCATGGGATCGCCTCTATCAGGGATCGCCTCTATCCTGAGAGGGGATTTACCTCACCAACAAATTGGCGACTCTAACACGGAGATTTACATCAACATGGGCCAATCCTCCATGACAATCAGTTTTCATCAGAGCCGATCAAAAAACTTTGGCCTCCAAGACAATTTTTGGCCACCTCCTAATCTAGGCATCAGTGCTGCCCATCGAGCCATCCGTGGCTCGCTGGGTGGTGGCATCGGGACTATAACCTCCTAACAATGGAATATGGGTAATTTTTCCAAGAAGAATGATACCATAATCGATCCGTACCCAAACTACTTTAGTTTGGTCTTCTTGCACTTAGTGAGCTGCCATTTGATGTTGACAGTCATAGCCTTGGCCCAGTTGAAGATGGTTGGGTTCATGCACTCTGAGGCAAGAAGTAGTTGTGTCTTCATGGCCTCATGCGATTCTTGCGATGTAGCAACCCGCATGATAGTGTGTAGCACTACTCTTAGTGCTATATCAGGGATGGTTTGGATGTCCACTTTGCCACTCCCTGTTCCTTTTAATGCCCCTTGGCACACCCTCTCAATTACCATTCCCATGCTTTCCCCAAAAGGATGGGTACTGGTCAAGATATGGGCTGGCTTTCGGGGAGCCTGTTTTTTGTGTGGAAATAATTTGACCTAAAAAATTAATATATTAAGATTCAATAATTCTTTTTATAGTTTCTAATTGTCGATTGTTTCCGTTGATATATGGCTCACCATGTAATTCTTCACAGTTTGAGAGATATTCATGTTTGAAGTTTGTACCCCCAGTTAGAGGGCTAAAACCCCATTGGTTGGGGCATGGGTCATCGAAAATTCATAATTAATATTTTTTTAAGCTCCTAAAATCCCTCCCATGTTCACTTGTTGAAGGCCCTCTCAAATTAAGCATTCATATAAATTATGATCTTCATTTCCTCCTTATGCAAGGGATTCGGCCATCTAAAACAGGTGATCGTGGAATTTTCGTTTTAAATTTTTTTCTACGAAGGTTCAGAAGCTGAAATTTTTATGAGGAAAATCTAAAATCCTGAGAAAGCTGCAGTAAAAATTTTAGATCAAGTTGTGCAATAATTTTGGAGATATGATCTGTGGAAATCAGGGTTTTTGCAGGCTCCTGAAATTCGTCTCAAAGAAGTGACCTTGGTAAAATCATCATAACTCTCTCTCTCTGAGTATCAGATTGGAATTTCATAAAAAGTGGCAGATATTTCACAGATGGTAAATTGCACTCTATCAATTTCAGATCCAAATGAAGAAACAATGACACGTGGCACGTCGTACAAGTGCGCTCTGCTGAAACAGTCCATAATTAGGGCATTGTGAGAAATTGGGTATAACACTCTCTTGAAGAATCCAAATTGGCTCATACCTATGGAATTGGAAAGATGACTCAGAGGAATACTATAGGACCGAAAATCAGATATTGAGGATCTAAAATAACAGAGATACACTAGATTCAATATCAAGCTCCTAGAAGGCAAGAAAAGGCTAGATCATGTGTTGTCAAGGGTTGCAAAAGATCAGACTTTCTATGGTAGCAAAGCAAAGCAAGGTGCAGCAGAGGGTAGCATGAAAAGAGTAGCAACCAAGGTGCATAACAACAGCAAGAAGTTCATCATATGAAGTCTTCAAATGGGCAGCACTGCATACAATCATTGTAAAGGTATCATTGTACTTAGTCATTGTAAATACATTATTGTACAAATTGTACTAGTGTATATTTTCCGAGGGTTGAAGAGGCAGTGTTGGGAGGTCTAGGATCATCATTAGGTGGTTGTGTCAAAGTTGGGTTTATGGTCTAGTATATCTTCTTCTTCTACATCATTCTATATCATTGTAAAGTGGACCATTTTCCCTGGTACGGGAGTCCATTCTTCTTTTATTCTTCTATAGGGTGGTAGGGTGGTGCTAGGGTGAGTTGTAGCTCATTGGGTGTTGGGGAATCCATTCAGTTGACTACTGAAGAATCTCAGGCATTGGAGTGTTCATCCAGTGGGAGCTAGAGAAGAATTCTTTTCTATATTCTAGGAAGTTGGAGCTTTATTTTCATTTGGAGTTGAATATTAAAGAATTATTAGAAAAGCATTAGGTTGTTTTTGTCTCGGAGTGGGTTTCCACCTTAAAAAATATGTGCATTTGTGTTCCTCTTGTTTGCTGCTATCATTGTACAAACACTGATAATAATTGAAGATTAACTAATTCTCTAATTGAAAGGAATATTGATTCACCCCCCCCCCCCCCCTCAGTATTTCCAACAATTGGTATCAGAGCTTGGTTCCTTCAATAGCAGTTTAACAGCTGGAAGGAGGTCATGCAGCATACCAAGAATGGTGTACCCCTATTCAATGAAAATAATTATGCACTTTAGAAAGGAAGAATGGAGGTCTATCTCTTGGCACAAGGTTACGAAGTATGGGACACTATTCAAAATGGATTTACATCAACTGCGAATGAATAAGGTAAGAAGAATTTGGTAAATGATGCAAAATCAAAGAATATTATTATCAGTGGAATTATTGAATCTACTTATCATAAGGTGTTGGGTTGTAAAACCACCAAAAATGTATGGGACAAGCTTGAGAATATATATACAGGTGACTCAAATGTCAAAGAAGCAAAGCTTCAAATCTATAGAGAAAATTTTGAGCAACTCATAATGAAAGATGATTACAATATTGCTGCATACTTTCAATACGTTGATGAAATAACCAATACTCTAGAAGGATTGGGAGAGCCAGTTGATGAGAAGACTATTATACGGAATATTCTTAGAAAGTTACCAGGGAGATTCAACCCAAATGTATCGGTCTTAGAATACAGTGCAAATCTGGACAAACTCAGCAAAGAGGAATTACATGGAATTCTCATAGCATATGAAATGAGACTTGATGAAGAAGAGGGTACTTCGCATCTATAAATTGCGTTCGTTGCATCTAATAAAACCAATAAAGATAAACAACCTTCAATTGAAAAGACATGCACTTGAAAGTGTGAAGAAAAGGGAGATGATGAAGAAGGTCTTTCAGATGAATAATATGCTTACTTCACAAGAAAACTACAAATTGGTA
This sequence comes from Pinus albicaulis, assembly GCA_034641835.2. Taxonomy (NCBI): domain Eukaryota; kingdom Viridiplantae; phylum Streptophyta; class Pinopsida; order Pinales; family Pinaceae; genus Pinus; species Pinus albicaulis. The sequence goes on from CM076582.1 coordinate 480,380,167, forward strand.
AGGGAAAATTCAAAGGTAAACTTCCATTAATATGTTTCAGCTGTAATGAGGTTGGGCATTTTGCAGCAAAATGTCCAAACAAAAGTAATGCCAACTCAAAAAGAAAGAAAGGCTTTAAGAAATTCAACAAGCAAGGATCCAAAAGGAACTTTCTCTCTAAAGAAGATAGCTCATCATCCGATGAAGACAATGATAGTGAAGAAGAAGCCAATGAGAGAGTATTGTTTATGGCCAAGCACAATAAACCCAAGCACAATAAGCAAGAGGTATCAAACAACGAAGAATAAGGATGGAACATATATGAATTTTATGAGGAAGCAATCAAGCCTATAAAAGATCTCAAGGCAGAGAAGACCCGTTCCAAAACTCTTGAAGAACAAGTTCAAGGTCTCAAAATTGAAGTTGAAGAACACAACTGCATTGAAGAGTCACTTCAAAAGAAGTTGGAAGAAAGCAACCAAGAAAGGGAAGAATTAGAAGCCGAAGTAGTCTCGCTGCGTGAGGAAGTGAAGAAAGGAAAAACTATCCAAAAATATGCCAACAACTCAAGGGCATTGAAAGAACTCATCAACAATCAACGATCTTACAACGAAAAAACTGGCATCGCTTACAAAGAAGAAGAAGTAGGAACTTCTACAAAAAAATACACTGAACCTATGAGATCTGACATGCATGTAGACTTCATTGGACAAGATTTGCAAGAACAACTTTGGAAGACAATTCCTCGATGAAAATTTCCATCCAGGTACCAACATATTTTTTATGGCTACTGTTATTCATGTGCAAAATTTGGTCATAAAGTTGTAGAATGTCGCATGTACCCTAGGAACGAATACAATTCCAGGAGATCTATCAAATATGAACCTCCCAGGGCTTAGCAAAACATCAATAGATTTGAACATTTAAGAAATAATATTGAATGTTACAAATGTCAAAACTTTGGACACATAGCCGAAGACTACAGACTTGAAAACCCTCCAGAAGAATCTTTGAAGCCACAGAATGAATGAACATGGAAGAAGAAGAAGAATGATAATTGTGCTCTCGCTCTCAAGGCTCAAAAGAACAGAGAAGTGCGGTATGTTGATAGCGGTTGCTTAACACATATGACTGGAGATAGAAATAAATTTGTATATCTGAAAGAGAAGAAGGATGGAACCATGTCCTTTGGAAATGATGGATCTTCAAATGTTATAGGATTAGGTACTGTCACTCTCGGAAGCAAAGATGCACTAGCCAAGAATGTTCTATTGGTTGAAAACATGAATCACAATCTGCTCAGTGTTGGACAAATGTGTGATCAAGGACACATAATACTATTCAACTCCACAAAATGTGAAATCAGGAAAGGCGTGTATGGTGAAATTGTGGCTACAGCAAGTCGAGCTCCAAACGACATATATGTTCTAGATGAAGCAACCAAAGCATGTCTAATAGCTAAAGAGGACGATACAATAATTGGTAGCAATGATGATCGAATAAGTAAGAAGTTTGCTACAAAGGTGCAAAGTGATTTCGAGATGTCTTTACTTGGTGAGCTGACATACTTCTTAGGGCTTCAAATATCTCAGCAAGAGAAAGGAATATTTATATTTCAAGCCAAGTACATCAAGGAAATGCTCAAGAAATTTAAAATGGAATATTGCAAACCCATCCTTACTCCAATAGTACAGGTTACAAATTGAGCATAGACGACTCATCTAAGGATGTGGACCAAATGTTGTACAAATCTATGATTAGTAGCCTTCTATATGTAACAGCCTCCCGACCAGATGTTATGCAAGCAATTAGACAAGTAGCAAGATTCCAAGCAGCACCAAAACAATCACATATTAAATATTCACCAGCATTGGAATATCTTCGCCAGAAGCTAGGGATCCTCCCAAGTTCTCATTAGATTTTCCTTTTTCAGAATATAAAGGGGGAGTGGAAGTAGATTAAAGGTCTGCAAGATGGTTGTGTGTCAGGTGGAGTGGAAGTGTGTACAGGTCTGCAAGACGGTTGTGTGTCAGTGCGAGTGGAAGTGTGTACAGGTCCGCAGGATGGTTGTGTTTCAGAGGGAGTTACCCTTTTCCATTGATGTCAAAGGGGGAGAGAATCTTGTTGGAAGAGTTGTCATGATCACAGGGGGAGTACTTGTGTTTCCATCAATGCCAAAGGGGGAGATTGTTGATCAGCGGTTATCATTGATGTCAACCCAAGCAGCACCAGGGGCTAAACCAATATTGAATGGGAATTTTGACCTAAAAAATTAATATATTCTCGGTCAATAATGCTTTTTATGGTTTCTACTTGTCGATATGTTTCCATTGATATATGGCACGCCATGTAATTCTTCACGATTTGAGAGATATTCATGTTTGAAGTTTGTACCCCTAGTTAGTGGGCTAAAACCCCATGGGGTTGGGGCATGGGTCATTGAAAATTTATAATTAATATTTTTTTAAGCTCCTAAAATCCCTCCCACGTTCACTTATTGAAGCCCCTCTCAACTTAAGCATTCATATAAATTGTTTTCTTCATTTCCTCCTTATGCAAGGGATTCGGCCATCTAAAACAGGTGATCGTGGCATTTTCGCTCTAACGTTTTTTCTACGAAGGTTCAGAAGCTGAAATTTTTATGAGGCGAAGACGAACTCCTAAGAAAGCTGCAATAAAAATTTTAGATCAAGGTTCTCAATAATTTTGGAGATATGATCTGTGGAAGTCCATGTTTTTGCAGACGCCTGAAATTCATCTCAAAGAAGTGACCTTGGTAATATCGCCATAACTCTTTCTCTGAGTATCAGATTGGAATTTTGTAAAACGTTGCAGATAGTGCATAGCTGGTACATTGTTCTCTATCAATTTCAGATCCAAATGAATAAAAAGTGATACATGGCACGTCGTACAAGTGCACTCTGCTGAAACAGTACATAATTAGGGCATTGTGAGAAATTCGGTATAACTCTCTCTTGAAGAATCGAAATTGGGTCAGACCTGTGGAATTGGAAATATGACTCTGAGGACTACTACAAGACCAAAAATCATATATTGAGGATATAAAATAACATAGATACACTAGATTCAATATCGAACTCCTAGAAGGCAAGAAAAAGCTAGATCATGTGTTGTCAAGGGTTGCAAAGGACCAGACTTTATATGGCAGCAAAGCAAAGCAAGCTGCAGCAGAGGGTAGCATGACAAGAGCAGAAACCAAGGTGCATAACAGCAGTAAGAATTTCATCATATGAATTCTTCAAGTGGGCAGCACTGCATACAATCATTGTAAAGGTATCATTGTACTTAGTCATTGTAAATATATTATTGTACAAATTGTACTAGTGTCTATCTACCGACGGTTGAAGAGGTAGTGTTGGGAGATCTAGGATCATCATTAGGTGGTTGTGTCAAAGTTAGGGTTATGGTCTACTATATCTTCTTCTTCTACATCATTCTATACATTTTAAAGTGGACCATTTTCCCTGGTACGGGAGTCCATTCTTCTTTTATTATTCTATAGGGTGGTAGGGTGGTGCTAGGGTGAGTTGTAGCTCATTGGGTGTTGGGGCATCCATTCAGTTGACTACTGAAGAATCTCGGCCATTGGAGCACCCATCCAGTGGGAGCTGGAGAAGAATACTTTTCTAGATTCTAGGAAGTTGGAGCTTTATTTTCAATTGGATTTGAATATTAAAGAATTATTAGAAAAGCATTAGGTGGTTTTTGTCCCGGAGTGGGTTTCCACCTTAAAAATTGTGTGCATTTGTGTTCCTCTTGTTTTCTGCTATCATTGTAGAAACACACATAATAATTGAAGATTAACTAATGCTCTAATTGAAAGGAATACTGATTCACCCCCCCCTCTCCGTATTTCCAACAGTGCGGGTAGCCAGTTCATCCCTCGCGCCAACAGCTGGTGCTCTGTCTATTTTTTGTACCCACTCCAGCCTTTTTGGGAATTTTTCTTAACAAATTAGATGCAGAAGTTTCCTTTAACCACCTCAAGGATGAGTCACAGCAAGTGGTTAAAATTGATAAGCCACAGATCTCTTCCTTTGGGTAATGGTTCTTAGAACATTCTTGAAGATAGGACTCCCCTCCATGATTATAGGTATCCTAACCTTTCCTCCTTCCTCTATATAAACAGGCCTCCTCCCTTTAAAAAAGCTAGCTGAACATATAGGTAAGAAGCTGAACTTGGAGAAGAGATGCTATAGCTGAGTAATCGCTATCGAGAAGGTGGAACCAACAAGAATCCCATAGAGAGAGCCCCGTCTGAATTCCCGATGAGCTTTGTGAGACGTGCTTTGCTGGAACCCTATTGGAGGAGATCGCAACATCGGAGCTTGGTTGTACTCTTCCTTCCTCTTAATAATATACTCGACTATGGTATTGGTTCCATCTTTGTGTTTTGTTTATTGATGCATTGATTTTTTTTTCTTCTACTGATTGATAGTTACAGATGTGAAACAATATGTTGTATGTCGTCTTTGTTCCTTGTGTATGTACAGGTATCTGAGCATGAGAACGAGTAGATCGTGATCTGTCAAACCAGGAGTGAGAGGTAGCCACCCTTCCGACGACGACAACAGCGCAGGATATACGGTAGGTTATCTATCGAATCTCCATTCATCTGTTAACTAGGAATTGTTGTCATAACGTGTCTTGTTTGTGGCTAGACCCACTCTAGGACTAGTGGGATCACCTCTATCCGCAGAGGGGATTTACCTCACCAAAAAATTGGCGACTCCACTAAGGATTTACCTCTGGCGTAGGGCCAATCCTCCATGAAAATAAGCTGTCATCAGAGCCAATCAAAAAACTCTGGCCTCCAAGACATTTGTTGGCCACCCCCTACTCTATGCATCACTATGGCCCATTGAGCCATCCGTGGCTCTATGGGTGGAGACATTGGAACAATAACCTCCTGACACTAGAGTATGGGTAATCGTTCCAAGAAGAACGATACCAGAATCGATTCATACCCAAATTGCTTTAGTTTTGTCTTCTTGCACTTAGTGAGTTGTTGTTTGACGTTGATACTCACGGCCTCAGCCCAGTTGAAGAATGTCGGGTTCATGCACTCTGAGGCAAGAAGTAGTTCTGTCTTCGTGGCCTCATGCGGTGCCTGAGATCCAGCAGCCCGCGTGATAGTGTGTAGCACTACTCTTAGTGCCAGATCAGGGACGGTTTAGATTTCCACTTTGCCGCTCCCTATTCCTTTTCGTGCCCCTCGGTACACCCTGTCAATTACCATTCCCATGCTTTCACCGGAAGGGCGGGTACCGGTCAAGATATGGACTGCACCTCTGCGTGACAATCTAGTGATGAAATATACATCTGAGACTTTGAGTTCAAGCTCTTGATCCCAAAGCACAAACTTCTCCTAATCTTCGTCCCAAATTCTTATCAAATATTGAAGAAATTCAGGCTAAGCCCAGAGGCATGGAGTCAAGAAGAACTTCTTGAGCCCACAATTCCTGAGGGCATTCATGCATTGTTTATTTTCTATGGCTTGTTCATCCTCCTCACTATGTTCTCTACCTTTCCACTCGATAACCATCTTTTTTTCTTTTGTACCTGCATGAATTGATCATAGGAACATTGTAAGCCCCCTTGGGTATTAAAATTTGCAATCAATTGGTTTAAGTTTCTTGAATTTAAAGTGGATTTTTGGGTTTTGGGGTTGGCACGACTGTTTTGTTAACAGTCATGCCACTTGGCATGACCCCTGTGTAAAAAGGGGTTGATTGGAGGGGATCTGTTCCCGAAACCCGCGCCAACCGCGATGCCCTAGATTTTGCAAATCCTCCCCTAAGGGACCCAAAATTCCAACTAAATGCACTGAAATATAGCTCAAAATATGGCAAATGGTGTCGGCTCTTACCTGAAACAGATGGAACCCGGATTGGTCCACTGGATTTTTCGCAATCGTCACCTGAAGATCGCAAGGGAAATGGGTCACTGTTGCTCTGCAAAGAGGTAAAAGTGAAAAGTAAATATTATTTACCACTTATGATCATTTATAACTTTTCAAAATCTTGAAATAGGTTTTAAAATATATTTGTCGCTATATTTTCATATTATTTTCGAGAAATATGTTTTACACGCGTCTTTTTGTGCAGCGATAGGTTTTCACAGGTTTATGACGAAGAAACGAGTTGTATTTTATACTTTTTCGGACTCGGTAAAAACATGAAAAAGTCACTAATGGAGTCAACTTTCAGCTCTTTTCTGACTCTCTAAAACTGAAAATATTGCCGAGTCACTTGTCGTTTTGAACTTGTTAAATTGGCTGCGAAACGATAACTACCCAGTATACGTTTACCCCTTTTTCGAGCTGGGATAGATTATCTACGAAAAATAAATACCTTAGCCGATCACAACTAAGAGGTTCTCTCGGACACAGTTTTCTACCCTTTCGGATCTGAGGGACTATTTACGAAAATGGACTGCTGGATTTTTCTTTTCCGCCTTCTTTTCAAACTTTCTAAACATGAAAATATGTCGAGTTCTCCCTTTGTCAGACTCATTAAAACCTAATGACATCGGACTCCGTCGTCATGACATTACTCTAGTTCCTCCTTCCTAGGGCTCGTAAAATGTACTAGGTTGGATTTGTCCAAAGGACAAACTTACATTGCAAGCATATGTTACCCCCTTCAAGCTTGTTTTCAAAAATAATTGGGTTACTCGCCAGAAATGGTGGGGGAAAATGGAACCACATTATAGTCGTGTTGGCAGTATGTCGCTCTTGAACATGGCACTTGTCTGCATTCGTGTCAGGTTGGGGACATCTCATCTCATTTTTTGTTTGCCTCCATGGGTTTGGGTAATCTCTTTTGACTGCTCATCTGCTCTTTTCCACGTAACCATGACCTCAGATCCCTTGATGTCAAATACTGCCAAATCCAGCATCGTGACGCCGATATGTTCAAGAGAAGTTTTCTTCTGAAGTTGTCAACCTCCCTCTGATTCTCTGTTGGTCTTGGTTCACAAACATCATATTCATATGTCTGGTGTTGATGATGTGGGAAACATTATGGCCCACCTTCGATCAAGGTCCCTTCCTCTCGACTCCAGCTCATTATCCAGGAAGCTGATCTAGAGACTCCCTTCAAGTACCCTGGAGCCTGCATGCCTCAATGGCAGGTTCTTCACACTCGACGTAAGGTCCACATCATTGGTCTTCAATCGATTGACTCTGTGGATGTTCAATGTCAGATCACTGTTCACATTCTGTGGATTGTACCTTTTTGTACCTTGAGAGCCATTGTCATTATTGGTCATTTCTCTCGCATCTGTTAATAGCTTTCAACATTGGCTGGTAATCAGACGATTTTCTTGCATGTTCGACTTCAGCTCACATATTCACATGCTCGAATTTGCACTTTTTTCGGGTTGAGATGGAGCGCAAGACCTTGGGTTTTTTCCGATGAAATCCAGGTTGTGGGTTCTTTGTGGATTACTATGACTTATTACATGACTCTTTTGATTGGATGACTGTGACCATACCTGAGTCTATTTATTGATCCCTATTGCTGGATGGCTATGTCCATACCACAGATCTCATTGTTTATTATGGATGGATGCACCCATGCCACATGTCATGTATCAGATCTATCAGTTGTACTTGTACTTGCAGGTCTTCCGACAGCAGTGTTTGGGTCGAACACATTCTCATAAAGCATTTCACCCCTCCCTCTCTCTCAGGCCTCATGCTTTAGGGGGCATCTATTACACAAAATTTTGTCACCATCCCTACAATCCCTCACCTGCATATTGGAGGGTCTTTCCCGTGACCTGTGGGCAGTTTCATACTCTGCAAACACCTTCTTTGCATCCTTCTGCATAAGGACATCATTTCTCCTGTTGAACATTTCCTCAGAAAGCCCATAAAAACCTATGTTTTGGCATTGGCACGGGTAGTCAGTCCATCCCTCATGCCAATGTGGAGGATGTACACCAGAGACCACGCCAGTTGGTGCTCTGTCTCTTTGTTGTACCAACGCTAGAATTTTAGGGAATTTTTTTTAACAAATTAGAGGTGGAAGTTTCCTTTAACCACCTCAGGGATGAGTCACATCAAGTGGTTAAAATTGATAAGCCACGGATCTCTTCCTTTGGGTAATGGTTTTTAGAACATTCTTGAAGATAGGACTCCCCTCCATGATTATAGGGATCCTAACATTTCCTCCTTCCTCTATATAAATAGGCCTCCTCCCTTTACAAAAGCTAGTTGAACATATAGCCAAGAAGTTGAACTTGGAGAAGAGATCTTATAGCTGAGTAATTGCTATCGAGAAGGTAGAACTAGGAATAATCCCGTAGAGAGAGACCCGTATGAATTCCCGACGAGCTTTGTGAGACGCGCTCTGCTGGAACCCTGTTGGAGGAGACCACAATGTCGGAGCTTGGTTGTACTCTTCCTTCCTCTTAATAATATACTCGACTATGGTATTGGTTCCATATTTGTGTTTTGTTTATTGATGCATTGATTTGGTCTTCTTCGACTGACTGATAGTTACAAATAAGAAATAGAATGTTGTATGTCGCCTTTTTTCCTTGTGTATGTACAGGTATCTGAGCATGAGAACGGTGATCTGTCGAACCAAGAGCAAGAGGTAGCCACCCTTCCAACGATGACAACAGCGCAGGATATACGGCAGGTTATCTATCGAATATCCATTCATCTATTAACTAGGAATTGATGTCATAGCATGTCTTGTTTGTGGCTAGACCCACTCTAGGGCTAGTGGGATTGCCTCTGTCCGCAGAGGGGATTTACCTCACCAACACCAGTGTGCAGGAGGTGCACGCATACAACTTCATAAGGTGACCCGACTCGTGCATGAGGTGCACAAAGGTCTCGTGCAGAGGCTTCCCACGTTTAGGAGCTGCACGCAGTCTTGTGCAGAGGCTGACCACGTTTAGGAGCTACACGCAGTCTCGTGAAGAGGCTAACCACGTTCAGGAGCTGCACAGATTTGCGTTTAGGAGGTGCCCAACCTGTCCACAAGATATTTTGAACCAATTTCTTCAGCTCTAAGGATAATTTGAGAGGTATTTAAGTTTTTCCCTCTGATTCCTATTTTTCTAAGGGTATCATTATAAATAAGGTTGGAGTTTGAGCTTAGAAAAGGAAGTAGAACCCTAAAAATAATATTTTTTCTCCACATTGCTGAACCATTGACATCACTGCAACCTCACCATCTCCTTTACCCCTTTCCACATCATTCCACAAGCAGTGTAAATTCTTTGTAAATATCTTGGGGAAGGGATGAAAAACAAAATGTCTGAAGAAGAGAATGTTGACAGTGATGAGACAAACTAAAGGCCTAAAGGGTAGCAGAGCAGGAGTGGGAAGCCAAATATATCTGAACCTATAAGCACTGAAGAGATGGTAGCCTCTCCTACTATATTTTCCTGTTTTCAAGAATTAGGATGTTATGGATTTTGTGAGAAAGTGCAAAAGATCCAGAGTCACCCTCAATTGACCAAGCTCTTTGCCCAAAAACTTCATAACCACCAAGTATACCTAGCTGGGGTGAATTTTGAGCTAAACACCAATGCCATCTCTAGGGCCACTGGGATACCTTGCATAGGATAAAGGTGTTTCAAACAAATGCATCTAGACCTAAGCCACTATCGCCCATTATTGAAACCAAGTTGACAATCTGATTGCAAAACCATGTTCCCCTTCTCTCATCTATTGGACATATATGCACTCCTAATGAAGATCATTATGAAATAATTCACTTGCGAGGGTAGGTTCTCCAGATTCTATTCCTACCACATAATACTCCTCATACACTTCACCAAAACCAAGCTGCTACATGTGCCCTACTACCTTTGTAAAAGTATTGAGAAAATGTCTTCCATCATGCAAAAGAGGCCTCCATCCCAAAAACTGTCAAGCCTTTTTCATCATTCCCTCATCAAAGTCATTGTCTCACACCAACTAGAACAACAAGGCATCCCATGGGAGGTTTTCATCACCCATGATGATTTCACAACTCCACAGCCCATCCCTCTGCAAAGTCAACCATCATCATCTCAAATTCCTCCTCACACACCTCCATCACCCTCCATTAACCTTGGTTCATCTTCTTCATGTGAATCATTTCCTCAAATAGACCTTCCTCATTCACCTTCCCCTAAGAAATCATAAAATGAAGAAAGAATTCAAGAAGAGGAAGATGGCCAAGAAGAAAGCAGTGAGGGAGAGGATGATGAAAATGAAGAAAGCAGTGAGGGAGAAGATGATGAAAATGAAGAAATCAATGAGGGAGAAGATGATGAAAATGAAGAAAGCAGTGAGGGAGAGGATGATCAAAATGAATAAATCAGTGAAGGAGAGGATGATGAAAATTAAGAAAGTAGCAATGGAGAGGATGATGAAAATGAAAAAAGCAGTAAAGGCAAAAAAGAAGAAGAAAGTGATAAATGTAGTGACAAAGAAGAAAGTATTAATGAAGAAAGAATTCAGCCCAATGATGAGAAAAATGACCAAAACAGTGGGTCTAATGATGAAGGAGATGACTTCAAGGACACAAGGACAGAGGTATCTTATCAAGAGGAAAATAGTGAGCTAAAAAAAGAGGAAAACAATGAGCCTAATGATAGTCAAGAAGAAGAGGTAAACAATGAAGAAGGTGACACTAAAAATGCAAAGGACAGTGGAGAGGAGGCATATGAAAGTAGCAAAGAGGACAAAGAAGACAGTGACCAAGATGGAAAAGGTAGCCAAGAAGCAGAGTTTGAAAGTGATTTCAATGAGCAAAACAAAGAAGATCATGAGCCAAATAATGAATATCATAAACAGGACAGTGAAGAAGAAACCAACCTAGGGAACTCACCTAGTGAAGAAGAAAATGACCATCACAGTAAGGGAATGGCTGATGAGAACTCCCAAGATAGAAAACCTACCAAGAGTGCAAACAGTGATACAAAGGCTGAGTTAGACAGTGAATACAATGGGTCAAAAGATGAAGAAGAGGAAAGCCATAGAAATGAATATATACCTAGCAATGATAAAGACACCTCTAGCATTACAAAAATAGATGATGACAGTCCTAAAAGTATTAACGGTGATGATGGCATGAGAGATAATAAGAATGCTTATCAAAAGGGAAGTCAAGAGCAAGATGAGAAAAATGCACACATAGAGATCATCCATAAGAAAAAAAACAGTCCTAAGGTCACTAATGATCAAGGTTTGCAAGTGGAACTTGTTGTACCTTTCCCCATTACCTATCAAAGAGGTGTGAGGCATGTGTTTGCAGCCTCCAAAGGGCAAGGGGCCATGTCATCCTCCTCAGCTAAAATTATTAACAAAGGTAAAAAAACAAGTGAAAGAGGAAGAAGATGTTAGTCATCAGTATTTTTCACCTGTTGATGATGACTAGTTTTTAAAGCCAAGTTTTCTAGCAGCTGATCTCCAATTTGTCAAATTTGTCTGCTAGAAAACACCCATAAACATTTTTCCCTCGTACCTTTTAAATCAGTCCATGATGAGATAAAACCTAATTGTCAAGCCCTATCTAGTCTCAGTCATACAAACTTGTCCATCAGCTCCAAAAAAGAATACTCCAAATCTGTCAAAAATCTTCCCTAAGTTAGGTAGTGGTGCTTTAGGCATTCCTCCCTTGGCAAACTATCCTAAAGCAAAAAGAACCTCTATCTAATATCAACCAGTCATATATTACCTTCCTATTCTGCAAATAAAGCTCGATACACCCTTAAGTCACGCCACTAACAAGCCTTGATGTCTCAGTAGTGCATATGCCACAAGTCAAACTGTTATTAGGTGGATTTACAGTGTTTCAATGTTTCTTTCAAAAGAAGAAGTGTACCAGTGTTCTAGAAGACATTATTAAACTTAACATGAGAAGACAACTGCTTCTCATGTGGTTTTGAGCCTGGGATGCAAGTACTAGTCAGAGAGGTAATTCAATGAACTCCTGCAAACACAGTCAAAAGGTTAGTGACCTATGACTAGCAAGTAATACTATGTAGACATAGGTCAAGATTGCTCCTATTTTCTAAATATGCATAAGGGTATTCTATCAAACATAAATACACATCTCATAGCATGCCCCTCATGGAATCTTGTCAAATTTTCACTTTTTATTACTTATTGTGATGTACTAAGCAGAGGTATGCAGTGAAAGGAAAGATTGACAAAGTTTGAAAACAAATGAAATGTGACTGTGTAAAACCTCCTCTAAACATGAGCAGAGGGTTGGGTCACTTTGTGTAAAACCTCCTCCAAACATTAGAAGATGGTTAGGTCATTGGTTGAAGGCCTCCTTTATTTTACAAGCAGAGGGCCAGGAACAAAGGTATGGCCTCATTTAAAGGGCACAAGGCTAACAATGCTGCAAACAACCTTAAAAACTTGTTTAACACCTTTCTCTCCAATAGATGAAACCACTAACACAGCAATGGTGTTTCAAGGATTGATTATATGGTTTCATTGTTTGAAAGGCAGAGTTTGAGTGCAGTGGGAAACAATTGAAGGCTTATGAGTGGAAAAATGTTGTTATGAAGATGGACAAGCACTGGTACTATAATAATCAAAGAGGTTTGGTTTTTCTTCTATCAAAGATCTCCTTCAAAGGCAACCTGTAGCTAAACTGAACAAAATTTGGACAGGCTCATCAATGTGAGGAAAGGGTATGACACCATGATTCAAATTCAAGACAATATTCAAAGAGTCAAGCCATATCATTATCACAGTCAAAGGCCTCTTTATGGACATGTAAAAAAAAAAAAAAACCTTGTTGTTGCATATGAGTCCCAAGGGTCTCTTAAGGCATTTTTTCCTTGATAAACAGATATAGGTAAAATCTGGGGAGTACAAATGAGGTTCTTCACCCACAGTCAAAAGAAAATATCAAAGAGCACCTGGCAGTTTGATCAACTTCACAGTGGGCATGATTATCATCAAAATGCCAGGAGAGCAGAAATTGTCAAAGTAATTTTTAGATTGGTGATTTATCTCCTTCCAAGATATCTCAAAGGATGCCTCACAAATCATTGATATGTCTTTGAGCAAGTTTTTTCCTTTAAGGGTCAGAAATAGGAAAACAATGATAGGGTTGCTGCCTTAATAGAGAGACAATGAAAAAGATTTTAGCCTTGAGATGACTTCTTCGCATTGGGAAGGGTCATACCTATGAAGACTTTCAAAATAGCATCCACGGAATTTTTTCATAAACTTGTTTGAAAATAAGGCTTCATGATGTCTAAAAAGGTGATGAAAGGATAAAAAATAGCATGTTGATTTTTTTATAACAAAAATCTTCTCAAAGGGCATTCAAACCCTTATGAAACAAACACAAAGGTTTTTCAGCTTTTTCATCTTTAAAAGGCATAAGTTGACCATTGCAAAATCTCATTTGCAAGTTTCAAACCACAAACAAACACTCCCTCGGTTCTTTCACTGTAGAAGCAAGTAATTTCAGCATTTTTTTCAGAGTTTGAAGGCTTAAAGCCTGCGCGACACGCCTAGAAAAGCGCACAGTGTGCCTGTGAACGAAGATACAAAGGGTCTACGTTGTTGCACGGCGCGCCTGTAGCGCCTGTTCAAGCACCGACCCGATTGCTTTTCCATTGCGCAGCACTCTTTTTTGTGAACGTGTTGCTCACCCAAAGGACTTCTAAAAAGCTCTAAAAGATCCCCAAACAATCAACCAAGGCTCGTGAAAAATATTTGAGGTATTTTTCATCACCTCATGGTAAATTTCAATTTTTGAAAGGGGTGTTTTTCTATGTTTTTCCCTGAGAAGAAACAGCTGTCTTAAAACCACTTCATCATATAAAAACCATGAGATAGGAAGTGTTAAGGAGACAGAGTTCTTGTCAAAGATAAAGAAATTGTTCTTATGTTTGGAGATCTCAAATTAACTTGGACAGTGTCTTAATACTGGCCTTAAGGGTAGTTTGTCAGTTAAAAAGCACTAGAGAGAGACGGTGATTAGAGGGTAGGGTTTTTGAGTAAACTCAAAGGTTTTTTTTTATGTGATTGCCACACACCATTATAGTGATAGGTAGGGTGTGTATTTTATCATTTTAAAGGGTCTTAAATGCTTCTGAGAATAGTGAAAACCATACAGAAATTACAAGACAAAAATACACAGTGGTAGAGGTCTCCAATCAATTTGAAGAGTATCCTAAACAGTGTTAAAACAAGAGCGGACTTTGTTTAAAAATAAAAGGGGAAAACAGTGGTCATAGTATAGAGGCTTTTTCATTTTAAAAGTGTCCTCTCTATATGGTGAAAAAGAAAACTTTGTTCATCCTCCATAGTTCAAAAATCAAAATCTATGATTGAAAGGTTTATCAAGACAACTCAAGGGTGTTTTGTTTACCTTTGTATAAAAACAGTGAACAGCAGAAGAATATTGTTTGAGAGAAAGGTGTTCTTATCAAAACAAAGGTTCCTTCTTCACCAAGAAACCACAAACAAACCTTTCAATACTTTGCCCAAGCACAGTGATAAGTTGATTTTTCTTTTCATTTTGGAAAATACTTGTTATTTGGCATAAAAGAGGACAAAACAGTGACTTATAAGGAGGACAACTTTGTTCTTGAGAAGCCATTTCAAGGACCATTTGAGACAACTTGTTTTTGTCAGTCAACAAAAAAATTTCAAAACAAGATGCCTCCCAGGCAGGACGGTAGAAGTGGCCTTCACAGGAGGTTTGAGCCTGTTTCAACTGAAGAGGTAAATGCTCATCCATCAGTCCTGTTTAACTTTCATGAGGTTGGATGTCTAGAATTTTGTCAAAGGGTGTAGGAGGTGAAAAGCTATTCCCCTTTGACACATATTTGTGCTTTAAGATTTCAAGGGAAACACTTTCATCTGGCAGGCTTGGATTTCAAGTTTTCTCCTAGATCCATCTCCAAGGCCACCAAAATCCCTTATGTCGGAGAGAAGTGGTTTAAACAGAGCCACCTAGACTTAGAACAATACAAACCCTTTTTGAAGCCTGAGCATAGAGATACATGTCCATCCATCTTTCCTTTGTCATAATTTTTGACAAGTTATGCTCCCCTCATGAAGATAATCATGAAATACTTCACTTGCGAGGGAAGATTCTCCCGAGTCTATGCTTACCATGTCCAATTTCTCATGCATTTCACAAGAGCCAAATTGTTAAATCTCCCTTTATTCCTCCATAGAAGTATTGGAAAAATGGCCTCCACTGTTCAGAAAATACCTCCTTCTCAGCATTCATCTTGCCTTTTCCATCATTCCCTCATCAAGG
Organism: Pinus albicaulis; assembly: GCA_034641835.2. Classification (NCBI taxonomy): domain Eukaryota; kingdom Viridiplantae; phylum Streptophyta; class Pinopsida; order Pinales; family Pinaceae; genus Pinus; species Pinus albicaulis. Next base: position 480,395,424 of record CM076582.1, read on the forward strand.
TTATCATTCTTCATTAGCTTGAGAAGAAGGAAATATCTTGGGATACTTTCATTTCACATCCGCATTTCGCCACTGTTCCTCCATTCCATAAATCTCTTTCACCTTCCACTCACCATCCTTCACCTTCTTCAAGCAAGCCCATTCCCAAGAAGATCAAATTTCCCATTGAACAAGAAGAAGAGAATGATGAGGAAGAAGAACATGATGATGAGCAGCAACAAGATGAAGGTGAACAGCAGCATGATGAAGAGGAGGAACAACATGATGAAGAAGGGCAGCAAGGGGAAGAAAAGCATAATGAAGAAGAGCATGATGATGAGCAGCAAAATGAATATGAACAGCAGCAACATGATGATGAACAGAAGCATGATGAAGCAGGGCAGCAAGGGGAAAAAGGGCAGCAAAGTGAAAAATATCACAGTGAGGAAGGGCAGCAAAATGAAGATCATCATAGTGATAATATGCAGCAAAGTGATGAAGATCAGCGCCATGAACAAACTCAAAACAGTGGCAAGAATGATGAGGAAAGTAACAAGGGCAAAGAGCCAATAGAGCATGTGCTAGCTACCTCTCCTAGGCAAGGGGCCATGCTTTCTTCTCCAAAA